>JAGFMF010011568.1:11345254-11544949 GCA_019455555.1 Galemys pyrenaicus | reverse complement strand
AAGAGAAAAATATCGGATGGCTTCACTATTAGGAGGATTATGAAAGAACAACAACAACAATAAAGAATAAGCTCAAGGAATTGGGCAATTATAACCAAAGTAAACAACAACAACAAAAACTTAACAAGACCAAAAAGCCGGGATAAACCAAAGGGAACATGGGGGGGGGGAGGGGAAGGGGGGAGGGCAAAGACGGGGAAGAGGCCAGAGGGTGCACAAGGGACTGAGGTGATGGTGCACGGGTGAAATGGTGGTGGGTACTCCCTGGGGACTACAGATGATGTCAAATATAACTAATAATAAAAAAATAAATAAAAAAATAAATGGTGAAAAAAAAAAAAAAGAAATCAAGCAGGAACTATACAAATCAACTTGCTATTCAGCTAAATTGTAAAAGTGGTTTTTGACCACTATAGAGCTGAAGAGAGCAAAAATAACTCATATATCCTCTATAATTAATAAATACTTGGAATTCTCAGTTTACTTAAGATTGAAATAAAAGATGGATAAGCAGAAATAATGTGAAGTAGACCAAAATAACAAAGGAGTTACACAATTAAGACTTGAGGGTCATGAAGGAAAGTAAGTGAAAAAATCATGTTACAGCTTTACCTACCACTACTATAATAGAATACTATAAAGGAAAAAATACACACTGACATGTTAAATACAGACTGGTTTTGGTTTGATGAGCTTGTACACAACTTTAATTTTTCATTTTCTTAATAACTTTTTCTTCAACAAACATTGCTTAGAAAAATAGGAAAAATAGTTACATCATTGAGAAGCTGTAAAATTTGATCATATAATTTCTCAAGTTTCACCTCATTCTGAAAATTGTCTTCATGATTAACTTTCTCTGGTTCAGAAGATGGACACACAGATATAAAAGATGTCAAATCAGGTTCCGTTTGTGTAGTTGCAAACTGATCCAAAGGCGCTATCTCATCAATGGGGGGTGTTACCACTGGTATACTGTCAACAATCTACAAGACAGAAACAAACCAAAAATCCCTTAAATTTACTTTTACCTATTAATTAAAATTTGAAGGTGTCTTTTATATTAGGAAAAAAATACATACCTCATCTTCACTTATATTTAGGGGAGAATTAGAAGAAACTAAATTATCCAAGAGACCTAAGCACTGTAGACGTGATGAATCCATTTCTGACAAATTCACTGATTCATCAAATATGTTTTTGCAATCTAGGATTCTAAGCTGTGGCAAAGTCTGGAGAATAACTGTTCTGTACCCTTGGAAAACAAATTATTCAAAGTGAAAAACATTAAAACAGAAAACGTTAACTATTTATAGAATAATCCAGAATTATCAGCCACCAGATATATAATCCAAATGGTAACATTAGTTTTGGAATGCAACTGGTAAGTTTATAGTTCCTAAGTCCCCCAACCCTCCCAATAGTCAGAAATCTAAAATGATGACCTCTCAATTTATCTTCTCATAATATTGCTTTAGAGCTATAAATGTTGATTATTGTAGATAGGAAGCCAAACATTATTATTTATAATATGATTAGAATAAATATAAATCAGGATGTAGACAATAACCAGAGTCAGATTTTAGCTAGTGAGGCCTCAAGCATTAGTAAATTAAACATACCCACTTTCCCCTAAAAATAAGATGAAGTCAGGCAATTTATTAAGTATTCAAGAAAATGTTTATTTTTCCTTATCTGACAAATTAACATTAATTTGGTATTAAGGCTAACAAACACTTTCATTTTGCTTAACTGTAATGTTAAATCCACATATTTCTAACAAAGACTAATAAGCAGTCAAAAGAATTCTTTCCAAAAGAACGAAGTATGGTAAGTTAATATATGAAATTTTGAGGGAAGAAAAGTAATTTCAGTAATGAGTATCCCTTCAATTCTGGGGAGAGGGAACTGTGTTGAAATAACTTATCTAAGAAAAATAGTAAAAACAAAGGTCATACTATCTTTTTTGTCCCCTCTCTAACCCCCAAAAAAAAGTCCAACTTGTAGATTAATAGAGAAAAATAAGTAGAGAGCTTCCCAGAAAACTAAAATCTGATTTTGGGAGACTACCTTTATATAGTCTTTCATCTCAAATCTATCCTTTTGTGAAATAAAATTATTAAAACCAGTTTCCATTCTGGGGGAAACCTTTCCATAGTTGGATATTTATGACAGAATAGAGCCTCTGTAGTAAACTTCTAACTAAGCTGATCTTTAGAATGTAAAGATAGAATGTAGAATAGTCTAACATTTGTGTTCCATTTATTGGCTAAGCAATCCAAGATAAATGAATTCTGGTCTGCTTTATCTTTGTCAAGTTTAAAGATTCTGAATCAGACCAAAGATCACTTTGGCAGCATCATCTATATGTATTAAGCTTTCTTCTTTAAAAACAATAGTTGACTTATTGGTAATTTCATATATTCAAATAGTATAAAATACAAACTATTCATAATAAAGTCTTCCTATTTTCCCAGGTTTTATATATATCATGGCTTATATATATCAAGATGTATATATATATATATATATCTCCAGGTTTTATTTATATATCAAGAAATATTTCCACATTTCTTGATCCCGGATACCTATTAATGGAGTTATATTATGAATTTTGGTTATCCTTTTAGATATATTATGTACACACACACATATATACCTTTTCACACAAATAGTAGCCTATTATGTGTAAAGTTTTACAACTTGCTTTCTTTCTTTCTCTTAAGTGTATCTTGGAGATCATGGTATATCAGTAGCTAAAGAGATTCTACATATTTTTTATGGCCATGTAGCATAAAAATATATCAAAATGGTATAAATCAATTTTTGGTGTGAATTAATCACTAAAAATGGCAATCACTGATCAACTATAAAACTTTGTAAATACAGTACTTATCTGTTCACCCTGTGCTGTTATTTTAATAGCAATTTAGTGTCTCTATAAATAATTTACTTGTAATGATATTTTCCAAATACATAGTAAAAAGTTACAAAGCTTACGACAAATAATAAGTCATAGACACCAAATACAGAAAATAAATATTATTACAAAAAGTATTAAATTAATTGTCCATACCTGGTGAATGACAGACAGGATTATCTTCTCCATTTTTATCCAAAATAAGATGAGTCAAGAAGTGTAATCCTACTGTACACTGAATTAAGTGATGGATGCTATCTATAAAATTCCTATGTAGATCAATATATCTCAGTTTATATTTAATCCCATGAAGGGGAATCAAACCTGCAATAGAAAAAAAAGTGTTTTTGATGCTATAGTAGTATTCTTCCAAGAGATAATTAAAAATAACTTTTATATGGGTTATAATTCAAGAGGTAAAAGACAAGTATTAAAACCTTGCTGAGAAGAGCATCTAACAAATATTGTATGGGCAATATGTTGTTTTGAAGAAAATACATATATGACATCTCTGAAGTTACAATACAGAGTTTTCTGGATTCTGGTTAAATCAAATAGGTCTTTCTATAAAAGTTTTTTGTGCTATGGATCACCTAAGTTTTACATCTGTTTTTTATTCAATTTCAGCTTTAATACCAACAAAAAAGAATTATGACCAAAAGCACACCTATAGATGAGATTTGAGGTGAAAGTTTTGATTATTATTTAGTTTTTCAACATGCTGAGCTCAAGAAGAATATCTCATTACATGTGGCAAACATTTAGTATTATAAAAAACATGACACTATCTACTTACCACTAAGATCATTTATGTGGTTATAGGATAAATTCAGTCTAGTCAGATTAACCAGTGCTTCAAGTCCTAAAATTAGGATAAAACAATCAATTAATTACAGTTACAAAGTGATAAATATTACAATTTACATGAGACTGTTTTGAAGTAAGTCTACAGTTACTTCAACTGAATTTTACAAGTGTTTTGTGAAATACTTTCAAAAGAGACTTAAAACACCTTCCTAATGCAAAACTATTAGATGATAATCAGTTACAAACCTTCTATTCTTGTAATCAAATTGCAGGACAAATTCAAAGTACATAGTTTAGTCAGTGTGCTGAGCCCTTCAATTTGACTTATTTGGTTAGATGATAGATCTAAATGTTGCAAATTCCAAATATGATCAATGGCGCTGATCTTTGAGATATTATTGCAATGAAGATTGATGGCATGAAGGGTTGAATTTAAAGATAACTCTGATATGCTACAAAAGAAAATGATATTATCAAATGAAAGTCAGAAAAAGGATTTTAAAATCATGACCAAAACAATTAAAATATAACAAAACAGCATGCAGATAATGTGTTCTATTCACTGCATAATGAAATCCTATCTTCTTCTGGTAGCTTTGATATGTCTCAAAGCAACAATGATCCTTACCAGTAACCAGTATTTTGGTTCATTTATATAAGCAAGAAAGCTACTTAATTGAGGCAAGTTCCCTGGATAGTTCTAGCTTTTGTATAAATACAAAACCATAAGCATACTGTAACTGTAATGCTCTTAAAGTTTAATACTCTTAGCTCCCCCTACCATTCAAATCTGCACGCTACCATCTTTTTTGCTGTTACTTGAGAAAATGAGTTACCTAACCTCTCTAAGTATTAGTTTCCTCATCTCATTTAATCTGCACAGTTCTAAGTAGTAAATAACATAAGGATACAGTATTTCACAAAAGTTTAAATAATGGTTATCCAAGTTCCTGTATTTATTACCTAACAGAACCAGCATAAATCCAGATCTGACACTGCAGTTTATAATCTTTCTTTCTTCACTGTTTGCAATGGTTATTTAACTCAGAATGTAGTTGATTTCAAAAGACATCAGTAGTTACTGTTAATTCTAGTGAAAAAGCTTGTCTTCCCTTGTTGAACTTTAAAAATGTACCTCCTCCAAACAGAGCTCATCTCCTCTCACTCTCAATTACTGTTATTTATAACAGGATCTTCATCTGAACATAGTTTCAATAACACACAGTATAGTACATAAAAGTTCAGAGGTGCTGCAAGAAGTACAGTTCAGGAACTCATACACAATGTCATGTGCATCTGTTCCATATTCTGTAGCAACTACCATAAAGAGGCGATGACTCCTAACCCCTGCAGCAGAGAAATGAGAAGTTTAGCAAGAAGGGAGTAAAGGGAAAACAAGGAGTTCAGATCTGCTTCCAAATTAGCATTAAAAAGCTCGAATTTAAAATGAGAATAAAAGAAACCCATAAAACACAAAAACACCTTGAATGTATCATAGAGTCATCCAACTCACCCTTTTCTCTTGAGACTGAAGCACATAATAACCATAGGCAGATAAAAAGAAAGCATTTCTAAATATCAAACTAGCAATCTCTAAATATGACTGAAACATTCCCAATTATCTAGCTTCTGTCACTTACCCGGCTATCATTTAGTGCCAGAATTTCTGGTATTAAGCATGCTCTTAATGAGTCATTTATTTCCTGGAAATTAATGTGCAGCTAGTGTGGAGTAGTAGAAAACACAGAATGAAATTATTCAGAAGTAGGGTGAAATTAGAACTTAATCGCTCACCAGCTGCGCGAAGTTGGAAAAGTTATTTAGCTCCTCTGAGTACCAGTGTTGTCACTTGTAAAATTAATACCTTGCAGAGCTGTCTAGAGGATTAGTGACAGCGTGTATACATGGACACATGCCATTCATTCAGTAAATGAATTCATTCAGTAAATATAAATGCAAATATTCCTTGGAAAAACATCTTGGGGTATTGTGACAAGATGTAGAGCAAGATGCTTTAATTCTCAGCAGCAAGGTTCGCAATAAAGGAGAGCACAACACAAAGGAAATGCATGTATAAAAGCAGAAAAATCCGCTTAAGAAAAACACTGCTTATGGCTATTGATAGTGTAACTGCTGAAATGTAACTTGCAGGGACCAGCAAGTATCCCAAACAAAGTGTATGCTAGTATGCAGCGCACAAATTTGGGTTGCATGAAAATGAGAAAACGCGAACTCAATACATGTTTAGTACTTTCAAAAATCATACGAGTACACAAATCTTAATACTCTGCAAAGAAAGAAAATCAAATCCGCGTAAAGAAATCCGCGTAAAGAAAATCAAAACAAAACCAATCAAGAGTGGTAAATCTTTCCATCGCGGCCAGACGCAGGGCCAGGCCACTTTCTGTCAGGGTAACAGAAAGAGAGAAAAGACAATCCCCGAGAAAACCAACAATTACAGGGCAAGCAAAGAAAAAACAGCCGGTAAAGAAAAGAGAAACAGCAAAGAAAGAAGGAATCAAAGGTTGGTAGAAACAGCTTCTATGAGGATTCGTCCAATCGGGCATCTCCGCGGGCAGTTTTGCCCAAGTAAACGCGGGCAGAGGAACCACAGCGTGTGGGTGTGTCGGGGGTGGGGGGCTCCTTACTGCTGCGCCGCACCCCGGTTCAGCCCAGGCCGCCCACTGCGGGGCCCACCGCCTCTGCCCGGGCCGCTGCTGGCCGTCCGGCGCCCTTTACCTCATCAGGCCTTTGTCCATGAAGCACAGATCCCCGCAGGTGCTGTCGCCGTCTTCATTTCCGACTTCCTCCTCCACCAGTGCCTCCATGGCTCCGGCGATGGGGAGCGGGATCTTAACCGGCGCCGGGCACTAGGGCGGAGACCCCGGAACACGCCTCCCGGGTGCGCGGAAGCCCGGCCCGAGGGGGCGGGGCGAGGACCCGCCCTTCAACCGACGGCCCCGCACTTTCCCGCCCGGCGCGGCCGCTCGGCCGGAAGCCGGAACTTCTCCCCTTGGGGCTGCGCTCAGGGTTACTGTATATGCGGCGTGTTTCTTGGGTCTTGTGGTAAAGCGAAACTCCTTTCCCGGAGCGTGCAAGCTGGAGATGATTTGTCTTTCCCGTGTGGCTTCTGTGCATGGTGTTTTTTTTTTCTTTGCGTTGTAAACGATTAATTGCTGAGAGCCTTTCATGATAGTTTGTGCGGACCTACCTATAGGCTTAGGTACCTATACTATTTTCCCCCACCAGCCCTAACGTCTACTGTTTTTCGATCCTTAACCACTTGTGAGATTCTTTACCTAGGCCAGTTTAATCAAGAAAAAGCTATAATCATTATTGTAAATATGTCAATTTCCCCCCAATAGCCTTCAGGTAAAATTCCATCACAATAAGAATCCCAACTGACTCTTCATGGAACTTGACGTTGTTCTAAAATGTTTATGATTTCAAAAATTAATTTTGATGGTGAAAAAGGAATTTCATATTTCAAATCACTATAAATTTTGATTCAAAGTTCTAATCTTAGTTTTTGATAATTAGCATCAATGAGAAACTTAGTTCACACAAGTAGTCAATAAAATTTACAAAATTCTTTCTTTCATAGTCCTCTGCCATCGTATAGGACTCCTCTCCAGCCTCCTTATTCCTCCAACTGCACACTGCTTTGCGTCCTGTGACGTGTAGACGCCTGGAAAAGAGCATAGGCAGGCTGAAATAGCCAGATAGCAATGAGGCCTAAGCAGCCATTCTCAAGAGGTTGATAAAACATCAGCCAGTTAAATAAGTCAGAAGGAAAAAGACTGATGATTTCACTGATGTGAAAATAGAGACAAAACATAGGAACTGACAAAACTAAACCAAAGCAAACCCTAGAAGTGTGACTGCACAGTTGAGGCTACTAGAGGGGAAAGAGAGAAACAAAGGGCTGAGGGGACCTAGTAGTTTATGCTAAAGGACGGGGGAGGGGGGGTACTTTAATGGTGGGTGTGGTGTGGTGACATGCATCTAAGGTGGTGTGAATTTATTTCCCTAAATCACATACAATGTTACATCACCCTGCTCCCCCTAACACACACACCCCAACAATAATTCAGAAAACAGCTTTGATGGTAATGAAAAAAAATAATAAAATATTTTTGTAATTAAAAAAAATTAAAATTATAATCATGGTACAGACCAAGGCCTGGTGTTGATAGATGGTTTCTAGCAACCCTGTATCAAAATGAGGAGCTCACTTCCATCAGTTTTTTAAAAATGAAAAATGAGTATTAGATTTTTATCAAATGTTTTTTATATATTTCTTAATAGTATAATGCTACTTTTGTCTTTTATCAATATGATATAAAATCATTTATTTTTAATGTTAAAACAACCTTGATGATAAACCCCACTTGGTCATGGCATGTATTTTGTTTACATGTTGCTGGACTCAACTTACTAATGTTTTTAAGAATTGTTGCATTATAGGTCATACAACAACATATATTGTATATAATACCTGTATGCAATTTTCTTTATTTGTGAAAATAATTATTCTAGTTTTAATGGCAGACTAATATTGGTTTCATAAAATAGGTTGGGAAGTGTTCCCTACTCTTCTATTTTTTTGAATGAGTTTGTATAGTACTGGTATAATTTTTTCTTAAATGTTTGATCAATTCATCATGAAGCCATTGGGACCTGGGATTTGATTTTTGGGAAGCTTTTAAATTATACTTCAATTTCTTTAATTAATAAATTTCTGTTAAGTTATCCTACTTCTCCTAGAGGTAATTTTGTTAATTTCAGATTTTTAAAAATGTATTCTACTGGCGTAAGTCATCTCCCTTTTTTATTGTCTCTTTCTTGCTCTTCAACTTCTGGTATGTCAAAGAGAAAGATGATTATGGGTGAGACTGAAGTCTCCATTCTCAGAAGACTGGGAGTTTGCTGGGAAACTTTGTTTGATACAGGTTTCCAAGTCATCAACAAGCCCAGTCCGGAGGGATGGGGACTAAATTCATGGAAGGGAATTTGGGTAGAATTCGCAGTGGGAAAGTGAAATCCTCTATCCACAGAAATTACATACAAATAAATAACTCATATGCATTACTGTCCTTGCACTTTTTGTGTGAACTTATTAAAAATAACAACACATCTATCACTTCCAAATATGTATTTATTTAATTACTGTTGCTATCTTTGAAATCCACATCTACTTTGTAGGGCTTGATATACAATCATTAAGTCATATTGGTTTCCATATTCAGTTTTCTGTAAACTCTGCTTGAAATTTTATAATGGGTACAATCTAAAATCCCTTTTAGAAAAAATATTGAAAGAACTAATTCAATAACGTGTGAAAAGATTAGAAAGTGCTTGGATTAGTTATATTAAAAGGGATAAAACGTTTTTTGTTTCAAATGGAATCTACTAAATTATTTGTACATTGTCTCAGTGAATTCTGTATGAAAAGAAATAATCAGAGATTGAAGATTCCTTATTCTTTGTTTCTGTGTCATTTTTATTATTGCTGCAAATATTAATATAAATATTAATTTATATTATTAAAATATATTTTTATTATATTACTTTTACTGAGTACACTTGATGTAATAAACTACTATTCAGCAATTTACTAGCACGATAGAGGTATCTTTATTAAAGTGATCCAGAGTAATAGAACATGTATTTCAAAACTTGTTCTGGCCAATCCATTCCCAAATATTCTGGCAGAACTGTAGTCTATCCAACAATTAGTTGTTTATTGCCTTTTTAGTTATTTCTTAGCACTCCTGCCCCCACTTGTACTGGCTGCTTTCTATTATGCTACTGTACAGTTAGAATCCTGACCCTTCCCTGGTCGAATATCCTGGAAATTCCCTTTACATTTTATTTCCTTTGTTAGGTATTCTAACAAAGAATATCTGTGTCCTGGTTGCCATGTTTTCATTTTCTTGGTTTACACTTTGTTGGAGTACATATCCTTGCAGGAACTTCTGAGAAGGGTTGTAACTTCAGATCAGAGGTGCGGGAGGTGAGAGGATTCACCAGAGATAGAGTGGGGAGCAGAAGAGGCAGATGGACCAAAATACACTGCTGAGAGTAGCAGTAGGAGAGGCAGGAAAGGTCTGCTGCGCCATGTGGGTCCCCTCCCTGGCCAGGGATCAAATTTGCGCTGCTGTGCTATGGATGCTTCACAGTGCTCAACCCATTGTGCCACCAGGGAGGCCCTGTCCTGAGATTCATCTTACTAGATTTCCCCTTGCTCCTTCTTTAGCTTCAGCTTTCTCTAATGGCAGTTAGCCATCTTTTCTTCTCTTTTCCAAGTTCCAAACTTTTGTTACTTCTCTTGACATGTTGGCTATTCACTTTATCCTTACATGCTTCTGCATATTTTATTTCCTTTCTTTTATTTTAATGGGATTCAGGAGAGAGTAGCATTTTTGTTCAATATATTAACAAGAAATCATCCAATTTTCAGTTACCAGAATTCTAGAATGACTGATAATGTCTGTGCAGTGAAGAGTGGAGGTAGCTCAGTAAAAATAGTCATTAAAGCGGCCAATTGATGCATTAAATTGCGACTGCCAGATGGAAATTTACGCATTCTTTACTGCTAAGCATGTTATAGGATTTGGGGACCTTATTTCATTTTTAACTTCACTAAACAAAATGGACACTAGATGGCTCTATAAAAGCATATATATTCAGAGCATTCCATTGCTACAAGAATTTCAAGGTATAAAAACTTTTATAACAAAAGAAAATCAAAACTTATAATAAAGCCAGTTTACTAGTCACTAAGGAAGGAATTCAGAAATTTTCAAATGTTCTAAATGTCCTTCCTTGTCAATAAACATTTACTGAATATCTACCAAGTGCCAGGTACTGTTGTGCTGGACCTGTAGAGATAAGCAAGATAGAGATGATTCTGTCCACATATAATTACTGGCAATAAGAATTTAGAAAATAACCAAGTCATTATAAATAAGAAATAGTTTCAAATATGCAAAGTTTCATGAAAAGATATAGGATGCTCTTGGAATGCATACCATCACCTAATAGACAGGGTCAAGGACAGTTTTTCTGAGAAAGTGAGGTCCAAGCTGAAGTCTGTAGGACAAATGTATTGTTAAAGTAGTAAGTTAAAAAGATGTGTGTTCTAGAATGAACAATGGTATCACTAAGGATCTGAAGGTGTGGGAAAGAGCATGGAACAAAGGGAAGACCAATGCTACTTCAGGAGAAATGGGAAGGGGGAGAGTAAGACATGTGAGTTGGCAAGGCCTGTAGGAAACAAATTTTGAAATGGCTTTGATTTCATAGAGTCTGGGGAAGGTAGGAAGCTCTGAAGTGTTTTAAGCACACTGATTATTTGATCAGACTTATATTTTTAACAGATAATACTTATAACCATGTGTCGTATAGATTAGATTGTGTAAAGTCTACATGGCACCACTAAAGAGAAATCCTGAAAAAAAAGAATAGAAGTAATCACATTCCCATACGTAAAACTATACCACAAAAGTGTAGTAATCAAAGTACTACCTTATTAGAATAAAGTAGACACACAACCAGTGAAATAGAATTGAGAACTTGGAAATAAATATGCTTATATAGACATTAATATCTGAAAAGAAGCAAAGGGAATACAAGGGAGAAAGAAAACCCCTTTCAATAAATGGTGTTGGGAGAAATGGCCACATACAAAAGAATAAAATCAGACCACTAGCACACCATACACAACAATTATTTCAAAATGAATTGACGCCTTGGATGTAAGACCTGACATTACAAAAAAGGCAAAACAAAAGCAAAAATAAACAAATGGGACTATATCAAATTGAAAAACTTCTGCAGAGTAAAAGTATCATTCAAATGAAATGATATATACTGAGTAGGAGAAAATATTTCCACATCATATATCTGATAAGGGACAAATATCCAAAATCTACAAAAACACACATGACTAAATAACATGAAAATAAATAATATGATCAAAATTTGGGCAGAAGATTTAATAGACACCTCTCCAAAGAAGGCATATAGATGGTCAATAGGCACATGAAAAAAATGCTTATTACTACTTAACATCACAGAAATGCACATCAAAACCATCTTTATATAACATCTCACTCTCTTGAGAATGGCCATTATCAAAAAGCCCAGAAACAACAGGTATTGACAAAGGAATGGAGAAAAAGGAACCCTGTACACTGTAGGTGGGAATGTAGACTGATCCAATTCCAGTCTCATAAAATGGATAATAGTTCTACTTTTTGATCCAGCAATCCCACCCTAGATATCTACTTGATTCAAAGGCATATATTTACTCCTGTGTCCATTGCAGCACTATTTACAACAACCGAGTTCTGAAAACAATCTAAATGTCCAATGACAGATGAGTGGATAAAGATGTGGTATATATACACAACAGAATGCTACGCAGCTATTAAAAAAAAATATATTGAGTGCCTTCCTGGTGGTGGAGGTATGAAAGTCTCAGCACTACCAGGCTATGGTCAGCCATTGTGGCATGAGTTTGATCCCCAGTTAGGGAGCTAACCCATATGGCACCTCTCCTGTTTCACCCACTGATCCCCTCAGTAGCGTATTTCATTAGATCTGCCTGTTCTGCTCCCAACTCTGTCTCTGGTGAATTCTCTCAATCCCTGCACCTCTGGCCTACATCCCAATCCTTGTATGCATAAATAAATAAAATAAATCTTAAAAAAATTGAAATCTTGCCATTTGCTAGAACATAGACATAACTGAAAGAAATTATGTAAAATGAAATGTCAGATGGAGAAATATAAATATTGGATGATTTCACTCATGTGAAATATAGAAAAACAAAACAAAGAAGTGAACAAAATTAATTAAAACAAACCATAAAAATATGACTATAGGATTGAGACTCCTGAACACAAGGGTGGGTATGGGAATCAGGTGGTCCAATGAACTATGGAGAATTATTATTGCTTTCTGGTGGGTATAAACAGATACATCTGAATAGGTATGAACCTGCGCCTCTGAATCAAATATGTTATAAGCCAATAAAATAATACAATAAAAATATTTTAAAGCTTTTCTTAAATTGTTAAAATCACTGGATTAATAATGGTCACCAAGGAATAACTGAATCACTGTACAAGGGCAGTAGCTTTGGGGACCTGCTTAGAATCTAGTTAGGGACATAGAGGTCACCAATGTGGAATAATCAAAGGAAACTTTGGAAGAGGAATATGTATGAATGTATGAATATATAATGTAATAATGTCTGATTATATATATGGCACAACAGTTAAGTGGTCCTAGTAAATGCAATCTATAATTAGTTTAGTTTTTCTGCTATTTATTTTCAATTGATTTTTGGTTTGGATTATATCACGAGATATGAAAGAATTGAGAATGAGATACAATGCATAACTTTGCCTACTTTTTGTCATTTCTCCTATATGGATGACATAATATGTCCCTCTATTATGTGTTTGTACTAGCTTAGCCTCTATCCATTGTACTTTCATGTGATCTAACTAAATAACCAAAGCAGTTATAGAATTATAAATAACCCAAACAGGTTACAGCATTTTCATAAAATTTTTAGAGTTGGAAATTATCTTAGTATTACTTTTTTTTGGTGGGTCATACTGAATTTTGTGGCATCTTAAGAAATTCCTTTAGGATGTCTCTGGGTTGCCTGGAAGCAGGTGAATGCTCAAGTTGCTGATGCTGTCTTTCCCTTTCCTTTAGCTGGAGACATCCTGCTTATCTTTTGAACTTTAGTGCAACATTTTCTTTGAAGAGAGTTTTAATCTGCTACAAATTTGGAAAAACTCTAATCTTTCAATATATAATATACTTATTTTCATAGGGGGATACTGAGGACAAAGGTGGTAAAAGGATTTTCTCATGTGCCAGTGAAAAACCAAACTCCCTGAGACATCTACTATAAACTACTCACTAATTGCATCCTCCACACACATACATGCTGTGTGTAAATGAATTTATGTGAGTTTTTAAAAAAGAGACAGTCCAACCATTTCAATAAGAAACAGAGTTTCGGGCCTCCCTGGTAGGAAGGTAGACAAATCCATGAGCAGGGGGAAGTGGTCCAAAGGGGAGAGGAAATGCTAGGGAGTGGAAACACACTAGCAAAATAGATGCAGGCAAGCATAGCACATTTGTGGGATGTGAATAAGTAGTTCACTGTCAATAAGACTTAGAATATTGTGAAGGAATTCTGTGGACATGAGATTGCAAAGATGCTTAGCTTGTAAAGAACTTTAGATGCTATATTGAAATGTTTAGATTCTTCCCTGTGAAGCATAAGAATAACTTGATTGGATCAGATTTAAAAAGATCATTTTCCAAATAGACTGATGTCAAGAATGTCTGAAGGTATGAAATCTTAAGAAATTTTATCTGAAAAATTTTATTTAAATCTCTTGAAAGTGCAGGCATTGTTATTTCCATTTTCTGATGAGAAGGTGCGATCTGGAGGAGTTAGATCTCTTTTCCTCAAGGTCATGAGCAAATAAGTGGTAGAAGAGTGATCTGACTTCATTCTGGCAAGCCCAGGCATTTTGTTCTAGTCTTTGCTGCTGCCATTCCAGTGAAGAAGTTGTTAGTTGTTAGGAGAGAAATATGTAAAGGAACAAGGACAGGCCAAAGGCATAAAACAAGTAGGAATCAGTTAAGGACTACAGTCTGTGTTGCTGACAAGTTGTGGGATAGCAGTTCAGAGTTTTCAGACTGGAATTGAGAAGACCTAGATTCTCAACCCTTCTCTGACCCTAAATAGGCAAGTGACTGTGGAAAGCCACCGAGCATTTTGTGATTCTAGTTTCTGCATAGAGTAAAAAGGTTGATCTAATTTAATTATAGGACCCCTTCCAATCTTAAAAGTTTATACTTCTTCATAAATATCGCTATGGCTCATATATTTGGACAGATTATAAAAAAAATATGAGGCTATTCATCATTTCCATTTCAATTTAAGATGTGATGAGTGTCTTTCTCTTTGCTTCTTTTGTACCATATATGTGCCTTTATTATAGGACTTATAATATATTGTAATTGCTTACAGTGGTGATATGAAGAAATATTTAATAACCACTTTAGCATAGTCACTAACATAATGAGGCCTAGGTCAAGTAGACAAGTTACAGATGGAGCCCCAAAAGAGTTGAAGAATCTTCAGAGATAAGGACAACAAGAGGGATGAGGGAAGATGCAGAACTAAGGAAACAATAAAAGGGATTAATCAAGCACACCCCCAGGACTAGGGACAACAGGGACAATCCCAGTGGGAAGAAAAGTATGCTAAGATAAGGACTGGGACACAGACTTAGCTCTGGGCACAGAGACATTAGGATAGTGAGTGAGACCACCGAGAACTAACCAATCACAAAGAGACTAGTGGAGCTTTGGAGTGATTAGGGAAAGAAGGTATATATTCCCTGTGGCTCAACTCCACTTTGGCTCCCTTATTCTTACCTGGCCTGGTTCTACTGGCCTGGGAGTCCCACTTTATTTCTGTTCCTTTTCTCTGCAATAAACTTTTTCTTTCTCAAACAGATCTGCCTCGTCTTGCCTGCTTGCCTGAGCGCCTGAGGAGTTCCTTCTGTGGCTTCCTGAGACACATACATACCCATGGTGGTCTAGTGGCTGGGACTCAGCACTGCCACTGCAGCATGGGATCCATTCCTGACTGAAAGACTAGGCCTGAAAACCTGAATTCACAGTATCAATAATAGAAGGAATTCAAACCGGTGGAAAGGTTATCAGGTATATACCAACTAAGTATCATTTGGATAACTTGCCTGTACAACTCTCCTCTAGACTGTGAATGAGTCTAGAGGGGAAGGAACTGTGTCTTTCTAATTTTGACTCTAAGTCCTGTGGCAGTGCTTCCCTCATAGGTGCCAATCAATATTTGTTAGATGAACAAATAATTTGCAGTATTTCTTTGCTACAGGGCAACTTTGATATAAAATGGGTTTGTTTGACTGGGTTTTCACTTGCATGCTTAAAAGGTACTTAATAATGCCCCAACAGCAGGCATACACAACAAAAGTTAATAAAAGGTTTTATTTACAAAATAAGGGGAAATAAGCATGAATCACATAGGGAGAAGAGAGGGAGACAAATTTGTAAATTTGTCCAGTTCCTCGGAGCTGGAACCTAATAGCACTCTGAGAGCTGGTTTTAAACTAAGAGAGCCCCCAAGGTCCACATGTTTGGTTTTATACTAAGCCTGGCTGCTTAACTCTACTCTCAGTTCTCAGTGATCCACTTTTCAATGATGGCTTTATAGGATTTGTAGATTTTGGATATTGTTGGTTTGGAGTGGGGGTTGGAGTCTATAAACTTATTTGTATAATTCATTCAGGACAACCTTTCCTCTTAACATCTTCAGTGCTGATAGGTTTATGTGCTCAATGCATATGGCTGGGCTGCATGATCTTGTAATTAGAGAAAAGGATGTTCACAGAGCCCTGCTTTTAGAAGAAAGCTGCCAACCCTGGGGGCAGCAAGCAGAAATATCCAAGACACTAGGCTCTCATTCACATCAATGACCTGCTAGTCTTTCCTTATAGAGTCCATTATATCCTAAAACTGGAATTGCTTACATTTCATCTTTTTTATCAAAAAGTATTTCAAGGGGGAAAGAAGTCATTATTTCTTCAAACTTACTTTATAAGCTGTGGCATTTTCCAGCTACAGTAAAAAAACAGTCAGGTTTAAGTCCTATCAGTGTCCCAAGGTCTCTTTTCTTAATCTCTTCTTGACAGTTTGTCCTTTGCTTGATTATCTAATCATGTTACCTTGCAATTGTGAGTCTTCCACAAGCCCAGGATGGCTGAGTCATCATTTTGAATTTATCTTGGAAGCAGCTGTAAGAAAATACAAAGAAAAAATCTTGACCAAGACATGTTTGTTAAAATTCTTCTCATTTGTGCAATCTTCAGTTCTTTTTTTGGTAGTTTTTAGTTTTAGATGGTATATCCGCAGGCTACCCCTAAGTAAAGCATAAGTACCTGGATTGGTCTGGTACAACAGATTTATTGGAAATACGGAGCTCCAAACAAAAGTTCAGGAAATATATCTTCAAAATTATATCTTCAAAATTTCCTTTTCTTGTTTTTAATTCTATGCTGGATGGGAACTTTGTTCATTGCACTTCTGTATTAGAATATTTCAATTTCTTTTATTATAGACACTTGTTAATTTTTAAATAAGATTTGACTATCCTCTTATTGTGCACTTTACTATCTGTTACTTCATTTCTTCCAAATAGATTCAGTTCTTCCATGTTCTGAATAATGGCATGCTTGGGAGTTGAAACATGACAATGGATGTGTGACTTTTTTTTTAAAGATTTATTTATTTATGCATACAAGAACTGGGGTACAGGCCAGAGTCGCAATAGATGAGAGGATTTACCAGAGACAAAGTGGGGAGCAGAACAGACAGATCTGAAAGGTTTCAGCGCAGTTAGAAGATGGAGAGCCAGGCCAAGTTTCTGACAAGAAGGAACTTTATTGTGTGAGGTTCACTGACCCCACAGGATGGAGGTCAGAGAAGTTGCACCATTGTTGAGTAGAAAAGGAATTTTTATAGGTTCTGGGATTGGGGATTGGGGTAGAGTATGAGGAGCTTAATTCTGTTAATGGTCACACAGAGACAATAGCAGATTTTCCATTATCTATCTTAAGACCTCCCTTGTATGGTGACTCCTTGTGCCCTTTCACTGACCTTTCAAGATCCTGAAATACACTGCTGAGGGGAGCAGTGGGCAAGGCAGGAGAGGTCTGCTGTGCCATGTGGGTCCCCTCTCTGGCAGGGGATCGAACTGGTCCTGCTATGCTGCGGAGACTTCACAGTGTAACGCTCAACCCACTGCACCATCAGGGAGGCCTGGATGTGTGACATTTGACTGAGAATGAGAAGTAATCAGGAATTTCACTGAGGGAATGGGCTCTGAAATCCACAATCAAAATTTGAATCATGGCTCTCCTCTCTCTACCGGTTGTAATCTGTGAGCAAATTTCTATCTGAGAGAGAGTTTCAATATTTAAAGTGTGATATTAAAAACTTCAAACTGTAATACTAGCTATAATAATCAAAATAGTATGGTATTGGAATAAAACTGGACACACAGATCAATGGAATAGAATTGAGAGCTCTTCAAAAAGCCCATACTTGTATGACCAATTAACTTAAATAAAGGAGCCAAGTATACACACTGGAGAAAGGAAACTCTTTTCAACAAATTATGTTGGGAAAACTGGACAGCCACATGCAAAAGAATGAAACAAGGCCACTATTACCATATACAAAAATGAATTAGGACTTGGATATAAGACCTAAAATCATAAAACATATTGAAAAAAGCATAGGCAAAATATTCCTAGACATTGGTTTCAGTGATGACTTTTAGAAATTCAACTACAAGGGCAGGATTAAAAAAAGCAAAAATAAACATATGAAACTATATCAAACTAAGGCTTCTGCATAGTGAAGGAAATTATCATAAAATGAAAAGATATCCTATTATGTGGGAAAAAATATTAGTACATCATATATCCAACGAGGGGCCAATACCCAAGATCTACTCATGCAACTTAACAACAACAAAAAAATCACCCAGTCAGAAAATATGCAGAAGATCTAAATAGAAACTTCTCCAAAAAAGACATCAAATTGCCAATAGACACATGAAAAATGCTCATTATCCCTTATTGTCAGGGAAATGCAAATCAAAATCATAGTGAGATACCACTTTGCCACTGTGACAATAGCCCATATCAAAAAGACCTTTTGTGTGTTTGTGTGATGTATTTTGAAGGATATGTTTCTGATACCCTGGGTGAGAGTGTTACATGATCTAAAATTGAATATTTCTATTTTTTCTTCCTACAAGTCACTTTTCCCACTCTAGGAAGTTGGTTTTTCACCCTGAATCCTTTCCCTTGCCTTAAGTTGCTCCATTCTCTTCAAAGGCTCTCTCTCCATTAATCTCGCTCTTAACACAGACCCCAGAACCCAACTTTCCCCCAACACTATTATACAGAAGAATCCTGTTCTCTTCAAGTCTTTCTTAACCTATTTTTCCTCAGGGTATTTTTTCCTAAATAAATATTTTCTCCTTAAGAAGTAATTACTGCTAGTTTTAGGGCACAGTGGGTTAAGCAATGCACTATGAAGCAAACCGCAGCCACTGAAGCACGAGTTGGGTCCCTGCCACTGGCCAGAGAGGGGACCCACATGGCGTAGCAGACCTCTCCTGCCTCCATGGCTGCTGCCCTCAGCAGTGAGTTTCAGTCAATCTGCCTATTCGGCTCCCCGCTCTGTCTCTGGTGAATCCTCTCACCGTGCACAACGCTGGCCTGTACCCCAGTTCTTATAGGAATAAAAAAAAATTAAAAAAAAAGAAATTACTGCGGTTTTAAAACAATTTATTCTTAACTCAAAGATAAATAAGCTGTAATTCTTGCTCTTATAGCTACAGTTTATTTGCAACAGAGTGTTTGAAAATATGTCAGTTTACCTCAGACCTCTGCTCACCACTCTGGTTGGCTTCCCAACTCACTTAAAAGTCAAAGTCTTTACAATGTCTCTGGGGTTCACAAGGACCTGCTTAGTTATCTCTGACTCTATGGTATCCTATTCTACTCCTGTGCTATTCATCACCACAGTACTGACTTCTCTGCTGTTCTTTGAACCCCAATGCTACCAGCCATAAATTCACCAAACTCATTTATACCTCAGGGTCTTTGTATTTACTAATACTTTCACTTGGACAGCTGTACACTGGCAAACTGTGTTATGAATGTGCCCTTTGATATTCAACATCAGAAGAACAGTAGTAAGGAGAATTAAGCGAGAAATAGTCAGAGACAGAAATTAATCAGAGAAAATGTCTTCAAATTTTTCTAACTCACATGTAAAATACACTCGACATTTTCCCCAAATTGAAAACAATCTTAACAATCTATGTGCATTACCTAAAACAAGCAGAAATAAACATCTTAAACTAGCTAAAAACCAATTTAGACAACTGTGTAGGATGAGATGACTTAATTTTCTTTTCTCTTTATAGAAAACAATTTTTAAAGCACTGTCAAATGAAAAGTCAATCAAAAATATTCATACAGAAAAGGTAGAATCGAACATTATAGAGGTATGTACAGAAGTCAATATATTTTATTTCTGAATTTTGTATTTATAGTACTTAGCTTTTAAAAGTTATTTTTGTGATCTCCTTTCTAACTTAAAAATACTTGTTCTATCCCCAAATTTTGCACTAGTAACTTTGTATTCCTTCTCTTAAAAAGTATCCCCCAAATTGTATAAACTTTAGTCCCTAAAAATTCAGCTCTTCTGCTTCTGTGCCTTAATGGATTCTCTTAATTATTTCCTTTTTTCCATAGGGTACTGCCCACTTCTCATACTATACCAACCCCATGCTATACCCATGTGTCTGAGGTCCAAATTAAACGTCTATGGCCTCTATGTTTCTCCTACTTTCACCACATTTACTTCTTTTCATACTTAGACACCCTGAATTTCTAGACAAGGTTTAATTTCTATATTATGTATTGGCTCACACAACCTGGATATAGAGAGTCAGGTTCTAGTAGGATGACACTTGATCAATGAGAATTGGGAGAAAGAAAGAAGTCAAAGAAAAAAATACCCTCCTTTCCACTTTCCTACTCTAAAGTATGGCTTTTCCTTGCAACTTTCTAGAACATTCTGCTTACTAAGCAAACACACTGTTAAGAGATGTGATGTGTTTCTTTGCTGCTTGTTCTAAATGTTGGCCAGCAAGGTCATGGATTACATTACTTCAAATCTTTCCTTGCCTCTCCTTTTTTTCTGTCATCCTTATCTCCCTTTGCTGCACTTGCTAACTTAAGTGTCAGCACTTTAATCCTGCCTCAGGCCCTTGCCAATAGCAATCCCACTGAGAAGTGATGAAGAATGAACCATGGCATTACCAGTGGGAATAAAAAGAAAGGAAAAATGAACAATGTAAGGCAGATTAGTATGCCTGTTTCTATGGTCATTTGTGCTAAAAAAAATTCAAGATTATATTTTGCTAAATAATACAAATTTAATCAGCTGTCAAACTGTATGGAGTCTTACTCAGAAATATCTCTTGTATCTCTCTCGTCTTTGTTAAAAATTCAGTCATGCTGCTAACATCACCCTGGGATAGGCCCTAATAGCATATTTATGTCACCACTGTAGCCAGTATTCCCATTTCTGATCTTCCAACATCAATCTATTTTGTACTGTAATTCCTTGACTTTCAAGTTCCTCTAAAATATGACCTACAACTTTTTAAAAAACACCTTTTGACCCTTACATCTAATATTCCCCTGAATGTATATGTCGCTCTCCAATTGGTCTTCTAGCTAGTGCTCTAATACCTTTTTGGATAAATCAGTGCATTGCCCTTTGCTCATGATTTTCTTTCCTTCTAAAGTGACACTCTCCCACCGAACACTTTCAAAATTCATGTTGAAAACATTTCCTCTAATATCTTTGAATTCCTTGTGGTGTGGATTTCTGATCATTTACCTCGATTACTCTTTTGTTATCCTCATATAGTACAAAGCATATAAAATCCTCATGAAATTAGAATTCTGAGATGTCGGCTTCAGACACTTTCATTTGCCTTTACAGTAACTTGTGCCCAGTTGATGTTCACTCAAGTGTTTGTTGAAACACTTTATTTTATGTATGTCTTTATTTTATTGTTCTAAGCCTGAAACATTATTTCAGAAGCTTATGAATGTGTATTTGTTCTATTTGTTGATTAGAAAAACAAAAGCATGGACCTTCCTGGTGGCACAGGGGTTAAGTCTCAGTGGTATCAAACTATGACCAGCTACTGCAACCTGAGTTCCATACCTGGTTAGGAAGCTAACCCACATGGCGCAGCAGACCTCTCCTGTCTCGCCTGTTGCTCCCTCAGCAGTGTATTTCAGTAGAAATACCTGTTTTGCTTCCCACTCTGCCTCTGCTGAATCCTCTTACTCCCTGTACCTCAGCCTACCCCCCCAGTTCTTCTGTGCATAAAATATTTTTTTAAAAAAGGCAAAAGCAAAAGGAACAGTAGTTGGTGGGAATGTAAATTGGTATGCTCACTAGGGAAAGTCCTACTCCTGTGTATTTACCTGAAGAATATGAAAACACTAATTCAGAAAGATTTTCCTACTCCTGTGCTCATTCAACACTAGTCACAGTAGTTAAGACATGGAAACAACCCAAGTGCTCAATGACAGATAAATGGATTTAGAGGATATGGTATATATACAAAATGGAGTATTTTTCAATCACAAAACATGGAACTGTCCCACTCGTGGCAACCTTGAGGGGGTTACGCTAAGTGAAATAAGTCAGAAGGAGAAAGACAAATACTAGACAACTACATTTGTGTAATATCAAGGAAAACAAACAAAAAAGAACAAGATCAAAAGCAAGCACTTAAGCTCTGACAATAGAATGGTGGTTACTAAGGGAGGTGGGGAGAAGGTAGATTAGGGGGCTGGTTAGTTGGTGGTAAATGGTGACTGCCATTTGGTGGCTGGTATGGTAAGATATATGCAGTTGATGAGGTGAGAAGCTGTACACCTAAAACTTATACAGTGTTGTAAAATAACGTTATCTCAATTAAAAAATACCTTATAAACAGAAAAAAAAAAAAAAAAGGTAAAAGCATAGCTGAAACATAGTCACCAGGTGGCAGTGCTACAGAGCTGTTCAATCTTCCTCATTCTCTGAGATTATCTGGATAGAATTTACTAGGACATTTTCTGCCTTAACATTTACAAAACCACAGAATCAAAGCTATTAGCTTTAGAAGGGCCTCTCTCTCTCTCTCTCTCTCATCTCTCTTTCTTCCTCTCTTTCTCATCTATCTAGCTACTTATCTTTAAAACTAAGTTATTTAGTTTGGTTACAGATAAAGAAAATGCAGCATGACTAAGGAGATGTATCAGTTGGGATGCTTTTGATTATAAATGTAAATTCAGCACAAATTGGATTTTGAAATTAGAAAGAAAGGGAAATGGTTAATGACTTAAATTTCTGAAAAATCCAGGAATATATTGAGTTTCAGGCAAAGCTGGATTCCAGGATTTAGTTTCTCTGAAGAATCTCTGAGATTCAGTTTTTCTCTATGTTCTGTTTTTCTCTGTATGACTTTACTTCAGGCTATATGTTATAGTCCCTAGATACACTTGTCTTATGCTGTCCTTACTGCTAAAATTAACTGCACAGAAAGTAACGTCCTTTTTAAAAGAGTTTTAAAAAGAGCACAGGAATTAAGTTTCATCAGATAGAGCTGGTCGTGTTCCATCTGGGACATGGCAGTGGACTCCATTCACATCCACAAGTGAGGGTGATTAAAGGCAAAGTCAACATGTTTAGTTTTTCGTTTTAGGGCAGTGTTCAGTTAAGGGGCTGACTAGAGACTGAAAGCTAGTCTGGTCTCCGCTTGCCGAGGCATACATGTTGTGGCTGCATCTACTGAGATGGGAAACTTTTGTTAATTTGCCTTAGAACTTTGCAAGAGTTTTACTAGATTCACTGGTAAAATGAATGAGTGGATGAATGTTGAATAGACTTAAAAAGGAATGAATGTTGAGTAGACTTAAAAATATCCTCTTCAGGTGGAAATTTTAAAAGTATTATGAATTTTTGTTGTAATTTCTCCCTCTCTCTACTTTTAAATGGGAGGCAGGGCTGTGTTGGTACAAAGTATGTGTACAAAAGTACAAAGTATGGAATTTAAAGTAAGAATGCCCATGTTGGAATTTTGGCTCTGCCACTTTGCAAAGCTGTGTGGATTTGGGAAGAGTTTTAATATTCCTAAGTCTCAGTTTACTTAACATAACAACTACAATTCAGGGATGTTGGAGAATTAAATGAAACATATAAAAGTCTATCACAGCCTGTGACATTATAACACTTCAATTAAAGTTGAACTGGGGTCCAAATTCCTTTGATATTCCTCTCAGACAGAGATAGCATCTTGGGTGGCTTCTTTTTTTTTTTCTCTTTAGGGTGCCTTCTTTTGATGCTCGTAACTTTGGTGCATTCTTTAAGTGCATGCAGGGAATGCTTGTAACTGTATCAACCAATAGAATATGGAGAATGACATCATATGACTTTTGTATTCAGCTCATTAAATGACAGCTTCAAATGCTTCTCAGAAGCTTCTTCTTAGGAACCTCCTCTTCAAACCCAGCCAGCACGTAGTGAGAAGTTCAGACAGATTTCCCTGTAATTTTAGTGGGAAGAATGTCACAGAATTTCAGGACTTTTTTTTTTAAAAGTCATGTGCTGTAGAAAGAAGTATGATAGATATGATTCTCTTATGAGTCTACTACTTTCCTGGTTATTTTCAGGATGTCGATTACTGTAATGATTAAATTTATGTGTCAACTTAGCTAGGCTGTTGTGTCCAGTTATTTAGTGAACACCAATCTAGTTGTTGCTGTGAAATATATGTTGTACATGTGATTGATATTTAAATCTGTAGACTTTGAGTAAAGCTGGTTATCTTTCCTAATATAGATGGGCCTCATCCTTTTGTTTGAGGTCTTCAGAACAAAGATAGAGATTTCCTGAAGAAGAAATTCTCCTCAAGACTGCAACATAGATGGACCTTGAGTGGTTTTTGCTAAAAGGAATCAGTTAAAGAAAAAAGACAAATACCATATGATCTCACTCATTTGTGCAATATAAAGAAATAGCAGAAGATCAAACAATACAGAAACAAACCATAAGAATCTGATAACAAAATGGTGCTTTCTAGACTGCCAGGAGTGGGGAGGCAATGGATAAAGGGTGCCAACTGGGTAGTAATGAATGATGACTAGATATTTGGTGGTGAGAGGGATGTGATGCATACAGTTGCTGAGATGAGAAATTGTATATGGAAACCTATACTGTGTTGTAAGCTAATATTACCTTAATAAAAAGACCAAAAAAAGAGACTGCGTCATAGAAAATACACTTGACTGAGTTTGAACTCAGGACTGCAATATCAACTCTTACCTGAATTTTCTGCTAGTTTACTCTTTAATTTCAGATTTGCCTGCCTCCTCAATTGCATGAACCAATTCCTAATTTCTCAAAGTAGAGAGTAACATGATTTTGTTCAACCTAGTTTTGTTATAACGTTGATGAAAAAAAAAATTCCCAGGTGGAATCACTGTTTTGTAGAGTTTGCATGTTCTCCTCATAACTGCATGGATTTTCTCTTGGTACTTCTGTTTCCTCCCACATCCCATAGATGTGCACGTTATGTTCACTGGTGTATCTCAGTTGTCCCAGTCTGAGCCAGTGTGGGTGTGTGTGAATGTATCTGATGGAAAGGTGTCTGATTCAGGGTCAGTTCCTGCCTTGTGCCCTGAGCTCCTGGGATAAGCTCTAGCCACACAACTGAAATAATAGGGTTGGAAATACATTAACATGAATGAATACATTCATTCATTTTGAATGAATGAGTGAATACAAATATGACAATATAGATGTTGTTTAATATTAGAAGTGTTTTGATCATTACTTAGAAGTTTTGTGATACTTTTGTGACCAGATGTAAGATGAAAAGTAAGATAATAGCAACATAAGTCTTGTTTATACCAATGAACTGATGGTAATTGGTTTCCCTAGATGTTTCCAGGAACGTATCATGATGTTAAATAAGAATTGAATATAATTTGTTTTTCTAAAAATATATTTCTATCTATGTGCATATATATATGTTTACATGTTGTTACATACCATTGTCCTTATTATATTTGTCATTCTTTTTCTCTGGAGAACCAACGAATACAATGACTAAATAGTGATAACAAAGATTCAGAAGTATTAACATAGAATATTTTAATTTCCATTGTGATATGATTTAGGTCTTTGATATATGATTCCACATATTAGAGTTTAAAGGGTATTATACAGTTCTTAAATTATTCTATGTATGTTCAGCCCCAGTAAGAATGCCAGCTCTATTTCTCATAGTGCTAATTGTCTGTCTCCCATAACTCCCATTGTATAGAAACTCAGGACACTAAGCCTCTGGGGATTATCCTTTGATAGTGTGTGAAAAAGTTTGCAATAAAAAGAGTAAAGCTATCATTGTGAGGACTATGCCCCTGCTTAATCACATTCATAGCTGACATTTTTTTGTTCTACTGTCTCACTGACTCATTATGTAAATGTCATTATTGTGCAATTAGTGTTTGCAGGTAGGAGTGGGATAATAGTTTCCCCTGTTTACATAGAGATTTGTGATCTGATGGTTGAAGATGTTAGGTGACTCACAACTGTTCTCTTGGGGAAGAATATCAAAGATGCAGCTTTAGGATTTAATGACTTCAGTCAAAGCATCTATCTTTCCCCATTTCTCATTGACCTTTATGAATCCTATTTCTAGCTCACTTCATTTGTCTCATCTGAGTTTATCTGATGGAATCAACACACTCAACATTTTTTCCTATATAATTCTATTGAATACGTTCTATATTTTATTAAATCATACTACATTTTTATGAGGAGAACTGTGTAGCATGATGGCAAAAATTGATCAGGAATCAAAAGACCTAAGGGCCAGTTTGGGTCTTGGTTCTTTAAACTGAGATTTGCCTCACTATGCATATCCTCATGGTGTCATTTTTTACCCCATAAATACAAATTTGAGGATTTGGATTCTGTTATTTGATAGCTACTTAATTTTTACTTGGAACTGTTTCTGCAAAAATATCTTTCTGCCAAACTCCTACAGAGAGCCACTGCTAAGATGTTGTTAAGGGAAAGCAGCTGAGATGTGTCTGGTTTATAATTTATTAATTATAACCAGTTACAGGGAAAGGAAAGCAGCTATTAGATGCTGGCATGGAGGAATGACTTTTTAGAAAGCAAAAAAGTATATATACACAAAAAAGATATATATGTGAATATATATAACATATTATATACATACATATATATGCATATACTATAGATTGAGGGGTGACTGGGAAGTTTACTCTGAGCTGGGAGAGAGTTTAACAAAAATATAAATTGTTGAAGGAAGAGATGATCAAAATTTTCTTTGCACTTACTTTTAGGCAACTAAACATTTAGAATTCCAATAGGAGTGCAAAAAAGTTCTTCTACCCAATGAAAAGACAAAAAGATATGGTTGGTATTTAGTTATTCACTACAGGAACACATTTCTAGAACTGTAGAACCATATAAATCTACCTAGGATCTTTAGAATATAAGGCTTCAAGAAAAGACAGAACAAATTCTCTTCCTCTTACTGCCCCTGTAATGAACCCTTGCCTATTTTTTTCAATGTTATTTCTGAACAAGTAGACATGAGCCCTTTCTGAGAAGCTGGCCACTGCTTTTGGTATCCACTCTTATCTGCTGTACCCATCTGCCCAGGAGCCATCAGGATACTAAGACATCTGAAACCAGGTTCCTAATCGGGACAGCCCATGACATTAAACTGTAACTATGCTTACTGGATCTGTTTGGAGACAGGAAATTCCTTTAACCTGGCTATTGGGAAGATAGGTGTGTGGCAATCTACAAATCAATAAAATCTAAAGTTGGTCATAAACTGCAACTTCTTGTTGGAGATACAAGTATTTTTTATACACTTGATAATCAATGAAAACCTATTGTTAGTTTCAGCACATGCATTTTGCATATTTTCATTGCAACTTTGTGAGTAGTTATTGTTATACCTGCCTGACAAAGAACAAATTGAAGGTCAGAAAGTTTAAAATGTCAGCTGCTAGAAGTAATGAAAGGTGTCATTGGTATTCAAACCCAGAGTGGCTAAATCTTTTCACCACTCTGTGCAACTAAGCCTGCAGAGTTCTGAGTGAGTCACTTAGTTTTCTGTGTCATTTTGCCATGACTAAATTAAAAATTATAACATTTGGATTTTAAAATTGTCAATTAATGAAATGTATTTATGACTGGTTAGGACTTACAAGGCTAAAGTTTTAAAAAAATCCAAAAGATAAAACTGAATGATCAAGTGCTTGGTCTAAAAAATGACTTTAATAAAAACCATTTCATGCCTCTGAGATGTTTATTTATAAGATATTCTGCAATATTCCTAAATTTCAATGTGCCTAATGAACAAACTGCATTGCTCTTCTCCTTTTCTGTGTCATCAACTGTGAAGGGAAATCATTTATTTTATTCTCCAGCTTTCTGGAAGAATCACTTAACATCTGATTCTGACAAATGGCATGAAAATATTCAAATAACTGTCTCTAAAATGATAATTTTCATATTTGTGACACTCTTTTAGAATTACTGACAGTCTCATGTGATGACTTGGATTGACAACACAGAAAAACTCTTTTCCCTCTTGAACTGCTCTTTGTGGTAGACGAAACTCTGAATGGGTATGTTTGCTTGAGTGTTGAAAGGTACTGTTAAACAAGTGAGAAAAATCCCATTTTAAGAACTGTTACCAAATTACTTTAAATATCTCCCCGTAGGTTAATAAAATGCAGAATTGGAACGCAACAGTTTTGGCCTACAGGCAATTTTTCTCTAGAAGTTTCCTTTTCCTCCGCTTTGATTTGTGGACTGCCAGATCATGGGGTCTCCTTTGGAATTTTCAGAGTCAAGCTCTTTTGAAGCAAGAATTGTTTCTGGCTCACCCTTGAATAGGCAAGTAGAGTGGTCATCTATCCTGCTTGTGAGATCTTGTTTTTAATTATATTATTAGTTAATACATTCTATGGGCAGCTACTTGACTAAACATTTATCACGCGTTTTAACAGTCATCAGAAGGAGGTACTATTATTATCTTCATTTTATAGAATTTTTTTTTCTTTTATCTGTCTCTGTCTCTCTCTTTCTTACATCGTTGTTCATTTTTGTGCAGTATTTGGTTTCTCCCTTACGGTGTAGTCCTTGCAGTTCTCTGATCATGATGGCACCCGTGATTCATCACCATAGTTCCTTGTGCCTTTTCCACCCCAGTTTTGACCCTTTTCCTTCCTCCTCCCCTGCTGTATGCCTCAGATCTATGGTCTGCTTGAAAGTTTTGTGTTTTTCTTGACTTTACTGAAGGAATTTTATAGAAAGACTTACAGATGTTGAGAACTTGTCTGGTTCATGTAGCTAGAAATTGGTGGAGCTGGAATATTACCAAGGCTTTTCCATGTTCAAGGTCTCATGTGCTCTGTTATCATCTCCAGGGATATTTCCCCCTCTATTTCTTCACAGATCTATTGAATCCAAATGTGTCTTCCTGATACATGTAAGACTAATTTTTATGTTTTTTGGTAATACTTCATTTCTACTGACAGTAATGATGCTATTCTCACTCTTACCACCCCCTCCCCCATTTCTTCCCTTTAATCTGAATGCATTTTTAGTATTTCCAATTAATTTTAGGATATTTTGTTTGAACTTTTACACACTGTGTTTTTGCCCTGAGTAAAAAACTGTCTTCTGAAACTGTTTCTTATATAGTTGGTCTATGACTCACTGAAGGGGAAAATACAATTGCTGATTGAAAAATAATACTATTGGCATAAAAGTTAATGAATCAATTTAGAGTTTATTCAGTCAAAGGCTTAGAGAACTTCAGCTATTTCTGTAAAAGAAAAAAAAGAATTCTTGTTACCAGAAGAGTGAATGAAGTATTAAATAAAATATGAAGTCAGAACTCATTAACCTTGACTTATCATCTGCATTTTCTTTTTGATTTATTATGTGGAATAGAATAGATTTTTCTTTTACTCCTTTTACTCTGACTTCTCCTCACCTTGTCCTCTTTCTTAGTGCTCTCACCTTAATGTCTGAAAATTAACCATGAAATTAGTATTTTTTTTAGTTTTAATGAGATATCATTGACATGTAACATTGTATTACTTTAGGGTACACTATATAATTATTTGATCACCACAGTAAATTTAGTTAAAATTCACCACCTCACATAGTTATTTTCTTGTGATGAGAACTTTTAAGATCTACTTTATTAACAACTGTATTAATTAAAGTCACCATGCTGTACATTTCAATCCCAGGATTAAGTTTGACCCCTTCATCTATTTGCCTCCAACTTCTAGCCCCACTTCTGGCACCTGTCTGTTCTGTTTTTATGCGTTCAGGTTTCCTCTCAATATTTTAAGAGAATTATTAAAGAAAATTGGCATTTTAAGAGCTATAGTAACATTTTTAATGATTCCAGAACATTAAAGTTTGGGAAAAACTGACTTTCCTTATTGTTCTAAAAGAAGGCCATGCCCATTAGGTTTGTTTATAAATTTCTGAAAATATAAAAGACTCAGAGACTTTTACAAGTGAAAAAGACCTTAGAAGTCACCTGGGCAAATAGTTTTAAGTTTTCCAGGGAGATGCTCATCTTGTTTTTCCTTAAACATCTCCAGTGATGGAAAATTCTCTGCCACCTGGGGCATCATATTTATCAACTCTCATTCTTTCTTTCAATAGAGTCCAAATCTGTATGTGTAATTTCTACTCTATTGCTCTCCTCTTTCCCCTTTTCTAAATGCCAGCCCAACTCTCTTTTTCTAGCACCAACTCCCTGTATTTCACAACTGCTCCTTATGGAACGTGGCCTTTTGTCATTTTGATAGATTTTCATAGTATCTCCTCCATTAAAAAATTAATCTTTAAGTGTATGGCTCCAAACCAAAACAGTGATAAAAGAATTGTTAGCAAATTGCAGAATAAAATAGTACTATCATTTCCTTGATCTATACACTATGTAAATAATATATACAAAGATTGAATATTTCATGCACACACTCAGGACTACTTAGAAACTCTCGGTGTTAAAAATATATATTAGGGATTTGGGACTGAAGAAAAAGACTAGTGAAATCGAAAAGTAAACTATTAAATTTGGGAAGAAGGCTGAGATTCTTTGTACAACTACCTGAGTATTGGGAAAATGTTGGTGAATGTGCTGTCATCATTAATATCTCTCTGGAAAACTGGAGACCTACAAACACTATGGAAGTCACAATGATGTCTTGGGACATAATATCAGTCAATTGATTACAGATACCTCATTTCTTCTGCATCTATAGCTGGTATTTCAGGGAGTTTTGTTCTAGCTTACATGCTTAAAACAGTGAGTATTGTAAAAACATTCCACAAAGCCTTTCTAGAGCCTGACAAGCAAGGAGGAAACTGTTCAAGGATGAGGAGTGACTTTAAGAAAGTTGACTACAGTGTACATAAGTAACATTTATGTTACCTTTTAATGTTATCTTTTATTTTTCTAGTTGTTTTATTATATTATCGAGGTAACAATGGTTTACACCACTGTATGTGACTTGGGAGTGTAAGTTCACACCTCTTCATCTGTATGTTATAACCATGCCTACCACCAAAACACTCATTATGTTCCACCATATTCCACAGGTTCTTTACTTCCTCCGTCCCTCACTCTGGTAGCCTTAATTCTATTTAAGCCAGACTTCTAGGCTTCATTTTGGTTTTGAATTTCTGTTTCTTTGTTTAGTTTCTTTATATTTCAAATATGAGTTGAATTTTCTGGTATTTATCTTTCTCTTTCTGACTTATTTTGTTTAGCATAATCCCCCTTCAGTTCTATCCATGTTGTCACACATTCACAAATGACAAGATGTAAGTTTTTTTAATGTAGCTGATTAATAGGCCATTGTATTTATATATTCACATATTTTTAATCTGCTCATCTGTCTTTGGCACTGGTTGTTTTTATAGCTTGATGATTATAAATAGTGCTTCAATGAACATTAGATGGAACATTACTTTGAAGATCTTCAAACACATACATGCAGAGAATCACATAACAAGCCTTTAAGTACTCATCACCTGGTTTCAGTAATTATCAACATTGTACCATTTACTTTTTATTTATTTTCTAAAATGTTTGAAATATAAATATGATATTCATCTCTAACAGCTAACTTCTAAAAATTTTGAGAAAATTAAAAAAAACTTTAATAAAGGGGAAATAAATTATACATAAGCATTGCTAAATATTTGCATGCACCACTCAGTTTGAAAATTAAAAAATATAGGTGTTGGGCCTCCCTGGTGGTGCAGTGGGTTAAGCAACACACTATGAAGCAAACCACAGCCTCTGTAGCACAAGTTCGATCCCTGCCTCCGGCCAGGGAGGGGACCCACAGAGCGCAGCAGACCTCTGCTGCTGCTCTCATTGCTCCCCTCAGCAGTGTGTTTCGGTCGATCTGCCTGTTCTGGTCCCCACTCTCTCTGGTGAATCCTCTCACCCCCTACACCTCTGGCCTGTACCCCAGTTCTTGTATGTGCAAATAAATAAATCTTTAAATATATATATAGGTGTTGCATTTTTAACTATCCAAAGAATCTATTAGCAAATAATTACTTTTAAAGTACCATGCTTAGACGATCTGCCATAGTTCATATTGCATGCAGTGTTTAAGATTCTCAATAAGCTTTAAATCATGTAGTAAATTCTCTTTACATTATCTTATTCTATATCTCTGTAGGAGATAATTCTGTAGGAAAGTTATCTTCAAAAATTCTATCAGTATTTTCCTTATGTTGTAAAAGGTGGTACAATCAAATATAGTTTCGGTTATCTCAAAAAGTTATTCAAAGACCAGCAAGTCGTAGATTTAATAAATCCATGTTTTGGATTAAGAGCAAAAGAAGTAACTATACATACACACAAAAATACTTGTATATGTACCTGTACACATTTATATAGATAATAATATAAAGAAGGTAGATACACAGAATATCTTCTTGAACATGTATCAACATGAAGACACTTGTTTTGCTCTTGTTGACTTGCTACATGATAAAGATATCCAGCAAATTAACAAACTGGGGAAACTCTTAGCATGCTTCTCTTTTTTCCAGCTCCAATTTTATCTTGTGTCATCTTGACATGCTTGGGAGAGCACTCGCTAATTCACCCATAGGCACTGTGTCTGGTGAGACAAGTGCCTTCTCTAATTCATGAAGTAGCTGGAATCAGTCGACTGCACCAACGCCCTATCTGCCTCTCAGTTTTAAGCTAAGTGTCATGTGTGGCCGCTGGAGAAAGTCAGATGTTGCTTTGGAAGTGAAGGGCAAAGGTGAGAACACACAAAAAAGAGAAACATATTTTCGATTATTTACTCTATGTGTTTGTGAAGATTTAATGAAAAAAGTGCATTTTGAAATCACAGTTCCTTTAATTCTGAACTCCAATTAACCAATGCCAGTGAAGTTTCAGAAAGTTTTGAAGTTGAGGCAAACATCAAAGACCTTTTATTTAAAACACTGTGATTTCACACTTACTCTGTTGTAGCTATTCATGATACAGAAATTAATCTACAACACCTTTCCTTGTTCTGCTCCTGTGCTTCTTTTCATATGATTAATGACTTTAAAGGGGGGAAAACCTGTTTCACTTGAAATTACTTTCTCTAAATGGTATGAAATATAAATTTTACTTTGCAGATCATTCTCTAAACTCATCTCTACGATTGAAAAACTATCTACTGTATTTAAAAAAATTGCCCTAAAACTCAAGTTTTTTTTTAAAAAAAAACAGTTAAATATTATGTATTTAGTTGCATAAAAATATGTAAATAAAAACAGTATTTTAAAAATTTCCCTTGTTTCTCATAAAAAACCAATGCAACTTTTGAATTTTATGTATAAAGCATAAAGCTCCAAACCTACTTAATTTTAAAAATAACTGAGTCTCAAGTGCAAGACAGAGTATACACCAAACACATAATAGGAATAATCAGTATGTTCTTTTTTCATACTAAGTATAATGTGAAAAACTCAATGCAACAAGGATTTGTTTTTCCTTACCAGTGAGGTTTGAAAATAAAATTTTAGACTAGTTATAAATTAAAGATAATGCTTAGTTGTAAAGAATATAGATATTTTAGGCTGTGTCTACACACAGAAACTACTCTGATGGTTTTCAGTCATCATTTTGTTACCCGAACTTCTCACCAGTGCTACTTAATGACTACCCACTATGTTCATCTCATTTTCCTTGTCTTCTAGGAGACCTACCCTAAATTAATGAGCCTTGATTGAGCATTCTTAGATTCTTATTGAAAGTTAAAGTTTTGTCCAAATAGGCAGCTAATAATGGACCATTTACATATTGTGAATAATCTCCTGTTTACAAATTTCATATTTATTATATGTATTTATGTATGTATATTATATGTATATATCTATTCATAGCCTCAGTATTACTATTTCTGAAAAAAATGTAAACACTCATTATAAGAAAACTCTAAAATTTGGCATAACACATATATAACTCAATAGTTTTACAATGCAACCTGTCATTTAATATTGCCAATAACTTGTAGAAGTTTTAAGTCTTCATCAATTAAGTTTTACTCTCTTAATACAAATTTTAGCACAATGAGTAGATAATTCTTAATATCAGGAATTCAATAATTGCTGAGTAATACTCTAGAGTAATGAATTACATACAATCAATTAGAACCATTTAATAATTCTTCCAACAAAGGAGACTAATCAAGACCCACAAGAATTTGCTTTTGAGTTGTAAGTTAATTAAAAGGTAGAGAGTGCTCCTTTTATTGTTTTCAACAAACATATTTGTCTAATTTCTGAGTTAAAAATTATTCTTTTCCCAGTATACTAGTTAAAATCCATTTAAATAATTAATCCTTTTAACCTATATAAAATATAATTCCTTAATATGTTTTGTGTATTCAAATTATTAGTCGAGTGTAATGTGTAGTTTTATTTTGGTTTAAGTTGAAACTTGTTTGCATGTAAATGACATTTTTTTTGTCTTTGGCAAGATTTCAGATAAGCATAGGTCCTATGGTCCAATTAATCTGGAGGGAATGTTTATCCTGATTATCTATATTCATACATATATAATTCAGTTTTGTTCTTATCTGACAAATTATCCTTATGAGAATCTTTGTTTTTTTGATAAATATAATTTCTGTCTGTTGTTACTTGACCACTCAGGTTTTCAGTCCTTCACCTGCAAGATAACAATGGTTCCTTCTTGCAGAGGGTGTTGTGGTTATTAAATGCTTATATATTTAAAGAACTCTGAACAGAACCTGGCACGTAGCACATGCAAGGAGCTATAATTACGGGTAGTTGTGGTGGCTAAGTGGTGAAAATGCCACTACAAAACTACATTGGTTGAAATAATGTAGATATTCAAGTTTTGTTTTTTTTTCTCTATAAAACCTATAGTAATGAATTTTCATTTTGCTGACGTGGAGTAAGAACAATTTTGTAATTTCCACCCCTTTTTTATGTTCCATGAGAACTCCTGGATGAACTAAAATTCTGTAAAAACTAAAACAACAGATAGCTAAAATTCTCTGTTAATGATTAGAGAGGCTGAATTTTATTCTGGGCTGAGTAATATAATAATTTATTTTAAAAAATGACAATTCTTTGCATTAACAATTAATCTTATATTAGTACCCAGAAACTTTCCATATTGAAAGAAAAGCCAAGGTAACATTACTTTTTAAAAGAAGAAATGGAAAGTATATATTCATTAAGATAGTTTACGTATATAAGGGAACCAAGAAGCGACCAAGGGAAAGAATAGTAACAATAATAATAATAATAAAAAACAAATACAACAATAATAAACAAAACAACAAAAACAAAAAGACAGGGATGAATTGGGGACACTTCATGGGGAGAGGGAAGAAATAGGATGAGGGTGGAAAGAGCACAAGGGACTGAGGTGATGGTGCACTGTTGAAATGGTGGTGGGAAATCCATGGGGACCACAATCGATGTCAAAAATATATAAAATTTTTTTTAAAAAAAGATAGTTTACATGCATAGCTTCTGTTTATTGACTGTATTCAAGATCTAGCATACAGTACAAACCAATGGCTACTAATCGCAATGAATAGGTAACAATTTCAAATGAAATTAAATAACTTCAAAATTTAAAAAATAAGAAATTAAATTATAAACAAAAATTTTTTTTTCCTTCCTTAACTTAAGCTATCACATTCTTTGTAAATACCTAGACGTATTATAGGTCATATCTTAGGTAAGACTCACCATGGTGTTAGGTGCATGCATTTATTATGATTTTTTATACTGCATTTTTTTAATTGAAGCATTGCTGGTTTATGGCATGGTATATGACTTAGGGTTATAAGTTTAGCTTCTTTAGCAATATATTAGCAAGTCACACCTACCACTAACACATGAATTTAGGTGCATAAATTTAAGAAATGCTAATTAAAAAACAAGACTCATCTCAGAAAAACCATTTGGTGCCTCTTTTTCAGAACTTATTAGTATAGTTGGGAATGATATTTTTGCTTTAACCTACATGCCTAAATAGAAATCAACATATGAAGAATACATATATTTGAATAGCTTTTACTCTTTGGATAGGGGACCATGGAAAAAAATATACTGTTAATACACCCGTTTCTTTACTCCATATTTCATCATTCTCACTTCAACAAAGCAACAAACAAAATCCTTAAGGGTAAAAACCCATCTCTGTAGTGTCTGGGCTAACACTGTTTTACAAATAAAAGACTGCCAGGAGGATGAACACCTGCCATTTGAAATTAAATTTCAAAGGGCAATAGAAACAACTTGAACAACAGAAGTGATACAGGATTGTGGATGGTGAGCTGTCATCAATTGCTTCTCATTTGTTTATTTACACTGCACCTTATTTCCAAAAAGCTTGGGAAAAGCTACTACTGGTTTGGAAATACAAGTTCTGATATATTAAAAAAGATAATCACACAACTTTGTTGTACTATTATTAATTTCCACTATAAGAATTTTTACCACTTGGCATTAATAAGATACTTTCAATATATTATTCTTCCCTATTTTACATGATTCATTTTTTATTTACTTGCTTTTGTCTATGCCAAAAATGACACATTAAATATTAAAATATTATTTGCCATGCTTTTACTAATAAAATTTCTTAAAAGAAAACCTTTTGAAATAATCATATGTTAAGTCTCTTTTCAAAGATGTTCTCTCAGGAAATTCAGGGATTACGTGTTATGAAAAGAATCCTGTAGCCCCGTTTTAGCGACACCGAGTGTCTTGTTTTTCTGTAATCAGTAAGAGGAAACACTGATTAATGAGCGTCTGAGTTGGCTCTTTGTCTCACCTGTGACAGTGAAACAGTACGTTTTGCCAAGTGCTCCAGCCTTCTCAAGTTCAATAATTAACAGACTAAATTTCCGTGAATGCTTCAAAGCAATTGAATTATATAAGGGTCATAATTCTCTGCTATTTTCCAAATAATGTATGTTCACTGATCAGCCTTAATAAGACACTATTCTTTATTTACAAACACCTCAGATGTATGGTTAGAAAGCACATTTTTAAGTTTGCACTATGCACCTTACTTTTGGTAAGTAAATTTAGGGGGATGTTTCTCAAAAGTTTTGCCATGTTCCAGTTCTATTATTAGTACTGTTGTTGTTGCTGTTTTTGGTTTCTTTATTGGTAAATGGAAATGATAATAATGGCAACTGCCATGCAGGCAGTTGAGCTTGGGATTATGAAAATGTCTTGTAAATTAATGACAGTGTGTAACAGGGTCGTCCCCAGGAAAGGGGGACGTTCCAGAATCCCAGTTCTGCCCTAAGTGGGTGGAGCTGAGCAGGGATAAAAAGATTCTGCAGAGAGGAGCTAGGAGGACAGAAGGATGGGAGGAAGAAGGAAGCAAAATAAAGAGCAGTAAGGAGATGTGAAGGAGGCACATGGAGTAGAGGGACATGTAAAGAAACTGCACTTGCTTTTTGGTATTGGACTGGTTGGAACAGATGTGGGTGAGAGACCCATGGGAAGTTTAATAATGGCAGCTTTCATCTTAATTTTGCTCTTTTCCTCGTGGATTTGTCTGACTCTTTCTGACCCTTTTCTATGTCCTTTAAACTTGTGGCAGGCTTTTGGGCCTTGCTTTGGGCCAATCCTATTTGGCTGGACTTTTACCCTCAAGGAGATAGTTAACTTTAGATGCTTAACTTAGTAACTATGTTCTTTGTCCTTTCTGTATTGTACCCTAATTGTATTAAAGTTCCTTTCCAATAAAAGTCTTATATATTTGTCTTAATGTGGCAGATGGCAGAACCCATTCAGAGAGGGCAGGTTTGGGGGTTCTGGGGTGCTCCTCTCCCTGCCCTGTAACAAGTGGATATTCATATTACTGAATAAAGCAACTTTGCAAATTTATAAATTTAAATATTTAGATGTGTACCACTTGGATTTCTTTGTGCCTCAAACTCCTCAAATATTGAGTGGGGAAGGTAGTTACTCTTATTTAGAAATGTATCCTTAAAGTTGAAATTGACATCTGAGTCTTCAATTTTTTGACCTTTTCATGCATTATGACTATTTCTTATTTGAAAGAAACATGAAAACCCAAAGTTGATTTTAAATTTTCATTTTCTATCTCTATGATTGTTGCCCTTGACTCAAAAAGGATTTTGCTTGTGATCCTAAAAAGAAAATCTATAGTGACTCAGGTTTTCTAAGCTAGAGGAATTGCAATAATGATTACTATCATTTTTTTAGATTTTAGGAAATATTGAAAGGATCTTCCATACTCAAATTTAGTATTAATTTCTGAAGAACTGGTAAAGCTGACTGGGATTTAGATTTACAGATGTAAGTCAGAGAACCTTAAACTTTTGGATTTAATATGATGAATTTTCTTGTATTAAGTCCCTGAATAAAATAGAGTATAAGAAAAACTGTGTTTAAAGCACAAAGAAGGATTATTGGTTAATATTAGAAAGATACTAGAAAGAATGATCAACTTTTATAAAACATTTGAATTTGGCCAGTTAATAATAACATATTGCTATGCTATCTCTTTTAAAAACTGGAGTTTGGCACATCAATATCTTGCACATTAAGGATCATGTTTTTGCTTAATACAGTGACAGCACTAACTGCTTAGACACCACATGTCGATTGAGGTCCTCAAAATGATAAATAGCTGTGGTTTAGAATCTGCCTCTAGTTTGTTCCTTTATAGTTTAGATGATCCTGGTAAATCTAAAGGGTATTCCTTGTTTACTGCTTAAATTTTCTAAACTTAATTTTCATGATAATAACAACCAAATGGACAGCTGTATTCTGCACCAAAGGAGCTACATTTACACCCAAATCCATGGTGGACCTGGTGTGATACATATTTGTAGAGGGATGATCTTATACTCCTAAAACAGATAGTGTTGTAAACTGGTGTTACGTCAACAAATATCATAAGAAAAAACAAAGTAAGAGAAAAAAGTAAATCAAAGCATAAGAAGGATTGAGTATAGCTACTTTATGTTATGGAATTATTTAGTTTTAGCAACTAGAAAATTAACTACTACTCTGAATTTATTCTGGATATTTTCTAGCCATGCCTAGTGTCACTTATTTTTATAAATTTTTGATTTCTGATGCTAGGAAGAAAGAAACTTGCTTCATAGTTTTCCTTCAGAAACAATAAACAATTAGATAAACATCAATAACATACCTGATTTTTCAATACAAAAGAGATATACTGGTAGAAAGATTGTATTACCATCTTCAGCTTAAGGGAGAAGATAATTCTTCCCCCAAAAGTGGGAGACTAGTGAGAGTACAGTATTGCCAGCAAATCTAAATGATCAAGCAATAACCTTCTAAAAACAATAAAAATAAAACCCCATGTCATTGAATTTATCTGTGTTCACTTACTATTAGCCAGTAGGTTATTTGTTTGTGTGTCCATAACTGATTTTTTTTGGTAAATGTTATGAAAAAAGTAATTCAAATTTATAAATCTATATTGTCTAAAGACTATAGTAGAAGAACAAATAAAAATGACTACTATTATACTACTTCAAGGTTTCCTTATCTACCTACAAGATAGGTTACCAACTCAATTTTCAAAATTATTTAAAAAGGAAGTTACTTCATGATATAACAATAGAAAAACATTCAGCAAAGACATTAATAATTACATTGAAAATTCTTCACAGTAAAGTGGAATGAATACAATCTAATATCGAATATAGCAAAATAAGTAAAGCTGACAGTAGGCTACAAAGAACATGATCATTTTCTTTTAAATCTAACAGATCAATATTCATGACTTGTGTGCTACACATGATCTGCCTGTGAATTTAGTTAAAAAAATAGAGATGGAAAGTGAAAAATTCCTTAGAAGTACTATATTTCCACATAAGTAAATGCTGTATTTCTGAGATTATAGTTCCTCTGTAACATAGGCAATGCCTTCAGAGACGGCCGAGAGGAGTTCATTGATCTGGAGATACAAAAGAAGTTCCCAGACGTGTTGCTCATTCTACCCACAGGGCCTTCTATGAACAGCAAAGTTGGAATATAGCTGCTTTATACTCCCTGATGCCTCTGGCACTTGTCAACTATCAAAATTAATTTTCTTAGGAAATTTTTTCCATTAATGTAAACATATTTAAGTGCATTTTAAATAATAACCAATATTATTTACAAAATAACAAAATTAAAGTATCTTTTAAAATAATATTATTTATATTAGCTAATGGAGTAGAATTGATTGTTTAACTTCCTACAATACTGAATTGTTCCAAAAAACAAATAGAACACATCTTGACAGAAGTTTGCGGTGTAAATTATTTTTCTGATTTCTATTGACTATCAGAGTGTCATTTTTGATGGACTAACACAATGCATTTTGTATAGGGTAAGGGATCACAGCTAGGAACAGTTTTCTATAGTCATCTTAGCTCTTACTAGAATAAAATGAAATTTTCATAACAAACTAAAGTAGAACTGACATTATTTTCTTTTCTTTTAAAGATTTATTTATACATACAAGAACTGGGGTACAGGCCAGAGTCCTGGGCAGTGAGAGGATTCACCAGAGACAGAGCTGGGAGCAGAACAGGCAGATGGACTGAAACACACTGCTGAGGGGAGCAGCGGGCGAGGCAGGAGAGGTCTACCTGCACCATGTGGGTCTTCTCCCTGGTCGGCAGCAGGGATGGAACTCGTGCTGCAGTGGCTGGGGTTTGCTTCCTTGTGTGTTGCTTAACCCACTGCGCCACCAGGGAGGCCCTGACATTATTTTCTTAACGTTTTCTATTTTTTAATATTATATTAAAATTTAACAGGTGAGAGTTTCTTAAAGGTTATTTACAAACATGAAATCTCAATCATATCACTGAGCTTTTCATACTCTTAAAATCCACAGTGTGTGTTGTACTTTAAAAGTTGTTCATCATCAGCAGAAACATTTGGCATATTTTAGTTTCACAGCCATGGTATTAGAGAATGGAATTTTGGGGATGGTAATAAATATTGTTCATAAGACCAAAGATATGAAATTGAATCCTTTCCCTTTGGAAAGGGAAGTCAAATATGAAAATAAATCTAATCCTAGCTGCTGATATAAATTACATTGAGAGGTTCAAATAATGAACATTTTTATCATTTAAATTTTCTGGGTAATCTTTTAGGATAACAGTGTGACATCCATAAAGCCAAGTTTATTCTAAAATTTTAAATAAAAAGAAGCAATTATTGGGCCTCCCTGGTGGCGCAAGGGGTTGAGTCACAGCACTATGAAGCTATCTGCAGCACAAGTTCGATCCCTGGCTGGCCAGAGAGGTGACTGTGTGGCGCAGCAGACCTCTCCTGTCTTGCAGGCTGCTCTCTTCAGCAGTGTATTTTGGCCAAACTGCCTGCTCTGTTACTTGCTCTGTCTTTGGTGAATACTCTCACCAGCCCCCGCACTTCAGGATGTACCCTGGTTCTTGTATGCATAAATAAATAAAATCTTAAAAAAAAAAAGAAAAGGAAGCAAGCAGTTATTGAAAACCCAAAGACAGTGATAATCATTTTATAGAAGGGACTATAGTCTGAAATGCTTTTTTGCTATCAATAGAAATGATGAGACTATTATCATGAATATAATGACTTTGGACTTTATTAGTTGCAATTTGTATTTTTAAAAAGAATTCATTAATAATGCTAATAAGTATACTAAAAATATCGGTTTCATGTATGACCTCATTGTAAGCACTTAATGCATAAAAAGATTCAATTTCTCCTCCCAACCCCTCACACACACAGTGTACCAACTCTACTACAAGCATATTTTTAGTTTGTGAGACACAATAATAGGGAGTCCAATTTTGGAATTATTTTATAGTTAGCAAAATCAAGAAGAATATCATTAACCTTTTCTTTTAAATATTCTGCTAACTCTATTTTTGTTCCCAAATGAATTGAGAATTGAGAGGATAGTATTTCAATTTATTTAAGAAAATTACTCTTAGGTTATTTTGTTCAATATATCTTGTAATATAAGCTTTATCTCAGGCTTTCAGAAATGCTGGATGAAGGTATAAAATTTACTTTGAATACTTTTGAGACCATAAAAATGCTGATTTGGAATGTTCTCAATTGATTGCATATGCAGATTACCTTTTTAAACTACCTCTCTTATAAGGCATTAATTTGTACTTGGAATATTTTATGTCCTTGATAACTTGATTGATTTCAGCAAAGTGAGTAAAACAGATTCTTAAGTAAAATTCAATAGGAAGGTTTTCACCTGCCATCAATCAGATTTTATTAAGGGTTTGATATAATTCCCTTTTCCCTTTGATGTAATATCTCATTTCGTTAACAATAGAAGAGCATATCCCAACTTTTTAAGTGAATTATAATTAGAACTACAGATATGATTCCAGATCACATTCAAGTATAAATTCACTTCAATTTTAACTAATTTGATAAATACTCAGATCTTAAATGTACACAGTTCATATCTATCATCATATTTTTTCTTCCTAACAACCTCAAGGAGATAAAATATTATTAGCATTAAAATTGACATGAAAAAATTACCTGCTATAAGGTATGATGAACTGGGGCAGGTCTGGGACCTCTGTATGGGGTTAGACATAAGCAGTAGAAGTAGGAGGGTTAATTTCCATGGAAGGATGAAGATGGAAGCACAAAACACAGCTTCATAATACAGAAAAAACTCAAGTGAGATGCATACATTATGGTGTACAGAGTGTAAGGCTGTTGGTGACTGTTCAATACATTCAATTCCCAAGTTCCTCTTTGACCATCTGTAGTGGCAGGATGGGGGCACTGGAGCAGGGTTTGGGATGGTTCTGGGCAGACGGGTCAGGGAAGGAGAGTCTTGGAGCCCTCGGTGGCTTTTCATGCTTTATTTAGTAGAGGTGGCCAGGTACATGGCAAGTATGGGTGCCGGGGGGCCGGGAGGCTGGCAGGCCTCCCAGCCCCCAGTGCATCTCACCCTCTTGGCTGCTTCTCTCTCTGCTGCTGCTGCTGTCGGCTCTCTCGGTTGGTCCTTGCAGTTCTGTCTGTTTGTCCTCACAGTTCTGTTGGTCGATCCTCACAGTCCTGGCGTCCTCATGACACCGCCCATTTATGTCTGTGTCCCAACACAGGTGCGCCCACTTGCGCATGCCCACCCTGGAATGCTCGCAGCACCGCAGGTGTCCATCATCAGTGGTGGGAGGGTGGAAATACCTGATCAACCTTTACCCTACACCATCTCTAACCTTGAAACATAGAGGAGGAGAATCCCAGATACATAATTCTTATTTTTAAGTGAGTGTCACAAGAAAAGGGTAAAGTTCTCACAAATGAACATGAAACAGAAGTGAAATTTTATTACTAAATTAATGGAATTATAAGAAACACATCTAGGGAAGTTGTTCTAAATGGATTAGGTTGCTTTATTTCACAGAGAAAAAAATTAATAAAGTGATCTATATTCACATTATGTTCATGAAAAAGCAAGCAAGCATTGTCTGCGACTAGGTTATAAAGATTAAATTTCCCTTTTGGAAACTGGATGTAAAATTTAGGAGAACCTAATATGACTTTCATACATTGAACCAGTGACCAGTTCAGTATAATTCAGCATACATTTGCATACTGGATTTTATATTTGAGTAAAAATGTTTAACCTGGTCTTTGCATCTCCTCTCCTCTGTTCCTCATCCATCTCCCCTTCATGTATCAGTCAAACCTCTTCTGAGAAAAACAACCAATAGGATGTATGTGTATAAGTTTGTTGCCTATTTATAAGGAATTGACTCATGCTGTTGTGGAGGCTGACAAGCCCCAAGATCTGCAGGATGAGTCAGCAAATTGGAGACTCAGGAAAGCCAATTTTTTAGTTCCAACCTGAGTCTGAAGACCTGAGAACCGAAAGAACCAGTAGTGCTGTATTAGAGCAAAGGCTGTCAGACTTGAGACTCGGAAAGAACAGATATTTCTCTCCAACTATGAATGCAAAAAAGCACTGATGTTCAGTTCAAGTGCAGTCAGTTGGAAAGAATTCTCTCTTGCTCAGGTGGTCTGATTAGACCTTCAACTGATTGAATGAAGCCCCACTTATTAAGGAGGCTCATTTGCGTTGCTCCCTCTACTGATTCAAATGTTAATCTCATACAGAAACACCTTCACAGACACACCCAGAATAATATTTCATCAACTATCTGGGCATCCTGTGGCTTAGTCAAGTTGACATATAAAGTTAACACTCCTATTCTCAAAAACATTACAAGCTGGGACTTATTCATAAAGCCTCTGAGTACTTTTATCTCAGTTAAGGAGATTTGATTAGGTTTTGTTGATTTGAGTATTTATATAGCATTATTTCTTTTGCATCTCCATTATAAATGTAAAGGAAAAAGCCCACATTAGCCTAGATGTTCTCAATGGGAGGGGGTAATTTTAACCCCAAAGACATTTAGCAATATCTGGAGACATTCTTGGTTGTCACAACTGTTGAAGGAGTGGGGGAGGTTGGGTTGTTTTTGATATCCAGTGAGTAGAGGTCAGGATGATATTAAATATCCTACATTGGTTAGAGTGACCTCATACAACAAAGAATGCGTTTGCCCTACACTAAAAAAATTAGAACAGGATGCTTTCAACAAGGAAGGATGCTGATAAAGATGATCAGAGGCACTCAGAATTTTTTTTCCCCCAGTGACTGGCTAACTTCCTTTCCAAGATACTTTACCAGATCTTTATTCATTTATGCAATATAAAAGTCGACAAATTATGTCAGCCTCAATTGGGAGATGTTTTTCTCCTAGGTTAGTGCTTTAGAAGAAGAGGATACATTTGGATCAGTTGTCAGGTAGCTGAAACACATATGTGTAACTTCTCCGCAATGTTGATCCATCACTTTGGAGTGCTACTCAAATATCAGGCACATTCTACTGAGGTTGTGTAATGATTCTGCCTCGTATTCTCCAAATGAATTCAGAGGTAAGATTAGAACAATGGTCTTTTTATGGGATTGAATGCTACATCTGATGGTGCTTCTTAGTGCAGGTTAGAGGAGAGTGCTTGTGGGATGCTGTCATGTATGACTTTCACACTCCATCTGACTCTTGTCTCCACTACGCGCACGCACGCACACACACACACACACAGAGTAATGCATATGCGGTGAATATTTAGTAACATCATGAAAAGAACATTAGTTTGTTTAAAAATATTATCTTTTAGAATAAGTTTTTTTTTTTTAGCTTTACATTTTCGGAATACAAATCAGCTACTCTTTCATCATAAAGCAAAGAATTAGCTGGTTAGAAATGCTGGCTAATCTACTTTGTAAGGCACAGGCATACTTTATTGTTGTCAATTTGGATGCTCTAATGACCTAATTTGATAAAATGGAGCGAGATCAAGGTTATCATCTAAGTATTTTATTCATGCTAATAAGAGGTTTCTGTTTTACATTTCATTGAAAATGTAAAGGTTTTGTACTTGTGTTTTGATTGAACAGTGTCACTTATTTCAGACTTATTTATGGAAATGACTGCATTGTAGATTTCTATTCTTGGAATTGGAAACACAGATAGAAAGTCATAAAAATAGCAAAGCATTTATTTCAGAAAATACCCTGAATACAGTAATTGGTCACTAAAAATATAAGGTTATAATTATGGCTTTTCCGAGAAATGAGAACCTGAGGATTTTATAATGAGATCATTTCTTCTAATATCTGGCAGGCTTCATTTTCACAAATTCTATTTTAATATACAGATGGGTGATTTCATTCTAGGTTATTTTATTTCTACTATCTAGGGGGCTATAGGCTTTCTTTCATCTATGAAAGTGACTGTATAATATCCTGGTAAATTTAATCTACTCTATACTATGGTGTTAGCCATGCAGAAAAGCACATAAATAAATGAAATACCTCCTCTTTAAAAAGAGACATTGTATTATAATTAGATCATTAACTGTAGTGAATTGGTCATATTTACAGGAGGGAACAAATACTTTTTCTTTGTCATGAAACCCTGGTTTATAAGTAGATAAAATAGACTTCATGGATCTTTACCACCTTGGAGAGAATTTTTTTCTTGTTTTCTTGCACAGTTATTTAATTTCAATAAACGAATATTCAATAGTGGTCTGAAGTTCATTGTTATGTGACGCCATGCCCTTTAAGAGGCATTTTCCCTCATGAATTATTTCATATTTGGATATAAATTTGATGTAGGAATCACTCATGTCACATTTTGTCCCTTAACTTTATTTTCTTATTTTATTGATATAGTATTTTGTAGTTTCAAGATCCAACTGCTGAAAGCAATTTGAGTACAAAATCATTTCCTCAATACTTAAATAAACTATTTACAGACAGTTCAATTCCTTAGAACCTGCTGCTCTTTGCAGATGTGTATACCTCTATAATCACTGACACAGGACACCCGGACAAGTTTTTTCTTTACGTGAAGGAAAGCCTATTTTTCTACTTTTGAATCTGAATTGTTCTAGTTTGACTGCCAACGGATTCTGTACTTGGTAGATGATACACTATATGACTTTGATTTGCATATTAACAAGAAATTGACTTCTTTCAGCAGTAGTACATCTTCATGCATTTTTTTTTTTTTTCACAAAACGCTTTCCAAACATTGAAAAGATAAACTTTACCTTTAAGAGCCTCCTAAGAACTGTATGTTCGGTGTGAGTTAGCTTTTGTTGCTGAAACAGTAGAAGACCTGGATGGCACTCAGAACTGTAACTGGAAAGTTTCTAACAGCACTCAATGTTAAGGGCCAGAATCACTGGATTTTAATGTATGCAATCTGAAATTTTGCCATTTATAATTAGTCCCCATCAAGGTTTGCTACTTTATACTTTAGCCACAGTAGCTACTTTTCCCACTAACATCAAGAGACCTTGCTAGTGTCACTTAAAATGTTCATTTGCCTCTAATGACTAGTAAGTGTGGCACTTCATTTTATTTTTTTCTCATTAGATTTATTTAATTGTATTTGACAATATTTGTAGTCCCCAGGGAGTTCCCACCACCATTTCACCCATGCACCATCACCTCAATCCCTTGTGCTCTTTCTGCCCTCCTCCCAGTCTTTGCCCTCCCCTCCTTGCCGCCTCCCCCCACGATCCCTTTGGTTTATCTTGAACTTTTGATCTTGTTGAATTTTTTGTTTGTTTTTGGTTGTAATTGCCCATTTCCTTGAGCTTTCTCTTGTTTTTTTTTTTTTTGTTTTCTTTTTTTATTTTTTGTTGTAATTGTTCTTTCACATTCCTCCTAAAAGTGAAGTCATTCAATATTTTTCTCTTGCCTTCTGACTTGTTTCACCTAGTATAATTCCTTCTAGCTCCATCCATGTTTCTACAAATGACTCTAGTTTATCATTTTTGATTGTTGAATAGTATTCCTTGTGTATATGTACCACATCTTCTTGATCCAGTCATTTACTTTTGGGCTTTTGGGTTGCTTCCAGGTCTTACCGATAGTGCTGCAATAAACATGGGGGTACACGTACTCTTTTGAACTGGTGTTTTTGTGTCCTTTGGGTAGATCCCTATGAGTGGGATTGCCAGATCATATGGTAGTTCCATCCCTAGTAGACTGAGGAACCTCCATCCGGTCTTTCATAGTCATTGGATTAACTTGCATTCCCACCAGCAGTGTAGTAGAGTTCCTTTTTCTCCACATCCTCGCCAACATTTACTGTTGCTTTTTTTGATGTGTGTCATTCTTACCAGTGTAAGGTGGTACCTCATTGTGGTCTTGATTTGCATTTCCCTGACTAAGAGGGATGTTGAGCATTTTCTCATGTGTCTATTAGCCATGTGTATGTCCTCTTTGGTGAAGTGTCTTTTAAGTTCTTCTGCCCATTTTTTGATTGGGTTGTTTGCTTTGATTTTCTTGAGTCTTATGAGTTCTTTGTATATCTTTGTGATCAGTCCCTTGTCAGTTGTATTTTAATCTGTAGTTCCTAACTTTAAAAATATATTTATGGTCATTCTGGTTTTACTTTTTTTCTAAATGTCATGTTCTTAAGTGATATCCTTTCTTATGTGAAGTTTAGGGGTAGCATGGCCCTGCTGACACCTAGATTTTGGATTTTTAGTCTCCAGAACTGGGAGACAATAAATTTCTATAGAAATGTTCTACTAAAACAACCGAGGTGGTTGTGCTTTGTTCTAACATCCCCCGGAAACTAATCTAATGATCTGTGCTTGACTTTTATTTATTTATATCATTTTCTCGCAGGTCCTTTCATCTTTATTTCAGTTTCATTTTCTCTTCTCAAGGATTCTTTCTGTTGCTATGTGGAGAGCAATTTCTTTAATATATGATACTGTCATGGAGTCAGGGTCTCTCTGCTTTGCAGTTTATTTTGTTTCAATAGGACTATACTATCAAATCTTTGTTCCTTTTACTTACTAGCTGGTGCTAGTCTTTGAGGTATGTCCCTCTCTCTGCTCCAGATGCCCTTTCTGGAATTCTTCACTCTAATTCTCACTGGCCAGACTTATGACCCACCAGGCACCTGACCTGATGTTATAGCAAGCCAAAGGCTGCAAGGCAGCGGGACTAGGAAGCTTGGGAGGCAACCAGACCTCCCAGGCCCTGTGAATCGTTAAATTCTTTTTCTAGATCATCTGTCTTGTGGTCTCGCTTCTTCTGCAGTCACGTCACTTGTCCTCTTGTAGCCATCTTCTGTTTGGGTGACACTGCCCTTATAGCTGCTGGCCTCTAGGCTCAGGTGTGTACACTTACATATACCTACAACCATATCTGCACCCACACTCCCAAGCGCCTTCTGCATTTACACCATCAAGGTTGCAGGTGATAGTCACAGAGGCTAGTGGCATAAAAAGCTTGATTAATTCATTTACCTTACACCTGCTTTCAGAAGTTTCTTTTTGGAGTGGTGTTTTCATTGAGGGAGTAAGCCTTATGGGTTCTGCATGCCACCTCTGCCAAGATTCTTGTATATATGCTACTGGATTCCCTAAGCTGTTCTGGGTGGTAACTGACAGTGTGTCCCCTCTACTTATAAAGTGAAACTTGTGGGACTTTTCTTCCTAGTAACACTGTGAACATGGTTATGAACATTTTGATTTAGAATTATCTATATTGAAGGCTGTCATTGGGATATATATTTTGTAGAAAGTGGAGTAATTTAAAAAAACTAGACCTCTTACCTTAAGGAATTTGAATCATCATTTGGAGCATATGAAATGACTGTCTTGGTTTCTTGAAAATGGGGATCACTGGGCACATGTTGATTTTTAATGACACGTACCTGAAGCTTATAAAGTATTATAATCAATATCACTTCATTAAAAAAAATCATTGACAAAAACCATTCCATAACAATAACAAGAAGAGAGAATAGGTGTCATTGATGCAATGACAACTCTTTAATTTTATGACATGAATATGGCCTAGACTGTTTTATCACTTTACCTGTAACGTTTGAAAGTCAATGTCGGATTTGTATTATCTATATAAGATGAAGGTGTATAGGTTAAAATCAGGGTCTACATTTCAGAGGCCAAGAAGTTCAATTTCTCCAAACCTCATTGTTTTTATTTATAAAATGGTTCAAGTTTTAGTAATTTTATATTATAGTTTAGTTCTATATTTGATTAATTACACGAGAATAATATTTTTAGCATAGAGCCCAATATGTTACTGGTACACAAAAACTGGTAAATACTATTATTTAAAATGACATGATATTAATATTATGCACAGTGAAACAATTATATATGTACCAATTTACCTCATTAGCCATTTTAACACTATGAAATTGATTTAAACCATAAAGTCCTTCTTAAGCCCTAAATACATCTACCTGTTCAAGGACCCTGAAGTGATTAAAAAGCATGGGTTAGAAAAAGAAACTTGCAAATTCATTCTCTCATTTAGCTTAGAATGTTCTATGCTGATATATTTTATACTTGGAAATCTTTGATTCTTACAAAGTCTTGGTTAAAACGAAAATAATTGAATTGGAAACAGCATCAACCTCTTCAGGGAATATTACAACAACTCCTGCTGTGAACTCAAATGATTTTAAAGGGAATATACACCAGGTACACTGTTCATATTCTACTTGGGAAAATAACATTATTTCCTTCACACTGAGTATCTAAGGACCTCACTTAATTCTTTTTCAGGAATTCTAAACTCATAAAGAGAACTGGGGATGTAGAAAACTGAACATTTTTATTCTGTGGTAAAACAGACAAGTCAAATTGCTATTCAGGTTTTTTGTGTGGATATTCTGGCATTATATTGCTTCTATAGTCATCTAGGGCATTAACTAGGAGAGTGGTTTCCAAACCTGGCTGATCATTAGAATCACTGTGATAACTCTTTTGATAAACATATACCTGAGTATCTCGTATGCCTGTAGAAACATTGTCTTTGTTATAAATCCTCTCCTGTGATTGGTGGAACTGTAATTTGGGATGTTTCAGATTAATCTATATTTCCTTGGATTTGGGATCTGAGGCTGAAAGGTTGGTTAGGGGTGTTGAATGAACAACAAAGAACCTTGCTCCCAAAGTGTGGTCCATGCTCCAGGTACACTAGCCTCTCCTGGGAGCTTGTTGGAAACACAGAACTTATGGCTTTCCTCTGATGCTATATAAAGGATACATTATAACACAATTCTTAAGTGATTTGAATGCTTATTAATGTTTTAGAAGCAGTGACTTTGATCGTTTATAGGTGTTGAACTTCTTCTCCCAAAATTGAACATAAAAATTTCATTGAGCAACAAAGAGTGAAGATGCAAGATCTAATAGGGGAAATATTGCTGGTTGTTCTATATACAACATAAAGTTTTTATTGTAATTACAAAGATAAAAACCTAGTTCATTGTTTAGTCTGAAACCAGAAATAGGATCACCTATTTCCACTCATTATTGCTATGCTATTTATTAAGATTTGTAGTTAGGAATTTGGAGGTCTAAATTTGAATGGTACTTTATTTTTATCTCAGTGACACATGAATATTGCAATAGAGACAACATCAACCGAAGTAAAGCAAAAATAATGAAACACTTGTTCTACCTTTCCTGAGAAAAAGCGTTTTATAGTATGATGCTCTATTTGGCAAATACTTCTATTTATAGTTTCTCCTAACCTTTCTCAATTAGCTCCACTATTATCCCTGTAGCAGTTCAGCTTCTTTCTTAAATTTCTTGCCTGTCACACCTAGCTCTGTTTCTTAGAATTACCTTTTTTGTAATGCTTCAGATTATGGTTCCCTTAGGGCAACTTGTAGTTGGTGTTTCTTTATAGCTCCCAATGTTCTCAATCCTCCCTGTCTCAAGTGCTTGGAACAGTTCTTAATAGGGTGAGGGGTAATTTGGGTGATCACGTCTGGGGCAGTCTTTAGAATACGTCCATTTTTCTGGAGTAATTATAGAGTCCCCTTTCACTTTTTACAACTGCCCTGGTTGGAACTATAAATTATAAGGTCTCCCTATGGGTAAAGAAGGTAAAACCAGGCTGTGGTTCATTTTGCCTAAGGACACCCTTTCCTTCAGGGGAGCATCAGTAGCTGTTGCTAGGTGAGGTTAATAATGGTCCTGTAGTTCTGGAGTTTAGCTCTCACACCTTCCTTTCTCCTGTTTTTGCTCAGTCTAACATTTGAATTGCCAAGCTTCTTTCATAATATAGTATACTAGAAACAACTCTCTACTGTGCCCATTTCATTTTATTGAAATTTCTTACTATGTTTTAATTTTTTAAAGTTTATTAATTATACATGCTCTTAGTTGTTTCCAGCTTTAGTGATGTATAATCAACAAATAGTAAGAAATTGAAAGTGTACATGATTTCATATATGCATACATTTATCTTGTATGCTTTTTGCAATTTCAATTTAAAGAGAGTGTTATCAATTATAGTCACCATGTTCTAAATTAGATCCTCAGACTTTATTCATCTTATGGCTGAAATTTTATATTGTTACCCAACCTCTCCCCATTTTCTCCAGTCCTATTGTAGGGTAAAGATTAATCAGGACTTTCCGCCCTCCTACCATTGATGATGGAAACCTGTGCACATGCCTGAGTGGGCATGCGCAAGTAGATGCACCTGGGCTGATGCACCAGGTGTAGAAAGCTAGCGTCCCAGAGACGCCAGTGTGCTGTGGTGGTGTGGAGCGGTGGAGTGTGAGGGATATCGTGACGGCAGCGAAGAAACTGCTTGAACCGACGATGAACCTCCTACACAGTCTGGGAAGGTTGCAAGACACTTATCAAGCACTTTTCCATTCTTTGAAGCAATGAATTCAACCTTTGTTATTATTATTATTACTATTTAAGTTCCCATGTATAAGAGACTCCAGAACATTTCTCTCACTATGGTTTATTTTACTTACCCTCTGGTTCTTCTTTCTTTGTATCTTTATACAATTTCTAGGCAAATTCATCTACTTCATGGTTTCTTCTACCGTATTTTTCCTCACTCCTCATTTATTCACATCATTAGATTAGTCTCTTGAAGTAGAAACTGGACAGATAAGTAGCTCAACATCTTTGTAGTGCTAAACCAGCAGACCAGGAAGGCAGGGGTTAAGGAGGCTAAGGAGGCTCAGGAGGCAAATGAGCCTCCCAGTCCTTTGTGAATCGAATCTCTATGCTTTCTCTGAAGTTCTCTTGTGGTCTCACCTCTTCTGCAGTCTCCCACCCTTCCTTAGCCATCTGGCGTCTCTGAGAGACGCCGCCCTTATGGCCCTGGCCTCTAGGTTCAGGTGTGCACACTTACACATGCCCACACCCCAGGTGTTCACAATCAGGCCCCCGTGCGCTGCATTCATTCTCTCAAGCACCTTATGCATCAACATGATGAAAGCCACAGGTGACAATCACAGAGGCTAGCGGCATAAAAAGCCTGACTAATTCACTTACTCAACAACCTTCAAATGAATATTGAAATATACTCTTTCTGCAACTTTGTATTTCTTTATGCAGCTAGTGCCCAGTCATGCAAGCCGGGAACCTGAGAGTCATCCTGTGCTTGGTTTCCACTGAAATCTTTGTGTAGCACATCTCATCAGCTCTAGCTTGTGAATAATTCTCAAATCAGTCCTCACTCTGACTTAACTCTCTCATCTCTTAACTAGTTTATTTTTCCCTTCAGTCTCATATGTTTATAGCTTCCTTCATATTATGATCAGAATATTTGTTAAAATGCACTTACCAAAAAGACAGAGGGTCACAGGCACATGAAAAGATGCTCAGTATCACTTGATATTGATGTGTCACAAAACCATAATGAGATTTCATCTACAACTGTGAGAGTGACTTTAGCAAAAATACAAGAAACGGGACTGTTTCAAGGAGGTGGAGAAAAAGGAACCCTTGGATACTCTGGTGGGAACATAAATCGCTGCAGCCACTATGGAAAACACTGTGGAGGGGCCTCAAGAAATTAAAAGTAGAAATTAAAAATAGAGCTACCTTATGATCAAGCAATTCCCCTTCTGGGAATTTATGCAAAGAAAATGAAAACACAAATTTAAAAAGCTATATGTGTGCCCATGATTACTGAAGCATTGTTTACTATAGATAAGATATGCGATCTGAGTGTCCACTGATAGATGAGTGTGTAAAGGAAATGCAGTGTTCATATTAAATGGAATACTGTTCAGCCAATACAAAAATAATGGAGTCTTGTCATTTATGACAGCTTGGATGGACTGGAAGACAGTATGCTCAGTGAAATGAGTCACACAAAGACAAATATCGTATAATCTCACTAATTATTAAATCTAAAAAATAAGACAAACAAAAAATCAAATCCAAGCTTTCATATATAGAACAGATTGGTGGGTGTCTGAGGCAAAGATGTGGGTTGGGTGAAATGGGCTAAAGTAGGTCAAAAATTACAAATTTCCAGTTGTAAAACAAATAATGAGAATGTCATATGCAGCTTACTCGCTATAGTCAATCATGCTCTATTATGCATTTGAAAGTTGCTGAGAACAAACTTTAAAGTCCTCAGTAGACTAGAACAATTTTGTACCTATGTAAGGGGACAAGTGTTAACTAGGTTTATTGTGATGATTATTTTATTATGTATACAATATCAAATCATTATAGTGTAATTTTGACACTAAAATAACGTTGGGGAGGGGGAGGGTTGAGGGAAGATGGGAGCATGAGGGACTGAGGTGATGGTGCACTGGTGAGATGGTGATGGGGAATACATGGGGATTACAATTGATGGCAAGTATATGTAAATTTAAAAAAAATTTATATTAATAAAAAAAATAAATAAAATGTTATAAGTCAATTATACCTCAACAGGAAAATTAAAATGCAAATCCCATCACCTGTAGGATTAGTTCTAAACTCCTTTGCATGATTTACAAAGTCTTCAGTCTCCTTGTTTTATCTCTTGAGCCCATCGATCTCCTTCAGCTTTCCATCCCCACTGTTACACGATCACAGCAAACTACTGGTAATTACAGTCCTAATCCTCCTTCCTTTTATAATTGTGTTTTTTATATGCCATACATGTGTGTGAGACAACATATACTTATCCTTTGAGACCATGCATAAAGACCAACCATCTCCGAAGTCTTTCTCAAAAAAAAAAAAAGATAATATTGATCACCCCTTCCTTTTGCTATCATTCTAATATTAACTTATCTCTATTACTTCCATATTGAATGTTGGGGGAATAACAGCATCCCCACAATAAATTAGCAATGTCTCCAGATGGCTATTTGAGTGCTGACACATTTGGATGCACACATTCTGATATGCTTGTAAAAAATATTTTATCATTATTTTATATTCTCGGTGTAAAGACACAAAATGTTAAGGGGCCTGAGTTTGGAAAATTAACTAACGCAGTTTAGAGATGAACGTTATTTGTGGGAATATATTTTCTGTCTTTAAATCAAAGATCTGAACTCTGCAGTGTCTCTTTAGATTGTAAACTTATAATGAATGTTCACTAAAACAAAAATAGCGGTCTCAGAAGTATATGATAACATTCTGCTGATCCTAGCTTATGATTTTTTATAATGTTATTTGATAAAATGATTAATATTTTGTTAAATACTTTCTATAATTGCCTAACCAAAAGATTTGGGAGTTTTAAATTTTAAAAATCTGTTTCTTAAACAAAGCATTTACTAGATTTCAGTGAAACAATTTCAAAAAAGAAATGGCAACTTGTATTTTACCTTTCAAAAATATAAATCTCACTAGCTTAATTGAAACTATGATATTCATTTTATCCTTCTAAGGCAGAGACACACATGAGAAATGACTTGTATAACTTAGAAAATGATGGGTACCTGTATTTTAATCAGAAATCATTGATGCTAAGGACATCTGGTAAATTTAAATGAATGAATGAGTGAATAAGTAAATGAATGAATAAGAGAACAATCTTGCATATCTTCTATGTATAAACAGAATTTATTAAATCAGATTTATTCTTTTTTAAAAAAAGAAGTATGGGGGGGGGTGAGAGGAATCACCAGAGACAAAGTAGGGAACAGAACAGGCAGACTGACTGAAATACACTGCTGAGGGGGTGCAGTGGGAGAGACAGGTGAGGTCTGCTGTGCCATGTGGGCCACCTCTTTGGCTGGGAATTGAACTTGTGCTGTAGTGGCTGCAGATAGCTTCATAGTGCTGTGACCCAAACTCTTGTGCCACCAGGGAGGCCCTAAATCAGATTTATTTTTAATTTTGAACATTATATTATTCTTAATAAAGTATTGAAATATACTTTATTCAATAACTCAGTGAATAAAGTATTTTATCACAAATTCCTTTTTTTGGTCAATTAACATTTGAAAGTAGGGCAAGCCCTGAATAGTCTGGGCTCAGGGTACATAAGAATAAGTATGACAAGTTTCCTGTTATCCAGACATTCACAATCTATGTAGGCAACAGAAATATTTACAAATAATTATATCATAGTGCGATAAGGCTAATGTTCAGTGCTAGGTGATGGAGGCTGAAGAAGGATTGCTTGAAAGCCTATCTGTAGAAGTTCATTATATATAAAATGAAATAATGTTCATGTCTGAGTTCATGTGAAGTAAATTCTGAATTTAGGTATTAGCTTCATATTAGCTTCAACGTAGTGATTCAAGGTATTATGAAATAATTAAACCTATACATATTTATATATATGATACATGGAGACAGAGAGAGAGAGAGAGAGAGAGAGAGAGGAGAGAAAGTTCATGTCTTTATACTCTTGCCTTGAAAAAAATTACCAATATGAGGCAATCTACTAGAAAATTGACAAAGAAGAAACTCAGATTTTAACACAGTCCTCTGAGTCCTAATCTCTGTTTCTTTTCAGAGATTCTGTTTGCAGATTATACTGCTGCCTGAGGTCCTGCTTTTATTTTATTAGATTAATCATAAGACATTTTATCAGCTTGTGATTTTGAAAAATAATAATTAAATGATCACAGTTATGAGCGAGGACACTTGTGACCTGAGAGCTCAAGGAAGACTGGGGTGATTTTTGAAGTCCATTGTTTCTTTGATGTGACATTAACCAGTTTTAGAAAATTCATATAGAGTCTGTGACTAATACACTGATTAAATTACTGCAGAAAATTGTAAATACCAGTCTAAGGTGTTTGAGCATTGATTGTACCCCTCTAAAGTCAATGACAGTTTTACACAGGGGAGAAAACATACAGAATAGAAACCAATAAAAGACATTTTGAGAAACTACTGATAGTGCTGTACTGTGTGAAAGACAGAGTACCTAAAGAGATTAACAATCAGCCTTGAAAAATTGCTCAGAAAGCAACCACAATTGTTAGGTGCTCATTAAATTTTAGGGGCAAAGAATCAGAAAATCTGAGTTCATCCCTGTTTCCACCTTCAAGCAGACCAGCTATCTCTGTCCCCAAGAGGTTGAAGTGGCAGCTACTTTGGGCAAGAACAATATGGACTCTGTGAAAAGTCAGAGGGCAGCACAGGACAGCCTCAGAGCTCTGTCTGTAGCACCAGTAAGACATGAAGTTGCATTTGGACCTCTTGCTTTGAATGCCATTGATAACCCCTTTTCATGATAAGGGAGATTTTGCAGAAGATGAACAATTAATATTTTGGAAAAGAGGCATGAACAGTGAAATTAAATTGCTGAGTTGTATGACCCAGAGAGGTGAAGCAGTGACCATATTTTTCCAAGGAACAAATTCAGTGACAGCTGTTCTACAGAGAACATGCATTTAGTATGCACCAATATTTGAGTAAGGCTTTATCTAAAGGAAAATGATGGATAAGAGGAAATTGATGGCAAGTGTGCAACTGTCTCAAACATCGTCTGTGACTTGCTCAGTATTCCGACACCTAGCCTCATCATGCTCACAGCTACAGACTGTGAAAAATATATAGGCAGGTTGGTTCACGAGGAAAAAAGACATACTTGAGCTAACAATGCTATTGGTATTTCCTTGAAAATTTGTGAAGTTTTTCAGTTGCCACTAAGGGAAAGGGCAGTTATGCTTAATCAATTATCTGACCTGCAACTATGTCCCCTTCAGACAAAAAGGTAGGAAAATCATGATTTATGAGATCACCACTGGAGGGTTGCAGGCCACCTTGGGGAATGATGAAGGTGCCTGTGTTTGTGCAGAGGACCTCAAACTCCAGCAGTAAATTTTGTAAAAGTCAAAATTAACAGACAATTATAAATGTGAAACATTCTCTAGGGGAGATGGGGGCGGTGGAGAAGGAACTAAATGGGTGGGAAGAACACAAGGGACTATGGTGATGGTGCACGGGTGAACTGGTGATGGGAATTTCATGGGGATGAGAAATATACACTACACAAGAATGAAAACTAATTAAAATATATATAAAATTAAAATTAAAAAAGACATATGTGGCATCATTAAGTATGATTTTCCCTGATTTTATTAATCCGAGTAACTTCATGTTTTCCAAGAACAAAAATAAAATGACTGATTTAAAAAAAAAACAAAACTCTAGCGAAACCTCAAGTGCATGAAAACTAAATAACATGCTGCTGATTGGTTAATGAGGAAATTAAAAAAAAATAGGTTCAAGATGGTGGAAAAGGTGCTTTCAGATGGCAGCTGAGGGTGCTCTTAGATCTCAGAGAGCCACTGGTCATGTTGGAAAAACTGAACTCATCACTGACAAGACTGGGCGCAGACCCTAAATGTATCTTTTTAATAATATATGAAAATGTGGGAGAGTTTCTTTTGATATCAAGTCAAATTCACAAATCTTTTCATATCTGACCTGTTCATCTCATCTAGTGTATTTTTCATCTTAGACATTGCATATTTTCCTTTCTAGCTTTAATTGGGTATTTAAAAATATCTCCCATGCCTCTACTTAGCATATTCAAGTTTCTTTCAGCTTCTCGAACATAAGGAATACAATATAATAACTGTTATGCTGTCCTTGCTTACAAGTTCTATCATCTGTGTCATTTCTGGTTCAGTTTCATTGACTTATTTTTCTCCTCATCATGGGTCTTGTCTTCTATATTCCAACTGATTCCTGCAGATGAAGACTATGTCCTTGTAGCCTTAGTGTCTGACGCTCTTGGTGCTTTATTATAATGCATTGAATGAATAAAATGAATATTTGTACACAGGTAATTTTAATCAATAATTTAGCATGGAGAAGTTTGGAAATTATTCTGAGTACTTTTGCATAGCTTTTTGAAAGCTGTTATATACAATTATGTCTAAATGAGCTGTATTGAGATCCATATAATTTTCATTTCATTTCATTTTTCATTGTCTCACGAAAACATTTTATAATTTCAAGAAGGCTGGATTAAAAATAACCTGGGGGAAAAAAAATAACCCTACAGGTACTTTCTGTTTTAGAGACTGAACTGGTTGAATCTTCTCTGATTTGTTCATTTAAGAATCTTTTATGCGGGCCTCCCTGGTGGCGCAGTTGGTTAAGCAATGCACTATGAAGTAGACCACAGCCACTGCAGCACGAGTTCGATCCCTGCTGCCGGCCAGGCGGGAGACCCACATGGCNNGGCAGACCTCTCCTGCTGTGCCCGCTGCTCCCCTCAGCAGTGTACTTCAGTTGATCTGCCTGTTCTGCTCCCTGCTCTGTCTGTGGTGAATCCTCTCACCTCCCCCTCCCCACACCTCTGGCCTGTACCCCAGTGCTTGTATGCATAAATAAATAAATCTTTAAAAAAAAAGAATCTTTTATGCAAAGTGAGCAATTAGGTATCAGTATCATAGTGTATGTGATTTTAACATATCATAGATCTCAAAGATGAAAAAGTCGGATTTTATAACTGAATGTATTTTTTGTTGTCCTTGATTACCACCCCCCTTTTTTTTTTCAGCCGCAGAGAATATGTTCAACTCACAGGTATTTAGTCCAATCCAAAGGTTCTTTTATCATATTTAAATAATATTATTTAAATTAGCTGGTTACACAGGTTTCAACTGGAATTCTCTCATTCTCTTCCTTTGAATTGTTTACAAGTTAGGCAGAACACATTTAAATAAACTTTACATAAATTGGGTAGGTGGGGAACTGCGGAGGCATATCCATGCACTTGGATTAGCTTGTTGCTATTTCTGTGTGGCTCCTGCTATTCATATAATCTACCTTATTGGCATGGGCAATAAGTGGTGCTGGCTATATTTGGTAGTTTTTGGATAATCTACTGATTACACAGTTTTCTATCATTGAAGATTCTATAAAATTTTAGTAGTAGCAACAGGAAAGTTTTTATAAAGAGCCCTCCTCTTTGCTTAAGAACTTGTCTTTGGGCTGTTACTGGATTCAGGCCCCCAGCTAGCATCCACAGCTCTCTTTGAATCAGGGGAATGCTTGTTGACATCAATCTCCTTTGTAAGGAAAAACCTTGTACAATGGAGTAACTTTCCCCTAGAAAAGGGGAGAAGTAATCCAAACTTCTAAGAGCTCTTTGAGGTCTGTCCCAGGAGAAAGTGGGAGTTGGGTGGGAAGGGTAGAAGAACAGGCTGTTTTGTTCTCACACTTCTTCAATACCCACATTCTCCCACTTGTCTTCCCCTCAGACTTCAGGTATTACCAAGGCACATCCAATGAGAACACATCCCTTTTCAAATCTTTCTGTTTCACATGCCTCTCAAGCTGTATTGGTATGTACAGACTTCTTTTTTTGAACTAAGAGGCTTCTTTTTTGAACTAATAAATGAAAGAATATAGTTGGAGCCTTGTTACTACTCTCAAAACATACACTGATTTCAGATTTGTAGTTTAAGTTGAAATAGTTGGCATTTAGGAAAACAGAACAATTTGTGTGATGGAAATCCCTCTTATTAATCTGTCCAAAATAAGCGTGTCACGCATCATTTTGTTTCATATGTAAATCTACTGCTCAGTTAGCTCTACCTGTCTTTAAATCATGTGCCTCAATGTGAAATCTTCCAAAGAGTTAGTGACATTTTACCTCAATATTTCTTAATACTTTCCTATTGCTGCTACTGTCATGTAAAGAGTCGTGGGAGGTAACCAAAATGCATTGAAAACAATCTAACTGCACCATCTCAAGGACTCTAAGTTATGAGGTCTTCTGTAATAAATGTGGATTTTTCAGGAATGAGGATTCTTTTGTCTTATAGTAGCACTGAATTTCATTCCAAACAGATTTATTTCAGGTCATAACATTTATATCCTTGGCTTTTCTATTTCTTGGACATAGAAAGAGGAACTTTTCTTCTAAAAGACAAATTTGAAAAAAATCCTTTTTTTTGAGGTTATGTAACAGGGTAGTCCCCAGGAAAGGGGGACGTTCCAGAATCCCAGTTCTGCCCTAAGTGGGTGGAGCTGAGCAGGGATAAAAAGATTCTGCAGAGAGGAGCTAGGAGGACAGAAGGATGGGAGGAAGAAGGAAGCAAAATAAAGAGCAGTAAGGAGATGTGAAGGAGGCACATGGAGTAGAGGGACATGTAAAGAAACTGCACTTGCTTTTTGGTCTTAGACTGGTTAGAACAGATGTGGGTAAGACACCCGTGGGAAAGTTAATAATGGCAGCTTTCATCTTAATTTTGCTCTTTTCCTCGCGGATTTTTCTGACTCTTTCTGACCCTTTTCTGTGAGTCTCTACTGAAAGGTCCTTTAGACTTGTGGCAGGCTTTTGGGCCTTGCTTTGGGCCAATCCTATTTGGCTGGACTTTTACCCTCAAGGAGATAGTTAACTTTAGATGCTTAACTTAGTAACTATGTTCTTTGTCCTTTCTGTATTGTACCCTAATTGTATTAAAGTTCCTTTCCAATAAAAGTCTTATATATTTGTCTTAATGTGGCAGATGGCAGAACCCATTCAGAGAGGGCAGGTTTGGGGGTTCTGGGGTGCCCTTCTCCCTGTCCTGTAACAGTTATAGCTTGAATTCTGCTTTGAATTACTTTTCAGTGTTCTTCCACTAGATTTGGTTCTATCTGCAGCAGGTATTCAATAAATGCTCATTGGAAAAGCCTAGTTGCTCTATTTAAATTATATACAAAAATAAAAATAAAAATGGCAAACTGGCTGGCACATGAGAGAGAGGAAATTTACTATACCCGAGCTATCCAAAGTTTTGTAAGAAGTTAACTTTTGGCTGATAATGTAATAGAAAGTGTTTCCAATTTAGTTCACTTTATATGGCCAATGAACTTTACTACTGACACTAGTAAGACAAAAAAGCAGAAGTCTGACAAATATTTTGAAATATTTTTATAATTAAAGTATTCATATCATTGATAGATTTTTGATAGTCCATGTTTCATTCATTGGATCTGTGTCTATGTGAGTGACTTTAATGAGGTGTGAAATGTAACTTTCATCCGTATCTAAAGGGACATCACCTATATGGGTTGTGCTTAAACTTGGTAAAAATGAGGACAATAAGAATAGTAGCAAACAGGAGCATTGAACCATTATCTCTGGACCTGTTACAAATCATTGAGCACACACACAACACAGTCGGGATGTGAGGATAGCTCTATGGGAGCCAGGCTGTGTGTTGTGTTATCTCTTGGTGATTCATATCTGGGTGTGGGGATTCCTCAACCCTCAGAGTGAGAGAATGCATTCCCATGCAACTATCCAGGATAAGCACAAAAGTATCACCTGATTTAGTAGTTTGTTTCTGTCAACTTCCCTTCTGTCAACTTTGGTCAAGGCAAATTCTTAAAAATGTAGCTTTTGTCTCACTAACTTGTGTGTTTGCAGGATGCTCTCAATAAATTTGTATTGAATGAGTGAGTGAATGGATAAATAACTATCAACAGCGTCCACCTTAAATCCTAATGAAACAGGTTGTTTGTAAATACAATGTATGTACAGTTTTATTCAATATGGGGGGAAGGGGGAGGGTAGATCGGAACATTTGCAGCTCCCAGAGCAGGGAGAGCTTTTCTAGCCAGAATAGTGTATAAGTTATAATGAATACCATGTAAATATTTAAAATACTTGTTTAATCCTGCTGAAATGAAAGAGAGACCAAAGTATACTTATTTTTCTTTTTAAGAAAAGTAGGAAAAGAGAAGTTTGGGTACGTATTTTAGTTCATTATTCTGGATTTCTAAATGCTAGATTGAGCATTTGGCAAGTCATCCAGGTTTTCACATGTAATTACTTCTAAACAAGGAAAGGGATGTGATCATATGGTGCATTAAAAGATTTACATGGAATTATATTTAGTGGAGAAGTTTGCCGATTAATAAATTGAAAATGTACTAAATGATGAAAAGCTTTTTTAAATGTCAGTCTGAGTAATCTGCATAGCATTGCCACTTTGTAGACCAAAGTAAAAGAGAAAATATAAAAACGAATAAAGGTCAGTAAAAATGCATTTGGTTTCTGGAAATTTTTGATAATAACTTTGACACATTTTGGAAGATACAGCTTTTTAATACTAACCACATGAACTAGTGTCATTTGAATTACTTGGGATCCTACAGTTGTCAAGAAAGAATTTAATATATTAGCAAAAAAAAAAATCATGAAAGCTAAAGGGAAAACCATTCCTTTCTATAGATTTAGGATAAGTTGTCAAAAGACAGTGACAAAGGATACATATTATTTTCATTTGTCTATAAAGAATAGGTACCTTGGACTTAAGAGTCTAACAAATAGAAGTCATTAAAAAGTGAATAATAATCCTCCCAAGCATAAGGCAATAACTAGAATTTTAAAGATATCTAAAAATAACAAACAGAACAAAATGCAGAAAGGGAAATTATGACTCCACAGGATTTTTTTAATATCAAAGCCTCTTGCACCATGAAGAAAATTGACAACAAAGCTAATCCTAGAGAGATGCTCTTTCTGTTTGTTTGTTTGGAAGTGATAAGAGAGAAGTGAAGTTGAGGGAATAAGTGACTTTTAATAGGACTGTTCTTTCTAAACTTTTAAAAATTAGTCAGACTTAAGTAGTAGCAATATTATATGGCAAGGAATCAGAAGATTGGGAAATTCATGGATGATTTTCTGCCAACGGTTTGTCCTTTTATTTAGTCCTGGTTCTTTTATTTAGTTCACTTCATGATAAGAAACTTTATATTGGATGGATTGATGTTCTCTAAATCTCAACATGTCTAAACACAAATATATCATCTATCTCCGAAACTCTTCTTGATTTATTCATTTTTGTAAAGAATATCACCATCTTGTGGGTACCAAAACTTGAATGAGATTCAAATTGCACAAAACTGTAAAGGTGAATAAAATAACTGAGAAGTTCACAATTTATTACTTAGTGTATTTTTAAAATTAAAGGTAAAGTAAGTTTATGTATGTAAGTTTTATTTTTCAACCCTAAAGTTCCCACAATGTCATTAGAAATTCTTAATAGTTATAGTTTGAATAGGTATACATTTTGATAATGCTTTTGAAATGTACTGAGATATAAATTCACTTCCAGAAAATTTGCCAGTTAATACTCCCACTTGTACTTTATGGGCATGCATAAATATAAGAATTTCAGAGTCTAACTCCCACTGTCATCTCACTAAAGCTGAATGTTACTTGGCATTAATATTTGCTATTTTTATAGTTGATAAACACAAATTTAATTTGCAATCACATATATTAGCTATTTTGTCATTATAGATAGCAGCTGTATTGTGAATTAGTCAAAAGAGATCACATAAATACATCCTATAATGTTCCAGACTGGTCAATAATACCCTACTTATCAGAAAAATGATGGCCACACAGAGCAAAAGCACATGCAGTGTATCCCCATGATCAACCCCCATACTTTGTGGGGTTGATGACTGTAAGGTTTTTCTTATCGCCACTGATGTCTGTAAAATTTTTCCATAGGTAAGAAAGAAGTAGAATGATCACTTCCCCAGTTTTTGTTATACTCTGGGTTATTGCTACTACTAAAGAGTCATACTAAGAAATTTCCTCTAAGGGACTGCCAGATGCTCAAGGGACATCTTAAAGAAATGTCTTGGAATGAAGATTATCACTCTTTTTCTCTGAGCTGCTGAGGTGGTGGACCCTCCAATGTTTCCAAGGATGAAGCAGAAGTTACCCTTTATTTCTTGTCATATAGAACTATTTCATTATAGCTGAGATTGTGACTTAAAAAAATATGAAACAGATACACTATATTTTAAAGTGTTTTTAGATATAGTATTAATGCTTATTTGTGAGAATACAGAACTGCTGCATTAATGGGTATGATAAAATAGATTTTTTAAAATAATTCAAACACTCTGAAAGCTAGAGTTCTTTAAATATAGGGATATCTATCTAAAAAGATATATTTTATTTTTCTATATATTTAATATTCTTTGCACAATATAATTCTGACTTAAAGAACTTGAAGGCATCTGTTGGGGGATCAATGAAGCTTTTAAACTTTGCTTCAAATTAGTAAGTCAAGTATATGACTTAGCAACTTTCAGTAACTCAACTCTGGTATTTAATTATTCTTTACATTTAACAATTAAAAATAATCAAAGTTGAAACTTCAACTCTGGCAACACCTTCCTGTGATATGAGGGAACACCTCCCAGAAAGTATTCCCTCATGTTTAGTTAGAAAAATTTGTGTCACAAATTCATCCCTAAATCAACTACTTATGTAGTAATTGGCTTAAGTCATTGGTTCTCAACACTGTCTGCATCTGAATCACATGGGCAATTTAAAATAAGTCAATTAAATTAGGTTATCTGAAAGTATATAATTTTATTTTTTAAAGTCCCAGTTATTGTGTAGGTAGATGTGTAACTGTGCTTCTCTCTTGTAGGATACTACTGATTTAGTTTTATCAAAATTCAAATGCAGGCCCTGAGGTTAAGGAGAGACTATTTAAGACACCTGTGTATATGTGGACTCTAGAGAAACAAAACAGAGGATCAGTCAAAACCAAAGCAATAACAAATACTACAAATCTGTGAGTAAAATTAAGGCTACCAGAGGGGATAGGCGAGAGTGAAGAGCAATTTGTTGAGTGTAGGGTGGGAGGAGGGTGGGGCAGGTGGGCAATGGACTGAAGCTTGGTGGTGGGAGTGGCTGGTCACATAAATCTGAAGAAGTGTGATACTATAGCTCTTAATCACACAGAGTGCTGTAAAACAATATTAACTCAAAAAAAAATAATAAAACACCCATATAAAACCTCATTTTACCTTCTTCCCTTCTTTGCTTTGATTTTTCCTTTGTGTTTATTATCATTATCATCTATAATACTACATATTTGCTGGTTAGTGCTATTGTATGTCATCTGCCCTCCAAAAAGAGTGTAAGATTTTCAAGGGCAGGAATTTCAGTTTTCATTATTTATAGTTGTACTTCAACTACCAGGAACAATGCATAGCACAGAGTTGGCACTCAATAAAGAATTGAAAAATGAATACATGACCTGGGGCTAACAATACCTAGTCTGAAGTTTTCCTGCATGCATTAGTGATAATACATATAAAGTATTAGCACAGTACATAGCATATAGCAGTTGCTTAGCAAGGTTTTAATAAAGATCCAGAACATACTCCATTTCACTTAGTTCTCCAAACATTTATGGAGAAATTACCTGTTGTGCACAAGGAACCATTTGTACAAAATATAAAATTAGAGAGGGCACAGCCTTTATTTTTACCAGTGTAACAGATCAACATGGGGACTATTTTGCATGCTTAGGCACCCCAAATTCATACATGAACTATATTTAGATTCTTAGAATTGTTCCAAATAACTCAAGTGCTGATAGAAAGTTTTTTCTATAATGCAAACTCACTTAAAAATATATACACAATGGAATACTGGTCAGTGACCAAAAAAAGATAAACTCATGCCATTTGCAGTAACATGCATGGAGCTGGGATTATGCTAAGTTAAAGAAGTCAGAAAGAAAAAGATAAATATTGGATGATTTTACTTATATGCAGAAAACTAACAAAGGATCAGAAAAAACACAAAACTTGCAATCCGACCATAGATCTGAGGCACATAGCAGGGTAGGAAGAGGGAGAGGAAGAAGGGCCAAATGGGAAGGAAGAGCGCAAGGGACTATGTGATGTATCACAGGTGCTATGGTGGTGAGAGAACGATGCCTGAGTGGAAAAATCAAATACTGTCCAAAAATTTAAAAAGATATAAGAAAATAATAAGAAAAATTCTTTCTCTGGAAGAATGAACGTAAGAGAAGTGCATCTCTCTAAATCATTCTTTTCTAGGGATCTGAACATCTCTAGACAAGGTTGATCATAAACTTGCGGGTTTTTGAATCCAAAGATTCAAATCTCTACAGCTCCATGTTATTTATATCACTCACATATATCAATATGTACATTGAGATCTACATATGTCTAAGTATAAACATTGAGGAATAAATCACATACTTTTATTATTGTAATGTATTTTAAGCTTACAAAAACAAAGTAGAGACAAAAATGTCACCCATGTTACCTACACTTGGTTTATAATATCTTAACAATAGATTCAAGTATTTTTGTAATAAATTAAATATTATAGTTGCTACTGGTACCTCTATTTTATTTGTCCTTTTATTTTCTCACCAGAGATAATCCTGAAATTATTGTTCCTCACTGTGGTAAGTTTATTTTTTAAGCTCTACAACTACTCAGCACTGGATGTACACAGATATTGTTACAGGGCAGGGAGAGGGCCATCCCAGAATCCCCAAACCTGCCTGCTCTAAATGGGTTCTGGATCCACTGCATCAAGACAAAACATATAAGATCTTTAATTAGTGAACAATACAGAAAAGACAAAGAATATAGTTAAGAAGTCAAGCACTCAAAGTTAACTATCTCCCCGTGGGCAAAAGTCCAGCCAAACAGGATTAGCCCAAAGCAAGGCCCAGAAGCCTACCACAAGTCTAAAGTACCTTTCACTGGAGACCTATATAAAAGGGTCAGAAAGTATCAGACAAGTCTGGGAGGAAAAGTGCAAAATCAAAACTAAGATAAAAGCTGCCATTGTTAACTTCCCTTGGGTCTCTCACCTGCATCTGTTTCAACCGGTCCAGGACCAAGAAGCAGCTGCAGTTTCTTCACATGTCCCTCTGCTCTGTGTGTCTCCTTGCTCTCCATCCTGCTTCCTTCTTTCTCTCTAGGTTCTTCTCCCTGCTCAGCTCCACCCACCTTTTGGGTGGGGCAGGGAACCTGGAACTTCCCCTTTTCCTAGGGACCATCCTGTTACAGTATCACTTCATTTACCCTCAGATTCGTAATAAAACAACATAAGACAATGCACTTAAAACATTGTATTATCTATTTTCACTAGAAAAAATTAAATTAGGAAAACTGGACCATCTAGGTCTGCATTTCTGAATCAGACTGTCAGTTTGTCCAAGAAGCTGCATCGCTACAGGCACAGCTGCATTTAATATCTACATTTAATAACTGGCTCCAGGCCTGCTTCTTTCATATATATATATATATATATATATATATTTTAAAGATTTATTTGTGTGTACAAGAGCTGGGGTACAGGCCAGAGTCACGAGAGGTGAGAGTATTCACCAGAGACAAAGTGAGCAATAGAATAGGCAGATCAACCGAAACACACTGCAATGTGGAGCAGCGATCTCCCTGGCTGGGGATTGAACTTCTGCTGCTGTGCCATGGATGCTTTACAGTGTGGCACTCAACCCACTGAGCCACCAGGGAGGCCCTCATTTTTATTATCTGATCTCTATAGGCATTTGTGATTGTGAGTCCTATTCTCGGAAATTTAATCTATTTAAAAATAATTCCTTTTGATTTATCTTTGCTTCATTTCATTCTTAAATAATTTTGCTGTTTATTCCTTCTTTGAAAACTATTCTTTTGCTGAAGAGGGGAGCCAATTGATATTTCCCAGTAAGCATTTTACCTAACTTCCCAAGCAATGGGCCTATTTTCCCATATTTTCCTTGAATTGAACTCATTGAGCAATACCCCTTTCTTTCCCTTCACATTTTTAAAAATGAGACTGATGTTATTGAAGTTAGAAGTGGACCAATAGAAGAAAATTCTACTTTTTGTTCTGTTAACATGTCTATTGCTGCCAGCCGTGCCGGCCTTTGGAGAATCGGGTCAGTTGTGTAACTGGAAAGTGCTGGGGTCCGACTGCTGGAAGCTAATTGAGCAGAGACAGTGTCCTGCAGCTGCCTCAGGCCAGGTAGCTTCATTTTCCGTTCAGTCAGCTTAAAGGAGAAGCTTGGAGGCCTTGGCATCATTCCCACTGGTTAGGGCAAAACAATTCAGCCGGGAGATAGCAACTTGGGCACTTGCGAATCTCTGTGCGGTCTTTCCTTTCATAGCTGTTTTCCACCACTCTCCACTGCACTCTGCCCCAAGGTCCTCTGTCACCCTCATACGCTCGTCTCTCAGCTCAGAAGCACCCACTCACACACGCCCACACCACACTTCAGGTGTCCACCATCTGGCATGTGTAGCCTGAGCTCACGCTCCCAAGCATCTCCAGCATTCAAGGCCACAGGTGATAGTCACAGAAGCCAATGGGCACAAAAGTCTGAGCAACTTTCACTTACCCTGCAGCCTGCAGTACCCCATCAGAGCTTTTCACCATAGAACCTACATATAAGTTTCCCTTCGTGCATGTGTAACACTGCAGCCGTGACCCACGAAAGTAAACAGAATGCAACTGAATATAACAACAAAATACAACAGAATTCAACTAAGCTCATTTCCTCTAGTGGTGAAAAGATAAAGAAGTTATTGATACGAGCAATGGGAGATCCCTCCCATTTGGCAATTAATAGACACATCAATGTCTATTAATCCTAGCTGGCATCCTTCCAGATCATAGCTGGCATTCTTCCAGGTCCCAAGGACCACACACGCTCTGCCAGCAAAGAGGCATCCCAGGGCTCTAAATGGAGTAAGAGTGGCAAGCGCATAATAGGCCTTAAAGTCAACACAAATGTTCCCTTTAAAATTAACCTCTGATCTGCCACCCCAGGGTGGATGTACCTGTGTCAGCCACCACCCAGTGTTACCCATGGTGTTACTTGTAAATTGGCCTCCAGGCCATGTCCCCAAGGGGCTATTAGGATTCCCAATGCATGTGGAAAGACTCTACTGTCTAGGGCCATGCCTTGTCCATAATTTGGCCTGGGTCCAACCCAATCAGGGCTGGCAATAGAATGTCCTGCCACCTAAACCCAGGCTTTAACAGAACGTCTGAAGTTTGTATTTGCAGGTGGCTAGAGCAGTGGCATGATGTAGCAACGCCTTCGCTGGAGCCAGGCTGCCTTTCCTGCCTCTACACTTGGCATAAGTTGGCAGGATGATTTGACACAGACGGGTATAGAGCCCTCCAAAGACCCTGGGATGAACTGAGGGGTGTAGTGGCAGGAAGAGTGAAACACTGGGCAAGTTTTGGGATGGTTCTGGGCAGACGGGTCAAGGAAGGGAGTCTTAGAGCCCTTGGTGGCTTTTCATGCTTTTATTAGTAGAGGTGGCACCAGGTACATGGCAGGCATGGGTGCCGGGGAGCCGGGAGGCTGGCAGGCCTCCCAGCCCCCGGCACATCTCACCCTCTCGGCTGCTTTCTACTGCTGCTGCTTGTCAGTACTGTCGGTCCTGTTGGTTCTGGCATCCTCATGACGCCGCCCATTTAAGCCCACTTGCGCATGCCCACCTGGAATGCTCGCAGTACCGTAGATGTCCATCATCAGTGGTGGGAGGGTGGAAAGACCTGATTGTTCTCTGACCCTACAGGGGGCAGCTGCAAGCATGTAGTTTGTGGTGGCTGGCCTCCTGTCTTTGCGGGTGCCTTCCCAGAAGTGCCCTCAGGTGGATGAGCCCCCAGTGCAGGTGGAGAGGACTCTGCACATTGTGGGAAGGCATTCGGTGGACATGGTGCCTGCTCCAAGGCAGGGCTGGGGGATGAGTGTTCCCTCATAGCTCTGTAAATGGAGTCCAGGAGAATGCTAGAGAAGCCTGCCAGCCTCCTAGGGACATGATGAAGACCAGGGCACCAAATGTGATTAGCTGTTGTGGTGGGAGGGTCCCTTATGGTTTACTGTTGTTATTTTGTTCTCTAGCTTGTCAGATGGGCTTTTGAGGTAAAATACCCTATTTTTCCAGATCGCTGATTTTCTGTCAATAAAGTGCGTATTATAGATTCAGTTCATGTCTGTTGTGCCAGCAAAGCATGGGGCAGTTTCTCTTGGATCTTGGAGGATGGGGAAAGGAGAGACCTGGAGCCCTCAGTGGCTTTTTCATGTTTTTAATGATCTTTCTAACCATTTGTAGTGAGGTGACCAGGTGCAGGGCAGGCCCCTTGGTCATCTTGACTCAGGTTTATCCTGTTTCTCCAGGCCCGGGAAAAACATCCTATTCTTCTGAATGCACTAATGTTCAACATCTCTTTAGGCATCATGGGATAGGACTCTCAGTTCAAAACAAGAGTTTTAGTTCAAAGAAAGCAGATTATTAATCAGTGTTCGCATGTAGCCTATGCCTGGACTTGGTGTGGTGCCCTTCCCTTTCTCCCTAGCCTTTATCAGCAGGACAGGGCTTCTTGTTCACTATGAAAACCCTGTAGCAAGAAACAAGGAAATACCTGAAAAAGTTCAAAGACCATGTCCTTGTCATGTTTTAGACAAAGGATGAGATAACCTAACTGAGCCTTACATTTGTAAATATACTTCTAAGATAAGAGATTGAAACAACTTTTGGTCTTTATCTTTCCAGACACAGAGAGTTCTGATTAAATTAGCTCAGTAAAATCAAAGGGTGGCTCTGAAGTTATGAACAGATTTTCTTCTTTACCAAGTAACTAAGTTTGTTGGAAATCAACCTCCTTTGGTTAAGTGAAAATTTAAAAATTTACTAGCTATTTTCTTTCATTTATTAAAATAGATCCTTTTTGTCTATGTAACTTAACTATATATTTAAGGTTAAAAACTCCAGGACTGTGGACCAGTCGGACAGAGAAATTTTATGTTTCTGGTTTCCTGCGTGTGCCAGCATCCTCAGTTTTGTTCTCAATAGCCATTTAAAAATTCCTCTTTTACTAAACTTCAAATTCTCTTCACAGCTATTGATTATTTCAATGACAGAGCCAATTACCCTCTTCTTGCCTGTTAAAGCTTCCTTTTAAATTTTCATACTAAAACTTCAAGGATTGTAATCCCAAATAATCTGTACTTTGTTGATCTGGTGTTTATTTCATTTTTTGTCATCAAAAGAAATTCTTAAGCCATGAATGAATGGGTAATGAATAAGAGGAAAGACCTCTTATTCATACTTCAAGTTCTCTGTAAAGAAAATTAATTCCAATAAAAAAGAATTATTGTATACATTTTAAGTGTTCATTTTATTTTGAAAATAGTTAATGAACATCTGAGTAAAGCATGATGCTCTTAATTTATGTTAATGCCAGGTTATAATGCCTGTTTAATGAATACTGTGAGGACAAATGATAAGGGGGGAATAATATCCAGATGAATACCTGCAAAACTTTCTCTCTGGAATATCAGATATTGCAAAGAAATGTATTTATTTGGCAGCCAACTGAGAAATCACACTGCTTATTGTATTCTTTTATAGAAACATAAAAATCCAAACACAGCAGTCACAAATTCTTCAGATCCCATTATAATCATCAAAAACAGTGTATCACATTATGGTTTTGCATTCCCTTAAAAGGGAAGCACATTTGTGATTCATACTCTATGCTGTTGTGGGAAAAATTCAATTTAAAATAGGAAAATCTAGTATATTCTCTCATAACAGAGTTTGGATTTTTTTTTCTTTAGAATTTTGATACTGACATTCTCTGTTGCATAGAATTGTTTAACTTTTCCTTAGTTTATATGTGAAAGACAGAAAGAATAACTTATGATGAAAAATAAGAGAAAACATACCAAGGTGATTTGTACTCTGTTTCTTTGAAAAAAGGAGGACTTAATCTTACTGAGTGTGCTTGGTTACTGATCTTGGGGGAGTGAGGATTCTTTGGATCTCTTCAAGAATGAATTCAACAAAGTCATCTTAGCTAGCACATTGTAGATTTATTAAGAAAAAGGAGATACTTATATAGACACAAGTGGGCAAAAACTGCATTTTTAAATGGACAGGCGTGGATTTTTATGTTATTTTTTGGTGGAACTTTTTTTAGGGTCAGGCAGTTTGCTGTCATGACCCTCCGTTTTCTTTACCCCCACATTCCAGGCCTAATGAAATTTGCATAGCTGTTTTTAGTGACTATGTTAATCATCCCGTTGGTTTTTCCTGGAGGCAGGCAGCCTAGGTGACAGGCTTCAAGGTGTTTGGCTTACTCAGCAGGGTGCTCTCTTTAGCAATCAGATGTTTCTGATGCCATTATCAACCCCAGAGGAACATACAGAGTTTTATTAGGGGTGTAACACAATCAATTTTTCAAGCTCCCAGGAATGCAGCTGGAGCCAGTTAACATTTAATCACAAGGAGGGGCTACATCTCAGTAAGTTAACAGTTAATCATAAAGAGGGAATGCAATTCCGCTGTTAGTTTAACTCCTGCATTTTTAGTCTAAGGGAGTTTTTGTTGCAAAATGGAGGTGATCCGAGTACAGGTACATGACATGATATCTCTGTTTTTTAACAAGGAGCTTGCAGTTAGCAAGTGGAGAAGATTTTGTCAGGCAGAGCATAGATATCTCCATCAAAGTAGCTTTATTTTCAATATTTTCTTAGAATTTTGTATTTGAATGAAAAATATCTTTCCAGAAATGTAAACCAGAATGTGACTTTTGTCAAAGATTGCGAGTCATCTGGTTTTTGATTATATGGGAATTAATGTGTTCCAGAATGCAGGGGACTCCATAAAATATGGGGGCAGGTAATAGGACATATAATAATACACTTTATTAAAAACATGTTAATTTCATTACTTAACTGATTTTGTGGCATTACAGTGACATAAATTGCTCATACTGACTGAGTATTAAAACAAAGTGCATCCCAAAGGAAAGATATACACCAACATTGTCTTAAAAGAAACAGTATTTATTAAGAAATTATGTGCTGAATTCTCCTACAGTCTGTGCAGATGGTTTCTTCCATTTTCACAGCACAAGACAACAGCTAAGAGCATCTGGAAAATACTTGCAATGCTTGTTGATGGAGAGTTTCTAGTAATAGGAGATGAAATGAAGGGACACACGTTCTAATTTAAACTTTTGGTCTCAAAGACAGAACAATCTTTTTTTCCCCTAATCTGGTTCTCACCTGTATTTGCACTTTCTGTGAGGTCTCCCATTTAGACTGAAATTTTGGGCAATAATTGGGTCATTTCAGTTCAGTAAAGCAGAGAATGCTCAATTTAATCATAGGTCAAAGCAACAATCCTTTAATTTCTGAATCAAATCTGAAATATTTGTATTCTTTATTAATAAAAAGGTGTTTATAGAGGGCAGAAATATAACCTTTTCAAGTATTTTATTATGATTTGAAGAACTTTAAACTATGAATTAAAAATAAATTATAAAACTAGCATATGATGTATCCTTTCTTACATGACATTGTCAGAAATAAAGTTTAAACACAGAGTTGCAGTATCACCTGACTTTATATATGATAAACAGTAAAACATGCTAATCATAAAAATAGCTTTTACAAATATACATTTGTATACAGTGGTCTCCCTTACCATTCATAAATGTCCTTCACATTTTAAGACTTTTAAGACTAAAAAAAAAAACATAATTAGCAAAGGGAAAAACACATTTACAATCTAAACCATAAAAACTTGACAATTATATCGCTTAGAACATAGAAGAAATGGAATTTCTAAAATTGGACAATGTCGTCCATTTTATTTATTTGGGTTTTTATATAAATTGAACCAAAGATGCTGCTATCCAGTAAGAAACCTTCTTTCACATTTCTGGAGGTTGTCACAGTTTCTCTTTTCTGCTTTCGTAGCATCATTCATTACTTTAGATCACTTTATTTGTAGAAACTGAGAAAAGAAAAAAAAGTGCTTTAATATATATTTACACTTCATTGTCGATAACAGGCATAAAAGTAAGTTTTATTTTGAGACTAAATCATAAGGAAAAGAGAAATTAGATCTTTAGGACAAATACTTTTGAAAAGTTGATGTTCTTAGATTTTTCTTTATAGGTAATAAATCCTAAATTATTTATATTTATAGCATGTAATGATTTTTTTATCCAGTAATTTACCATGTGGAATCAGCACTTATTTTTCTATTGGAACTTGAGTTGGAGGGGAACCACTGGAAGTCCCAGGGTATGCAGAGATGTGGGTTGCTCATGAATGTTTGTTGCCCTAATAGGAGTGACCATATATACTTATCTGTAAGAGACTGAGCAGGGCAGTCCTAAGCCTTACATTTGAGACAGGAGAAAAAGTCAATACAGGCCTCTTATCTGGGTTGCCAAAGGAGAAAGTTAAATGCAAGAAGGGCAATGAGACACTAGATAAGTACCAACATTTAATTGGCTGAAAATCTGAGTGAAGAAGTCGAATATGAATATGAAGATAAAGTGATGCAAAATTTCAGTTGTGGGGAGAGACATTTATTTATTTTAGCATCCTATATTTATATTTAGGCAGAAAATATAATTAGCCTATGCCATCAACTTCCAAGATTTTTTTGGAGTTAGCTGTTTTTTTGTCTTAAGAATCAAAGACATGCAAATCAAGGTGTAAATCTGGACGGAAATTGTTGAGAACACTGTGTACCAGTTCTCAATCTCGGGGGAATAGATTGCTGTACATCAATCCTAGGAGAGGACTTCAGAGATTTCTGTCTGTTTGTATTGGTATTGGAGGTGTCAAGCAAAAGAAAACAGCCAAATGTTACAGGGAATGAGGCTTTAATTCTGTTAGTGTACCTGAACCTCATCACTCCTGGCTACCTCTGTCTGGCCTTCGCAGTCCTCTTTCTTGCCCCTGTGGAATTTGAAATAATAAATGCTGAGGGCATATATACGTTTAAGTAGAACAACAGAACACTCCTTTAGTCTGAAACAAAGGAAAGTATTTCCATAAGGAGACAAGACCAACACAGGCTGTGAGTGCTCTTTCATTTCTTGGAAGAGAAGTATTCTAGGTCAGAGGCCCGTTCTTCTGGCAGTTCAAAGACTGCAAGCACAGATGACTTTTCCCAATAATGTGACTCCTATATGTACTCAGAGAGTGATGTAACCTGATCTTTCATTAAAGTTGCAATAAAGATTGTGAAAAAGACTGAGTATAGTGGTTGGGATGGTAAGAATGGCTCCAGATCTCACGCTTGGCCAAGAGCGTTGGCTGAAAGGAGCTCAGTGACCCTGAAGGGGACAGTCTCTTCCTTCATGGGTATGCAGCGTTCATACCCAAGAATTCATACATCTCACTAATTTAATTAAGCAGGTATTTTGTCTTCCTTAGTGAGTATAATCTTAGGAAATTTAGAATTAAAAATAGACATTTATAACAACATAAACCACAGTATTAAATTTTTGTTAAGAAGACAAAATCTGTGAACATTTGCTACTATAAAAAGTAGTATTATTTTAGAGAATTTAGCCTATTAGTGACGCAACAACAAAGCATATGTCTTTTCCTGTCCACCATATAATCATTCCCATTTTCTTTATTTTTCACTCTAGGCTTAATAAGTCTTGTTTTCTTGCATTCTATGGGGAAAGAGCATTACTACCATGATAACATTGGAACTGATGAAACAGGTGATGGCAAAAGCAAGGTGGCATCAACCACAATCATTAGATGTGTGTGTCTCAAAGAAGAGTATGCTGACCCTTGCCCACTCTCCTCTTTTATTCTCTTGTAACTCTAGAAAATAAAAATAGCAGGATGATGGTCTTTTAGACAGTAGTCTTCTGCTTTCCTCAATCTGTTGACAAATTAATGAAACTACGTTCCTTCTTTTCAGACTGTTTACCATTCATTGGCTAAAGGAACCTAGAATGGCTGCATTCCTGCATCATTAGCCTGCCAGTCTTGCAACCACAGTTTATAACAGGCCTTTAAAAAACTGATATATATGATTTCAATTTCATGATTTGAAATCTTACATCCAAACCTTATGTTTTTGTAGGATTTTGATGAGTGTAAGAGAACTTCAGGTTAACATGTTTATGCATTTAACTTATTAGATTTTAAGAACTGTTTCATTCTCCGAAAGATTTTATTTATTAAAACCAACAAATGAAGTATTTAAAAATGACATAATGTATTAAATTTACAAATACCGTTTACAATGTTTGAAAGCATTTAACAAAGCTGGGACAATCCTTTTTGAAAGGACTGAGAAGTACTTTGTAAAACTTGTTATAACTATATATATAATTTTTATAAGAGATGCCTAACAATTTTGAAATTTAAAAATTTCCATAAGTCAAACAACTGAAAAAAAATATACCCTTAATAGTGTTTCCTTGATAAAAAGCACTAAAATAACATCAGTAGGAAGAAACTTTTATGGGTACAGCATAAGGATATCTTGATATCTGATATCAAAGGATGAAACTTCTGGCATTCTAATTTTTTTGTGCGGATTAAAGGAGGTTTTGCACATACACTGTGTGCACATGCCAAAATTTATCCATTACATATGAAAAAGAATATTTTAATGAATAAAATTAATTTCAGCCTACAGAATGAAGCTGACATGTAAACATATATGTATGGCGTAATTTTGGGGTTTTGAGTGATAACATTGTGTGCTGTAAGGAAATAAGGCTTTTCTTTTTTTTTTTTTTATGATTGCAACTGCACTCGTCCCTCCAACGCTGCCATTGGGCACTTTCTGATTACAGACAGAAGATGCCTGAATGCTGTAGTTGCCAAGTAAGTGAGGCTTACTAATCATTGGGTTTTTGGGCTTAAGTCATGGCAGGTAACATTAATTTTTTTTTAAGATTGATTCATTCATGCATACAAGAACTGGGGCACAGGCCAGAGATGTGGGGGCTGAGAGGATCCACCAGAGACAGACTTGGGAGCAGAACAGGCAGATTGACTGAAATGCACTGCTGAGGGGAGCAGCAGCAAGACAGGAGAGGTCTGCTGCGCCATGTGAGTCCCCTCCCTGGCTGGGGATCCAACTCGTGCTGCAGTGGCTGCGGATTGCTTCATATTGCTGTATCTTATGCCCTGCGCTACCAGGGAGGCTCAGTAACATTTATTTAATATATTCTTAAGCTATCTTACCTGTATTAAAAGAACTAATGGTTATTTAGTAATTATCCATTTTACTAAGAAAAAAACCCTGCAGATTTTCTGTGTATATTATAGTATCCTTAGAATGATTTCTCTTACCCCTTCCTTTGCTCCTTTAAGTGGTTACATAAAAATAATTACCTTGGGAAGAAGAAAGGTAGGTTTGAAAATAATTTGTTTAAGTATTATTTCCTTGCCATAAAGCTTCAAAGCATCTCCTGTCACTAGTAAGAAACAAAAGTTTCAGTAACTTTGCACTGAAGTAGGTATTATTAACCATGTGGATACAATTTATGAATATACTTCTCCTTATATAAAACACTGGAGAAATATATTCACCAAGTTTTCTATAGACTTCTAGTAGGAGAAAAGGCTTGCCATTTCCTTCTATAGACATGAGAGAAAGGGGACAACTATGACATTCCTGCTGCCTTTTTTCTTAGAATGACAGTCAATTAAGGAGCTCATTGGCTTAGTATAATGTGAAACTAATTGTACTTTTCTTTTCTTGAATAGTGTGTAATTTATCTACTGGCTGTATGGAACTTGGGTGCTTTAAAAACAAAGTCTCCTGATGATGAATGCTTTTTCAACTCTTAATCTCTCCCATTTCTGAAAAACGACAGAGAGCCACTCAGATAGGCCTGGATTGTATTGAGCCAAACAATCTACTTCTATTTGTCAAAGAAGAAAAGCACATTATTGTTCTAGGAAAAGTACGGGAAAATTACATTTAATCTTAAACCTCATGTATTAAACTATTTTAAATAAAGTAGACATAATGATGTGACATAAATACACCTTACTTATATCTGTACTAGAAAAAAATCCATAATTTAAAAGAAGTCTTTTGATTTATTTACTATCAGAAATGCTTCTGATCTTTTTCTAACTGAGATTTATAACTAATATGTAATGAGGGAATATAAATAATCTGTATTTTAGGTAGCATCTTTAAAATTAAAAAACGTGAAAGAGAATATATGGATAATGCAGGCTATGTAATGTTTTAGAGAAAAAAAGAGTTAGGATGAGTCCTATGACTTAAGTCTTATGAGTTATATTTGCTGCCATCATTGGTCATGTTTTTGAGTAGCTGTTTAGTTACTCACTTATTATGGACAACACAAACATATTTTTATGTTTTTAGAAATCCTTGGTTACAAATTAGACACAATTTAATCCAAATTTTTAAATAATATGATCAGATTCCCAGCCTTTAATATTCATTCCAAGTTAAAACTTATCTTCTATTAATAAGCTCTTGGGACCAAAGTTACATTATATTTCTGGATTTCAATTAGGGCTTCCACCAAGATTCTAAAAGAATCTTATCCCCAAACCATAATGGAATGAAACTCAAGATGGGGAGTAACTTATTGAAATGGCTACAAATGAAACAACTGCTCCATTATGTGTTTCTTGGAGGATGAATAGTAGTTTCCATTCCTGAGTTGGTGGCCCCTTAGAGTGTTTGGACGGTAGGTGGGTGGGCAGGACACACAGGCAAAACCAAAAATGTAGCACATCAAAAAATTTGAGATAAAATGATCAGAGTATCCTTCGAGATTTTTACTTTAAAATCAAAACTGAACTGATTGAGACAGAAACTGTACAATGTGACTTTAACGAGGCAGAAGGTTTCTAGGCCAATCAAGACTAATTTGGCACCGCATGTACAGAAGAGCAGGAAAGTCAGAGAGCAACTAGACTGTTGACCTGCATTATTAGCTAATTGCTTCTGATTTTACTAATAATTGTGGTCTGCATTTCAAGATCTTTAATATAGGCTAAAGTTAAATGTCAGGATATATTGGACTTTATCAAATTTGAGCAGTTAAGGAATCAGAAATTATCAAAATCTCCCCAGTAATAGGTGAGGACAGCAAGGTCCAGATAGGTTGACAGACAATGCCTAGCTTGGGGGAAGCCCTAAATGAAATCCTGAATCCTGACTGCTATTAAGAGTTCTTTCTATTACACCTCTTTTCAAACTTAAATGGGCCTTAGAATTTCAAAGTAGACTTGTTAACTCAGATTACTATGGACTGAATATTTGTGTCTCCCCAAAATGTATATGTTGAAATACTAACTCCCAGTGTGTGATGATGATATTTAGAGTTTTAGGGAGGTGATTAGGTCATGAGGCCAGAGTTCCCATAAATGCCATTAGTGCCTTATGAAAGTAGCCTAAAAGAACTCCCTCCTCCCTTCACCCATGTGAGGGCCAGGGAAAAGATGGCCGACTAGGTTGTGGGCTCTCATGAGCCCCTGAGTCTTCTGATGCCATGATCTTGGACTTCCCAGCTTCCATAACTGTGAGAAATAAAATTATTGCTTATAAGGCACCCACATAGAAGTATTTTGTTTTAACCACCCATATGAACTGTGACAACTAGGTCTGGAATGAGGCCTAAGAAACTGTACTTCTGATCCATGCCTGAGTAAAGCTGACCTGGGCATCCCACTTTCTGAGAACCAGCTCACTTCACTGTTGAGAGGAGGTCCTTTGTAGGCCTCTTCCATTCTTACCTGTCTTGCTGGATGTGCTAATATCCAAAACTCAGACTGTTCTTTCCCTAAAATGTCCTTTTCAGTATTTGTTGCCTGGAAATCCTGAAAAGTGAGGTAACATCTCCAGAAGGTACCACATAGGCTTGCAACAAGTTTCATTTCTCTCTGGACAATAACAAACTGGCTTACTGCTTTCTAGAAACTGGATTCCCTAAAGTCAAGGTCTCTCTCATGTGGTGTACTGTCCTAGGTATGCAGACTCCACTTAGACTTCCATCACTGACCTGGGTCTTGGGTAATGAGTAGCATTTTAGTCTTAGAAGTCATCTGTTTTCTATCAGTGTACCTGGAATGATGGATGTTTAACTTACTAGTTTGCATAGTTATGGTTATAGTTTGCTTGCTTCAGCTCTCTTAAATGCCTTCAAACTATTTGAGTTGGGTTGATTCTTGGCATTAGCTATAATGATTCTTGGCAATCATGACTTCACTGGCAAACTGTCTTCTGGACATACTATATGGCTATGCTCACTGTTTTTTCATTTTTTATTTTCCTATCTCTATTCCACTTTTTCTCTCATTTATTTTTTCCTTTCTAATTACTAACAGTTCACTTTTGTAATTTACATCCATTTTTCTGCCCAATGATTCCCATGTCTTTATCCTATTCTCCATCTGTCTCCCAACATTCATGAAATAAATGTAACCAATAAACATAAGTTTTATTACATTAAAGTGGATTGCAAATATCCACACCAGTGGGCTTTGTTATTCCAAAAGCAAACAGAAAAACAAAACTGAAAATCAGTTATTTTTGATAAAACCATAGTATTAAAGTTATTGCAAAAGGAATGCTAAAATATTTTATTTCTTCTCCTAAAACTGAAGGAAAATGCAAAACAATATCAAAACCAGCATAAAAATGAAAGGAAAAAGAGAAAATTATTTTAAAGATAATTTAACTTTCCTGAATCCAAATAACCTATGCTCCTACAAATAATAAAGTATCAGCTAAGCTTTTGCATCATTCATGTTTTAGTTTTGCTTATGAGATTGACTTATAGATACAATATAGTTTTGATAGTCAATTGAAAATAGAGGACAGCCATAAAATTATAGTTAGAAATACCATATTCTTTTTGGATATTTGATTTGGAACATGTCTTACCATATGGGATAAAAAAAAAAAACTCTTTTCAGAGCTGACATCATTTCCTGTATCTAATTACTGCTATCTTTAACTAGGACATTAGTGCAGAAATAATTTTTACATTCAGACACAGATCATTTATGTTTCTGAAGTGTATTTCATTTAATTGAAATCACAAGTAATATTCAAATCAGCGGTAGTTATTTCTTTTGTATTTCATTTGATTGAAATAAAATAATATTCAAATTAGAAGTAGTGTTTTTTTCTTTTAGATTCATATAGCAATACATTTTTTTTTTTAATTTGGTAAGGTGCAGCAATGTCAGGAACCACATATTAATTTCTCCACTGTCACCCAGAAGCATCAGAGAACCAGGTAGCAGGGAGGTCAAGCAGTGATCTAGGATTACAAGATCTTGTCTAACACCAAGCAAAGCAGTAGCACCTTCCATGGTAACCACGGCTGATGGGTTGTGGTTTTGATTTGACTCTTTCAAGGGCTACAAAACTATGAACCTCACCAGGCAGCTCACTTCATATGTAGATAACCATGGTTAGAAAAGAATTTGCTACCTTGAGTCTGAATCTGGTAAATGGTGGAACTATGTATTAAATCAAAGCCTAGAGAGTATAATGACAAGCCAGGTAGCTGGGCAGAATTTGAGAGACATAAAAGTCCTAGGAGAGTTCTGTCTGTGGGCTATGGACTCAGGTCAGATCTCCTGAGATTGCAAAAGAGAGAAAGGTATGAAACAACTCCGGGGGAGTTGGTATAGGTAGAGTATTAAAGCAAGGATCTGAGGGAAAAACACTTTCTTTTCCCCATATTCTTCTTTTCATTGTGATAACATGGGTTTACAACATTGTATATATTCAGAGGTATAGGATCACACCCTTCAGATTTGTATGTTACTCCACCACACATACCACCAAGGCACCTCTAATCCTCCACCATAGTCCATGGTGCTCCCTCCCCACTTTGCCGTGCCCATCCTCAACTCCCTCTTGTAGCCTCAGTTTCATAGAATTTTAGGGTTTGTTAATTGGTTTTCTTTATTACTCCTTGTTTTGTTTCTCTATTCCACATTATAAGTAATTCCATCTGGTATTTCTTTTTCCTGGCATTTCATTTAGTATGATCTTCTCCAGTTCCATCTATGTTGTTGCAAAAGTCAAGAGCTTATCTTTATTTTTTTATAGCTGAGTAGTATTTCATTGTGCATATACACTACATCTTCTTAACCCACTCACCTGTCTTTGGGCACTTTAGGTTGTTTTTATAGCTTGACTATAGTAAATAATGCTGCAATGAAAATAAGAGTGTGCATATCTCTTCATATCAATGTTTTTGCTTTCTTCAGGTACTTAAGAGTGGAATTCCTAGATGATATAGTAGATTGATTTTTTTTTTTATTATTTTGAGAAATCCCCATATTGTTTTCCATAGGGGATGGACTAGTAAACATTCACAACAATGTAAGAGGGTTCTTTTTTTCTCCACTTCCCAGACAACATTTGTTTCTGGTCTTTTTGATCTGCACTATTTTCAAAGGGTTGAGGAGGTATCTCATTGTTTGATTTGCATTTCCCTGATGAAAAGTGATGACGAGCATTTATTATGTGCCTGATGGCCAGCTGTATATCTTCTCTGGACCTGCCTAATTAGCTCTTCTTCCATTTTTGGTGTGCTTTTTGGTGAGTGGTGAGTTATTTGTATATCCTTAATATCAGTTTCTTGGTATATGATGTGGTGTACAAATATTTTCTTCCACTCAGTAGTATCTTTTTGTTTTAGTGATGGTTTCTTTTTCTATGTGGAAACTCTTTAGTTTGATGTAGTCTAATGTTCATATTCTTTTTGTTTTTCATCCTGCTGCTGGAAACTAATCAACAAAGACCTCACTGAAGTTTATGTCATGGACTATTTTGACTATTTTTTTAATCTCTGTATTTTATGGTTTCAGGTCTTATACCAAGGTTTTCTTGTTTTGATACATTTATTCACTTAATTTTAAAGGCTCCCTTTGTATCCAGGTATAAAGTCAGATCTAGTTAGTAGAATAAGCCTGTAGCAACCGCAATAAGCTTATATCAAAGCAAAGAAAAAAATATCTTTGAGTCTAAGGCATCTGAATTACTTAACTAATCTCTCTTAATTCATTGCAAGTAGAAACTGGGATTGGGTTATTCTGAGAAATTGGGACTAGGCTAAAACTGTGGGCTTGGGTCACTATCATCAAATTAACTTTTACAAAACATTTCATATGTATATTCTCATTTGATTTTTATTACAGCTAGTGAGGTAAGTTGTTGGGCAAGACTCTTTCATCTTAATTCATTAATGCATGGATCACACAGTAAGTGCCTTGTCTAAATCAAACCCAGCCTGTTTTAGTTAAGATTAGTGCTTTCCCTAATATACTTTTTTGCCCATTTGTGGGAGTGGGGACAGTAGGAGACTGGGTACATCATTAGTTTCAGCATAGGTGATCTCATCTGGGATGCGCAAATACACTGCTGTCTTGAGGGTGAGTTGGAAAAAGGAGATGGGATTACAGGGAACAGACTAGGTTTTGTACATAACCTACCATCTGCCTTTCTCTGATTAGTAGCAGATCTGCTTAGATTTATTTTTTAAAGTTGTGTTTTGAACTAATTCAAAACAATTTGAATTAAAAATTTGCTTTAGGCATCTGTCTAACAGAGACCTTTTATGTAAAAAAAATACCATCAATTAAGAAAAAAAAAACTGAATTTTTGATCAAAATGATCTAATGTGGGTTACATAGCTTTATTTAAAATGTATGTGTGTAAAAATTTAGTTAATTTAATAGTGAAAAAAATTTAATCACATTGCTAAAGTACATGATTTACCAGAACTTGGATGGTCTATTACTCATACATTAACATAGTAACATTTCTTTTACTTTTTTTTCAAGCTGTGCCCTGGTACTTTCTGAAGGCAATTGTGATTTGATTGTATTTTGGGCTTACTGACAATCATATCTGACTAGCTGAATTGATAAATTACAGTAATTTTATTTGGGACATAAGTTGTGTTTGATCATGCATCGATTTCTGATTTCTCATGCTAATTATATAGTGTCTAACAACCATTAGTTACTCCCATTGCTGCAAATGATAATGATAATTTTAGTATAATAATCCAAATTGCTTAATTCTAGTGCTAGAAGCCAAATTCTGATTAATGTTATGATTATTATGCACTTTGAAATTTCACACACTTTACTGCTTTCTATATAGTTCCTTGGGTAATTAGTTTTGGAATCACATGAAGAAATCTTTTAAAAATCACTTGCTGTCTAATGCAAAAACATGATTTGCAACTGACTGATTTAGAGTTCTAAGTTAAAAAGCCCTCTGAAATTATATAGATAATTTATGATCATGCAGAATAGCTGGGGGAGAAGTTTTCATAGATATTTAACAACTTTTATTTAATTGATTTAAATTTACCATAGATGTTATTCAAAGTAGAATATCCCAAAATAACTTCAAGTTCAAAGTTGAATAAAATTAATCTAAGAGAATAGGTGAAATATTGAAGTGAAGAAATATTTATACTTTTATTCAATTAATAAACACTTGTTTAAAAAATCAGTATATTTTCATATGGCCAAGAGGTAGATGAATAAATACTCATCATCACTTTTCATCAAGGAAATGCTAGTCAAAACCATACCTGTGGGAATGGCCCATATTAAAAAGACCAGAAAAAATGTTGGTGAGGATGGGGAGCAAAAGGAACCCTCCTTTGGGAGTGTATACTAATCCAGCCCCTATGGAAAACAATATGGAGATTTCTCAGAATACTAAAAATAGTTCTACCATATGATTCAGCAATTCCATAGATACTTATATCTATCTGACAAATGCAAGGTCAGAAAGAATATATGCACTCCTAGGTTCACTGTGACTCTATTTACAATAGCTGAGCTATGGAAACAATTTAAGTGCCCAAAGATGGATGAATGGTTTAGGAAGAGGAGATATATATACACACACTGAAATACAACTCAGCTACAAAAAATGCAACAACATTAATGGAACTGGAGAGTATAATGCTAATCAAAATAAGCCAAAAGGAGAAAAACAAATACAGAGTGGTGTCATTTATAAGTTGAATATAGAGAAAAAACCAGGATCTGATAAAAGGAAACTGGTAAAAAACCTGAAAAACTGACTATAGAATTGAGGGTACAAGATAGGGGGGAGAGAAAGAGATGGGGGCATAATGAGCTGGTTGAGGACTATGTGTACCATGGTGGTAGGTATGATGTGAGGACATGCATATAAGGAGGTATGATCTTGTGCCCCTAAATCATATACAGTGCCGTGAATCAATGTTACCTCAATAGTAAAAAAACAAAACAAAACAGTGTAAAAGAGTCATTATATTTAGACATACAGTTAATTAAATAAATGTAAATTTTAGGCTTTTGAATATTATCAAAATACACACAGTATTTAAATTATGCTAGATATGAAAGAATCCTGAATGATTCAGAAGAGATATCAGAGTTTTGTAGTATCTTGTATTATCATAGTAATAAAAAAAATCCCAAAACAATAACAGATATACAAGGAATTAGTAATTGAACTATATCTATCATATATGTGACTGATTATGTCAAAAATCCTTACAAGATATGTTTTGAAATAAACATTTTGAAGTGGGTTTGGGATAGCACCTCACTTATCTGTGTTCATAGTTTTTATTATGAGAATATAAAATTTTCAGACAGTATAATAATATACTCATTTCATTATGGATCAAGATGAATGAGAGGTTGGACCATTTTAAAATAACAAATAGATAAATAATTCAGTGTAAGATAAGTTCTTTTCTAGATTTCTTTTTTTTTTTTTTAAGATTTATCCATTTATGCATACAAGAGCTGGGGTACAGGTCAGAGATGTCCGCGGTGAGAGGATCCACCAGAGACAGAGTGAGGAGCAGAACAGGCAGACTGAAACACACTGCTGACGGGAGCAACGGGCGAGGCAGGAGAGGTCTGCTCCCCCATGTGGGTCCTATCCCTGCTGCAGTGGCTGCGGTTTGCTTCACAGTGCGTTGCTTAACCCACTGCGCCACCAGGGAGGCCCCTTTTCTAGAAGATTTCTATGAGCAAATAATGCCCCCAAATCGGAAAACAAACTTTTTTAGTTGAAGGTATTTTCTTTAATAACTAAACAGCTCTAGTCAGTCACACTGAGAGACCGAAACAGAATATTGTAACCCCATCTATTCATTGGACTTGACTTTGGTAATTCATAAAACACTGGTGATTGACAGATTTTGTTGTATGCTATAGAAGTACCTTTTGCTATAGATGTGCCTGTTTGGCTTACCTGTACTTGATATTTTTTTTTCTTAAGAAAACATTATGTGGTATTACTTGGAACATAAACTATTTCTTACATTTGCATTGCATATCTGAAACTATAATTTATTCTACAGCATTTAACATATATTTTAATGAAGAGGAGTCCTTGAGGCATACAGAAAGAAAGGCACTTTCCCAAAGTCTTACTGAAAAAGGTATAGTAAATTCAGCCCAGAATTGCATTATTCTACCCTCATACTAAATAAAGACTATTATTTGAGATTAGTATCAACAGAATAGACCTCCTTAGTCTGAAGGTAGATAATAGCATGTTCTAACAAATCTTCTAAGACTTGAGTCCATGAGGAAATAACTGTTCAGATGAATTTTAGACAGAATGCTCCCATTGATTTTGTTTAGGTTTTAGGAGCTCTGTTTTGTCTAGAGGGATTTTGGCGGGCGAGTGTTCAGAAGCAATTAAAGCAGGCATCTATGACACTATACTGGGGGTTCTGCTTTGGGTTAACAATACAGACAAGTGATAAAGCATAGGGAACTAGTTTCTGGGTCACAAACAAGAATTGCAAATATTTATTTGTATATTTTCACAGAAACTGAATACATTTTAAATAAACTGTTAATTTTTTTTAAAGTGCATGATGGACAATGTTGTTTCTAACTGAAATTCTATATTGTTTTAACTTCTTATAACTATTAATGTCTATATACCTGTAAAGCAATACTAATAGCTGAAGTTATTGAATGTTTTGATATAATCATCTTATTGACTGAACACGTTTGAGTTATGAAAAGGAACAACCAATTTTATCACTTAAAGTGATAAGAAAATACCATATGTCATACAGGAAAAAATAAGTTATATGGCTGAATTTTTCAAACTAATTTACTTCAAAATATCATTACTCAATTTATGTTTATAGAGTTGGTTCAAAGAAAAATGTTCCTGCTTGGCAGCAAAGGGGAGGAGTGAAGCACAAAGGATTATGGTGATGGACTCTGGGTGCTGTGATTGGGAGAGCTACAGCGACCACACCTGAGGGGAGAAATCATATACCATGCAAAAATAAATAACGATGTAAAAATAATTCCATAGCTTTTCATGCCCATATTGTGAAGTTTTAAGCTATTTAAATTCATATTAATATATTGTCTTATGTGTAAAGTTTATAAATTTAAAAAAATATAATTTTAAAGATTTATTTATTTATGCGTACAAGAGCTGGGGAACAGGTAAGGTGCAGAGGGTGAGAGGATTCACCAGACAGAGTGGGGAGCAGAACAGGCAGAGTGACTGAAATACACTGCTGAGGGGAGCACTGGGGGAGACAGGAGAGGTCTGCTGTGCCATGTAGGTCACCTCCCTGGCCTGGGATCAAACTAGTGCTGCAGTGGCTAGGATAGCTTCATGATACTGCAACTTAACCCCTTCCCCAACCAGGGAGGTCCCTGATGTTAGAAATTTTTTCAGGAACAAAATTATTTCTCTTTAGCCCACTGATACATTTCAGAGGAATGAGGTATTCTCAAGATACTTTGAAAATCTGTCAACCTGATTTTTTAAAAAAGTTTTTTTTTAAAATTATTATGTCATTAATTTTTTAGCAGAATTCACCCTTATTTCTTATATACAATTATATTTTTTATTATATAACCTTTCAAACACCTATCATTTAAAATCATGGAAGGTAACAGATTTTTTTTTTAATCTTGAGATGTGAAAGCTATCTTATTGACATAAAATAACACCACCAATCACTGTATTTAATTAGGTAATATTTGCATTTAGGTACCTCTGTTGATATTTGATCATACTTTGAAGCTGTTAACTCCTTTCAGTCAATGTGTATCACAGTATCACTAACAAATATTTCCAGTTTCTACTTGATAAAAAATCCTTATTTTTCTACTGTTGTAGTATAAAAAGAATTATGCCATATTCAGAATTTAGATCCAATTTCATGTATCATTCTTTTGATGCTTGATTGCAATTTTAAGTGTTACCAAAAATGTTTTTCTCATGATTCAAAGCATTATGTTAATGTGTTTAGGGAGTATATTATAAGTTGCCTCCCTACGGTTACACTGTCTCTTATCCTGTCCATCCTTTTCTGCTCCTCATTCTGTTGTTAGAGTCTAGCAAGCTATTGACTGAGAGTAATGAGTGTCTGATTCTCTTGGTTAAAATGGGATATTAGTACTTGTTAATCAACTGTTAAAAAGATCCCAACTGTGATTTTCTCCTTAACACATCTGACTTCTTTAAAGAGTTTTGTCATTTTCTCTTTCTCATAGTAAAACTTCTAGGCTTGATTTAGTTTAAAATTAACATGTACTGAGGACTTACTATATGCTAAACACTCCTTTCCATACTTGAAATGCTCTATTCAACTTATTACTCAATCCACAGACATGGGGAAAGTGCCATTATTATCTCCATTTTAAAGATACTTACTAAATGCTAAACACTCCTTTCCATACTTGAAATGCTCTATTCAACTTATTACTCAATCCACAGACATGGGGAAAGTGCCATTATTATCTCCATTTTAAAGATAAGAAAACTGAGGTACAGAGAAGTCACTTGCTCAAGTCACAGTCTTCATTAGTACTCATGCTAACCTAGAGCTTTGTCTATGCAATCTTTTCTCCTTAATATTGCACTAAATACACTTTTCCTATTTTGTTAGAAGCGATGGATGTAGATCATATCTAAGTTTCCAACAATAATTTTCACTAAATAGTAATATTTTAGCAGCTAATGGTGAAGTATTTCTATGTGACACATAGACTATTTGTGCAAAATTAAACAAATATTTCAGTATTTCTGGAGTAATTTTTTTCTCATTCTTGTTGGTCACAATGACATTGACTAGGAATATTGTGCATTTACATAATTTGATAATTTGAAAGTTAATAATAAGCTTCTAAAAAAGGTATTTATCCCGGCAGCATTTGGGCACTAGGCTGGGAGCTTCTTTGCAGACAATCAACCTGTTCTACAGAAACAGATGTGTACGATGTATTTATGTCTGTATCCTTTTCAAGAGTTCTTTTCATTGTGTCATAACTTTCTCTATGAAAAAATGAGGTCTGAGAAGGCAATGTCTTGTTTTGTTGGAAATCATTTAGCATTTCTTTAAAACATGTCTTAGGTAGAGGTCAGGTAAGTGCTCCAAGTTGCCAGCAGTAGGCAGTAACCCAGGGGTCCATCTCCCTCTTGAGATTCTAGGGACTCTGGGAATGCATCCATGAAAATGTCCTCTCATGGGCTTCCCTGGTGGCCTACGGGTTAAGTCAGCGCTTGTCACTACTACAGTCTGAGTTCCATCCCTGGCCAAGGAGTAAACCCACATGAGACAGCAGACCTCTCCTGTCTCACCTGCTCCCCTTAGCAGTGGATTTCAGTGAATCCGTCTGTTCTGCTCCCCACTCTGTCTCTGATGACTCCTTTTTTGTCCCACACCTCTGGCCTACACCCCAGTTCTTCTATGAGAAAAAAAAAGTGTGAAAATGTCCTTTCATTTTTATCAATTTTGAGGTATCAAATTCCATAAAGTTCAAGGTACTTTTTAATGTGATCCTAACGTCAACTGACAGGCAGTTTCTGCCAGCTTCAAGTAGAAACTGTACCAGACAGATAATTGCAGAAGGGTGATGTCCAATTAGAAGGTCACTCAGAGTCATCATCTCGTGGAGTGTGAAGTGCAGATCAGCGTGACTGAACTTTGTGTTTTGCAGAGCGGTGCACACAGTCAGAGGTGCCCAAGACATTGTTAGGTGGGAGACGCATTAAAGATTGACTTAAATATAAGGAAAATTGTCCTTCTCGGTGTTCCTCCAGTTTTGATTGCGTTAAAGAGAAAGTTTCTATTCTTGTTAATCCTGAATGTTTTCTACTACTGTCTATTTTTTAAATGAGAAAATGAAAGGTGTGTGTGTTAGCCAGAACACAGCATCTTAAATCATATTAAAATACCAAGCTAGATAAAAAAGAAATGTTTTACTTTTCATTATATTTATTTTAAATATAATTCCTACTTACATAAAGGGATATTTGGTTTTTCCATTAATTGCAATGAACTAAAGTTTTAGGTTTAAAGGTATAATTACTTTAAGTAAAAAAGATACAAATTTATTTTAAAAAATGAATAAAAATATACTGCCAATAATATGTAAGTATGTCAAAAAACACACAATTTAATTTGGGTACAACACAAATTAAAATTATAAAAATGTGCAAACACTAATATATGAAATATTTAAAGGCTTTGGAATTTTATAAGCCCCAGTTTAAATTTGACTCTGCCTTTTACTATTAGTAGTATTACCTTAGGGGAGTTACTTAACCTTTCTAAGTTAGTTAGAAAGGTTTCTTAATTACCTGTGTCCCAAATTATTTTAGGCAAGAGAAAGGACATATATACAAAAATCAGCATTATTTATGAAAGGTATTTAGAATGGGAAAATATTTGTTTTTCTCTTTTTCTTTCCGACTTGGAATGAAAATCAAAATCCTGTGTTTCTCCTTCTGTGTGGGCATGCATTATTCTACAGTTTCAGTTTTCTGCCTTTTTAAAAATAAGTTACTTTCCCAAATTTTTGAGACAAAACCTAAAGAGATTTCACAATTTGTCAAATACATGAAGCTTTAAATGACAGAGGCAGATTTTACTTTCAGCAGAGCAGGAGAATGTAGGCTACTAAGGTTTGCTTTTAGGAAGTGTTCCTGAACATTATTAAAATGTATTCCTAAAAATGTGGCAAGATAGAAAACATCAAACATGCATAAAGGCATCCAGACTACGTATCAGGTTTCAGCTGATAAGAATTCTTATTTGGTTTCCAAAGGCCTGAACTTTCATTCCATCTCAGGCTACCCTGGAGCTTGTGGTTTTTCTATATTTAGAATCATCATAAAGAAGGGGATGGCTTAGACTGAACAGATAGTGGCCTCCTTTGTACCTAGGAGAGAGTTAATGAGCATGAAACAGTTGGACCTAGTCTCTCACTGCTTTGGTGATAAAGGCTCACAGTGCTAGTGATGAACTGGATGGTGCCCTTTGCAACTCAAGTGCTGTCTGGATCAAAAGTTTGTACCATTCTGTGAAAATGCATTTTTCAGCAATTAATGTCCAGAATATGGAGCAAGAATTGTAAAAGGTCAGCACCGCTTAGACAATTAATCTTTTTTCTGCTGTAGTCCTGTCCGTTGCGCTATGAATAAAATTGGGGAAAAAGTCATCTTTTCTTTCAATTCCTGATCTAATGAAATGCTTTCATACCTTTTCCAATTTCTTCTGTCACAGATTATTAGATTCAGCAGGTATAACATTAGTTCCATCAGGAATACTGCTGTTAATGACTTTCTTATACTTGCTCAAGTACAATTTTCTTGTCCAGATATTTATCAAATGAACAGTCTTTTATCTATCCATTTATTTTTATTTGAAGATTTTTTTGAAGTTTACATAAACGTTTGTGTATACACACACACACACAGTATCCTATTCAATACTTAAAAAAAATAAAGACAATAAAGTACACTTAGCATGGATCCACCATATCTGGAACATTATAAATTGTGCAAGACAGATGACTTGAAAAAACTGCCAGTCACTTGGCAGATAAAATACTTAGGACACTAAGTTTAAAGATGTCTGGAAAAGGTAATGGTAGGTAGCTATAAGTAACTAAACCTTCCCTGGAAAGTCTATTAAACTAGCCAGTAGATACAATGTTGGAGAATTGTCTTGTGTAACTTGAATGTAATAATACTTTAGATGGATGGATTTCCTGATATATCTAACAAACTGTTTCTGGTATTTTTAGATAGAATTAACTTTTGCCTAACTTTTTAGACTCAGAATAAAGAAAACATGTGGCTAAATATTCCAGTGTTCTATTAAATTTGGCATTATAGAAAATAGAAAATGGAATGAAACTAGACCACCATACACAAACTCAAAATGGATAAAAGATTTGTAAGATCAGAAATCATAAAATACAGAGAAAAACATAGGCAAAACACTTCACCACATAGGTTTCAGTAATGCTTGTGGATTTGTCTCCAAAGAATGTAAAAGCACTAATTCAAAGGTATAAATGTATTCCTATATTCATTGCAGCTAAGCTAAGTGACCAAAGACATATATGAGTGGATTAGGAACACACACATACACAAACACACACACAATGGAATTTTACCCAGCTTTATAAAAAGGTAAACACCACTGGCGACTACATATGTGGGAGGGAGTAACTCTTAAGTGAAATAAGTGAGAAGGAGAAAGACAAATGCTGATGGTATCACTTATATGTGGAATAGAGAGAAACAAAACAAGCTGTCAGATAAAACCAAATCAATAACAACACCTAGAAATTTGACTGTAGAATTTAGGTTACCAGAGGGGGAATAAAGGGTAGGACAACAAAATGGGCGGGGAGCATAATGGACTTCCAATGCCTCAGTGGTGGGTGTGGTGTGGTTACAGACTCTTCTTGAAGGAGGCGTTCCATAAACCTCTAAATCATACACAGTGTTGTAAACCAATGTTACCTCAAAAAAAAAAAAAAGAAAAAAAGGAAGTCAAATAGTAAGTGTTATAATACATAATTTTGGAAGAATAAAATATGATACTTAAAAAATGTAGTATTGGGACTCCCTGGTGGCGCAATGGGTTGAGCGCCGCCCTGTGGTGCTTCCGCAGCCACTGCAGCACTAGTTGGATCCCTGGCCAAGATGGGGACCCACATGGCGCCGCAGAACTCTCCTGCCTAGCCCTGCCTACTGCTCCCATCTGCAGTATATTTCAATATGCCCATTCTGCTCCCCACGCTGTCTCTGGTGAGTCCTCCCCACCCACCCCGGCCTGTACCCCAGCTCTTGTGTGCATACATAAAATCTTAAAAAAAAAAATGTAGTATTCATAAATGTCAGTGCCAGAAAATTCCAGGATTATATTACAATTATGTTGGGGATAAAATTTCTTTATTTATCAGTATGAAGGGCATTGTTTGAATGTAATCATGGAAGGCTTAAACAGTATCACCTGCTTAAACAAATGGAGTGAGCACACTCACGGAAACTGCTCTTCAGTGTCTGGAGTCATCACTGACAAACAGTGTACATTTAAAAACGGTAAACAATGAAAAGGTTCCAAAAAAATGGAATGGAATGTGCATATATTGCAGCATGGTGAATAAAGGCAGCAGTATAAACCAGGAAGGGATTGCAGAAAAAAAAAACGTGGTTAAAATTTTATGGCTCTAAATGACATTTACATGGTTACAGCGGTATTTAAAAAAATGCCTGTTAATGCAATTCGTAGAGTCTACATTTTCTCATACTCAGGAGGTAATTCTGGTTAAAATGATATTTTAAAGTCAAATGAAGCAAATCTACACCTACAAGGCAATCAGTAAAATATATTTTTCTCATGAGTGGTTGACAAAAAATGGAAACATTTAAAAAAATATGTATTAGGTTTGCTAAGCATACTGATAAGCACATGTGTTCACATATTTTGGAATTATTTTCTTATGAATTTAAATTTTTTTGCTTGGCTCTATTATGCTTTATTATATTATGCTTTATATTATATGCTCAGATTATTTTTACTTTTTAAAAATGTTGTCCAAATGTAAGCATTTTTAACATCACATATTTTCTTAATATTAATTTCCATAAAGCCAGAAATTTAGAAAGCACAAGGCAGCTAGAGGTGTTTATATTCCTATCTATTCTTAATTGGCTTTCCATGTAAAATACTTATCATATCTACTTTCTTCAGTGAATGCCAAATAGACTTTACAACTAAAAGTTTTAAAGTTCACATTTAAGTAATAATGGTTTTTTTTAACAATGAACTACCAAATAATAATGAATTTAACATTCTAATTACTGTATGTTTTCAGATTGAAGAATATTTGTAACATGTAAATCTTTAACTAGCATGTAAACATCTATCTGAGAATGAAATACAGTCTATTCTCCAAAAGAGGCTGTTCTTTCTTGTTCACTGTCTATCTACTAATACTCAGAATAGTGCCTGTGCATTATAAGTATTTAATTAATTTGCATTTATTGACTGACTGAAAATGAAATGAAAGGAAATTAAATGGCTTCTGTTGCATGAAACTCTTCATGGCACTAAGCCCCTCCTTCAAACAGGTTTTCCCTTTGGAATTTGGGAATAATTTACAAGAAGGGAAAGAGTTGTTTTCCTTTTAGAATCTTCTAGAAGAGTTTACTAATTTAATGTTGCTTAACTGGACAATATCAGAACTATGGATGAATTTTGTCCCTCACACTAACAGGCATTCTGAGAAAATCATATACATGGGTTATATTAAGAACTCTATGTTACTGGTATTGGTAAGTAGCATCTTACTCATCCTTAATGGAACAATGGGAATTTCCATTTAGGGAAACATACGATGATATTCCACTCCATAGAACTCTTTACATGTTTGTGTATGTATCTGGTCACTTGGATGGGAATCCCTGATCAAAAGAGATCTAGTCTGTCTCTGTGCTAAGATCTATGTGAAGGGCAGAGTGAGACCCAAATACCAAAACATAAAAATCTGGAATTTGTCAAGCCTAAGAAAATGTATGGCTAAGAAAATGACAGATAAACCCTATTACCTAAATGAGATAATTATGTACTCATCTTTTATTACCTGATCAATTCATTTCTTAGTATCTGCACAGAGATGAAAATAATTTTCTCGAGGCCGCTCTGAGGTTACAGTTAAAAACCCGCTCCCTGGGGTAAAAGACACAGCACTATCAACCTATCACCAGCTAATGCGATGTGAGTTACAAACACTATCCTTGGTCAGGTAACCAACCCACATGATGCAGCAGGCCTCTCCTGTTAGGCTTACTGCTCCCCTCAGCAGTGTATTTCAGTAGATCTGCCTGTTCTGTTCCCCACTTTGTCTCTGGTGAATCCTCTTACCTGCTATACCTCTGGCCTACACCTCAGTTCTTATATGTATAAATAAATAAATCTTCAAAAAAAAAAAAAAGCTCTCCAAATTTAAAATAACTGTAAATTCAGAGATTTCTAATGTTTCTGTGTTAGCCTACAAACCCCTACACTTCAGTTTACCAGAGATTATTTCAATAGTATCTTGTGAGTGACATAAAATTGCTAATAAAATGTGCTTAGATTTTAAAACAATCAAAGTTACAAGGGACATGCATAACTATTGCAATCAAATAACTTATTTTTGTCCTTTTAAAATTTCCTACAACAGACACTTCTATAAATTTTTTTTTATTTGAGAGGGAAAACTGTTTGCCTGACACATATAACAAATACGATTTTATTAAATCCTCCTAAACCTGACATAACTTCCTCTGGCAGATATGAAAGTGAGCTTCAGAGAAGCAATGATTTATCCAAGGTCCTATAGCTCTTAAACATTGTGCCCATCTGAATCTAAATACCAAGTAGCCTTTCTTTGAACTGAATTGCTAAACTTCTTTCTGTAATGCGTACGGGTAAATGAAAATGCTTTTATCCACTTAAAAATGGCAAAGAGAACAATTTCCCCTCGTCCCTTTTCTTACGTGTATCTTTGGCATCTAGTGAGGCTGGGTCCTCCCTCTAACCTTTTCTATTTTGTCTACTTCTGTGTTTCTTCCTTTTCAGATTGAGGTACCACTGGTTTACAACACTGTATAAAGTTTCAGGTGTACAACTTTGCAGGTTGACGCTGTAAACATTCACATGTTGACACTTACCAAAGATCTGGTTGCTGTTTACCACCTCCCTATGATCCTCCTCTGGTTGCTTCTCCTGATCATCCACCCTTCTTCCCCTCTGATAAACACCATTCCATAGTGAGATCCCAAGGGTTTGTTTTTATTTTGTCATGTTTGTTTGCTTTGTTTCTTTATCTTCTATATCTGAATGAAATCATAAAGCATTTGTTTTTCTCTTTCTGATGTATTTCCTTAGCATGATCCCCTCAAGGTCAAGCCCAGTTGCCATAAATGGCAAGATTTTATCTTTTTTTCATACTTAGCAGACCATTGCATGTGTGGTATGTGTGCATATGGTTATGTGTATGTGTGGTGTGTGTGTGTGTGTATGTACAATTTTTTTAAACATTTATTTTTCAGTGGTTGACACAGAGGAAAAAAGTCCATTTAGAAATTCCCATCCTCCAATGTTTACAATGCAGAATCATTTCCAAGATCACAGGTCAAATAACTTCTATATATATGATAATGCTGAATTTTACCATAGCCCTGTGGTCCAAGAAAACAGGGAAAGTTAAGAAACCCCCTTGTTCCATGGTAAGTGGATTATTGGCAAGAACCATACTTCCACATATTTAACTGGTCTTTCCTCATATGACTGGTAAGATTCACTAATGCTGGCTTATTTACTTAAATAACAGACCCTCCCAAATCCCAACTGTGGACCCATTAATTATTAACTCAATCATTTTAATCCTACTGACAAGTGAGAATAAAATGCTTTTGACACAACTATGGTTAAGCTTCTCCCCTTCCAGGACCCTCACCTTAAAATCATCATCAGCCTGAACCAGGAAACAGCCTCTCCTGAAGGGCTCCCTCCTCAAAAATAGACTGCTCTCAGGTTAAAACAATATCCACATACCACCTTTTCACCCCACTTTTCCACATCCAGTTAAATTCTAGTCACATTCACTCTTCTCTATAATAGGAACAAACATTGTGGCCTGACTTTTTTTTTTTTTTTAAGATTTACTTATGCATACAAGAACTGGGATATAGGCCAGAGGTGTGTGTGGGAGGTGAGAGGAGTCACCAGAGACAGAATGGGGAGCAGAACAAGCAGACTGACTGAAATACACTACTGAGGGGAGTAGCAGACAAGGCAGAACCAGTCTATTGTACCATGCGGGTCACCTCCGGGGACTGAAATTGTGCTTCAGTGGCTGCAGACAGCTTCATAGCTGTGTCCCAACCACTTGCGCTCCTAGAGAGGCCTCATGTGGCCTAACTCTTGAGATGCTTGCAGATCTTACAGACAAATCATTCTGCTGCAATATTGCATTTCTTCCTTGTAATCATCCTTTTGAATAAAGTATCTCCTTACTAAATTCAGATTTGTTTTTATCTGACACTTATATAAAAATATAGCTCTGGAATTAGCTCTGGGACCTCTTAGTAGTTGTATAAAAGATTGTTATGAGATACAGCTTTTTGTCTCTTGGAGAATAACTTGTTTTGCTTTACTATATATAAAGTGTGAGATTTTGTCCAAAAGACCAATGTTTCCCTTAATTTGAGAAACATTTGACAGGTTTCTTTCTGACCATAATTCCATGATTTCCATTTTCTTAGAACATTTGCTTTAGAGAACTTGTATTTGTAAATCCTTATTCTACCCTTTGAGAGGTAAATTTGAGAGAGATAAATCTCAACGCCTCTTACCAAATTCATAACTTGATTTCTCTCTGAGGACCTGGGAGCTGTCCCTTTGAAATATTATCACCAAGAAAGATCACTATGTTCCAGTTAGGAGTGAGCCTAACTTAGGTAAGTGACAAATAACAAACACACTTGAGCTTATCACCTTGATCTCTAGAACTTGCCCACCAGCTCACCAAAGAGCTTAAAGACTTTGCTGTCTTTTGGTTCAGTAGAGCTGAATTTGTTCTTCCTCCTCCAATTCCAAGCAGTAATTTTGACCTTGCTGACATTTTCTTGACTAAAGTGTTCCTTTCCTATTTAACTGTCCAGTGCAATTTTCCTGACATTAACACTGATCACATTTTGGTGTTAATTTACAGGCCTGTAAATCTATGAATGCTTAATTCCTCAATTGAAAATTGTGCTTTCTATACTGGTAAATCAAAGTCTCTTTGTGGACAGCATTGTTTAATATTTGGATTTTCACCTCCAGCCTTTTGAAATCTGATAGCACGACCGCTTCAGATGCTCTGTTTTCATTTAGCACATCATAGCATTTCTAGAAAAGTAGCTCATTCTCCATGTTTGTGGATATTAAGGCTAATTTTTTGACTGCCTCTCATTTCCAAAATACTTTAGCACCTTTCTGTTCACTTTCTTTTTTGTTTCTCTGTATAGAAACTGCAGAACAGTAAAAATATTTTCTTTTGTTTAGACCTAGATTTTAATTATTCTGTCTTTTAATATCATTAGAGGCAGTCTGCATATCCACCACAATGTTATCTAACATCTCCAAAACCCTTAGCTCTTCAACCCATTTCTAATGGCTATATTGCCCTCTTTGCTGCAGTTGGAATCACAGCAGCTAACATGCTTATCCAGGCATTCTTTAGTTTTGAGTTCTCTGAAGTTACTTTTCTTATGAATTTATGACTTTTTGTACAGTTTTTGACTTAAAAAATTATAGATCAGGAGAGAGAGAGGTTTATTTTCTAGGTTGTTTTATAACTCAGTGTTCTAGTTTCCCCTAACTAAATTCAGGTTACTTCAAATTTGCATTTTTATCACTCATGGGAGGTAATAATACAGAACCACTGAAAACTAACACAACAGAGTCAATACGGCTGTGTTGACTCTGATGTGTTGGTTTTAAGCTCCTTCTGTTCTTGTTCAGTGCCTTTAAGATGCAGAATGTTACCAGAATGACCTAATGAATAAGTCATAATGAACACTTGTTTGTTTTGCTTTATATAATATTTCTCTAAGTCATAGAGGGCCCACAATACAAAAATAATATTTAGAATATAATCTGATTACAACAGATAATAAGATGTGCTTAAAAATGATGGAGGACTCATCATTTGTGGTAATCTGAGGACATTTTCCTCTCTCTCTTGAAGAGTTCATTAACATTAACATGTACTAAGCTCAACACAAAGAGCTGAAAAGTAAAATACGCCCTGAGCAATTCACAAATCAGTGAGCCAAAAAGAAGGGAAATCACTAATTAAAATACAGCAAGTTGGGTAAGATGAGACATGTACAGAGCAATCTAAAGGAAGATGCTGACCCAGGTGTGTCCAGACTAGGTGGGGGCCTCATTCTGGGAGTGATTCATGACGTGTGACAATGGTCTTAATAACTCAGGATGTGTTGATAAGTCCAGCAAATAGACTGGGGAAGGGTATTCAAAATAAAAGGAACAGTATGCCCATGGAGGTGTGTCAACTGTCTACTGAGTAATTCAGCATCTCTCTAACAACCCACCTTGTCCATCCCACGGGGACGTTGCTATGCAGGAGGGATCCCAAACCAAGAGACCACTCAGTTTGCAAGGGGTTTTTTAGTCTAACTGCAGAGATGGACATTTTAAAAAAGTAGTAGCAGCAATAAATGACCTTGTAGAGCTTTATATGATTGTGGAGGGCACACTTTACTTTTACTGCGAATATCAGGAAGGTTTCTAGAGATTTCGCATATAGATCTGACCATTGAAATAAAAGTGGATGTTCACCAGGATGAGGAACAGAATGACATTCGAAGAAAGTCAGCCAGCCCTGCCTCAAACCCTCACCTTTCAGGCAGGCTCTATTCATTAAAAATTAATTATAAAATATTTTTTCTTTTATACGAGATTTCTTTCACTCAGTAAAGTGTTTTTAAGGTTTGTCGAGATCTTACACAAGTCATCAGTTGTTCCCTTTTATTTCTGAGTTGTATCCATGTATCAGTGAATATACCACACTTTATAAGTCCGTTCTCTGATTAATGGATTATTTATAGGTTTTGAATATTTCATGTAAAGCTGCTAAAACATTCGTATACAAGTACTTTGTTAGACATATTCTTCATTTCTCTTAAAGTCTTAGAACTTTAATTGCTGGTTCATTATGTCTAGTTTTATAAGAAATTGCCAGACATTATTTTTGTATCTGCCAAACGTGTTTGAGAGTTTCAGTGCTCTCTATTCTGGCCAACATTTGATCAAATTTAGATCATTCTGGGACAATGCAGTGTTAGCTAATTATAATTTTAAATCTATATTTTTCTAAAGACATTATTCTGAGTATGTTTTCAGGTGCTTACATATTTGTTGAAGTATCCACTTGTCTTCTTTTTGCTTTAATTTTAATTTATATTTTCTTTAAGTCTAATGATTTCAAGTGAGTTTTCTTGTGCTACCTTTTTTGGTGAAGTATCTACTTGGCCTTCCTTCTCTATGTACTATCTCAGTGGTTCACAACCAGGGATATACATTAAAACATCTTTGAACTTTTGCTTGAGGACTTAGCCCCAAAGACTGATTTAATTGTATGGCCTGAAGTCTCTGTCATTGATACTTTAAAAAAAAAAAAAAAAAGTACCAAAAAAACCACCAATGCTAATTCTTTGTATACCCAGTTTGAAAACCCCTTACTCTAGTCCAATAGTTATCAAACTTCAGTAAATATCAGGATTACCTATAGGAGTTCTTAAAACACAGATTGTGGGATCCATTCCAGAATTTCTCATTTCCTGAGTTTGTTAGAGCCTGAGAATTTGCATTTCTACCAAATTTCCCTATGATATGACCCTGCTGGTCCTAGAATGATTCTCTGAGGATTCCATTATTAACCAAACTAACTTACTGAGGTCTCAGTAGACACTAAATTCTTTCAAAACTTTCTTCTCAGTATATTCTCTCTCTTTTGGGATGTCAGCTAACTCTTAGTTTTTCTTGCACATCCGTTTTCATTATTTAAGAACCAATTTGAATCTCACAGCCTTTGTTAAGTTTGTTCAGATTCATTTGCTCGTCATTTCACTTCCCACACTTTACTGTCATGATTCATGTGATAATTGCTCCGATCACACTCTTTTGTTAATATCTATTTATTTGTTCTGACTGCAACTTGTGCCTCTTCTACCCAGTAAGCACTCAATGAAACTAGAGATTATTCTTTGTTCTTTGGATATTTAGGAACTAAAAATATCTGACACTTTACTGATTTTCCACTATTTCATTAACATTTTTTGGTTATTTTAATGAATGAGTGACTGAGTGAATAAAGAAAATGCACTATATAAGACTTCTCATATTTTCAGATTCTTTAAAACAACAATTGATCATCTGCTATTAAATTGGTTGCCAGATCACATTAGGCAGAGAGCAAATATATAGCATAAACCGAAATAAAGGTCATATAAAATTGTATACTACAGACAGAGCTCTCTTTAAAAAAGCTAAAAGAGGACTTAAAAAGAAATTCCTTTGACTTAATGAAGTCAGCAAGTACAAAATCAAAGAAAATTTAATATGATGATGGTAAAGGATGATTCTTCATGGAATATTACATTTGCTCCTTGAAGCCTTTCTTATCAAATACGATGTATTTTTAACACAAATTTTAAGCTCTAGAGATTTTAAAGGCATAAAGTTCTAGATATAGATTATGTTGCCAGGAATTGTATAGTGTTTTATGGAAAGCGTCACTTGACAAATAAGACAATGATATGATAGTAATAACGATAACAAGAGCAGCAATTTACTTGCTTACTTTGTGCTATTGAATTTGATAAATGCAGTTCATGATTTTTTAAATCCTTCAAGAGCCCTATGAGGTAGGTATTATTATTTCAGCTTCACAGATGGCAACAGCTTGGAAGAAGTTGCCTAACTTGTTCAAGGTCAGCATTCAAACCCATTTCTATGAAGGTTTGTCAAATGAAATACTGGGGAGTCCAGCTGAATTTGAATTTTAGATAAAGAATATTTTTCTTATACATGTTATGTTCTATGTAATATTTGGGTCATGATTAGATTAGAAAATTTTCACTGTTTATCTGGAATTCAAATTTAACTGAATGTCCTAAATTTTTATTTGCTAAATCTGGAAATATTTGCATTGGACTACTAGATTGCATTGCATCCTAATTCTCTCTTTTGCCAGACAATTCCCAATTTCCTTATGTGAAATGTACTGGATATAAGTCAAACTTTTAGCAAAGCATAATGTTCCTTTCTGACCTGGCTTTTATCTTCTGTCCTCTACAGTCAGGAGTGTAGCAGTTGTCAAGGCCCTGAGGCAGGAGCTGAATGGGGTAAGCCTTGGAGGCCAGACTAGCTGCTGTGGGGGGAGAAGGAGCCACATCAGAGAGGAAAAGGGGCCAGATCATTCAAAGCTTTGGTGATCACTGTCTGGATACATGTTTCTACTGTGAGGGAGGTGGGCAGCTATCTGAGAATTTAAAACAGAATGACATGACATTGCCCAAGTTTTAACAGGACAAAAATGGCTTTTGCTTGGAAAACTGGGCAGAAGAACACAGCAGAAGCAGGCAGGCATGCAAATACTTAGGCGGCCATTCACATGGCTACTTTTCTTGATGGTGGGCCCCATGGTTCAGGTTTCACAGTGTTTCTCTGTGCTTTTGCTGATAACTTCCAACTCAGAGTTGGGGTGAGCAGCAGTTTTGTCCCAGCTTTAATGTGGACCCTTCTGTGGTTTCTCACTGTGAAGAGACCTGAAGGGAATCTTTTCTGACTGCACTTGTGGTGCTTCATCTCTGGGTGTGAGAGAGGCAGCCTGTTTATAAACAGAGCAATATTCTTTGACCAGAGATGGCAGTAGAGACTGTGGCTCTTTACAGGTGTTAGGTAGGCAGGGGGAGCACATGGTTGGACATGATTCTGAGCACATAGGAGACTTTTCCTGGGAACCACAGTAACTACTGGAAGACACTGGAGGGGGGCAAGGATTGAAGTTATATAGGGTTGATAAGACTATATCATTATTCATTATAACTCTGACCCAGGGGCCCGCTCTGGTGGCGCAGTGGGTTACGCAACGCAATTATGAAGCAAACCACAGCCACTGCAGCACGAGTTCGATCCCTGCTGCCGGCTTGGAGGGGACCCACATGGTGCAGCAGACCTCTCCTGCCTCACCCGCTGCTGCCCTCAGCAGTGTGTTTCTGTCGATCTGCCTGTTCTGCATCCTGCTCTGTCTGGTGGATTCTCTCACCACCCCCACACCTCTGGCCTGTACCCTAGTGCTTATATGCATAAATAAATAAATCTTTAAAAAAAAAATAACTGACCCAATTCATACCACATCTGGAAAGGCAGAGAAAATTAGGGCTAACAAAATCACATGAAGTCAAATGGAACAACTAAATAGAGAATATATATGAGGACAGAAATACTCTACAATATAAACACAAATACTCAGCAAATTTTAAATTGAATATCTGTACCAGACATTCTTTTTAGACATTCTCTCATTAACTCCTCATAACAACCCTTGGTTGGATTATTCACTCCTTTTGACAGATGGAAAAACTGAGGCCAGTGAGGACACAGATAAGTAACTTGCACAAAGTCATGGAGATTTAGATTTTTTCGTCAGACTGCAGTTGGCTTCGTTTTTGACAACCATGACATTAAGTCTCTGAGGGAAAGTTTTTACATTAACAGGCTAGGCACAGTTCTTTAGCTAAACAAAAAAAAATGATTGAAATCAAGAGAGATGTCAAGAAGAACAAGTCTGAAATAAACCACAAGTAACATGTTCCTAAAGAGCAGGGACTCTAGGGTGCAAAGTCAGATCAGAGATGTCCACTGGTCACACTCTTTGTCTTACAGCAAATGCTTAAGCCATGTTTCATTTTTGTGGCGAAAACTAGAAATTAACTGTCATGGCCCTGGTCATTTTGTGCCTCAGCAGTCACCCAGGCCAGGTCACTGGCAGGACTGCCTATTCACCCTGTCTCTAACTCCAGTTAAATTATGGATGGAGGCTTTCTGTATGTTCTTAGTATCTATTCTCAGGAAGATATGGAGATGATAAAATGTCAGATGCAAAATGAAGCTCATGGAATGCTTCACGAAATACACGTCCACATCAAACAGATTAAGTGAACACTTTTCTTGTTTCCTTGTTTTCTTGTTTCCTCCAACACATTCAGCTAGAATGACCTTTAGGGCAGGTATCTCCCAAGTTCTTATTTCTCCTCTAGGGAGCTTTGAATACAAATGATGAAAATAAAGAGATAGAAACATGGCTGATAAGAGGGTGCACACAGGTGAATGACTTCATTAGGAATGAAAAAATGAGTTTCAAAAAGGAGATACTTCCTATTTTGTTCATAGAGAGGCTGAGGTTATTTGTCAGAGTGTTCTCTGCATTCCAGTTTTTCAATGGTGTAACAGAATGCTTGCTTTGAGTTCTTTTCAACTACAGGGTTGGATTTGTGGTCCAGACCTTCCCCAGTGGGTAAAGAAACTCAATAGTTTGTAAGCCCAGCTGACTTACTGCTTAGTTGAATGTTCTGTTAAATGCTAGAGGATGTATTACAGCATAGTACTTGCATGTCTAAGTATTACACAGTCCAGCTAGGTATTCAATTGTGGATTCTTACTATATCTGCCAGTTCGATTGTACACAGTCAGCAAAAGCAAAAGTAATTACAAGTAGAATTCAAAATAGCTCAACTTCTCAATTCATTTAAATGTTTGGCCTGTCTATGGTTTCCTTTGGGAAACAGTCTGATAAAACTACAGTTTCCTAAGGTCTTCCTCAGGAAATTTCTTATCAGTATTTTTTTTTTTTTTAGCAAAATACCTGAGATATTTGGATGCAAGTTGATTAAGAGTTTTGCTTTGGAAAATGCTGAATTAGCCTTTGGAAGGCCCTAAACCATAGCTGATAGTCTTGAAATGTCAAGTGTACACATTTTTCATACCATTTCTTATTTGCCTTTTTAAATATATTTTGGGGGGTTCACTTTCCCTTTTGAATTAGTAAGGCACCAAACATTTACTTTTCTAGAGTATTTTCATTATGGTGCAGACTACTCTTATTTTTGTTTTTTTTTTTTTTATATAAAAGTAGATTGCAAATTCAGTGGACATGAAAAAAGAGATTGAGAGTTTAAAAAGTAAATATCTTACTTGCAAAATCTAATAGTTTTATAAAATAAATTATCTATTTATTTAACTACTCACCCACATACCTATCATATGAAATAGCTAATATATATTGGATATTAAATACATTTCCCACATAATGACTTGGGAATAATAGGGGTGATGTGACTAAGACTTCTTCCACATTAGTAAATGCTGCTTCTTTAATTTGGCACCCTTTGAGGTAATGTTCTAACCCTACCACCATGAGGATGCTTTAATCAGCATTTAAGTTATGTGTGATTTTTCCACTGCTACATCTTTCATATGGCTCTCATAAATAATGTTTGTATTTTCTGTCTGTAGTCTTCATCCTCAGTTCATTTACAGTCTTCTTGAAAGAAGAAATACACTTTTTCTTCATTTAAACAGCAAAATTCTCAGTGCTATTCATCAGTGCTCAATCAGCAATATATGCTATTAGATTGATTCAGACAAGAGGTATGACAGGGCCTCCCCAGTGGCGCAGCGGGTTGAGCACCGCACTGTAAAGTATCTGCAGCACAGCAGCACGAGTTCGATCCCTGGCCAGGGAGGGGACCCACATGGCGCAGCAGACCTCTTCTGCCTCGCCCGCTGCTCCCCTCAGCAGTGTGTTTCAGTCCATCTACCTGTTCTGCTCCCTGCTCTGTCTGATGAATCCTCTCACCTTCCGTGACTCTGGCCTGTACCCCAGCTCTTGTGTGCATAAATAAATAAATTAAAAAAAAAAGAGGTATGACAGTGGTTTGAAGTGTATTGTAAGCATTCTAATATAAAGCTTAATTTTAAATAGACTCAAATATTAATTTCCATGCACTAGTGAAATGTATAAATAGTCTATTGTAGAACACACATATTTAGTTTTGGATGGTTTCATACAAATTATCAAAACAGGTCTATTTATTACATGGAGAAATCAGTCTATGTCTAAGACATTAAGCTACTTGAGAAAAAGAACTATTTATCTGTTTCATTTCACAGATAGACCAATAGTTTTAATTACCTGTGCATCTTTATCATAGCACCTTGGTCACACATAATAAACACCTAATGTTATTTGAATAGATTGCTTCATGGAAATCTATTTTGCTAACTCAATATTTAGAACTAGACAAAGTATGAATAGTCAGGAATTATACCATTTGCGTCTCATGTTCTACAAGGAACAAAAGGGAAGATTAATGCTTTTACTTTCCAATTTGGGAGCCCAAATTGATTTGGTTCATCTGATCCAGAAATGAACAAGTTGTCCCACTAGCTTGTTCTATTGCATCTCTCTTGCCTCAGATACAATTGTTGTTTCCAACTCATTTTTTTTGAAAGGTATTCCAGATTTTTCTTTGAGCAGCTGAATGGGCTGTTCTTTTTGCTTATTGCTTGTGCTAAAAACCTAGCTATAGTATATTATTGTTGCATCTGTAATTTTTATGTCCCTAATTATGACAAAAGGGAAGGTTTATGCTTTTACTTTTCAATTTGGCAACCAAGGTTGATTTGGTTCATCTGATCCAGAAATGACAAAAGGTAGACTCCACACCAGGGAATTACACTGGTTGAAGCAAGAAAATCAGCTTAGCTGTAAGAAAGATATAACTAGATTTAGTCTATTATTTGGCGGTAGGATTAATGGGGAAGGCAAAGGAAGTCAAAGAAATTCTAGTCATTTTAGCTTTAACAGTTGTATGAATAGTGATGTTGTTTACTAGAATGGTGAATAATGGAAAGAATAAGGTGAGTGGGGAAAAAGTCTCTAGCATGTTACACTTGAATTGCTTTATGGAGATATCTGAAGAGACAGTCCTGAATACTTGAGTCAAAAATTCTAGGAAGATATAAGGAATAGAAATAAAGATTTAGGAATCTTTGGTTTATAGATAATATTTAAATCTCTGGTATTTGATGAAGTCACCTTGGGAAAGTGTGTAGAAAGATAAGGTTATCTATGACAAAACATTAGTCTACTCTAATATTTATAGTGGGATTATGGAGAAAATGGCAAGTGTCTTAGCCAATTTATGCTCATAAGTAAATTAAAATAGAAACAGAAAGACAGTTGTTGGAAAGGCAAAATAGTGACCTCCACAGTCATTGATAAGATTGTATCAATGGGATGGTGACAGTATAAGTCTGATTAGAATAGGTTGAGGAAATTATGCTGCCCAATTAAAGTCCTACATAAGAAGAAGCGGAGAAATTTTTTAGTCTTTTATTCTAGTCTCTGTACAAAATAGATTCCAGAAATAAAAAAAAAAATTCTCAAAACAGGTACTCTAATCCTTCAACCTGGTGCACTTTTGTAAAAATAAGGATAGTTGTTAAGGACTCATATTTAAAGAGCATAAATTAAGGTGTCATGTAATTTAAAGAGTTGGAATGTTAAAAATCATGATAGAGTTCCGTAAAGAAATTATTCTAGAGTAATTGCCATGCCAAACAATTAAAAGCATGACAAAATTAGTTAACATATACTATAACAAACTGGATCCCAATATTATTTGGGATGACTCAAATTTAATATGATGAGCCCTGTAGATATTTGAGAGTTGGCAACACACACACACACACACACACACACACACATCCTGTCATCATTTTTATTAGTCAGTTCCTTTAAGATAGTATATTTAATTATATGGTTGATAAAATATGAGAAATAGCATCATCATCAGAATATACTTATCAAGTCCCTTGATGGGTATATAGGAAAGGACATCTGGAAATGATCAATGTAATGATTATAACAGTGGGAAATAAAACATATAAAACAATTAAAACATATAAAGAATCAAGTTCTGTCTAATTCACCAAGTCATAAAAGCTGATTATCAATCAGCATAGGCACTTAGATGAACTGGCCGTATACCAAAGGATCATCTTATTGAGCAGATTGTAGAAATCTGAGTAACTTATATAGATAACTAACATCAGCAAGTGACACTGTTTAAATTAGAGGAGGAGCTATGTATCTTCCAGTAAGGGGTCATTGCTACTATATCGCTAGCATATCCATTTATAGTTCACTTGTAATTATATAAATGTAAGATTCCTTTCATGATGGATGACTTGGGAAAGGGAATCTTTCATTTGGGACTTTAAATATACCTAATTCCCTCTCTACTATCTTTGTTGTTCATTCATATACTCCTTCATATTTTAAGTTGGCAAAAATGTATTGAGCACTTATTATGTGCAAAACACTGTTCTGCTGCTGCCTTAAATATATGCATATGATAAAGAAATAAGCCCCAAACAGTTAATATTTATTTTAGAATGAATGAGCTGCTAACATGCTGGTGTTGTTACCAAAAGGTGTTGACACCAAATGTTTAGTTCCTACCAGCTCATGACCCCCATCTTCATCGAAGTCCTCCTCTATCCCATCAGTCATCTCTTCTCCATCGGCATCTGGCCCTCCTTCAGCAGGCTCCTCTGTAGAGTGATCTGCATTCTCTGAGACACATTCGTCTTGGATCAGCTCTATACTCTCTTCCAATTGTTTCTTCTGAGCTTCTGGGGGGAAAAAGCAAATGACTACTACCTTGGGTTGCTCATGAGCCATTTGGATAAACCATGAACAAACAGTCTATGAAGAAGGGTAAACTCTGTACTATTAAGGGTGTGAGGAAAATAGTAATATTATCTTTTAGTCAAGTTTATTCAGTCATGTAATTATGTACACAAATCTATGTGCTTTTACATGTAAGCATATTTATTTTATGATGGAATTAGCAAAAATTTGGGAATCCAAATGATACTAGTATGTGAAAAAATAAATATTTACATAAGCAAACCTTTCTGGTTACAGGTAGTGCATTTTAATGAGGATGATATCTCTGAGGAGAAAATACAGCAAAAACAAAGGGCAGTAATCAGATAAAACTGAGAACTTGTTCACTAAGGGAAGGAGGATGAAGAAAGATCATTCCTAAATTTAGAGCTAAATGAAAAAGACAAACACTCACTGAGGAAGTAAGTACAAAAGCTGTTATGTTTTCCCTTCAACAACATGTCTATGTGAGCAGTGCTTTGAAATTTTAAAATCTTAATTCTGTTGGCAGATGTTGCTAACAGTGATAGTAATAAACAAAATTCTGGCCTTAGCAAGGCTGGCTTTGCTGTCCAGCTTCACCATCTATTGGCCCTGTGATGCTGGGCAAGGCCAAAATGCTTAACCCACCTTGTGCTCTAGTTTTCTCATCCATACAGTTAGAAAAAGTACTTCTAAACTTTCAGGGTCTGGAGTAGAAAAGTGTTTTGCAAATAATAAGTGCTCAACCAATGAAGATACAGTCTGCATTAATTGAATTCCCTCTAATTACCAGGTTGTGTACATTCATTTACAGAATTTGCCTGAATGGAAATTATGCTGACAACATCATTATTTCCACTAGTGGCCGGTTTTCATCTCCTGCAAAAATATCAAGAAACAGTGAATTTTGAATGAGTTCATTTTAGATCTCTTCTTCAACTTACTCCTATATGTTCACGACTACCTCAAAAACTGGTGTTTTTGCTCATTTTGATCAGACTCATACCATTATTTTATTTGCCTTAAAAGATGCTACATTTAAACTTACTTGTTTATATTTTATAGCAATTAAGATAGTTTATAGAGCCAAGAGCTCTTGCAATATCCATTCCTAGGCTTTTCTATAATGTGGATTAAAAGGAAACAGCATTCATGTATATATTTTGATTCAGCACAAATCTTTTCAAACATAAATAATAAGTAAATTGACAAACTGATAAAAATGATATATTAATAAACAGATCTTATCCTATGAATTATTTAATTGTTATAATGTCACTTATATGAACAGATGTATGCCTGCATTTTAAATCTCTAAATAATGAGGTATATGCATTGACAATAAGACAGAATTTTAGGGTTGTGCTTTGTCCTGTCTGTCAAAGGACAGAATTCTAGTTGTCAGTGGAATCACCATGTGATGAGATTGAGTTTAAGTTTTGGCTACTTATTTAGGTCACTTAAAGTTGTTAAGTCAGCCTTTCATCATATAAAAGATTTTATAATAATGCCCATTGCCTCTTGAGTTTGTTATGAGGACTAACAGATGTTATATTTGGGAAATCTTTTGTAAACTATGAAAGGCTACATAAATGTGTATTAGTGTATAGCATACAAAAAGCAGACAGCATGTTCATTATTATAAATATGTTGAAAGAATAATAAGAATAATAATGACAACAACAACAGTAGATCTGGAACAAGAGGTCTGACAAAACCAGGGAAAAACAGTGAAAACATTTATGAGGCTAAGGCTCTGCTTCAGAGAAAGAAAATTGTTAGTAGATCCAACCAACTAAAAAGAATTATTACAAGTACCTTAAAATGACAAAGCCTAGGTTCTTTTCCTTCACCTTTAATTCACATATTAAAAACAGACTACGTATTCCCTGATGTTTTGCTATCAACTTCCTAGATTCAGATTTCTCCATGACAACATAACGTAACGAAAACGCAATGTGCTTTTAAAGCCATGCTTTCTCTCTTTAAACGCATATAAGACTTCTTGATGGAAGTAAAGCAACATAAATTGTCCGTTTATGTTTATCTCTGACGTCTACATGATTTTTAGCATAGAAAGTCCTCTGAAAACCATAAGATGGTTATAAAACTTAATGAAGAAACTTTTTTCTAGATGTAGAAGATTTTCATCCAAATTGAATAGGGAAATAGTGAATTAGAGGGAAAAAAGTTTACTCTAGGGAAGATGACTCAATTCTCTAGGTTAAAAGAAAGACTAAAATAAAGGTTAAGAGACAGAGCCCTGAACTTATACTTGCTGTTTTATTCACCTCATTTTGCTTTTACGTGTAATTCCTTTCTACAATTCTAGAGATCTTTTACCTAGGCTGACTGGCCCCCACACCTCATTTTAGCATCCAATGAGAGAAAGTTGTGATGGGCAAATAAATTTGTAAACTGAAAATTTTTGAATCCTCTGAATTAGCACTTCTTATGCTGATTATCCTGATTGTCAGGACTTGGTGTTGATATAAAAGAGATATGAATACTTGGGGTTGGATGATTATCATATACTGTGCAAAGTGTCCCAAATCATACAACTTTTCCTAAAGTTAAACTTTCTCTATTTAAGGTCAATGTGTTTATTTTTATTTTGTTCTAATTCATATATTGATTTTTGCTTAAGATTAATACTATATTGAAAATTATTTGGTCTGGAATACCAGGTCTTCTCTACAAATTTCATGAATATTTGTAATATGAGAACCTTACTTTTTCATGATGGAAGTAATATTCTTTTATTTCATTCTAGAAAACCTCTGGCCAAAGGAACATAACAAATTTTCAGACTATTTGTGTAGACCGTACCTTTAAGATGCATAGTACTCACTTGGTTCTGCGTATCAATTTGTTTCTCTGGAATCCAAGCTGACTTTCCTGATCTTCCTGGCTGAATGTGATCCCTCCTTTGCTGATCAACCAAAGCCAAGACCAAATGCTGTCTTATAGTTAGTTCTGTTGTTGCCTTATGCATTTCTTATTAGTGTTTTGGCGTCTTTGAAATTTGAGTTATTGCTTCAAAAGGTTATTGTCATACTCAGTGAATAATCAGATGTTGATCTTTTGTAAAATGAAAACAAGTCAGTTATCAAGAAATAGTGTGATATGCTCTGTATCCCTCACTGATGTCTTATACAGAGAAGAGATATATGAGGATGTGTACAGAATTTGAGATTCATCCTTCTCCTAATTACTAGTCCTGTTAGCTGTAGTTTTCTTTTGTAAAAGAGCATTTAAAAAAAGTAATGCCTTTCAGAATTGCAGTGTGCTCACAGGAAGAAAAAGATGTGGATGTACTTTTTAAACTGTAAAGCTCACATAAAAATGTTAGCATACAAAGCTTAAAATAGTTCTTGAGTTGAATCTATATTGATTACTTGATTGCTGTAAGTTGTTCACATCAACTTAATTCATCACTATTAAGAATTATCATTACAATTTTGACTTTGATTTGTTTTAAAGTTACCATTTTTTTTTACATACAACATAGATTTAATTCCTCTGATGGACTATTTCAAAGGCAGCAGTGTATTAATATAGTTCAATGCCAAAAGAACCCCATAATTTATCCTCAGTCATTCATTTATTAACTTGAAAGATAAATGCTTGGAAGACATTTACTGGATTGAGAAAAAAAGCTTTAGTTACTGTGGGAACGGATTCATCATTCATTGGAATTTAACAGAAATGCAATCAATTTGTATTTTAGTTATATGTAGTCATCAGAGATTTTTGTCATCACCTCAATAAGAAATATTATAGGCATAAAAATTGTAGTTTCCATAAATAAAATCACATATGAAAGCACATCTTGTTTGTTTAACTACTGATACGAAGTATAACAGTTTTAATGTAGTAATTATCGTGTTGAAATAGAAACAAAGCAATCTGCTCCACTTTTTATTAACAATTATCTAATTTTACTTCTAGAAATGAGTACTATTTTTAGTTTATTCTTAATTTCATAAAATTTTCATTAGATAATCTTTCTACTGGTCATTTATTTTTAATTGTGAGTATGTATGTGCACATACTTGCATGTATGTGTACACACAAATTTATGTTTCTATCAACACATTTCTTCAGGAAGAAATATTTTTATTTGGCTTTGTGTACTTGGTGGCTAACTCAGCATCTTAGACATAAGTTATATATGTGCCAAATATATTCATGACTCATTATGCATTTAAAAAATGAAAATAAATGTCTGGTTATTAAACTGTTTTCACTGTCAAAGTACTTGAATTTATAGCCTGGTAGTGAACATACGACTTTAAAGAGACATTAAAAGCAATTCCTCATCATGTTCTACATGAATCATTCTTACCCCTAAAAGTCAAAGTAAAATGTGGGGTCTGAGTTTCTTAGAGACATTTTATTATCATCTCTGTGTTCCTTCTGTGTTTTCTTCAGGAGAAAAATAAAATGTGAAGTCTTCAAGTGCCTCCAGGAGGAGGACTGCTGTGAACGTCGGCATCTTTGGAGTCCTTGCTGGCATCCTTAAGTCAGTGGTGGGCGACCTTAGCATTTATTTTATGAGCAAAACAAGTTAGTTTTAGATTTTTAAAGAGTGTGTTAGGAACCAAAAAGATATCTCTAATATTACATAAAGTATGGATTTCAGTAGGAAAATATGACTACAAGTCAGTGACCACTAACAAGCTGTTGATCATGCCACACTCATAACTTTAGCCTTGAAACATTCTGCAGTGTAGTCTCATTAGCATTTTACAGATAGGGAAACTGAGGCATTGTTACATTCAGCAAGATGCTCAGTTACAATGGTAGTAAATGCAAGAGCAATTTCCATTTAAGGACTTCTAACTCTACACCTTGGACTGTTTAATAATATATCTCTGGCAAAAGGCCTAATTTGACACACAGGGGAGAACTTTGAGTCTCTTTAGTAACCAATTTTAAATTCAAGAATGAAGAAGTGTGTTAAGAGCACATGTCTGAGCTACATGATCACAATCAAAGTAAAAGAAGTGCTAGTGATAGTAAGGACTTCTTTTTAAGGGAAATTTTTTTTGACATTAAAAAGCCATGAAAAAGTAGAATTTGTATTAAATTTTAGCACTCATATTTTAGTGTTTTTTTTTGCACCTCTCATTGCTATTTCAAAAGCTATATATGACTCTGGAAACAAGTTAGAATGGTTGGGATTTATGTTCAAAACATTTTTATTAAATTCAGTTTGCTGCATAGCTATTATCATCAATATAACTCTGAGAATTGGTTGAGTTAGCAATTAAGTTTTTTTTGACATGCTGGCTTAATGGCAAGCTAATTGCTAGCTGAATTGTACTTAGCAGATGGTTGGAAAGAATGTTGATACAAAAACAGTCATATTATTCATTAGCACCAAGCTAGTGTCCTGGAACCATTGATTTCATATACCAAATGTAAACTGTATTTTTAAAAAAGTTCTTTATTATAATAGCTATCTATAATATGAATTTAATGCAATGATTCCAATACGTGCCATCTAAAGAGATGCAAGTTATTGTAGGTGGTATTGTCAACAACGACATAAATGAGCATCAGGAAAATTACATAGGAGGAATGCTTTTAGACTAAAATATAAATTATATAAATACATATCTGGAAAAAAATCTCAAAGTTGCTCACATAAGTACCCTGGATTAATTAAATAAAATCATTTTTAAAAAGTATTGGTATATTGTATTTATTTAAATCTCACAATAATTTTAAAGGACAGATATAACTTCTCCATTGTATAAAGACCTTTCCAAATTGCAGGGCGATGGCTAAGTTTTAGATCACTAGTAGTATATGAGCCTGGCTCTGTTTGATTCTAGGGCTTTAAATGTTTAGTGTAAATTGAAGGCTTTAAATGTTTTAATTGTGCAAATCTTTTTACCACAAAGTAGACAAATTTGGGAGGAAGCAAACTAGAATGGAGAAACCAGCTAGTTACAAGGTGATGCTTTGGAGGATGAAAATGTACTAACTGATGTGTGATGATGGTTGTATCCCTTGGGGAAACTAAAACATCACTGAATTGTACTCTTGAAATGTGTACATTTTATGCTATATAAAATATATCTCAATAAAGTTGTAAAAAATATAAGAAAAAAACAGAGAAAGTGAAAGGTAATGATGTTTTGGGTATGGGCTGTGTCACTGGGAAAATGGATGCCAGAGAATTTGTGACACTAGCTATAGAAGGACTAGACTATGATACTGAAGTTGGTAATTTGATTGGCAAGATTTATTTACTGGTAATGTGACAGAGACAGGACATAGACACAAGATTATATTTAGATGAAAAAGTTTGGAGAACGAGTTCACTTTTGAAAGATTGAGTTATTATAAAGAAGCTTAATATCTTCTGGGCTTGGTGAAACTTTAGACAGTCTTCTTGACTTTAGGCTCCTGACCTCCTTTTTCTTAGAGGATCATCTACTTCAGAAAAGGTGAATTACAATTTGCTTTGAAGCCCCTTTGAGATGTCTACCTTTTACAACCCAGTCATCTCTTTCTCAGGATTTAAAAGCAATCCCTGGGAAATTCAGTCATCAAAATGGTAGGGTCTCTGTCTCCCAGTGTTTGTGGGAGCACAGGAGCCCAACTTCATAACGGTCAATTAACAAACACAGATGCCCTAATTAGATTGAGTAATTTCTCCACTAATATCCTTCAATACTTTTCTACTAGCTGACTCCCACTTTCGAAATTCTCCTGACATGTGATTTAGGAGGATCAAAACTCAGGTTCCATCTCTATTATAGTAGTCTTGAGAAAAGTCTTGCCATTTTTAACAAGTCCTGTGGCTTTTCCTTCTACAATTACCTGAAAGATTAGCTGTGGTAAGTTCTCCAGTAAGTGGTTGGAAAAGTTTCATCCAGTTATTAAAAACAATTCAACCTTTTTCCTGACCCCTGAATTCAGTTTCTTTAAAACATTTAATTTTTATAATCAAACTTACCTGCTCACCATTTCCAGCTTTTTAAAAAGACTTTCTACTTAGCTGATTCGAATAAATATATGCTTTTATATTCCTAAATATTGTGTTTGTATTGCTACTTCTTGATCAGTTTTATATAGTACTTGTTGCCATCATACTTGGAAAGTTGAGGATTCAGTTTACACAGTCACTTCCCAATCCCAATCATTTCCCATCTCCCTAGAGAGATATATTCTAAGTTGACTATAAATAGATATGGTTTCAGTTTTTAATATAGGTTTAACCATGGAAATGCTTGTGTAGCTATGCTGTTAGTATGTGATGAATAAATTTTCTTTCCTGAACAGTACTTTATTTCTTCAGAATTAAAATTGCCTTAGGGTCTCTGTTTGTTTTAAATTGATTTCTCTAGATATTTTTCTGTTCTTGATGAAAACTTACCTGTATCTAAACCACATGTGTAAATCCCATCTCAACATTTCACCTCCTTCACCACTAGTCATTCTATCAATTCCATCTTGAAAAATTTCCCCCAGAGTTTTTCAATAGTTCTGACTTGGACTCATTTCTTTCCAGCCTTTCTGTTGGGCTCATATCCTAAGTGTTCCCGTGTCACAATCCTAAATATTCCCTGTGTTCTTGCTCTGGATTCCTGCTTTGGGAAAACCATGTTGTCTCTTTCCTGCTTTATCTACTTGTTTAGGTGGAGTACATCCTCCTGTACTCTTGAGAGGAAAGATGAATTAGACATAATTTTTTGGTACTTGTATATCTGAAAATAACTTTAGTATACCTCCATATTTTAGACTTTGGATTTTAGGTACAGAATCTTTGGATGTTAATAATCTTCCCTTAGAATTTTAGGGCCTGTTTTCATTGCTTGTTAGCTTGCCGTGTGTCTGCTCAGAGACTACTGACTGTCTGTTTCTTTACATGAAAACTGTTCTCTCTCTTTTCTTCCCTGTTTCTCCCTGGAAGTATGGAGAATCTGTTCTTTGTCCCAATATACTGAGAAACCCCATGATCTGCTTTGTGTGCATCTGTTCTCATCATGCATTGTGCCAGGAGTTAGTTGACCTTTTTTTTTTTTTTTTAAGATTCATTTAGTTATGCATACACAAACTGGAGTATAGGTCAGAGGTACGGGGTGGGGGGGTGGTGGTGTGAGAGGATTCACCAGAAACAGAGTGGGGAACAGAACAGGCAGTTTGAATGAAATACACTGCTGAGGGGAGCAGTGTGTGGGCGAGACATGAGAGTCTGCTGTGCCATCTCCCTGGCCAGGGATGGAATTCAGGCTAAAAGAAGTTGCAGATGGCTTCACGGTGCTGTGTGCCAACCACTTGAAACACCAGGGAGGCCCCCATTTGAGCTTTTCAATGTCTTCAGTTTTAATATATTTTTTATAAAAAAGTTATTTTGGAGGCCTTCCTGGTGGCCTAAGGGTTAAGTCTCAGTACCACCACCTCAAAGACCCAGCTGTCTGATCCCCAGCAAGGAAGTTAATCCACATGGCACAGCAGACCTCTTTTGTTTTTTTCACTGCTCCCCTCAGCAGTGTATTTCAGTAGATCTGTGTATTCTGCTCCCCGCTCTGTCTCAGGTGAATGCACTCGCCCTCCCATATCTCAGGCTTACAGTCTAGTTTCACACAAAAATAAATAAAGTCTTTAAAAAAGTTACTTTTGGATGGCCCTTCATCTTTCTTTCTGAAACCCTCTTATTCAGATATCCATTTAGTAATTTTTATATAAATTTCCATTCTTATCTTTCATATCTCTGTTTTATTTTATATTTTCTGTTTTCACCAAACATATTGGTGGGATGAATTTATCCAATGAGACTCTGGTTTGTGACCTTTCTAATGCTTTAGTCACAAGTGGTTATTATAATTGGAATTTTCTAAGCAAGACTGATCATATGTTAGGCACAACATTAAGAATGAAGTTGAATTAAATAATGTCTAATTGTCTTTTTACATAGAAATGCTATGCCTGTCTGAAATTTGGTCTTTTTTTAAAAAAAAATTACCCATGAATTAGTACCCAGTGCTTGGTACCTGTCTTTTGATTTTCTTTTTTGTTCCTTTCACCATTTTTGGGTCATTCAATATCATTGTGGAATCTCATATATATTGTTTTATTCATATTTGGCAACTTATATGTGACTCTTTTAAAAGAATCACTTAGGAATGAGGCACAATATAGGTTTATCTGATATCTTGTTACTCTTTTGTTCTTAATATCTACATAGTCACTGTTCCAAAGTAGTGCAATTTTAATTATTCAGTGGGGAAAATATGCATGGTGGTCTTACACTACTAATAATTTAAAAGCTGGCATATATGTTTGAAGCATTATCTATTACATTTGAGGGTCTTGAGGTCTACAGAAGTTAAAAAGCATGGTAAGTTGTGTCCAGTGCCTCATATATAGTGGTGGAAAGAGTAGAAAAGAAAGAGAAGGCAAAACATTGTTATAAGGAAGTTTACAATTTCAATGGAAGGCAAAGGAACCACACAGGTATCTATGAGGAAGATGTAGAGAATACAGAATGGTACAATTATATTTCCTCAAAATTGCTTCTGATAGCTGAGGAAATAACTTCAAACAAAAAGGAAAAAAGTGATACTATAGAAGTTTGAATTGTGGACAAGCTTGATGTCATGTGGTCTTCCCCACCTTTTGTTCATGGTCCGGCATCTCCTTCCTGCCACTACCTTTATGCTGGAATCTTTCATTATCAATGGCCAGAGTAAAATGGGAGTGAGAGATGTATAAAATTATAATACTATTAAAAGAATAATATATGTTAGTTAACAAATAATTAACTTGTAAGCAATTAAACATAAAAATGAGTGCCTTCTTACATTTAACAGAGGTAGTGAATATTTTAAAAGAATTTTAATATATATCTTTCTATTTTCCATAATGTAGTATTGACTCTATCCAGACAACCCTGAGTTCTTTTCATAAAGAAAACATAGGAAATGATTGTCTTATCTCCACAAGTATGAATACTGGTCAGGAAACAATTACTAAGAGAATGAAATTACAGACTAGATAATTCCATTTTCTTCCTAACATGTGAAAACAAAAAAGACAAATATCTAAGGACCAAGCTGATCATTAAAAAATAAATGTCTCATGACTGTGAAAGTTTAAATATGTGCAAAAGTAAGGTTACAGTCTTTCATGAAAGAAATTGCAAGCTCTGTATTTATAAGTGATCGTTCAAGATGATATGTGGACAGTATTATTCACTGCAGGAAACTGGAAGGTACAATATGATGGAATAAGGTTCACATTTTTCTCTTTGAGGTGATTTATATTTAAATGAGTTCCCCCTAATCCTCTAAACTGAAGTGCAAATTGGTTATCAAAGTCCTTTGCTTTAACGGTTGTTTTACATAATAACGAATATCACAGAAGTTCCTCAAAGGGAAATATTGATTTAGGCAACATCACAGGCTATTTCAATTCCAGCAAAACTTTGGATTAGTGCCATAGACAGCATATAGAAAACTGTCTAAAAATCTAAATATCTCTATTAAGAAGTATGACAGCATATCTTTTCTTAGTAGAAAATATATTTATAGCAAATGTTTAATAAAAATGATTCTATTTTATCTATCATTTCTCATCCACAGTAACTTATAAAAACTAGTACTAAGCATCTGGCTTGTGTTTTCAAGAAAATGGGCAGCACAAAAGGAAATGTTTATTTGTCTAAATATGCTTTATTATTACCAATGCCAAATAGCTCAATTATTGAGACTTTATGCCATATAACTTACATATATATGCTATTTTATTCACTTCTTATAATGCGAGGTAGCCACTACTATTACCATTATAAATGAGAAAACTAAAGCTAAGTGGCATGTCAGGATTTATTTTTAGTTTAGTTTAGTTTAGTTTTCTCATTTATTATGCTATACCCCTATCTCACAGCCAATTTCTTTTCAGTCTTGAGCCCTATATGGCTCATCAGCAGAAGTTAAGCTCTAGTCTTCACCCTTATGACAGTCAACAGAAAGGCTGATTCCACTTTGTTGTAGCTCAGTGGTCCTATCAATAGATCCCAACTGGTTTGGTTCTCATTCATTCAGAGTGACCCAGGAAAACTCACTTCGCTGAAATTCTTGGACTGACTGGGACCATAAATTAAAAAGCACAATGGAATCACTCTCGAGTTCTGAGTTTGATAGAGCTATCATTAATTAGTTATGCTGCTATGAAAAAAAATCAGTTTACCTCCTGATGAGAAGATTGGATTTGATCAATGGATTTAATAAGTATTTAAATATATTTTTTTAAAGCAAAACTGTTATCAGTATAGGTCCCGTTACAAAACAGATAAAGGTTTAGATATACTGTGTGGAGCAAAGGTTGGGTATGGTGGAGGCATAACTTCATTTTTCTAGAAGACCCAATGAACCTTCATTTCATAAATAAGGAGCCCCTAAAGCATCTAAAAATAAAATTTTCAAACCATGTGCTAGATAATCTCTGTTTATCCCAGTTCTCATATTTTTTCTTTAAAAAGTATTTGTAACTACATGAAGAGGGCATTAGAATTTTACTAGAACAGAGGTAGGGTCAGGACAGATAAATCAAATAGAGAACATTAGGTAATAATGAAGCATGTATCAAATGACTTGGCTGTGCGTAGTCAGGGGTACAGTTAATGTTGAGGGTCCTGAAGTTGGACTGAAGTTTTTCAGATTTAAGTAATGCAGAATTGGCCCTTTGCCATCATATTTGATTTACATTTTGCCATAGTTAATTTAGTGAAATATGAATATTATTTTAATCTGACAGGATTAATCCATTAGTGGGTTTTATTTTCTTAATCTTTTCTTGATACTGACACATAAACTTTTAATTATGGTCTAAAGATCATTGATTATCACCATCAATTTTTTTTTCTTTTTAAAGATATATGCATTTTAGAGAAGTTGCTTCACATTTTCCAATAAAGTAAGAACTCAGGTTCCACCATTACAACTCTTGGCTTAAAGACTTTATTTGAGTATCTGTATTGAACTCTATTAAACTCAGCCAGTGTCCTCTGGTCCTGGACTGTCTCTGTGATTGACAGTGTCTAACTGGTTTAATTCCAACATGTCTGTGGCCACAGATCCTTTTCACTTACCTGCCTCCGCCTTCTGCTGCTTCTCAATCTTTTCCAGGCGTCCTAGTAAGGAGTCAATTTTAGTTTTGATTTGGGTTAATTCTTTCTTGATTGTCTGTAACTCATCTGATTTCACTAAAAAGAGGAAAGGAAAACAATAGTACATCAAATGCCCAGTTCACTTAGAATTCAACTCATATGTTTCCTCAAGATTGTGTCAAATCAATAGAATACTTTTCAATTTTAATCAGCTTCATTTACTTCTCGGAATCCTGGAATCCTGGGTGATTTTGCTAACCACAAACAGTGATTCACAGTAGTGTGAATAGGTAATCCTAAATATTTTTGCTGATGGTTATGAAATGAGATAGAGGAAACTAGAAAAATATTGTAAAATAACTACATGAGACTGAATTAAGTTTTAATAGATAAATCTGAACTATATGAGGGATTTAGATTGAGAAATAATTAAATCATCGAGGAGTATGTTGTAATATACCTTGTAGCAATGACATTCTTAACCCAACTCCTTGGTGTCGGAATAAAACTAGGAAAAAATATTTATCCTCTTCGGAAATGACTTCACTCCAAGGGAATTCTCTCCAATTTATTGAACTCTTGCTATTTCTACCATTTTTAAAATTTTTTTAAAAGTGTACTTTATTTCTGAACATCCCTATTTATTTTTTTCACAATGTAGGATTTCTCTCCTCAGGTGCAGTCACCATGGTTTTACCATATGATCCAGCAATTCTACTCCTAGGAATCTATCCAAAGAGCACAAAAACACTAATTTGAAAGGAAACCTGCACTCCTATGTTTCTAGCAGCACTATTTACAGTAGCCAGAATCTGGAAACAATATACTCATTTCAGGAAAAGAAAAAAAAAAAAAAAGAGGCAGTGGTTGTGCATATCTCTCTTTAAGCCCCAAGGTTAAAGGGAAAGGAAATTCACTGGAGCTACTCCTGATATTTTCTGTAGTAGAAGTTTTCATTTCAAGCTTTTAATGTTTAATATGGTTTCAAACCATACGGTTATGGGGACTAACATGGGATTAACAACTTTTCTTTTTGCCAAGAAAAGATCTGGTTATCAGTTATAATAATTATTGGATTTAAAAAGGGCTTAAGGGAAGGACAGTCTCATAGAGGACAATCTTTTAAATGAAATCAGCTTATATTTACAGAAAAATCAATGTGCTGTTTTATTTTCTAATATTTCTGAGAACCACTGGAAAGTTTGTCATGAACCCCTAATAACTGGAGGTTGAAAATAAAGCTATCATTATAGAACAATTACAATTGCTGAGGGGCTTCAAGACCTAGGGTTTGGGGTATCCATGCCTCAGTAGAGAACTATGCTTCAGGTTCTGGGGCACAGAACTTGATTCAGCCTATTATTCTTTTCTGTCACTTTTCCTTTTAAGTTTATAATGATCTCAGCTTGAACATTTCCCAGAAATTTCTAAAGAAATTGAGTGTTTAGCTTGATTCTTTAGTCTTCAGGACATTGTTTTATAAATAATAAAAACTGAAGGCAATCAATGTTTCCTTGCAATAGAGTTACTTGTCAACTAAGAAATATGATACAACACATTGATAAATTATGCATCAATATATATTAGTTGCTCAAAGGAAGAACAGATTTTTTTCCACTATTAAAATGACAAAATGGTTTCCATTATAAAATCAGAATATTTTTAATAAAAAGCAGATTTTTATTTATGATGCCATATTTGCAAAATAAAAACTTCAAGACTCAGGGACCCTGTGGAGTGTTGCTATTATGAACAACCAAACTGAAAGTAGAACACAGTTTAAAATAGAGAATCTGCTCCTTATGTCAATTATTTCAGACATCAAAGTACCATTGTTCCACTGCAGCTAAATTTGAAAAACATCATCTGTCACAATTGCAAATTGATTCTGCTTTGAAGAATGATTTTCATTTCCTGTGATGGAAGTATGTCATGTAGTTTTACTTAAACCTATCAAATTTAGTAGACAATATTTTATCTTACAACATTAGATTTCAGTGCAGTAGAAATAGGATTGTGGCTGGAAACTAATAGAATGGATTTCTTAGTAAGTGGAGCCATTTCTCAATATAGGAATGCATATTTATTTATCTTCTTAAAAAATAAACAAACTACCTATATCCCATTTTACTGAAACCCTATAAAAAACTAATGAGTAATCTGATCTCACCAAGTAAAAGGACAGAATTGCCCGGGGAGTTCAAGTTATTCTTTTATCTAGACTCAAGGCTGCACTGTAGGAATGACTTTTAAGATGAGAGCTACATTATTATGAAACTTGGGTCTAATCTGTTAATGCTGTTCAAGCATAGAGATAAGAATGATGCAATCAAGATATATTCTGTCTGCTAGTTCCTGTCCTCTTACCAGGAAATGCTGAAATCAGTCTCCAGCCCTGTGTAAATTTCCCAGTTCCTTTCTTGGAATAGAGAGCAGCAAATGTTCATCAATGTCTTCAAAAGCAGGGCTTAGAAATAGTCTTGGGTTGCTTCTTGACCAATTGTGGAAGTTGTTTTCTTAGCATACTTCAGTACTTTGTTTGGGAAAAGGCATTTCTCTTACCTGATCTAGAAGGCTAGAGCCCTGTTTCTTCCTGTCTTCTGATGGATTAACCTCTAAGTGGGGTTTTGTTCTGCAGTATTCGTTTACCCAGTGGAATTGCCTGGATGAGTCACCTCTATTTAATGTGCTTCCCTCTCTGACTCTACTCTGTCTTTTTCTTACTTTTGGGGGACTCCCGATAATAATTTCTTTATGGTACTGTAGTTTACATTAAGCCCTAGTCTGTTTTTACCTATTCCTCCAAAATGGATGTATATTTTACAACTATAGATTTCTAAACTTAGAATTTAAAAAATCTCTGCAACTTTGATTTCTGATATTTTTCTAAAAGAAAAAGTTAAGAATTAAGGAGACTTTAGTCCAAAGCAACCCTACCCATTTCTTTTCTTTTACATATTTTGTGTCCATTTTCATTGCATTCTTAAATGAACTTCAGTTTGTTCAAATGATTGCATAATACCCTCAAAATGATATTTATGTCACAAGTTTTTCCTACTGAAAACTTCCAGAATGTCCCTACTTACAGAGGAAAAAGGCTAGAATCTTTATACACATGCACAAACAAAACTCTTTAAACTTATATTTGGGGGCTGCTCCAAAGCACAGTACTAGCTGTATATTCCATTTCTTCTTAAAATATGCTCTCCATTTGAACAGAACAGATAGTGTATGGTCAAAGCGACTGGAAGCAGATAAGCTCTAGTCTCTCATAGTTCACCTCTATGGTCATTGGGGAGTCATTTGTAATCTCTAAGATTCAAATTTGTCATCTCTATAACTTCTGTTTTCTACCTTAGAGAATTCTTATAAGAATTTAATGAGATAATGCACACAAAGCACTTAGAACCATGCCCAGAACATCATCGGACTGACTGAATATATGGCAGAAGCAGTTAAGTATTATTACTGTTGTTATTACACACCTATTCCAGCAGACTCTCTCCTCTCAAAATCTGCATATAGCCTACATGCTTTGTAGAGTTTAGTTTAGTCTTGCCTCACCTTTGAGTTCTTTGACCAGCCCACTGCATCTTTCACCTGCAGCCTGTTCAACAGCTTCTCACTTTACTGCTAGATGTACACTGCCTATTGATTTTTATGTTATATGTCTACTTTTTATATTAAAGTGCAAGCTCCTTGAAAACAACTACCTGATTGGGCACTGACAAATCTTAGGAGTCTTGCTTTTGCATGTTATTTGTTTTGATAAGTTCCTTTCTTAATGACTAATGAGGCTCTGATGTTTATCATAAGGTTCTGGGCTTTGAAGTCTGCATCCTTAATTAAAAAACAATATTCACAGCTTTAAGAAGAGATCCTAAGTCAGATTAGTACCTAAAGAAAACTTTGTGTCTTCTCATCATAAGTTGGATCCATGGGAAATTGTTCAGATTTTTGATTAATAAATTATTTAGATCTCTGATAATACAATACTGAAATAGGAAATTTTGTATGGCTGTGAGGTGAGCCATATTAATGGATTTACCTATCATGGGTTCTCTAGAACCAAACTGTTTTTGAGAGAGTATCTAGTTCTTCACCCTTTATGCCTTCCCTTCCTTTTTCATTCCTAATAGAACTTTACTCAGTGTCTTACTGTAAGAAATTAACAAATATCAAGAAATTTTTAGTTATATGTATGAGTAGGTCTGATATCAATTTGAACCAGACCAACACATTTTATTGAAAGTTTTATGTATGTGCCAAGCACTACATTGGAGATGACTGTCTAGTAGGAAAGCAGACCAAAAAACCCAAAAAATGGAGAAACAAAATTAGCCTGGAAATATGCTCACAACCCACCCCCCTTATTTTTTAGCAGGAGCACTGTGATAAAATAATAAGAACACAAGTCTTTGGCAATTAACCTTTGCATTTTCCTCCCAATTTCATCTCAGTTCTCCAAATCTACAATTCTCAACTTTAAAGATAGAGTGTAGATGCCTATATTTTTTTTCGAGCGTTTGTGAGAATCAGTAGTATTCTTTTACTAAGATAATACTGAATATTTATAATCAACTTTCTTTTATATTACTGTTACATAATTACAAATTCTACATAATTTTAATGTAAATAGCTCTTAATATAGAAAAGTAGGGGCTTAGGAAGAGTAGATCTAACTACTGAGGATTATGAATCTTGCAATTTAAAAATTATGAATTACAGAATTTGAAAATATACTTTTAAGTTAGTTCTAAATTACCTTCCCTTGCTTCATCTTCTTTTTAAAAATTACTTTAGACTGTCATCACAATTGCTTATCATCCCCTTGACTGTGTCTTTTGTTTGCAGATCTCCAAATCTTTGTTTCTAGTGTTTTTATTGGTTTATCCCAAATACTTATCTCTTCCACCTAGCAGATGGCATCTAATTCTTAAATTTTCATCTCAGAAGTCACCTACATATTAAAGTAATTTGCAACCCTTTATCCTTTTCCTCTAAAAATTCATTCTCCTTCTACCCATCCTTATTCCAAATGATACCTTGAAAGATTATTTCTTTAAATGTCTTCCTGATGAAAGTAGCAACTGCTCTAATTTTTTAACTCAAGTGTCTAATGTATTTCCTGAAAATATTTATGGAGACTCATTATTACCAACCACTTTCTCAGGAACTGGGGCTACATTAGTAAATGAGAAATCTTGAAATTATAAAACTCCCATCTAGGGTAGGAGAAAACAACTAACAAATATATAGCATGTGTATATGTACACATACACAGACACACACACAGAGGCAAGAAGTCCTGGCTGGGCATGAGACTTGTCATTTTATGTAGGATGGTCAGGGATGATAAGGTAATATTTGAGCAAAAGTCTCAGTAAAGGGAGGAAACAAGGCATGGCACTATCTAGGGGTAGTGGAATGAAAGAACATATGAATCAGAGGAATGATAAATATAAACATATTTGAGACAGACTTCTGAAACAGGACTGTACTTGGGAGGCTTTAGGAACAATAAAATTAACAAGTGGGAAGAGTACCAGAAATCAGCAGATAATGTGAAAAAGGACCACGCTGATTTCTGTAAATGGATTTTAAGAAAAGGGAAGGGAGAAAAGGGATATGGAGAAGATTATATAGATCTTATTGCTCAAAGTGAAATAGGGGTTGAAGTAGGGGTTCACGCTGAGTGAAATAGGGGTTGACTCATACATTTGAAGAACAACCCTCTGATTTGGTATTGTAAGAAGACAGTAGTGGGGGCAAAGGTGCAATCAGTGAGATCACTAAATAGTCTGTGGAACTTACTCAAGGGGGAAATGATGGTAGATTGGATTGAACTAAGTTTAACAGTTGGTAGTGAGAAGTAGATGGATTCTGCATATATTTTAAAGATTGAGGGGAAAGAGTTTGCAGATGCACTAGAATTAATGAAGAGGTGAAAGAGAGGAGTAGAAGCAAATACTAAGACTTTGGGCACAAGTAACTGGAATGGTGGAATTCCCATCTGTTAAGATTGGGACTACTTTAGAGGTTCCAGTTGAGCAGGAAACATCAGAAATTGTGTTTTAGACTTGTTAGTTGTGAGATATTCACTGGTATCCAAATGCAAATCACAAGTAGGCAGCTGGGTAAATGAGTCTGAATTTAGAAGCAATATCAAAAATAGGCAAATTTGGGTGTAACCAGTTAGACATGGTATTTTAAGTTAATATACAGGAGGAATTTTTCCTATTAGTTGAGTATTCATACAACAAGTGTTTAGAAGATATCACTAATACTATTGACAATGGATAAATGTCTTTTCTTCTAAGTTTTACAATAAATATTTTTCTAAGATTTTGATAAAATAAAGCACACTGTTAAAAATGTCTTTGGTTGTTAAGTGTAATTATTTTTCTCTAGCTAATATGGGGTTTGAATTTAAAATTGTTCTTTAAGATCAAGAAAATGAAGTAACTAATTTCTTAGGATAAATTACATTAACTTTTTTAGATGCAAGAGAACCAAGATGTCATTTTATGTTACACAGATAATAGATATTTTCCCTAAACTATTATTATAGTATTTTGATTTCAAAAATAGAAGTCATAATAAGTATGGGATTTATTACAAATCCTTTCAAACCTGCTCTCTCTAAAGAGTTCATTGATTTGGAGATAAATGTTATTACATTCTGATAGTCAACAAAATAATGTTTGTGCCTTTGCTGCTACATTAGATGTAATCCAGAAAAGGAAATTAGACACACAGAATGATACCATCTGTCTATATAAAAAATGTGAGCATCTTTAATTTATATGGCTGGAAAATATTTTAGTTTGTCTTACCACCTGTGGGTCAATTCTAGTCAGGGATAAATAAGGAATCATCAGCTAAGTGTCTAGCTCAGGGTAATATTGCTTGGCAGGGGGCATTTTGCAACATATGGAAGCATTTTTTAATTTCACAATATAGAGCAGGTGGAATTACAGGGGCCTTGTGATTATGTGCTCCGCTAAAATTCCTACAATATACAGGAGATCTCTTATACCCCACTAAGGAACTATCTGATTGAAAATGTCAGAAGTGTCAAGCAGTAATTAAAAACCTTAGCCACTCACCAACATTATGCTCCCTGTGAATGATTTAGAAAATTGCAGTCATATTGGCTTTAACAATAATGCACATTAATTTGTTACTCTTTTTGTTCATTTCCACATCTTTGGTAACTTTTTTAAATATCAAAACTAAAGAAATACACATAATTTACACAGAACTTAATTTCTCAATTTTACATATAGATTTCATTGATTAAGAAGTTGAGAATTTGAAAAATTACATGCATTTTGTAAGTCATTTTGTATAATGCATAATGATATATTGTATAATGATTTTGTATAATGTAGTAATCTGAACTGGAACAGTTTAGATTTAAACCTAATCCTTCTGACTATAATTGCTACACTTCTTATTATTATATGCAATGATATTTGATGTGAAAATAAAATTGTCAGTTTTAGTTTGAAATTTCCTTCACTATGAATTAAGGAACTATAGTATTTTTAATTTAGTCACATTTAGAAAAAAAATAACAACCACTAATATTAGTGAAGTTCTGTTTTTTATGGAGAGAAAATGATGCATTTTAATTTTTTTATTTAATTTTAACAACCAAGAATCTCTTTAAAAAATCATTTTATATCTTTATTAATATATTAACAGTATAGGATTTCCCCAATACTGTGGTTGCCTGCTCTCCTACCACCAAAACACCCATAGACTTTCTCCATAGTCCATCGAAAGGAAGGTGGAGGGGTATAAAGTGGATTTTAAAGAATTATCATTTTCATTTTAATTAGCTTCTAGTTAAGCAAGGACAATACACATATAAACATACACATATGTTCAGACAGTGAAGTCACGTGCATCTGAGAAATTCAGTGTATTTTCTAGGATGAGTCATAAGGGCTGGAATGTCATCCTCCTCAACTAATTAAATAATATCCAAGAATCTGGCATTTAAAAAGAGTTGAAGGCTATGCCAACATCTCCACACTTTGTTTAGATTTTATGTGGACAATGAATTGTTACGTGTTGAGGTCCGAACCCCCAGTATCAGAATATAACTGTATTTGGAGATAGACCTTTAAAGAGGTAATGAAGATACAATGAAGTCATATTGGAATCTAATCCAATATGATCATATCCTTATAAGAAGAGGGAGTTTGGAAAGACACACAGAGAAATTTTATGTGAAGACATGGAAAAAAGGACTATCCACATGCCCAAAAGCGAAGGCTAAGGTGGTCCCTTCCCTCATGGAAATAACATAGCAGATCATCTTCAACTTCTAGCCTCCAGAACTGTAAAAAAACTGATTTCTGTCATTTAAGTCACTAGATCCATTGTACTTTGTTAAGGCAGCTTCTCATAAATGAATACACAATCACAAAAATAACTTACACTATCATTCTAATCAGATAGTATTTTGTTGATAGTCTCTGAATGAAATCCAATCTCTTCTATATTCTCCATTATTTTTCATTATCCTGTTACTCAACGTTATCTTTTATTTCCACAGTTTCATGACTGACATTCCTAGCAACAAATCTTTGCTTTAGATAATAAAAATAACAAGTTACTTATTTATTATCTAATATTATGGCTTATTATTTATTAAGACTTTTATAATATGAAACAGTTTTAAGATGTTTACATGTATTAGCTCATTTAATCCTTACAAAGACTTTGTGGAGACGGTTTAAGATGATCATTTACATTTACAAGGAAACAAAGGCAGAGTAACAAACTATCTTGCCCCCAAGTAAACAGTCACTTTTGCATTCCAGTTATAGCACTTTCATAATGAATGTTTTTCCTTCTATACTCAGCTATAATCATCATCATCATCATCATCACCTCAATGAACACTCATTAGTGTCAAGACCTACATGGGTACTTTATAAATAAGTAATTTAATTTCCACAACAATCTATTGGATACATAGTATCATTTCTATTTCCTGGGAATATAGAGGCATACAGGGGTTTAAAGGACGTCCTCAAGGTCACAGTGATAGTGTGTGGTGGACCATAGGAGCTACCATATACACTTTGACAGCAAAGCTGCTCTTTTCCACCTACTTAGTGTCTATTAGAAAGTAGCAGTTTCTCTGATTCTGTCTTTCCATTAAGAAAAGATAGATCTACCCTTCTCAACTCAAGTTAATTTCTTCCTTTAAGCCTTCTCTAACCCATCATTAACATCTCTTCTTAAAGTCTAAAAGCAGAATACATATTTTGCCTAAGATAATGGATGGATGGTGAAATTTATGTTATCCTCCTGGATGTTAACACTGTTTCTATGATTTATGCTTTATCTCTGTATTTATATAACATAATTTTTAGGGAAGAAAAAACCCTTAGCCATAACTGAAAGGTTACACAGGGCCAAAACCTTTCAATAACAATAGCACTTCATTTGTGTTGGGAACAAACTCTTAAAATCTATTTCTTAAATTTAATTGAGCTTTCTTTAATTTCCTGTTAGGTGCTGCAGGGCTTTTATATTAGTCTGTCATTATTTTGTCATCAAAAATGCATTGACTGAATCTCAAAGGTATCAAAACTTACCACAGTTTTTCTGATTTGACATTAGAATTGAAATTAATTATTTAAAGATATTGATTTTTATAGGATTTTTTTCCAGAGGGCACTATTTTTTCAATTAAGGAATTACAGCTAAAGATTATCTGTATTCATGTCATCTCTTAGTAAAGTGTTTATTAGCAATATTGTGTCTATCTTTTTATTCCATGATGTAGGATAGGCCAAATTGATCAAAGTTTCAGTTTAAGCTGATTTGAAAAGGATCAGAAATACTTAGTGGTAACCTATGTTTTTAAAAGAGCAATTATTTTTAAACACTCATCAGTATTCAACTCTAGCAAATTATTGTGTTAATATATTTTTTCTTTATGATGTTTTTCTCCTCAGTGGAATTTAGTCACATTAAACATTCTGAAATAAGAAATGACAAATTGTACAAGCTATAACATTAATTTCCTCTTCTGGACTTACCAAGTTATTAAACACTAGAAAACAGCTATTAATAAAAGAGCAAGATACATACCTCAGTAAATATTCATTCACTTAAGTCAATATTAACACAGTTTATTATACACTTCACTCAAATTTTTCATTTGTGACTGGATTTTGGAATTTATTGCTATTCTCAGACACTAAGATAAAGTACTACCAAATCATGAATATTTATATATACACATGCATATATATACACATACAGATATATAGTCAGTTAATACTTTTGGAGAGTATTACATATATATTAATATAGTCAGCTAATACTTTTGGAGAGAATGTCAAATCATGAATTTAGTTATTCTTGCCAGTGAATTACATATAAATCTTGTTTAGATTTATGTTTCAGTAAAGTATGTAATATAGTTAATTTCTGTGAACTGAGCCTCTAAATGTATAATGTGAAACATATATAATATTTCACACATAATATAATACATATATTATGTGAAACATATAGAGAATTTATTAGTATTGTATTTTATACTACTATTTTAATTTAAATTAATATAATCTAAGAATTAATATATCTACAATGAATTTCAGATAATTATTTTGCTAGATGTCCTTATAAAATATTTTCATTCCATTATTTAATATTTTTACCTGTTACTTGTTTATATCTTTCCTGAGTAGCAAAGATACTACAGGATACAAAATTCCAAATGATTATTGATAAAGTGTAAACTATATCAGACTTACTTTAAAGCATCTTTACTTAGGACTAGTAGCCTAATAACAAATGATAATTTTTCAGTATCAGTCTATATAAAAATCTAGCAGTGTGTTTACTTGGAAGGCTTATACCTCTACTTTTTCATTGATGTGAAGTTACATCAATATTTTTTATGACATTAAATATGTTTTCAGACATAAACTCCTATGACTTAACTTATTATAGTAGCTTATGCCTTTAACATCACTATTGTCTGTCTATCTTTCTTATTCTTATGCTCAAATATTCAAAACATGCACACATTTTGCATGATGTTTTTCTGAAAAGAGAGTATATGGCTTCTGAAGTGAAACCATTTTTACAGTAAAAGCAGCAATTTATATTTCAGGACTTTAATACATCATAAACTAAATGGGCGTAGAACATGTTATTTGCACTGATAAAATACTTGAAATTGGCCTTGGGTTTTTGTTAGTCATGTTTGTGTCTGACTGGCCTACTACAGTCAGTGTATAAAACAGTAATACAGTGTACTGCAGTAGAAGGTAGAGACCATGTCTTATTCTTTATTTAGGTGCCTCTTATAGAGACATCTATATATGCTTGATACTTGTACATATTGATAACAGACACACCACAACTATTTGATGAGTTTACTGAACTTAAGATATTCATGCACTAATTACCATCATCCTTATTTTTTAAAGGGAAATAAAAATAAAGAACGTTACTTACATTTAGAGCCCGACGAAGATGACCCACTAACAGTAGATCTTGATCCCCCCTTCATGGAAAAGACGCCTTTTCCTCTGCGAGTTGTTGTCACAGACACTCGGGGACGCTTCAGTGGAATTACCGCGCGAGGAGGGGGTGGCACGCGCCCGTGGTAATCAAATAACCTTCACAAAACACAAATGTGACTGAGAATTGGTTTATACCTAAGTGTTCTAGCAAATGTGTGACGTGATTAGGAGAATGACCTTGCAGAAATGTCAATAAATATTTTTGTTATTTTCTCACGCAGCTATTTATTGGAAATTTCATTTTTCATGAAAGAAATAGGATTCTATATAGTCCATGCTTTCCAGACATTAGTATTTAATTCTCCAGTGTGAACTTATTTTTCTATGGTATGAAAAGACAAAGACCTTTGCTCCCACAAGCACCATGTAATTTGTTGAAACTGTGCACGTTAGTTTGTAAGCGTATTTCTTTGGTTCAGCAGATGTGTTATTCTCTGGGGCAGAAATCTTACTCTTACACATAAACACACTAGTTTTGAATAAAAAAAAGATTATGAAGAATCAGGGAGAGACCAAAGGAAATTATTGCGTGATCAGAAAATAGCTCAGAAGGGAGAAAATGAATCAAAGTGAAGTAAGCTTAAAGAAAACAGCAATGAGAGATAAATAAATGTGGTGCATACCTCTCCTGAAGGACTTTTTAATTAATGAAAGGGTAGACTGCAGCAAAAAGGAGACAGCGTTTGAATAAAATGACTCTAGCATGAGACTAAACATTGTTAATTTACTAGGAAGAAATACTTATCAGATCTTTCTTATGAACTTTGATCATTTGTTAGACATAATTTGAGACTAGAGATACCTACATATTCAACAGTGGAAAGTTTGTCTAACAAAAAATGGTAACAATAAACTCTTAGAAGTTTTTGCTAAAAATTGAAAAATATTATTTATAATCAACACATTTCCACTGAACAAGGAACAGAATAAAAGTGTAAGTATAAAAAAAGATGACTAGTTACTTCTACAAATATATACCTCATATATTAAAAAGCTTTATGTTATTTATTCTGTATACACATGAACAACAAACTTTTGTATGGCTTAGCACATTTGGGAAACGTGAAAGATCAGAGTAAAAAATATGATGCTATATTTACTTATTTATTTTAAAACATTTGCCAATGAAACAGGTGTGTAATGTTATCCACTATAAAGTTATTGACTTAAAATGATTGCTGTTATATATTATACCATGACACCATTATATGGATTATAGTTCCATAGTCACTTTAAAATAATCAGTAGAAATCCAAATCAGAAATGAGAAAACTAGACTAGGAAGAAAAATTTAAAAACCATCTATAATAGACTATTTCATAAAAGTCATATTATTTACACATACAGATGAATATGTGATAATCCCTTTTTGGAGAAATAAATATAGGAAATAAATACTTATGATAGATTAGTTTCTAAATATTTGTTCACAAACCGTTAAAACTAGGACACTATGAGGTAAAAACTAACAATATAAACTACAGTTAAAGTAGAACTTCTTTGTACCAGGAGTGTCTCCAACTTTAGAGTGGTAAAATGTTAAAATTGTTTTGGAAACATGCTGGGGGAAAACTAAGAGGTGCATGGAAAGGAAAAGAAATGAAACAAGACAGAGTTCAAGAGAGGTGCCTTCCTCTGCGAATAAGCAAAGTCCATTAGAGCCGAAGAACTGCTGGCAGAGAACAGGTCGTGGGTGTCAATGCATTATCGTTTACTTCAAAGAGTATAGGAGGATGAGGCTGAAAAGGGTTATGAACATCATCTATACCTCCAGGGACTTGGAAATCAAAAGGGTCAACCAAACCTGCCCCTCATTTCAATCACAAAACAAGGTCTATATTACTTATTTATAAGTTGAATTCACAGAACACCTTAACTCAGTGAACCAAAATACGAAGGTGCTTTTCATAAGCTACAACTCCCAGAGCTATTGAGGGAAAATAAAATATAGCAATTGACTGAAACATTGTTTTTTTTCATCAGAATTCTGCTTATAGTAAGTCAAAGAGATGTTGCTTTTACAAAGCATTGGGTTGGCAAACATTCTTGAGATTGCAATCCTACAGAATTAAATGAAACCCAAATCCAAAAGATTAGGTAAAAGCTTAAAATGTCTTTTTTCGTCTCATGTATTTTTTTTCTGCTCCTTTCACTCTTAGATTATATTCCCTCTCTTTTTCTTTGATGTCTTTCATTTTCCCTAGTATTTCTTATTTGGACTACTGTTTTTCCACCAATATTTACTGGTCAAATTTTACAGAAATAATGACTTCTCAGAAGACCAAATAACTCCACCTTTCCTAAAGTCAGTTTTAACATAAAAATGCTAAAAGTACTACTCTTAAGCAGAAACTAAAATAAGCGTAGTCCACTTTTAGTAAAAATAATTCACTGAAGACATTGAGAATATAATTTGCCTTATTTAGTAAATATTTCTAGTTTACATGTGGCCATATCTTGTTTGGAATTTTGTTCGCTTTAACAGTATCTGAAATAGGTGGATTTATTACTTAGCAAAAGGTAAAAACTGATAATTTTAATATTAACTTTCTTGCTAAAATAGACATAATGCCTCTAGGAAGAACAAGAATATTTGCTTTTTAAAAAGCAGCTGCATAGTGAGTGAATAAGGAATTTAATGGCATATTGACATGAAAAATGAAAATAATTTCAAAAGCTTGTTTTTATTGAAAGCTTTAAGCCTTAACAATAATAAAACCATACAAAAAATACATTAAAAAACCACAACTTCCAATCTCACACCCTATAACAATTACTGTCATTTTCTAATTTCTTTTCTATAAGCATCCATATTTTTCACATAAGTGAGAACATAATATATGGGCAGTCATGCATATGTGACTGATTTACTTTGGTTTATATTAAAAACATTTCTCAGACCTACTAAATGTTCTTCCTAATGTTTAATTTAGTTGCTGCTATGCATTTCCTCAAAAAATGCACCACAATTTAAAAACAATCATTACCTGATTACTGGGTATCTGACTTGATGCCTATTTTTTCACTGTCAACTAATGTGATTTTAAAATTCAAGGAAAATGTTTGCATTGAATTTTATTACTGAATATTAAATTTTCATTTTAGAAACAGGCTTTCAAGAATTGGTAATGACCTGCTTTCTTCTAAATTTCCCTCATAGAAAGAGTTCTTCATTTTCCTCTCTTTTTGACAAAACTTACAGCCACTATGTGATTAATGCTAATCAAAATATGTGGTTTTGACTACATAAATAGCTAGGCTGCCCAGAGTTGAAACCTGACAGCAAACTCAGGGCCATGTTTTCTCTAGAACTTTTTAGTAGGTAGATGATGGCTAATAAACAGAAAACAAGAAAAGATTTTGCCTGTATCTTGATTTTACCTTGTGCCCTCTTCAGTATGCTTAACTTCTGACAGACATAGAGTCTATGAAATGAAATTAGGTGTGTATTCATTTGTAAGAAAGGATATATTTGAAATCCACTTTATTATGAGAATTGTTTATATAGCCTAGTAGTGTTTCTATTTCCTATAATGTTGAAATATTCAAAATTCATAAAATCTATCTATAATTGCCACTCTGACTTCAAATAAGCTTTTGGTTACAACTGAATCAGAAAAGAACTTTTTAGTTGGGGACCAGCATTGAATAATTTCTTTGGCTTTTTTTTGGATAAACTTTTCTAAGATTTTTAGCAAAGTTCTCCTGGGATCATGTGCAAATACTTCTTGAACATGCTTTTAAAGTCAAGATGATTGAAATCTTGAATAATCTTATTTGCAGCACTTTGTCCTTAATATGATTTTTATATCTTTTACAACTTTGTTAACTGTTATATTTTGTATATGGTTTGGGTTATTAAAAAGTTAGTGTATTTAAGTGGTCATTGTGAAATTATAAATAAGTATAATGCTTCCTTGTTTAAGTCTATAATTCTGTAATATGACTATTACTTTGTCATAAGGAAAAATGGCAATAAAAAAATGTGGTAACTTGCCCAAGTTTAACACGTCAACACCTGCACAATTAGATCTGAAACTTTTGTCTTCTGACTCCAAATCATACACTTTGCCAGCTGTACGGTGCTGTTGTTACTTCCAAATATTTTAAGTGTGACACCATTTTACCAGAAGGTAATTTAAATTTGCATAATGAAACAGACATTGCTTCTTGCTAATATGTTTTCCCAATATTTATGAATATATACTGTGTTCTATAATCAGTGATCTGAAACAACTGCAACTTGACAAGAGTTTTTTCATGAACAGCAACTCTGGTAGCTTCTCTTCTATTAATTTATACAAGATCAGGGCCTCCCTGGTGGCGCAATGGTTAAGCCACGCACTATGAAGCAAACCGCAGCCACTGCAGCACAAGTTCGATCCCTGCAGCCGGCCAGGCGGGGGGACCCACGTGGTGTGGCAGACCTCTCCTTCTGTGCCCGCTGCTCCTCTCAGCAGTGTACTTCCATTGATCTGCCTGTTCTGCTCCCAGCTCTCTGTGGTGAATCCTTTCAATCCCCCCACACCTCTGGCCTGTACCCCAGTGCTTGTATGCATAAATAAATAAATCTTTAAAAAATAATTTATACAAGATCAAAGTGGTCCAGGATTAAGCAATGCCCACTTTGAATTTAATATATATATGTGTTTTCTACAATATATGACAAAGTACTTATTATATTTATTTTACTCTTTAACAGAACTTTCTTCATTACTAGAGGTTATAAACTACTCAGCACTGTCCTAATACTATTGAAAAAGGTTGAATTAAGGTGGATGATATCTCAGAAACACAAAATATTCTATTCTCTGGAGCTTTCAACACAATTTTTAGTATATATTTTCTTTTAAATATCTGTTTGGTTTTTAATAACATGTAGTGTCCTTCATGTAGAGTTATATTAGATATTTTTAAAGAAATGGCATTGAGTAAATTATTGTGTGATGCTTTGTATAATACAAACAGGTAAAAATTAGTTACTTAAGCCTATTATTTATTGAATCTCTTCACACTCCCTGAAACAATGGACATTTAATTAGTCCTGAAAAAAACTACGTCTGGGTGAATGTATCAGAACAATCACAGTAAAATGGAATTTTGTTTAAAGTTTTGCCAGCTAAATCTATGGGTTAAAAATTTCCAATTTATTGGAATTCCCAAATATAGAAGAAACAAGATACTAATATAATGTGGATGTATGTGAGTTTTTAAATTGTTATCTCTTAACTTCAGTCACAATTGGGATTGGGACTCTACAAACCACATTTCTGTGGGGACCAGTTGTTTCCTTGCAAGCCTTGGCCAATGAAGGACCAGACAGAATACTCTAAGACTGGAGCGGGAAGAGAGGACTTCATTTTTTCTGTTTTCTTCCTGTTTTGCTTTGGCTTTCTTTTTCTTTTTTTAAATCAATATTGCTTCAGCCTTGTTTCTTCACCCTGTCAGCAGCAATTCATTCAGTGACAGCAACTGAATCCAGTTTTAAGTCATTTGGCAACACTTGAAGAATAGTGTCTTCTCATTCCCTGAAAGACCCAGGAAGCAGCGGTATCTTCAACTTAGAGGTCTGGGTTCCAGAGCAAAGGTTGCCACTAGGCCTGAGAAGCAGTAGCACCAGGTGAGCAGAACCTCCTACTCACAGTTTGAGCTCTATAAGTTCCTTTTTCAATGGAAAGGTTGGATAGTTCTCAACCTGTTTCCCCAGCCCTCAAAGTGGTAGCAGCTTCCTGTAATTGCTAGTCCATTATGCCATGGTGTTTTCTTTCTGATTTTTCATAAATACCCTTTTTATATACAATTGTCCCTGTTAAATATAACTGTGTGATTTCTATCTTCCAAACACAAAAGAAAGCAGTTTGGGAGTTAAAGGAAATAGCTCTCTGAAGGTAAGTATGTTCATCTGGAACTGGAATGTCTGGGAGGAGAAAGGACTATGATCTTCATATCAAGTAGGAATTATTTTCATACTTCATAGATAAGCCAATAGGTTTTATGGTATTAAATAACTTGTCTAAGTTTGCGCCACTCATTTAAAAGAGGAAGGTTTAACCATAAATACAGGAAGAATGTAACTTATGGAAATTACTGTGGCTAAAACTGTTAACACTGACTCTAAACTATTCACCTCCTCTAGTCCCCCCTTTCTGTTTCCTTTCATGAGACTCTATGTTCACAGGGAACTCCCGATTGTATCCACTAGTAGTAGATGCTTATGTCTTTCTTAGCCAAGTGCAAAAAATGGAAAATAAACCAATGAGAGCACAGACTGCTCAGACAGCCTGTCAGCAATACAACTATACTGATTTTTTGACACTGATACACCAAATTTTATATAAGATAAATGAGTGCTTTTGGAAATTGTACCTAGATAGCTTTTTTTGTGTATGGAAAATCACAAGAACACTTTATATTCTGTGTAGCGCCAGAAAGCACAGGGCAGGCTTTCTATCATTTGGGCAGATGGGGAAAGGAGAGTCCTGGAGCCCTCAATGGCTATTTGAGGCTTTAACGCTCTTTTTATGCCAATTGTTACTGGGCAGCAGGCTGGCAAGGCAGGACAGCGGGGAAAGCCTCTCAACTCCCGGCCAATCTTTATCCTTTGACTCTCTCTGGTGTCATTTTGTGGTCCTGCCACTTTGTACACTTGCACACGTCCATACCACACCATACTCCAGGTGTCCACAACCAGATATGTGTGCCCCAGGCACACACTCCCAAGCTTCTTCATTCAGAGACCAGTGGTGTAAAAGCCTGAACAATTTGCTTACCCTACACTTTATAAGTATCTGACTAGTTAGGACTTTTTGGCAGATAGATCATCTATCTATCTATCTATCTATCTATCTATCTATCTATCTATCTATCTATCTATCTATCTATCTATCTATCTATCTATCTATCTATCTATCTATCTATCTAATTTATCATCTATTATTCTAGATGATCTAGTTATCTATCTAGCTATTATCTAATGAGTTTATTGAGCTATAATTTATAACTAGAAAATGCTGATTTGGGTTTTTATGCTTGCTTTCAAATGTTCACTTTCTTTGAGAGATAAGAGAACTGAAAACCTACTACTTGCCCACACTTATAAGATGAGTTACCAGAACTTAAGTCTTCTACCATTTAAACTAAACGCTGTTTTAGGAAAAAATTATTTAAATGCAGAAGAAAGTCATACAGTAAAAATCATTTAAGAGATTTAAATGCTAAAACACTTTCACATTGACACATTTAAGGAAAATATATATTAATTGAAAATTTTCTTTACAGCAACTTAGGATACTGTTCTAAATCCTGAAAAAGAAACTACATCAGGAAATGTCTTTAAATTGTCAAAGACTAAAGTTTTCCAATAGTATTTAGACTAATTAAGTGCCACCTTACATTACTGGTAAATGGGATTATTTTGATGCTGTCAGATCTTCATATCATTTTTAGGACAAGTTATTATAAGATATCTGATATTTAAAATAAAACATTTTGTAGAAATTATAAAAATGATTTGAGAAAATCATCCTGAAAGATTTGCATTTGGCCATAAAGGGATTAATAATGAAATAACTTGCTTAACTCAGTCCTTTGAAGGTAGTGATAATGGAAGCATGGCGGTAGGTCTGAGTTCCATGTAGGTACAGCTGTTTCTTTTAAATCCATTGACTGATATTGCTGTATATCAGTTTTATATAATCACTGCACTGGATATTGACTCTAAATGGCTACTTATGATTGTAGCTTTGTCACTAATTAATTATATGACCTTGTGAAAACCAAAATCTTCTAAATTAAGGGAGAAATTAATAATACAAATTGAGTAGCTGCTAGATATGAGGCCTAACAATAATGCCCAGGATGCAAGAATATAGACACCAGAGTATCTTTCTTGACCACGTGGAAGAAAGAAGGCAGGTAGGAATCATATAGTCATCACAGAAGGAAATACAGCAATAAAATCTGTATAGCAGAGCCAAGGAAGGAAAGTGTGTGTTGCTGAGAAAAACAGAGGAACTAATTTAGTTTGAAAGTACTGTTCATGCCAAGATCTGAAGGATGAAGTCAAGTTAACTAGATGGTAGAGAGAAGTAGCAACAGAAGAAATGACTTCAAAAGAAAGGTTCTGAGGCAGAAGTAATGTGGTGTTCTGTGGAACCAAAAAGATCCCGTATGACTGGAGCAAAGAGAACAAACCCTTACAGGGATCATGAAGTTTCTTCCCTATTTGAAGTGTTTATTAGAAACTGTTGTCCAACTACACATTTGTATACATGGGGATTTTTTTTTGTTTGAATATAACTCATAATTAAAGGCTTGTAAGACATTTACTGTTTTTTTTTTTTGTACAATGAATGATCTATGTACATTTTGTATTTGTTTTACATATCCTTGAGATATGGATTTCAATCATCAACATTTAATTAATAACACAAATCCCCTAACACCATAAGCCAAATTCCAGTTACCACAAAATAGTAACTGTAATTTTATAATAAGGTCAAACTTTGCTGTTAGTGTTTCGGTCCACAAATGACTTAGTAAATAACAGATGTGTATTGTGATTACTGACCAAATATATCACCTTTTTCAACATCTGTCAGTGATTTGATACTGTATATCTGTTATTCAGTTTACACACTGACAGCCAATATGTAGTTTTATTGTCTTCCAGTGATAAAACCATGGATAATTAAAATGAATAAACAAAAGCAGGAATTGATAGAACAAAGAATTGAAGAGTAACATTGGAAGTTAAATTAAAATTAAAACGTAAATGTAAATGTAATTATAGAAGAAATAGCTGATTAAAGGGATGCAAGCATCCTTCTAATCAAAAACTCTAAATATGGAAACAGAGGAAGTAAAATTGAACTTATTGACATAATTGAGAAAAGTTGTAATGTGATAAAATTGGATGAAGATGTACTAGAAGTGATACATGCAAAAGAACTACACATTGAAGGAAATCTTGGAGATAGCTCACGACATTGATAAAATGTCAAAGCAGATCAAATTTTAGAAAGGAGAATGCAAATTCATTAAGGCATAAAATATGCTTACTCCATATTACAAGTTATAGAGAAGGTAAGCACTGTTTAAATTACTTTTGATAAGTCTTTAACACAAAGAAATATAAAACACATCAATTCATAATACTTTTCCTGTCATAAATTGCATTTTACCCAATACCTGTTCATTTTACTGTATTTCTCTATATATTTATAACTGACATAAAGAGTTTTTAACATTTTAACAGAATTTTTTAAAGGTCATGGAAAATTCTATTTTTTCCCATTAATTTTAAAAATCACTCTTATTGTTTCCTTTTTTGGTTCCATACTATGAGGCAGAGCAAGCCCTGCCCATACTTTTTACTAAACTTATGTGTCACATTTAAGCTGATTTATTTTAGGAGACTGAAACTATTTTATGAGTTTACAAAACTCTGTCTCAAGGAATTCTAAATCAATACCAGACCTGGGAAATAGTATTAGTTAACTAATTGTTTAGAATACCATTCAAATATTGGAAACCCCTTTTAAGCTTCAGCATCACCAAAATCCTAGAAGATCAAGACATACTATTCTTCATCAGTAAATACAATGAAAATAGGAAAATCTGTCTATATTATAAATTCCATTTGGACATAGTATTTTGTTTTTACTTTATAAAGAGATTAAATATACTAACTAATGCTAGTGAGTTGTGAATACTTGTGAATGAAATATGCAAAATAATTAATAGATAATTTTAACTGATGGAAAACAGGATGAAAAATTTACATACCGGTTGTAGAAATCATCTCTGTAGTAATCATAGTCAAAGACATAACCACTAAGAAGGGAAACAAAAATTAGTTAACAGTTGCCTTATTCACATTCATTTTAGTATTATTTTATGATGTTACAGAAATAAATTTATGCTCATTTTTAAATATTCATTTTTCAACATCATAATATATCCGGTGGTTATGAAATAATGTCCAGTTGGATATAATACTACATCAAGCTATTGTTACATGTTGAAAATGTAGGGACTGTTAATGGTTTGTGTAGTTTGGAATGGAAGAAAGCAGGCAGCAATATAATTTCTCCAAATACTTGTAATCAAATATGAATACAGGACCTCCCTGGTGGCACAGCAGGTTGAGCACAGTGCTGTGAAGCATTTGCTGGCATAGTAACATGAGTTCAATCCCTGGCAGGGAGGGGACCCACATGGCCAGCAGACTTCTCCTGCCTCGCCCACTGCTTCCCTCAGCAGTGTACTTCAGTCGATCTGCCTGTTCTGCTCCTCACTGTCTCTGGTGAATCCTCTCACCTCCCATGATTCTGGCCTGTACCCCAGTTCTTATATGCATAAATAAATAAATATTTAAAAAAATATGAATGCAGACCATTTTTTCCCAGAAAGTATATAAAGTAGTAATCCCTTCTTTCTAAAATTTATACAGTGAGATCAAATAATGAAGCGAAGTTTTATATATATATAATACAAATAAAAGGTTTAATGACCTATTCATTGTGAGAATGATAACTAGAAATGTAATTTTCTCTGAAATACTGAATTTTTTTCATTCTAATAACTTGTGATTAAACACTTTACATAGAAAAAACTCAAGGAAATACTGGCAAAATCTTACCAAAAGCAACAACAGTTGAAAATATAAGTAGGCATTAATACATGCATTTCAGTGATAAGATTATTATGACTAGTCTCCTTTACATAACAAATAAAGTACTCCTATACATTTGTATAAATGTTAGAATTTACAAAGTGCTTTAGAAACATTATTCCCTTTTAATTTTTGTCTTCAACATAATTCTCTTGGACACAGTAATAGGAAGGAACTAAGATGCAAAGGAGCTAAGTATTTAAAGAAAAATCTCCAGAATTGATTTGAATCTAAATTCTGTAGAGTTATTTCATGACATAGTGCAACCCTCCCCAACCTGTATGAAATTTAATCCCATATGAATGGAGTATTTGAACCACAAAGGTGTAACTATTAATGTTTACTTCTTAATTTTTTATTGTCAGAAAATATATATAATATAAAATTGACTGTTCTAAGCATTTTTAAATATATAATTCATTTGGTGTAGGTACAGAGTGTTGTGCATATGCTACCACTAGCCATTTCTAGAAATTTTTTATTATCTGAAATAGAAACTCAGTACCTATTAAACAATAATTCCCCATTCCTTATTTTTCTCTCAGTCCCTGGTAATCTCTATTTTACATTCTGTCTCTTTGAATTTATCTATTCTAGGTATCTCATGTAAGTGGAATCATATACTTGTCATTTTTGTTTGACTTATTTCACTTGCAAATGTTTTCAATATTTATCCATGTTGTAACACATATCAGAATTTCATTTCTTTTTATGACTGTGGAGGTTAACAATGACTATGATGACACCTGATTTAAGCCCTTTTGTGTGAAAGTTTCAAGTTTTAAAGTTATTATTTATATTTATCACTGGTACATACCTATGATTGTATCTTATGCTTCATTTTTTTAAGAATATGTTCATATATCCCTTAGAGATTTCTTCATGAATCTCACTGGTGGTTATTAAAGTAGCCTTAATATTCCCTCCAGCTTGAATAAACTATAGATTCCTTTCTGACTATAGATTTCTGCCTTCTCTTTTCTTAAAGCTTTAGAAACTTTGGACTTGTAAATTCTTTCTTTTTCCCCGACAGGACAGATTAGTATCATCCCAGTCTGTGACCAACTTTACAAACCAGGAATGTCTTTCTCAAGGATCTGAGAGTTGTCTTTGAAATGTAATCATCAAGAAAGATAGCGCTCCTATGTCCCTGTCTCTGTAGGAGACAGGAGCCTAACTTTGGTTAGTGCCAACTAGTTCGCCCCACTTCTTAAAAACTCATGCCTTTTTGTTTCAGGAGAGTTGAGTTTAACCTCTCTCCCCTATTTCAGCAGTCCTGCATATAGTCTTCCTTGCCTGTTTTACTACATATATATTACAACATTCTTCCTCCTTGCCTGTTTAACTTGTCAGATGCAATTTTTATTTAACAGTGCTGGAGACAGAATATAAACCAATAAACAAAAGAAAGATTTTAAACAGATATTACTTGGAATGAAAGGGATGGGAAAGACAAAATCAGAGGGGAAGAACTATTTAAAGAGATCAGCCAGTCCTCTGGCCTCTCTGAGGAGGCAATATGTAATTGAAAGTTTGAAAAGTGAGAAAGGTCCTATCAAGAGCCAGGAATGAAAAGGAACAGATGAGGGAACAGAAAACACAGATGAACAAGGTAGAAAGATTCTGGATAGATTAAATGAAGCAAAAAGGTTAGCCTGCTACTGTTACCATCTCTCAAACAAGAATTAGGTGTCATGGCCAATCTAATCTTTCTATACTTCATCTAGAAAATGGGATAATGCAGTTTCTAGCATATTGTAATCACTTACTCATGCATTCAATAAATGTTTTATTTTTTTAATTAGTTTTCACAGAACTGGAATTTAAACAGTTTACCTGATTTTTCCCATTGTGTCATGTTTCTTTGAGCATTTGTTAATTTAAATAAGCTAATAATCTTAATACTTTGGTATATATAATTTTATTTTTCCTCAGATGTTAAAGAGAGGTTCTAAAGAATTATGAACAAGATGATGAGAATATTTAATTAAAGGTGCATACATTTATCTTAATTTCCATATATGTCCTTTCTGTAAACTCCCCAAGTGCCAAGTATTGTTTAGATCTGTTTCCCAGTTTTAATTCTCCCGAAAGTAAAAAATTTAATGAGTGAACTTAATGTGGTATTTATACAAGTTGAGTCTCAAAGATGCATACCTGAAACATATAAAATGGCAATAAAATAATGTTGATAAGTTACTAATTCTAACAGATAAATTTGAATATTTTATTAAGTATCAGACATGATGCTAAATATTTTAGAGTCATTAAGTGGATAATGTTTGAGGGGTCATTTTTTAAAAAACATTACAACAACATTGGTTTATTGCAATATTGTTTATATTGGTTTCATGTGTATGTCATCATAAATCAGTATCAATATATTCATTATGCACACCACTAAGTCTAATTCCATGAAATTAATCTACTTGACCTAATTTATTCATCTCTCTCCCCTTCATTAATTTTGTCTTATACTCTAAAAGTTTATTTTTGTTTTATTTAGTTCATCTGATAGTTTTGCTTTTCTGTGTACAACATATGAGTGAAATCCTGTGGTGTTTGGACAGAAATTTTCATACAATGGAAATTCTTAGTATTTTCAGATGTCATTAACTTGATAGAGATATGATATGTGACTAAATGTTTTCAAAATAGTTTCTTCTAAGACCTTTTTTATATTATAATCTCAGAGGGATGTAATTGTAAGAATATATGGCAATTTGACTAATTAATAAATGTTATTAATGTGGATGATGATGATTCTACTCATGTATCTTATATATTTAGAACATACTCTAGTAAGTTAAGGCTTTTGGAAATTTAAAATTTCATGAGAAATAAAGAATTCAGTTTATTTTTCTCAGTTGCTGCTTAAATGATCTCGCCCAACTTGTTTACTTTTTGTTCAGTCCTGATTGCTAAATCATATTTGTAAGAACCACTTATAGCCAAGTATCCTGAATTTGTTGATCTCTAAGTCCCACAGACTGCCATCATGAAATCAGTTTTACTTGACAAAGTTAAAAATGAAATGAAATGCACAAATAGACTTGTTTTGGTAATCATAAGCCTACTTTTGTCTTAGTGGTTTGGGCTTTTAGCTGAAATGCCACCGTTACAGTTGAGTTAGCTTATATACTGTAAAATCAAGCTGAATTTTGAAAGAAGAGGAAGTTCAAGGAGATGAAAAAGGATCACCACAGGGTAATTAGATTCATTCCACTTCCTGCTGCCTCTCTCAATTGTTTTATGTAGTTTTTTTTTTTTTTAAATATTCCTTTCCCAGATTGTCTCTTTCATAAGAATCCCTTCTTTTCCTTTTGTGTCAGTACCTACTGCAAATTAACTGTTTAAAAGTGGCATTTACAGAAGTTTTAGTTAGGTTTATAAGGTGTTGTATATATCTTAGAATTTCATCACTAGGAAAACTTGTCTTTCACATTAAAAAAAAAAAATTCCACCCCCATCATAAACCATGAATAAATGCTGTTATGTTCACAAACTAATTTGTTTTGGCTTTTAAAGGAAAGTTTACCTTTTAACTTTTTTTGTGGTGGTTTTATATGACTGACTCATATAAAATGACTGGTTCATATTATTTTTAAAACATAATAATAATATATTAAATGTTTTGGTTACTCTCCAGGAGCAAACTAAGTCCAAGAATATTATGACTTTTGTCATTTAGGGACATGGTCAATGGTAATGGGTCAACATTCTAGAAAAGTGAAACAACAATCTTGAATATTTAACACAAATAAGTATTTTATATTTTAACTTTAAAATCTAGTACATTTTAATGACTTTTATTCTACTTCTCTGTGTAACTTTATTCTACTTGTTTAGATTCCCTCACAATCTAATGGAAGTAGGAAATGGTAAAATAATTGTTTAGATTGCACATTCGCATTCTTTTATTACTGAACACTAAATTAGACCAAATAACTTTCTTGGAATTCCATTTAAACTTTTTCATTTATAGAAAAATAAATCACAACTCACTGGGCTTTGTAATATATGTGATCAATTTTATCTAATCCTTTTGAATTCATAGAAACAGTTTCATATGAACAGACTAATATGCAAAAGTATTTTTTATTTTCCATCACAGAACTTCATTAAAACATAATCTGAAGAATATTAATAAACTTGCACAAGGACGGAGCATACTAATGGTTTGTTAACTGACATTCTGGCAATAATAACTACTACAGGAAAATTCTCAGTTACTGTATTTGGTTCTCTAAATTAAATTGAATAATCAATTATTGAGTATTCTAAGGTGAAATATTGAAAGTTGTTGATAATATCAGCAGAAAATGACTTTAGCCTCAAGCAATGTTAATCTATAAGGAATCAGACAATACATATACACGAATAATTCAAGGCAGAATTCACTTGATGCCAAGATGGAAATAAAAATTGCTGGAGCTTGTAGGCAGAAGAAATAGGAGGTTATTGGTGGGGCATAGGGATCAAACAAAGCTTCACAAAAAGATGCCATTTGAATTCTTGTAAAAGGACTGGGATTTGACAAGTGAATCTTCAAAAGGAGTCATTCTAGATGGCAATGGGAAAAAATGATGGAACAAGTATGGTGAACACTGCTTTATAAAGATCATGCTCTCTCTTTAGCATAGCTATTTTTCAGAATATCTATGGAAGTCATGAATGCAGAAGTTATAATGTAGGCTACCTAACTGAATTTTCAGAGCATACTTCTTCATGGTGAAGTTTGAAGCGAAATCAGAAATGTCCTCAGAGGCACCTACGTGATCCTATTTCTAATATCGTAAAATTTGGTGTTGGTTTCCTATTGTCAAGAATACATAGAATTGAACAGATTTTATAAACTTTACCATGATAATATCTAGAAAAATATCAGTCCTTTTCATTTTAGGGAGTACATATAAAACTAAGGGTTTTTTTTTTGGTATGTGTTTGTGTTATGTGTATGTGACACACATGCACATATATATTCAAAACTGAAAAACAATGAAATAAGCTATTCTAAATTTCACTGTCAAAATATTCAACTTAGTATCAAGGACCTTTGGAACAGGGACATGGCTAGAGAGAATCTAGGAAATTATGGTACATCCCTTTATTTCCTGGCTAATTGTGGACTAGGACCTGACAGCTTAGAAAACTAGAGTGACTGAGAAATTCAATAGATTGAAACAACCCACCCAACGTTTATGAATTCTTGTCTCTTGCTGTGAGGTGAGTCAAACTTACTGTTTCACACATGTAAAGGACGATGACTTTAATTGAAGGGTGTGAAGAGTGAATTCTGGGAACAGGAGAGAAAGAGGAGGGGGGAAAACAATTATTTTTTCCCTCTTCTGCCTGAGTTAACACATGGATTCTGATTTCGAAAGTATCATCTTACGCGAGGAATGCTTGGTACCCTTCCCTATACCTTACTCTTAAGAAGGATTTTACATAGACAATTCCAAAATTGTGTTATTTTGTCTTCTTATGTAGAATGACTTGAAAAATATATGATTTTTTAAAAAATTCATGATGACTTGATAAAGTTACAGTGAAATGCACATTTATTATTCACAAACATCATGACACATCAGGTAAGAAGGCTATGAAAACATCTAGCTATTCTGGAGGCCTGGCTTAATTATTCTCACCTGGCCCAATGAAAAAGTCTCCAACTGGTATTCCTGATCCCAAGTGCTTTTACATCTCCTAAACATCATACATGCCATTAATTATTGGGAGACATTCTTTATACAATTTATATATAAAGATTAAAATAACAACAAAAAACCTTCAGTTACTCCTCATGGCCTTGACCATGATGTTTAGATCCTACAGAATTTAGTACTTTCCAAAATGCAGCTGCTTCTTCCCACACTCTTTAAAAACATATTCAATCACTATTTAAATCCTTCAGCATTTTCCAGTACCCACCCTCTGCATGGCAAAGAAAAGTTCCTTGCTCTCAGAGAGTAATTTTTCTTCTTTCTATACAATCTTTTCCATTAGCCCAGCTGGTTGCTTAACAGAAATGTTCTGATAATGGGGCTTTGCTCAGACTTTCCTCCCATCCACATATGTTGTAGTTTCTTTCTGATGAATACATATCCATTCTTAAAGGCCTCACTCAAGGTCCACATCTTTGCCAACTATAATGTTGCATTAGACTAAATTCCACTTATTGTGTTATTCCTTAACTATAGCCTTTTGTATTTACATTTGACTCATGCTTGTCAGCTCTGTGCTTTTGTTGTCACTTAGCTAATCTATACAGATTTATTTCTGCTAGCCTTTCCCTTTACAAACCAGTCTCTCTAACCCATTAAACATTCACATCTTCCCTCTTTGAATTTAATCTAATTTGTCTGAATTTCTTGACACTGATGTTCAGAGTAAAATATTCCAGGAGGAACTCACGTCAAAATTCCGTAGAATATTATCCATCTCTCTGTTTTAACTGAATTTATTTGTAAATGTGTAAATCTTTTTTTTATTGCTTCTTAGGTGTACTTCTATCCAAACATATTATGTATAATTGACCATTTGGGAGTCTGTCTTACTAGATTGTGAGCTTTGAAAAGACAGGGTGTTTGTAGTAACATGAATGATATTTTCTTTGGTTAGATTTCTGAAAATGTTATGCTCTAACATTCATTTTTATTTATTATATATATGATATTTACTGTTACTTCCTTTTTGGATAGAAACAAAATATTTCTATTAGAATTTGTCAACATCTATCAAATTAGAATGTTGAGACCACTAAATTGCCGTATTGGATTAGACTTTTCTGCCAGTAAATCTCAATTTATTCTCTTTCATCTCTAAATCTACTTTTTTTCAGCTTTTGCTTTGGATCCTGTAAATTGTTCCTTTGATAACTGGCACTATGTTAGGGTGTGCTGCTAGAGGAAAGACTGAAGGAAGGAAGAGGAAACGGTTTCTTTTTCTAATTCCCATCTGCTTTTTATTCCACTGGTATCTTTGTCAGCAGCATGTAGCAGACATGCTGGTAGCCCAGTAACAGGGTACCTACTTAGTACCTCAGACCCAACAAATTTCTCTGTCATCCAGTTGGCAGAGGCCATGCCATCTCCAATAAGATGTTTTTAAAAATATTTTTTTTATTGAGCTAATATAGGTTTACAGTGTTTCCATAATAGAAGTGTAGGTTACTGCCTCCTCCCCCCAATTCAGGCATTGTGGCCATAGTGCACCCTCCATCAAAGAACCCATTGCCCACCACCATAGACCTCTGTGCTCCCTCTTTTTCTTTATTCTCTTCCCTCTCTTTCTCCCTTTCCTTGTGGTTGCCTCCATTTGAAGCTTTCAAGGGACAGCTTTTTCAGTTTGGCTTTGTCTGACCCTTTGTTTTGTTTTCCTGTATTCCACATTTAAGATTCGAATCACAGCTTCCGAGGGAGAGGCTTTAAGTTAGTTCTTTCTCTGGATGCTCTTCCTTAGTCATAGACATTGTAACTGTTCAGTACATTTTCTGGTCCAATATTTCTTGCAGTCTTTTTATCCTTTTTAGGTAGTGAAACATAACCATATTTCACTAGCTAATGATTCCTCATGCTAAACTTTCTCAATATTTTTTGCAGTCTCTTTATCCTTTTTAAGCAGTTATCTATATTTTACTAGTTAATAATTCCTCATTTTAAATTTTCCCTGTTAAAATGATTGTATGATTTCTGACTTCTGTCTGCTAAATGGACCTTGACTGATAAAACCAATTAGGTATTCTTGCATTCTACATACTTGAGAATGGTATATGTGAAAAACAGTCAAAGGGTACTAATGTTTGTTTATTAATAAACTTTCTCATAGTTTGTACAATGGATATTATTTAATTTACTGGATTACAACTATTTTTCTAAAGCTTTCAAAGGTAAATATATCAACTTTTTCATATAGAAGACTAGCTCATAGAAGTGTTTAGAGTGATGTCAAAAGAAATTCCATTACTACCACTACTAATGATAGTAATAGTTCACATTTATCAAATGCTTAGAATTTAATCAGCCATTGTGTGTGCTTTATAATCAAATCATTTTAATTATCAAACTAAATTATCACATCAAATAGTTTATCTTAAAATTCTATATTATCTTAATTTTATAAATGAGAGAACCAAGGCATCAGTATGACCAGTTAAAGTCCAGAGCATAAGCCACTTTGCCTATGTCTTACCTTAGGTAACTACATCTATATTTATTACCATATGTCTTACCAGATATTAGTGTAAGATATATTTTGGTAATTTTGTCAGTTGCAAGATAAAACCATGAATATAAAACCACAATCATAAAACTAGTAAAATCTTAGGTACAAAATGAAATGAAGTGTCTTTTAAAAAAGAAATGCTAATTCTGTGGACTTTCACTTTGAGAAATATTTAGTTCAGTGTATTTCAGTGAAGTTTCAGAAGGATTTTAAACATCTGAAATGAATACAGATGAAAAAATTAGGATGGCAAGAAATATCAAAACAATGACCCTGTATGACAATGGTTGAATTAAATAGGGATGTTTAGGCTAGAGAAGAAAGCCTTTGGGAAGAAAGGCAGCTAACTGTTTAAATATTTGAAAGACTGTCTAGTGGAAGAGGCATTGAATTTATTCATTGTGTCTCCAGAAGGCAGAGCAAGTATTAAAGAGTGGTAATTACAAGAAAGAATGTTACTGCTAAGTATAACAAAGAAATAGAATAATGAATTCCAGATATCTTGAGCTTCTGGTAGTTTGGAAAAGAGAATAAAATTAAATAAAATGGAAAATACCATGACAAAACATTGCATGAACTAGTTTAACACAGTATAACAGGCACACATGCTTTTAGAAGAGCCTGAAAGCCATTTATTAAAATTTTTGTAGAAAAGAGAATTAATATATTACCTAGTTCTGGGATATCTTCCAAATTGAAATACCATGATTTTATTAAAATCAAATTACATTGTTAAAATGTAACATCTAGCTATTCACACACAGGCTTTGGGAAGAAGACCTGGTTCTGGCCCTTTCTCTTTAGCATCAGTTCCAGCCTATTTACCTCTCTTCAGTCAAATTGTATATGATGAAAGAGGAAGTCAAAACTGAAATTTCATATTATCTAGAAGGAAATAAAAAGAATTTTCAAAAGCTATGGGACAAAGTGACTACTTGACTCAGAAACATCTATTATTTCAGATGTGTATATTATTAAAGATGAAAGATGTGAAAAGAAAGGGACTCAGTCCTCATCTAATTAGAAAAAGAAGAACATGGTAAGCCAATGCAAACTATAGGGAGGAAATTGATGTCAAGTTCAAGTCTGGAAATCTATCAATCTAATCTAGCACAAAAACAAATGAAAGGAGAAAAATATGATTTTCATCAATACATGCTAAGGAGCCATTTGATAAAATATAAGAGCATTCTTTATAACAGAAAGTAAAAGAAACTATTGAGACACAATTCTGTGCCAATAATAAGTAGGAATTATCTTCACATAAAACAATGAAGCCATTAAAATAAAATTGGACAGATAGCTTTTATCACCATCATTATTACAATATATATTAAAGGTTTTTAGCAAATTATTATATACTAAACTTTGTCTTCCATTATGCATATAACTTGGATTTTTCTATATTGCCCATTTTCCTGAAATGCCTAACTACTTATAGCTGTCCTTTATATCCTTTTTACTATAAACTCATTTTGTACTGAACACATATTAGCTAAGATGAATGTTTCCTACAAATGGTATTGAGCAGAAGTGGAATATTGAATAATTCTTCCAATCCTCATTGATTTGCTTTGTACTTTGTCAGTTATTATTATCTGTATGAACAAGGTTTATTGTTGTGTTTCTACTTTATCTTCACTGACTAATGTGCCATTTCTTATCATAAATGATACATTTGTAGAAGAGATAGTCTTCCTCATAATTACTATTCTTCAGAATTTTTTTTGACAGTTTCATTAGATGAACTTTAGAAATGCTGAAATTTCCCAACAGTCAATTTGCCACTTTGCCCCCTTCATGAAGTCTTTTGCTAACGAACATGACTAAATAATTGTTAAATATATTTTTACAAAGTATATTGGTCTTTAAGATGCTGGTGTCCAGGTTGGACAAAACTAAATTAGCAACTACATTTATAGAATTCTGTGAGATTTTTGTATACATATTTTCTGTTACTATCATGAATGAGAATTGTCGTAGCTAAACAAAGAAGTCTGTGGTATACCCATTTCACTCAAATTGTTGTCTTTCTGGGTCTAAAATTTTTTTCTTTCTGGGTCTAAAACATTATTTTCTCTCTTAAGGTTAGCTTTTTTTTTAAAGAGGGTAGTATTGATCCCCATAATTCTACTCCCTGGTATTTTTTTTTTAAATGAAACACTATGTGAAAATGCCAAATTATGGAAACACATGCACAATGTTTTCATGGAGTTGAGTGGACTAAGATGATGTACATACATATGATAGAAGAGTTATAAAAAATATAAATATTGCCATTTTTCACATTCATATTTTAAAAACCCTATTAAAATCAAGTTATTATATTGTGTCTTTCATTATTGCTTAATGTTCTATAAAATTGTTCGCTGGGAATACCTATTGTATACAGATAAAACTCAAAGGACTTTCATCCTTTTTTTGTGTGTGTGTTCTCATTTTACCACTTTACTTTCCTCTATTTTACTCAAGGAATCCTTATCTACTTTTCTCCCTATTATCACTTATTTTCACTTGTAGTTTCAAATCCAACAGTGACTGGTTCCATTGTGGCACTGTACTGAATCTGGAATTTTGCTAAAGAGTTAATGGATATTTTCTAGGTTAACCTCTTCTTATTTTTACTTAGTAATGTAGAGGTAAAGTACTGAGTACCAGTGAGCTAAATTAACATATATCTTCTGTATTATTCTTTAGTATCTAGAATTAAGTCTTTGATTTTTAAAAATAAACTGATGAACTGATGATAGTTTTCAGTATAACTCCTTAGAAGTAAAATTGATGGGTGAAAGAATGTGAATTTTTAAATTTTTAACTATTTTTATACGTACTGTCTAGTTGTGTTTTGAAATAATTGTTTATATATTTTTTAAATAAATCTATTTTTTTACTTTTAAAATTGAGAAAAATTAGCATGTACATTGTGTTAATTTTATGTAATCAACATAATGATTTGGTGTATTTATATATTATAAAATAATTATCAGACTAGATTGAATTACTATCTATTACAACATAGGCACAAAATTTGTTTTCTTGTGATTAACACTTTTAAGATCTGCTCTTGGCAACTTTCAAATATACAATTAGTATTGTTAACTGTAATCACTATGCTGTACATTACATCCCTAGGATTTATTTACCTTATAACTAAAAGTTTGTAACTTTTGATTACCTTTTCATTCTTGGTGGCATTAAATCTTACTCTGAGGAATGAGTTCCTTTAGAATATTGTATTGTTTAACTGTACTGAAGAATTTTACATAAGCTTCCATGTTTCTCCCCCTCATTAATTCTTTTTTGTTTTGAATAAGTCAGTATTCAGTATTTGCATTTTTGTAACTACCTAAATATTATTTAGAGTTAAGCAATATACCAAGCAATGCTTACATTACCCTTCTGCACAAATTGTCCTTTCCTTGGTATTTATAATGGCCTCATTCTTTCATTCTTCCTGGAGTTCACCATTGTACTGCTGTGATCCAATCTGGCCGTCTCTAGGTGTGCTACAAAGCTAAACAGTGACCTGGGGATTTGCTTCTCTTGATCTCTCCCTTTTCTTTTGGATTATTCACTGATTTACTGAAACAAGCTTGAGTAGATTTCCTAAAGAGAGTTTGCTAATCCTTAGGTTTCTTAAAAGCATAGCCTATTCATATCATTCATGGGTTCTATTATTTGTGATCTTTATTTGTAACCTCACACCAATATTCACAGTGTTTTCAAGTCATTCACAGACACGCAAAGAGTGGTAAAAATGTTGAGTCTCTGAAGCAGCACATTCCCATTTGAGACTGAAACAAGTGACGCTCTGCCTTTCAGTTTCAGCTCTTATATTATTAACAAGTTTTTTTTCACGGTCTATTTAGTGCCATGATTTTGTACTTTTGTGGGTTTTGTTGGTGATTCTGCTATTTAGAATGGCCTCCAAAGTGACTGCGGAAATGTTGTCCATCATTACTAAACACTAGAAGATTGTAATGTGTGTTAAGGATAAAATATGTGTGTTAGATGACCTTTCTGCAGGCAATAATAAGGTTGATGGCTGGGAGTTCAACAACATAAATAAATCAACCATCTATATAAAAGAAACTGTTTTTAAACAGATACATACATTAAGCTAGGTTGTGTGCTGAACAGTTAAAAATGCAGTGACCAGAAGCAGACAGGAAACTCTATATTTCCCATAGGAATAATGGTTCAGAATTTGATAATGCAGTGAATGCTGTGACTTTACAGAACATAAGAACTGTAGCAAGAGTCAACTGTATCTTTTCCTATTTTCATGCTTAATAGCTATTGTATTTGGTGATACTAACAGTATGAATTTTCAGATTGAATATCATTTCTCTCAGGAGTTTGAAGGCACTATTCTATTGTATATACATTTCTAATGTGATGAATTTATTGTCATTTTGTGTCTGAGTCTATGTGACTTTTATTTCTTTATTGGTATGTTTAAGCACAAATATTTGTATCTACAGTAATTAATCTCTCTTAGTTTGGTTCATCTTTCATTTATTGTATCTTTCTATTTGGAAACTTTTACCTTTCAGTTAAGGACACTTTTTGTATTACTTATTTTATTATGTCCTCTGTTTACTCCTTGTGAAACAACTAGTGTTATATATTAAACTCCTAGAATAATTTCTAATGATTTTAAAATTTTCTCTTTACTACTTTACATCTTTTTGATATTTTAAGTTCATATTGCCAACTTTTACTGAATTTCTCATTTATGCTTTAATGTTTTTAATTTCTAAGTATTTTTCCTGTTATCTATCAGTTTTAATAGTTTTTTCACATGGATACAATAAGGATCTTAATTTCAGGATTTTAGTGGTTTTTTTTAAAGTTTAGTTTCTCTATTTCCCCTCTTTCTGTGGAGTTCTGAGTTTCTTTGGGGTTTCTTTCTTTTATGCTTGAGTGTTTTCTGAAATGCCTAGTGATCTTTTGCTGCTTGTTCATAATTCAGAGCAAGGCACTAAAAACTGGCTGGAAGTGGTGTGTGTGTGTGTGTGTACCCACATGCATGTACACAGGCATGAGTTCACCTACATGGCACACACATCCAGGTCTTGCTGACTGATGGTTGTCATTGGAGTGTGACAGGGTGAGGTTGTAGGAGCTTATTTAAAAAAATGTCAGTATCTCTAGGTCTCCTGGGATTGTTAATTTCCCCAGAGAGGATAAACTTCCAACTATTAAATAAGGAGAAGCTTCATCCTGGTTTAATATTAAAAATAATGGCATTTTAGGTTAGTCTAATTTCTCCATAGACCATTAAGAAATGGTACACAGTAGAGGGCTTAGTCAAGAACTAGATGAGAAGACATAAATTTCTTTTAGAAGACATACATAGTTTCTTATTGTGCTAGAATTGGTTTACAACACTGTGTATGATTGAGAGGTATATGATCACAGTTGCAGGTGCATGTTACTATACCACACTCATCACCAAGGTACCATAATCCTCTACCGTAGTCCACTGAGGGACACATTAATGAAGAAAAAGAGGTTGAAGAAAGTAGGAGAGGAGAGAGAAGAGGGAAGAGGAAGTCAAAGTATGAAGAGAGAGAGAAAGGAAGAAGAGACAGAGGAGGGTAGAATAAAGGAGGGTGACAGAGGAGGAGAGGAGGTAAAAGGGAAAGGCAGAGGAAAAAGAGAGACATAAGCAGAGGGGGTAATGGGAAAAAGGAGTTAAAGAAAGGCTGAAATGTCAGAGCTTTCCAGTCTTCATTCATGTGGCCATTATTTCATTTTTAGTTACGTCACTCACTATTTTGAGACACTGTTTGCTGCAACCAAATGTTACCATTAGCAAATTCCAGAATAGAAAGTAGACTGACTGACTAAGTCCCATCATCTAACAACATCATGCACAACTTTTATTTATAACCGACCTTTAATTGTTTTTTCCTTCTCACTATACAATAATACACTTGAAGGCAGAGACAGTCTTACATTTCCTAACTTATCATAGTGAAGATGCAGGTTTTATCTTGACAATTTCCAATCCATTGCAGATCATTAGTTTTGTAAAATATGAAATCATACTCTTAGATGTCACAGTAGTATCAAAATGCTATGAAAGTTTCTAAATGTTTATTTTTCTTTTCTGTACTTGTCACAAAATGGTAAAGTTTGGATTTGTACTGTTTTACTGAATCCACTAATTAACCACCTTTTTTTTTTAAAGATTTATTTATGCATATAAGAACTGGGGTACAGGCCAGAGGTGCAGGGGACAGGTGAGAGGATTCACCAAAGACAGAGTGGAGAACAGAAAAGGCAAATTGAAATACACCGTTGAGAGCATTGGGCAGGACAGGAGAGTTCTGTTTGCCATGTGGGTGACCCACCCTGGCCAGGAATTGAACTTGTGATGCTCTGGCTGCGGATAGCTTCATAGTGCTGCAACTTAAACCCTTGCACCACCAGGGAGGCCCTAAGTAACCACCTATATATCTTGCTTTGACATAGAAATATGAATGGAATTTTGCACTGTATAATGTGGAATTGACATTTCAGAAATATAAAGACGTTGAAAATGAAGTCTCAATTAGAGTGAAATGGCATTATAACATTAACTTGTTTTTAAACCCTGGTTTGTACTTGAAGGTTTAAATGTTAAGCAATTAACAATGTTTTCATTGAATAATGTGAATTGCAGAGCTATTTCAAGATACTGGATAAATAACTCTGCATTACCCTTCATCTGTCATTGTCAAAAATAAATGTCTAAATACTTTTTAAAATTCTCCAGCAATGATGATTTGCTGCTGTGATCCTTGTAATATAGAAGGGAAGCTCAATATTCAATCACAGTAATAGAAAATCATTCCTGTTTAGTAGACTGGTTTAGAATATCAGCTGACATTATTACTACATAATATTTTATGCACACACAGTATCCTTCAAATAATGAATTGATGCACTTAATGAAATTGGACAGCTGTTCATTACACAAAGGGCAGTAATGTTATCAAATTCTTTCTCCAATGCTTCAAACCAGAATCTGGTGACTGAAGAAAATTAAGAATGAGATGCTTTGATGTATTGGGTAGCCATGTAATCTGTGACTGGGTATTTTACATGGATATTTGGAATATTTAGTCTGCAATATTTCTAGTGAGATTAAAATTGACAACAAAAGATCCATGATTTAGGAATACATTTTAACATAATTTATTAGAGTACTTTACTTTTTGAAAGGCTTTCAAAATTTTTGTATCCAATTGGACTATAACATATACTTCATTGATATAAGACCTGCATGATATGAAAATTCAGCCAATGTCTGACAACAATGTCTCATCAAGTGTTTCATCTTTTATATGCTTTCAATAAAGTCACAGGGAAGCTATGTCCAGGACTGCCTACCTATGTTGAGCCAAACCACAGGCACTGCTATGTCATTTGAAGTTGAATGTTACTGTAGGTTCTAATGGCAAGTTCTAGATGTGATCTAGTAAACATTTCACCAAAGAAATAATGTTTCTAAATAATACAAAATCTTTTGTAGCTGATTTTTCATTTATATCAACCTTACTTGGCTTTCCAAATATAGCTGCTGAATCTATTTTGTTTTCTTGGTAAGGTCTTAGAGTGTAAATAATACTGGCTTTTGTTAATATTTGGCAGATATTGATTATACTGTGATAACTGATTTGTTTTACAAAGCAGAAATTTTCTGAATCAAAAGTGTTCTGTAATTAGAAAATGTCATTAAAAGTGTTAAACAGGTCACATTTTGTGATTGATGGGATAAGATCATTCTTGCCTGTATGAACAGAACTTAATTGGGAAGCGAGGCTTTAAAACTTTTGCCAGCACTTTTATAGTGCAAATATGAGATTCATAATACCTCTAAAAGCAATAAATAACTTTTTAGTACATAATTATTTTCTTGAATAATTAAGGGTATTGTTTTTGTGTTCATGATGGTTTAAATGAACATGAAACTCAGAAAAGAGGATGAAGCGTTAATATGTATGAAATAGGCAGGTCTTTATTCAAAGACCCCAGGCACTAGCTTTCATTCCAAGATGTTACCATTATTCTATGTGTCTTTATGGAAATCAAATTCTATCTCTATGTCTCAGTTTTCCAGTATTAAAAGTTATCTATTTACTCTATATGATAGTTAGAAAAGGCTCATTAAATAATAGAAAATAAAGCTAGTCAATACTTTGAACCCTCTAAGAAGAGTGTTGTTGATACTGTCAGGAAATTATTCAGATAATCAAGTAGAATTCAGTGGGAAAATCAGTTTTAGGTATATTTTGCGAAATTAAGAAAGGAAAAAGAATTCATTCCTTTCAAGTTGGTTTAATTACTTTCCTTTCAGGTGGGTTGATTTTAAATGAGTGAAATCAAAGTACTTATTCTACTTACTTATTTCTAGTGAGTAATTATTTAGAGGACTTATTTTTAATAGTACATGGGACTGAGACCTGAGCCACCGTATCTATTTTAAAATACATTCAATAAATACATCTTTTATCAAGAAAACTTTATGCTTACTCTTTCCAGTATTGCTTTTATATAAAAAAAAACCACATGTCTTTTGAAAATATTGCTGGTGGCAGTAAGGAAACAGTGGTTGTTGTGTAAGTTAATATACCTGTCAAAGCTTTGATTATTCTAAGTTTGATACCATAACATGATTTAAAATGAGCTTCTCAAGAGTAAGATTTTGTATGTGCCATGTTTAGTTGTTTATTTTCTTATATAAGGTCATTTTATGTCTGTAAGTTAGTTTGGTTAATTTAGAACTGTGTGAAATGAGGTGATAACAAGTCCTTTAAAAGTTTTAAAGGACTTCTCATTAGACTTGACTTTTTAGAATAATTAAGTGGTGAAGATTACTATGGCCAAGAGTTTCGATGGTACAATGAGATTATTTGGCCAATATTATTTAAGTGACAATTTCATCAACATTTTATCTTGAATAGACATAAAGCCTGTATATCAGGTTGAATGGATTTAGTGATTGAATCAGTTCTTTCTTTGTAGTGTGTACGTGATTGTGTATATATACACACACATATATACACAATCCAAATATATATATAAATATGTATACACTATACACACATATACAATCTATTCAAATGATAGATTGATTTTTAAATGCCTTAATTTAATATGATCAAAGATCTCATCCAAATTTTGAGGGGGAGGTTGTCTATGATATATAATGATATAAATTCTCAAAGTAAATCAGATATGATCAAACTGTGACATTAGGCTTAATGTGACACTTTATTATATGAATGAAATAGATAGTAGTGGAAGTGCTGATAACACTCTTTTGAAATATCATCAGCTATAAAATCCTGCATCACTGCTTTCTTTATAAGCAGAACTTAAATAAATCTACTTAATGATCCTATGTATTTTCTTCCCTCCAAGTAATACTATATTTCTGTCTGCTATAATGTGCAATTACTTCCTTTTCCCTGAGGAGAACATTTCACTGAAGAAATAAACGTGGTTTTCAGTCACAATCACCTCCTCTGTTGCCTAAGACATTTTTTAATTTTGAGGACTGTTTATGATGACTCCACTGTATTTTATTATTGAAGAGTAATGAATTCTTGCTTCTTTAAAATGCATCCTGGAACCCACATGTTGATGGCACCACTATCAAAATAGATCCATACATGATTGATTACCCAATTTATTGGTGATACTGTGTATGCCATCATAATGCAGTTTAAATGATTTTGACAAGCACAGAAGAGTGTCATTGACAGGTGCAGAAATAAATGATGGGTTTAAGCTTTCAAATGTTTTTACAGCATTTCACTGAGTGGCAGGTTGATAAATTAAAATTACAGTTGTAGCATCAGGTCTGAAAGCACAACTGCTTTAGATGACAAAAATAACGCTGCAAAAACTTTGTGTACTCTCCAGAGAAGTAGCCTGGAGGGTCATGGAAAAAAAATGAAACAAGTACAGTTGCTAAAGGAATCATTCATTGTGTGGTAGCATTGTCTGAGTCTAATAAAATAAAAAAATAGATTTTTGGAAGAGGAAAATTGGCTTTATCCCCTTAGTCCCTTTTCCCTGCAGACACAGAGAAAATTGAAACCATACCATCAAAAGATAGGAACTGAATTGGCCATTGGTGATTTCATGAAGTCAGAGGGGAATATTTGAAGCTTAGGGATAGTTCTTATTAACCTACCCTTAGTTTTGACACTGTACTGAGTTTTAGTTTATAATACTGCCTGTCACCAAGATCCTATAAAGTTCAGCTGAGAAACCTCTAAAACATACCCTATTGCTGACTTTCCAATATTCCTGAAGAAAATATTTTCATCGGGAACTTCCTTTCTATTCTTTTATTTCTTTCAGTGATATTATTTTTTGACAAATGAAACATATATATTTGAGGTATACAGTGTACAGTTTTGATATACATTCATATTCTAAAATGATATCAAGCAAATGAACAAATCCATCACCTCACAGTTACCTTTCCTTGTGGTGAGGAAATTTAAGAGCTATTTTTAACACAAATTTAAAAAATACAGGAGTATTATTAGCTATTGTTGTATACTGTATGTTAGTTTCCCAGAATTAATCATTTGCATAACTGAAACTGCCTTCCCAACTCCCTCACCTTTCTACAAGTATTAATTCTGTTCTCTGTTTATGAGTGCAACTACTTTAGCTTTAAGATATAAATGAAATCAAGCAGTATAAGTGTTATTTTTGTGTGTTTGGCTTATTTTATTAGACACAATATCCTTCAGGATTCCCCATATTGTCACAACTGGCAAGTTTACCTTCATTTTCTTACTTATCATTGATTACTGAAGAAGTTTTAATAGTAAAAAATTAGACTAACCATCCCTCAACAGCGAGACACTTAAATAAATAGCAGTGCAATGCAAAAAGGGGAGACATGGCAATAGATCTTTTGGAGAAGTTGTGTTTGACTTAGTAGAAACTATATTTGACTGATTCCTCAAGTGAATATCAAGTGCACTGTTAGGTTATGACATTGTTATGTCCTTGAGTGTAATTACACAAGACTAAATGGTTTAGCCTACTATAGACCTATGTAATCTATCACCTGTCAGGAACACAATGATGTATGTGATCTGTCATTGATCAAAACACCATTAAGCTACACATGACTATACATACACAATGGAATATTATTTAGCCTTTAAAAATATCAATCTTACTTGGAGTGTAATTCCCTATATTCAAAGGTAGATTCCTAAGCATATGCCAACTCCTTCATTTGATATGCTCTGTTCAGTCGCTTCTCTCTTCTGACATTCTTCTAATTAATATTCCCAGAAATATTAATAATATTCCAAGGAATCCTATTAATATCTTTCCATTGAATTCTTACCTCACCTTGAGGATAAACTCAGGTCTTATTTTTTGTCTTGAAATTTTCCTGACAATCTGGTCAATTAATTTCTTAATACCTAAGCAAAGAAACTTAATTCCCATACGATTGGTAAACACCAATCATATTTCAGGAGTCATAATTCCTTAAATTGGCATTGTTTTCCATTTATCATGATTCTACTATTAAAGTTTTTAATATTGCACTTTATATTTTACATAAGTTTAAGAACATCCAGAACTGTCATCATGCTATCATTTTACTTTTTTCAAGTCTATCTTCCTTAAAGATCTCCCAGGTAGGGCAGTCCCTTATTACTGTGATGTCACCTTCTTTTGAACTTCTGTTCCCAGAATTTAATTCTGTTATCACCCTTCTAAAATATCCAGATCTTTGGAATCAGTTGGAATTTTTGTAACTTAGTAGGACTTAAACACAAGAAAGCCACTCTCAAGAACATCAAGCTTGCATATGTGAATCCTTAGAATCCTAGGTCATGACCTCTTTGCCTCCAAATTAGAGTGCTAGCTTGTGCAAAGACAACTTAATGTGTTGGCTTGTGTTTTTTAACTAAAGAGAATGAAGATATACAAAAATTATACAATGTAATTTGACTGCTGCATAGAATATTGATAATAATTTGTATTTATTTTCTATTTACTATGTGCCAGATATCATTCTAAGCACTTCTCAAGATTATCTCATTCACGACAACCCTAAGAGTTATTTATTAACTCAGGTGATAAATTGAAGCTCAGAGAAGCTAAACAAATTTCCCCAAGCACTTAATTAAAGTGATACAATGGATTTCAAATCAAGGAAATCAAATTACAGAACTTAGGTTATTAAAATAGATAGCTAATAGTACAATAATGTATAACATCTATTAGTAATTACAAGGTTTCATAAACTGGATAAGAGTGAAATAGTGTGAATCTTTCACCTAAAGAGTAGGAGTTTTAACAACATCTTTAGAACAACAGCAGATGTATAATGAAGAACAAAATTCAGTTCCAAGAGTGGAAAAAGAGGCTGTTCTCAAGGAAAACTATTGAACAAAGTACAGTAGTGAGTAGGTAGGTAAGGCTCTGTGTAGGGTAAAGGGTAAGCTTTATTGCTTTTTTCTTGTTCATTCCTCACTTGAACTTAGAATAGGTCTAGTACATTGTCAGGAGTACAAGAGATTCAGCTGGGCCATGATCTGCTTACTCACAGAACCAGTGCCTTAATCATGATAAATAAAATAAATGATAATTTTTGTATTTTCATCCTTGATGTGATTTTTTAATATCTTCTGGTCAAATGTCAGAAGTAATATAATCTAAGTTATATTACTATAATTTTTTAACATATTCTGAGTTAAATTATTTTACTACAGTGAAAAAAAGCCTGAAAGCATTTTTACCCCTATAATAAATAAAACTATTTATGCAAAAATTCATCAACTGAAAACTGAAATGAATCAAAGCTTCAATTCCAAAATATAACAGATTCATATTAAAGGTTTTCTTACAAAAAAAATACAGGAGGAATGTAGAGGAAACAAAGAAGGGACTAAGGAAAAAAATTCAATTATAATAAATAAAAAAATCAAAATCAACAGACAACTATAAACCAGAGACATTCCTGAGGGGAGGAGGAGGGAGAAAGAACAAAATGGGTGGGAAGCACACAAGGGACTATGGGGATGGTGCATGGCTGAATTGGTGATGGGAATTACATGGGGATGAGAAATATACAGTGTACAAAAATAATGTAAAATATACATATATATCTGTCAACTTCATGTTGGAAAGGAGAGAAGAAATAATTCACATAGACATTTTCATTCAGAGTCTTGAGTATATTTTGAAAGTGCTGAGTGTCTGCAAGGTGTCAGCGCCATAGGTACTAGAGAAGGACTCATGAATTCTCTTGACATGTCTTTACATTGTGAATCTCAAGCACCAAATGAACAGGTTTGTTTCTCCTCATTTATACTTTTTCATTAAAAAGCTGTAAATATTTTTTCAAGGGAAAATTGGTTTTAAACTCAGATTAATATGTTAGAACTTAATTGAGAATAACTTATTCTTGTTCACTTTTCTAAATGCAAACTTGATGCCTGTTTTTTCCCAGTTTATTTCCAAAATCAGAATCAATCTGATGGCACATAAAAGAAAACATTTTCAGGAGAGTTTTCTTAGTTGCTCTAAAATGCAATGTGTCAGGATTAGCCATTCCCTTCTTCTTTAGCTACCAAGTCTAAGCTTCATGCTAAAAAACAAGGTACTTAGCTGGTATTTCTTACTGTTAGGTAAGATGGGAAGGAATTTTAATTTTTAAATGTGGCTCTTTTCAATTTTTTAATCTCTAATAAACATTTTATATCCTATAGATATTATATTTATATATATAACTATGAATTTATATAAAACAAATTTATAATAATTTAAATTAAATATACTTTAAAATAATAAATATTAGATATTAAATTATATCAATATAATTTTAGTTTTAGGTCTAAGACAATATCAGGATGAGTTTTTGTATATCTCAGCACAGACATAGTGCTTCCCGTGACCATGAAGATTTGAGTGGCAAACTTTCTGGTCTCTTTCCATCTATTTTGGGTGAATTAAAGACAGTTCTATCAATGACCACCTCCCTATGTATCTGAAATGAAGAGAGACTGAAAAGTTACATTTAAACGATTTTCTAAAGAGTCTCCAGAGACCATACATATTTATAAGAAAAACCTGTGTAGGATGGGGGAGGAAGGAAGTACGACACAGATGGTGGCTTCCAGGCCTGGCTGGTATCTGAATGGCTGAGACACCTTGGAAAATGTTATATCTATGAACCAGTCCTGAATGAATGGAATCAGTTGCTGATGAGCCTTTACACATCATCCCAGGCTAAAATTTATTTTTTTAATAAATAAAATTTATTTCATTTTCCTAATGAAATTATAAATTACTTAGTGATGTGTATGAAAGCACATTTCTCTTATATCAGCATACAGTGGAGGAGCTGAGATCTGAGATTTTATCTAACTTGCTTTTATAATTCCCTGCTCTACCTCTGTAAGTAAATCTTTCTTTGTATTATAACTTTCTTTTACAATTTTTTTCCATTGGTATAATCAGACTGAGTTTAGGTTGCAATATTCAGAAATTTTAATTTCATATTTATTGTAGCACATTTATCAGAGAGAAGGGTGAATAGTAAAGATTTGTTAGTGCTTCTTTCATTAAGAAAATCTAATAATTATTGGTGTTCATCATTAAAATATAAAACATGCTTGCTTAATAGCTCATGCTAGTCAAAATTCTTTATTTTTCCCCCTCTCTATTATAAAACATATGACTCAAAACACAGACTGTGGAAGTGGAATTTTATTTTCTGAACTATTTCAGAGTGTTCTGATTAATGTTTCAGAGCACTGTACATGCATATATCTTTTAGAACTGCAATAATAGCTAAGATTTATGAGCAATTCCTATGTGTCAAGAACAGACCTAAATGCTTATTCTAAATTATCTTATTTAATCTGCATTTCACAAGGATATGAGGTTTGGGAGTTTAAGTAACTATCTAGAGTAATATAGCTAGCTTGTAAATATAAGAGCATGAGAGGATAAAAGGCAACTTCTAGAATTATATATTCACACATACTTTAAGATCTTGGTAGGCATTGAGCTATTCATTAATATGATTTATACTTTTATTAAACATAGAGTACATAGGTTCCTAGAAACAATATCACATACTCATATATGAACTGGTACTATGGACCACACACCATCCATTCATTCTCTTCAGCAAGTGACTGAATAAGACTCCCTATTGCCTGGTGGGCTCATATCTGTCATTGGGTTCACTGTCACTCTACCCTCTTATTGAATTGGGTCAGGAGAGAGGTGTTCACACTTTGGACAATGGATAAGGGAGGCATTTAACTATCAGAACCACTTGTGTTGCACATTTCACTCCATTTTACTTTTATGACATTACTAAGGAAAAGGAAGATTTTCTTAGAGCCATGACCATTTTCATATTTTAAGAATTTGCTCAATGTTATAGCATTCATTTTTGGGACATTTTCCTGGAGACTAATACTGAATGCTAAACTTCTGATAAATCAAAAACAAAGATGACTTAGGATCTGCCTTTGTAAAAGAGAAGTAAAAAATAAAAAGAGGATTCCAACTCAAACTACTGGAAATGCTGCAGAGAAGCTGCATTAAGTGAAGTATGAAGAGAAGGTATTTCAGCCTTCTTGACTTGAGGGCAGGACACATGCATTCAAAATAAAAGATTTCTTCAGGCTTAAAGATTTTTAACAATAGGACTTGATGATCAATGACAGAAAGAAGCATGCCCTAATGATTTTTTTGGGACCAGATCAACTTGACTTTTCATTTTTCATGAAATCCTCCAATAAATGCTTCGACTCCATTTTTCCCTCCCATCACCTGAACAATTATTTTTATTCCAGTGGTTCAATGACTTTATGCAATACTTTTCTGAGTACTAAAAGGGGAAAGTGAATCATGCTGCTCAGTGAGTGACAGAAATATTCAAGGGTTACAAATAATAAAAGAAAATGCACACAATCACTTAAAAATCTAACCTAAGCTGATGTCTCTGGTCATTAAGCTGATCTCTCTGGCCATTAATGTTGCCTATATGTGATTTTTTTTCTTATCAAATCTATCATTATTTACTATAAGCTTGACCTCTCATCTTCCAACACATTTTGATAATTGAAAACATGAGCTATAACACTGAGTATGCAAAATTCCTTAAGATATCTTAATATATTAGTCAAAGAATAATTTAATAGAAAAATTTAAAACAATGTTGCTGATTCTTAGTTTGTTCTCAATGTGTAGAAATAGTACCTCGGCATTCTTATGACCGACATATTATTATCAGAACATGTATTGCGAGTCAGAATGATACCATCAGAGGAGGAATGTTAGTTTTACTTAATCAGCTTCAGGATTTCTCACCTTTGTGTTCAGAGAGGCAGTCCTAGTAAGTGGAGTGGAGAAATAAAAGTGAAATGAAAGAAAAGGGAAAAAAAATAGCTATAGATTTTGAAGACAGAAGGGAGAAAAAAATACTAGAGTAGATTGAAAGGAAAGAATGCAAAATGAAAAGACATACCAGGAATAGTGACACTGGTTCAGAGGAACTTAACAAACCAAGCTAAGCATTTCTTTACACTATGACAATGCAGCCAATAACTACTCATCATTTTTGGTTTTGTAAAGAACAAGGAATTTCATACACATCATTAGCTTAATTTCTGAGGTCACAGAACAGTGGAGAGAACATTTTAGTTAAGTTTCTATAAAACGTTGATAGCAATATTGCTGAAGAAATGATGCATTCGGTGATAGGTTATGACTTTGCCTATGGGGTTACATGATTTGAGAATATGACTTAAGAAGGTCTTGTTAATTTGAATTATAAACAACTAAAAAATTGAGATTTAAAATAGTTAGACATATACTTACCCAACTGACAGGAAAGGCTCCTTTGATTCAAGTCTATGAAAAAAACATAAAAATTAATTTTAATGTAATCATTTGCTGTACATTAAAAATTGCTTTTATATGAATCTAACAGAATTATTATGCTTACTTAGATGAAAATGCATGATGTAGAATCTGTGAGAAGCTATCAATAACATAATACGATCTAATCTAGACAAATTCAAATTTTGGATGGATTAATGCAGAGGTTAAATAAAATGAGAGGCTTGGAAAGGGAATGTAGCACTTAAATGATACATTTAGATAATATTTTTAGTCTAATTTTGATTTATACTCTACTTATTTTCTTTTTTTACAGTCATTTGTTTGTAGATGTTTTCGTATATCCAATAGTGAAGACATTTATCATGCATTTGGTTATATATTGGCTGAAAATTTTTTCCAGTAAATTTCTGTAATGAAGTGAGAAGCAGGGAGACCACTTGGGTCAGGATGGAGTGAAGCCACAGATTAGGTTCTTTTGGAACCTCTGTCATGCTTATAACCAGGTCTTTTCTCTAACTCTTAGCATAATATAGGAGAATTCTAGTCCTGAAGTCTCTGGCTAGTTGTGGTATCTTGAGCAAGCTACATAAAAAACCTTATGAGAAGTTCTTTGCAGATACTTGTCTTCATCTTTTACCACATGGCTTATCACTTCAACTATCTCAACATCTAATAGAAGATATCACAGGAGAGGTCAAAGTGGTTTTTTGGTTTGCTTTTGTTTTCATTTTTTTATACTGAGATAATGGTTTACATAGGTGTTTGTACTGTGAAAGTTCAGGATTCTCCCCTTCAGTTGCTGTTACCATGGTTCCACTACCCAAGTACTCATAGTCTACCACCTTAGTCCACTGTGCTCCCTCCTCACTATGTGACCCTTCCACCTCGTTTCCTCCTCCCTCCAATGTAGTTTTACAGTCTTCTTTCAAGTGCTAGTTTTGAGGTTTGATTTTATCTGACTCTTTTTCTATATTCCACACATAAGTAACACCATCCAGTATTTTTTTTTTCTCCTTCAGACTTATTTCACTTAGCATCATCCCTTCCAGCTCCCTTTTACATTGCTGGTGGGAAGGTAAACTGGTTCAGCCCCTATGGAGCAGTATGGAGGTTTCTCAAAAGATTAAAAATATATTTCCCATATGATCCAGCAATTCCATTTGTAGGTATTTACCTGAAGAACATAAAAACACAAATTCAAAGGGGATACTTGCACTTCCATGTTCATTACAGCACTATTGATAATAGCCAAACTATGGGACAACCTAAGAGACCCCCAAACAAATTAGTGGATCACAAAGATCTTGTATATATACATAATGCAGTACTACTCTGTGGTCAAAAAAGATAAACATGCCATTTGCAGCAACGTTTTGAAGGTTTTAAGATGAGATCAGAAGGAGAGTTCTGATTGATCTTTTACAAAAAGGAATTTTTTAACTCTGGCCGACAGAACAAATCCTGCCCACCATCTGATTTTGTATAACTCACAAGCTAAGAGTGGTTTTTCATTCTCGAAATGGTTGAAAAGATCAAAATAAGAATATTTCATGACATGTAAAAATTGCATGAAATTCAAATTTCAGTTTTCACCTTTTCATAAATAAAATTCATTAGAACACAGACATGCTTATTCATTTGTATATTGGTTAAGGTTGTTTTTTGTTATGCTGCAAGGTGAGTAGTTGAAATTGTATGTACACAATCTGAAAATATTTACTATAAGGCTGTAAAGAACAAGTGTGTCAACACATGAAATACATTATTCGAAAGAATTGAAAACAAACTGAAAGTAGGAACTCTTTATTTTAATACATATCAAGATAGTCTCCTAGACTTAGATGTTCAGAACAATTTAAATACCTTCTCTATATCAATTCAGTATCTGACCCTCCAGACAGATTAGTTCCCTTAAAATGCTGTTTTCATGTCACGCCCTTCTCAACAATTTTAGTAACAATAGGATGATGTTCAAACTTTTGAGCTTATCATTGAAACACGCCTCACACCAGTCTATGTTGTTCTTTTTCACTTCTCTTACTAACCATACTATTAAAGGAAAATTACCTACATAATGTCCAACAAAACTGGTTGTTAAGCTTTGCTTTGGTATCTTTAAGCATTCTATGTCTATGCCAGAATACCATTTTTCCTCATTTCCCTATGCATGATCTATTTATCTTTTGAGTTTATCTCAAGTTATCTTCATAAAGCCAATATTAATACATTCATCTAATAGGGACAGTCATGTCTTCTAATATCTATTATCTCCAACACTATGACAAATAGTCTGAAGGCAAAAATCCTGGCTTAAAAGACTTAGAGTTTAATTATGACTGGTATGAATATTAAACTATGCATCTCTGCTTAGACAGAAAGCATCTCACAGTTGCATGTTCAGCTTTCTTATGAACCCAATTGGGAGGTACCTGCTGATGTTCTTTGAGTTCAAGGTAAAGGATGTATTTATTGCACATTAGTCATTCTCAGACATTGAAGACAAGCCTCAGGTACCAGGATTTCCAAGCATTTTTAGTGGCAATAATCTCGGTGGAGAGCCACCCTCACCCAATTCAAGTGTTATCTTTAAAATGTGGAGAAACTGTAGAGGAAATGTGAAAACAAGCACAAATTGAATGATACTTTGTTTTATAACCAACTGCTCCAAACATGAAGTCACCTTCTCCAGCCTTGAGACCATTCAGTGATTCTTACACTTTTCTCATTAATTACATAGCAAACCTTATGACTAACTCAAGGGGCTGTTGTGACAAACATGAGATTATGCATTTAGAGCAACTAGCACAGTTCACCCTCACAGTCACGACTGTGCCGAAGATAATCTGTTAATTTTAAGGGCTGAACCTCCTTGAGTATATGAAAACGTCACTTTTGGAATTTTAGTACTGAAAGTAATAAAAAAATGTAGAAGAACAAAATTACTAGGAGAAAAGCCCTTTGGATAAAAGTGTTTATCAATTGAATCCTTAGAAACATATGATTACATTGTGATATGCCCAGAGAGAACGTTTCTGAGTTTGTTTTTTTACCTTTTTGTAAGGTAATTGTTTTCTAAAGAAAAGGATTGATTTTTATCTTTCCAAAGATTTACTTTTAACATGCAATAGGCAGTGAATTTAATAATTTTTCATTTGGGACTCACTAGAATTAGAAGATAAACAAACCATAGCCTTCAGAAAAATAAGAAAAAGTAGAGCTCTAAAACAGAGAATGAAATGACGATGATTATTTAGAACTAAAGGATTTATATTTGTATTTGACAAAAAAAACTAAGCTATACTAACTAAGGGCCAGGGTATTAAAAATGCTGTAGGCTTTGATTTATTTAAGCATCATGATATCTTCCAAGGTGGATCTCATTTTACAGATGAAGAAACTGATGTCCAAAGATGCTAAGTACCTTGCCCAAGGTCACACAGCTAAAAAGTGATTGAGCTAGGGTTTGAGTTCAGCTTTCTAGCCTCAAAGTTCATGCCTCATATCTCCTATGGTACCCTGCTCTCATAGATTTGTTTTGTTCATATGTGCCTATGGCACTTTCACATTTCCTTTCTTTATATTTTCTGTGTTTTACTGGGAAAACCTACATGTTTTCAAATGTTGGTGAGATGCCAGATGTTTCCAAATGCCTGTCTCTAATATCATTCTATTTATGACAGGTGACTAAATTGACCACCATACAGCTCAAATGGTAGGTGCCTATAAATGAACATGTCCCAAACTAAATTCATTGTTTTCTTCCCTCATTCTGTTTTTGCCTCTTTATCCCTAATTCAGTGGCACAGTTACTCATGTGATCAAATTAGAAAGATTAGAACCTTTCAATAGACCCTCTTAGTTCTTTCATTTTTGATGTCAAGTGTCCTCTTCTTTCTGTTCTGATCTCTCAGTTTTTATTATCACAGGTCAAGTGATCAGCTTTTACATGGGTTATCAGAATAACTTGCTCAATGACCTTATTTTATTTATTTATTTTTTGGCTGATCATTTGTAAAAGCAGAGCAGGATCTGAAAAATTTTTGATTATGTAATTCCCTGCAAATTTCTGAGTACTTATAGGAAGTATTTTCTTAAAAGTCATCAGGGCCTGGTTAGGAGTACTTCATGACTATTCCCACAGCACATCCTGTGATACTTAATCATGGTGTATTAAAATTGGTAGTATATTTTTCAAGTTCCACATTAAGATTGTATACTCTCTGAAAGTAGGAATTCACTATATTTTCACTGTATTTCAAGTCCCTAGAATCATATCCTCTTCACGGGAGGTTGTCATTAATTTTGTCAGATGAACTTGATCTGTTCCACTGACTCCCCACTCTTTACTTCCATTATTTGCCTACAGAATAAAGTCCAAATTTTTCAATATAACTAAGAATTCATTGCCAGTCTTTTTCTTCTACTACTTCACCTTGCAAATGTTATGCTCCAGTGAGGCTGAACAAACTGTTTGGTGCCTGGGTGACATCTTGCTGGCTCACATCCCTATGCTTTGGCATATGCAGTGTTTTTGCAGAAATGATTTCAGGTCTTTGTAAGACTAGTAGTTTTATGAATCTAAAATACCTTTAAGTATGATCACCTATTGGATTTATAGAGTTTTGTAGTTAAAATTACCAAGCAGCAACACTTCACTATCATCTCATCATTTTCTTTAGTGATAACACCTCAAGTCCTGACTTGCATTTAAGATGAAGCTGCCAAAGGACTTATGGGCACAAATTCTACAATTAGAATGTCTGATTCTAATCTTGACTCTTTCACCCCTAGATGTATGGCCTTGAAAAAGTTAGGCACTCTTTGTGCCTCAATGATTTCATCCACAAAATGGAGGTCATAACAGATATAACTTGGGCTGCTCTGAGATTTAAATGAGTAAGTAAATAAGAAAAATGAATTCATGGATAGCTCAATGTTAGCCATCCTTGTTATTATTTTGTATTGGTGAGTCCTTTGATTCTTATTTCTGGATTCATGGATGGCAGATATAAGGAATCCAGGCTGGTGAATAGGTTGGTGAAGTAGTTATATTCTAATGCATCATGCTGGGATACGTTGGTGAAGATATGTAGTAGGCGACAGATGGAAATATTTGCAGAAATGCAGGTGAGACATCTTGGCTGTAAACACAGGTTTAGTCATGTCACTAACAGAGCTATTTGATATAATATGAAAGAATGAGGGCAGTCAGAGTAGAATGGGAAGAACAAGGCTGAGGAGAGAAGCACTATCTGGAAGCATTAATAGGACTCTAGGTATGTAGATGCAAAGTAAAGAGGGGAGCTGGAGAACTTCTTAGCCATTTGTACTAGCCTATAACTGACACGACACTCAGAACATAGCCGGTGCCCCCAAACATGGACTGAGTGAGCAAACCTGCACATGGGTGGATCTATGTCAGCAGATTAATCAGTTCTGTAGAGAAGATGCAGAAGATAAAATTTCTCTTTGGAAGTAGCTAGTGTATGGTTAACTGAAGCTAGGAAATAGGAGAATTGGAGGAGGATTACATTCCCAGATATAGATCAGAGCTCATTATTACCCCAAAGATGATTTTGAAATCTAGAGCTGTTTTAAATCTAGTTTGTCAATCCATGAGTAAATGAAATAAGCCATTAAAGAGTTGGAGGAAATTATTCACTGCCTACTTTTTCTTGTTGGAAAGGGTTGCTTTTCAATCACCTTTCAAATAGTATTTTAAAGACATATGGGTGAATTTGATGTAGAGAACAGTGTGGTTGACTAGTGTCTGCTCCAATACCTTTTTCACAAACGCTGTCTACTAGTGATCATTATAACCAGAAATAACTATGTGGTAGGGATGTGCCAAGCCCTTAAATACTTGTAATCTTGACAAGAGCAGGTGAAAAAAAACTCATTTTGAGAAAAACCAATTAATTTACTCAAGTCACACAGCAAAGTGATGGAGTCTGAACTCAATCACAGGTCTGACTTAAAGTCTATTTTTGTAGCTTCTGCTTTATAGTTTTACAGGGGAACAACACAATAAATTCTATTCTGATGGCTGACTCTCTCTTTGACCCCACATGGGGCATGATGATGACCTAGGTCATTGTGAGCTAAAACTCAGCTAACTAGTTGCTCCTTATTTATGGAATACTTTGATGAACTATTTTACAAATAACCTTAAAGATTACAGGAATCTTATTTTGATATTCAAAATTTAGTCTACATTCCATAAGTAACCATTTGAAATCTACACACATCTAGATGACATTTCATGATTCCAAGTCCTTCTGATTTAAACAGGCTTTTTTTTCCCCCCAAGGTAAGTTTTAAATGTGAGTAAAAGAAGATGGCTTTGATCAGAGATAAGTACTTGTAAAATGATTCTTAGATGTCTTCCTTTTCTGAACATTTGCATGTTAAAATTTAACAGTCTATTAGAATGCTTAAAATTTCATTTATTGCCAGAAGTTTGAAAAAACACTACTTGAGGTGAATTCTTTAGCATCAAGGGAAAAATCAGAACCTGCTAGTAGTACTTATTTGCTTGCCGATATCGCTCTCCTCAACAGAAGACAAAGCAGTGCAGATGTCTGTGCTGTCCAATTGGGATCCAGAGGCCTATGAGAGGCCCTCCCTGAGCTCTTGCTCCAGGAAGCAAAGAGCTTGCTAGGCAGACTTTTTTGGTGTGCAGTATAGGAAGAAACAATGGCTCACACAGGTGCCAACTTCTTCACCTTGTGCTCCAAGAAATCTGAGTATGATGGGCCAGTTCCTTTGGTCATGAATAAAAGTGCAAGATACTGTTGCCCGCTGACCACAAGCATTCTCATGGTACATTCTGAGGTCAACCATAGCCTTTTTCCAGGTGTGACTAACTACAAGATAGTCATGCTATAACAGAAGCATAAGAATTATCCCAGGTATATAGCCTTTTGTGGTTCCCTGTCCAACAACATAGGGAGATTTGTGGTGCAGTGAGGCTCTGGGTAAGAGTGATGGGAGAGTCAGAGGTGGCTGAGAGGTGGAGCAATCATTTCCTTAAAAGCTCGTAAGCTTTGAAATGGAGAGGTCAAGTAAGTTTTAAATTTTCATGTCAATTCTAATTGATGGTGGCTGCGGGAGCAATGTGTTGACAAGAATTCTAAAACCTACTTAGGCCTCTAAGTGTAAAAGGGCTGTAATTAACCTGTGTCTGCCTCAGAAAATGGAAAGGAAAGCAGAAGAATGGTGTCCAAATATGTATTTACTAACTCTGCTGACAGAAGGTATTTATTCTAAGTTACAAAAGAAACAGAGGCATAAAGATTGCAGCGGAACCTGGTTTTTAAGACATATGCCAATGTGTATAAAAATAATACCTTAATGCCTTATCTATGATAATATATAATGTTTGGAACTTGACACATTATATTAAGAGTTTTGGCACATTTAACCTCATAACCTCCCTGTTAAGTTTGCACATTTATTGATTCTATTTTATAGACAGGTAAGTTAGGCAGAAAGAGATTGAGTAACTTTCCTAAGGTTGTAAAGTTAGAAGGTCATAGAGCAGGTCTGATTAATATCTTGAGTTCTTGGTCTTAAAGTATATTTGTTGGTCATTAGTAGAAGATCAAATTCATCTCAATGTTAAGGAGAGCTATTGTGATAGAATAGGCCTACAATGGATTCTATTTCTCTGAAATAAAAAGGAGCATTCCTCTCTATTTTCTGTGATACCTTTATCAGAGGCTTTCATGCCCAATTGAAATATCTGCTTAGGGCTATTATTGGGCCCTGGTATGTTCCATTTGCAGTTACCACCATCTGTGCTGCTAACTCCAGGGACAGCTTAATGGATGGCAGTGGTAGCAACCAAGACTCTCAGTGCCGGTTCTGACACCTACAGTTATGACTTTTGCTCTATTGGAAATTGAGGCTACGGGGCTCATTTCTCTTGGACAGGCTATAATGTTTTTTCATAACTCCACTGGGAGGATTGACTGCAGGATGAGGACTCCAGGTGAAATATAAAGAGGATCCTTCTGGCAAAAAAGATCATTAACTACTGGTAGATTCTCCAGTAGTTGAGAGATTCCAACAGGCTTGTGTCTCTGGTCAGGGGTGGGGGCAGTAGATATTTAGTCAAAGCCAAATACTACCAAAGTATCGGGTCTTAGCCTTGGTCCACAGTAATGCCAGAATTAACCTTACCACACCTCATATTGGAAGTAAGCACATACACTTCTGGAGATGTTTCCATTAAAAAAAGAAAAAAAAATGACTTCCTGGAAAGAGACACTTCCAAACTCAATTATTTTCATATTGGAAGATTTGCTCACTTAATTCCAAACTTATAAAGTGAGAGGAAATAAATTTAAGAAAAACTAGCGAGTGGCTGCTCAGCTGTCTCTTTCAATTGTTGTATTTAGTTACTTGCTAATAACTGCTAAATCCTACAGAGAAACTGGGCATCTGCCAACACTACAGACTGGGGGAGAGGGTAATCAGTCATAGAGTTACCCAGTTGAGATTTCAACACTCAGTCCTACTCTGCAGAGTTTTGATGTAATTTATCTCCCCCTACTTTTTTAAATGGCGACATCACAGTCAATACAGTTCTGTGCAGCCTTTTGATTGTCATTTATCATAAATTGTGCAGGTGTGAATGCTGCTAAATGACGCAATCTCCATATTCACAGGGCCAGCCCCAGTGGGTCGATGAGCATATTTGACTTTTGTCCTCACACACCTCCCTTCTACCTCTGCCCAGTCCTCATTCTTTACCTGTGTCCCACGCTCTCATACTTATTCAGGTCCCGGGTGCTGTCTCACTTCTAAATTAAATGCCTGAAACTCATTCAGCCTAAATTGTAGTAATATCTGACACAGGCTTGGGGAACGATTCATTTTCAAGTTAACATTAGTTTAAAAACATTGTATATGACTTAGGGTTCATACCTCTTCAGATGATTGTTACCAAATCTCACCCATCATCAAAGCACCCATGTTCTCTACCAGAGTCCTCTGAATGCCTCCCCACTTCATTCCTTACCCCACCCTTCCCCTCTGGGAGCCTCAATTCTGCAGTCAGATCTGCAGGGCTTATTATAGTTTAGTTTCTCTATGTTTCTTTTTTTTAAAATTTTTTTTAAGATTTATTTATTTATGCATACAGCACTGGGGTACAGGCCAGAGGTGTGGGGGTGGGATGTGAGAGGATTCACCACAGAGAGCGGTGAGCAGAATAGGCAGATCAATGGAAGTACACTGCTGAGGGGAGCAGTGGACACAGCAGGAGAGGTCTGCTGTGCCATGTGGGTCCCCTCTCTGGCCGGCAGCAGGGATCGAACTTGTGCTGCAGTGGCTGCAGTTTGCTTCATAGTGCATTGCTTAACCCACTGCGCCACCAGGGAGGCCCCTCTCTATGTTTCTTTATAGTCCACATATGAGTAAAATCATCTGGTATTGGCCTTCTTCCTGGCTTATTTAGCTTAGCATATTCCCCTTCAGTTCCATCCATGACAAAACTCCATTTCTTGCCTATGTTTTGCTTACCTGTGTTCCTGCCCTCTTCTCAGTGACAACCTTGTCTGACAGATTAATCTCCCCTTTGCCTTCCTGTCTTGGCAACCTCAAGTCTTCTCAGATTTGATACAGATACAAATCGGTATCATTTTGCTGCTAGCCCCCCAACAAAGTTCCTTGAAAAAAATTAAATCTTAGCACTTAAGATTTTAATGACCTTAACAGTCACATGCAGATAAAACTGTGTGATGTCAGTCATCTGTCTGGATTACTCAAGACTGCTTGCTATTAGATTGTGTCGAAAGCTACAACTGAATTACTGGGCTGCATTTTGTGTTTGTGTTACTGTCCCTCTAGCCCTATGGCTATGTTACAGGAGAGTGGTTCTGTAATTCCAGATCCCATCTTCTCCGGCACTGCTACCACAGTTAACTGTGTAAGATAGAGCCAGGACCCCAAACCTAATGGATATAGCCTTATCATGTCTCTTCAATGCTGAGTTCCATAGTGAGTTAGAAGTTAATATGAACTTTGAAATGTACTTGACCCAAATGATTACTTCTCAGTGAAAGCATTTTCTTCATTGGGTTCATACCACTTAATCGACCCACCATAATAGTTGTTTCTTTTGAGTTATCTTTACTAATTCTTGACTAGTATGTTCTAGAACTCAGACTTTGTTCTCTTTTCCTCCTTTGATGTTTGCCTTTATCTAGTCTCATGGCTTTAAATACTATCTACATACCAGTGACTCACAAATAATTAAATCGAGTGTAGACCCCTACCTGTACCCTAGATTGGGAATCTAACTTTCTATGTGACATCTTCACTCAGATGTCTAATTAAGATCTCAATTTTAACATTTCCCAAAACTAAATTCCTAATTTCTACCACCACCTTGACTTACTCCAACTTGTTCCATGGGTATTGTTCATCTTTCTTAACTGCAACTTCATTTGTTCAGATATTCAGTCCAAAAATCTTGGAGGATGGATCTTGTCATCACTGGTTCCTTCCCAAGGGGTGGACTGACCTCATGACTTGCTCTCATGAATAGAATATGGCAGATGTGACACTATGGAATTTGCAATCCATATTTATAAGAATAGAAAGCTTCATTCTCTCTCTCTTAGTCAGTCATTATGTAACATTCTGATTATGCTGAGACCACTGTGCTGTTTGCAAAGTATAAATTGACCCGATGGAGAGAATATGTGGAAGAAGATGCTTGTTCACCAAGGATATTCTGATGAACAGAGGTACTAGATATATAAGTTCAAAGGCCATATAGAGTGGAATAATTCAACTGAATCCAGCCCAGATTGCTGAACATGATAGATAAATCTTTTTAAAGTCAGTAAATGTAATCTAGCAGAAGATAATAATATCCTTGACTCTGTTCTTGCTCCCACAGACTGCATACAATCTGCCAGTGAATTTGTTGCTCTACTTTCAAAAAATATCCATAACATCACCACCTTTTCCATCTTAGCTGCTACTATATTACCTGCCTGATATTCCATGTTCTGCCCTCATTCTTTTATAACCTACTCTTAAAATATAAAGTGGCCTTTCAAAATTTAATTCCCATCATGGTAAAATTGTGTATAAAATATTCCAAGGGGTCTCCATTTCACTACAGTTAAGACAAAAGTAACTCAATGGTCCATGGGCTTTTACAGGATCTGGCTCCCCATCATCCTGTTACCTTCTCCAGATCTCCAGTTTTGCTTGTTTGATTTTGCTCAAGAAACATTGATATTCTAGTTTTTACTTATGAACACATGCTTACACGTCTGCTTTAAGACCTTTGTGTTGCTAGTTCCTTTTCCCAGAATACCTTTCCCTCAGGCAAAACCTCACTTGTTCATCTCCTTTAAGCCTTTGCTCAAATAAGCCTTTAAGCCTTTGCACCTCCTTAGCAATATCTTCATTGACCAGACCTATTCAAAATTGACTGCTCATTTCCCGTTCCCTAGCAATCTTTTCTTGGTTTACATTTTCTCCAACACTTACTACTTTCTAACATATTGTTAGTAATTAATTAGGTCAATTTTTACCTCACACTTGACAGCAAGGTCAGGGATTTTTGTCCATTTTCGTTAACTGAGATATTCTCAGTGCCTAGATAATGTCCAGTAAGTACTTAACAACTAATGAGTGACTAATTTAGTGAATCTGTGTTTTCTTCTCCTTCACTAGATCCATGGAGAGTTTCCAAAGCAGCTAAATTTATTAATCCCTAAGCCAGCACTATTAATAGAGGTTTAGAGCAAAGTCATCCTTTCAGACTTGAAATCATGTGATCCACTCAAAACTGCTGATATCAGAAGTTCTTTTATAAGTCTCTGCCATTCCGCAATAGACTCTTAGAATTCACCTCCTGTGAAGCACACATTTTGTCCCTCATTTTCCACTCAACCAGTTGATGTGCCTCAAAATTTGGCTTCAGTCTTGGCTACTATGAATTCAAATAGCTACTGTCCTAAAACCCCTCATGAAAATTAGCCTATTGGATTACCCAGCTACTTTCCCAACCTTTTTTATTCATTATAAATGGAATAAAATAACTGACTAGAAGAAGGCAAGAGAAAAATATTGGATGGCTTCACTTTCAGGAGGAATTTGAAAGAACAACTACAACAAAAAATAAAAAAAGAAGAAAATAACTGACTAGAATTCTGGATCTGGGTCTATGACCAAAGACCCACTGACTAATCTTCTGGAAGGCAATTCTCTTTGAGTCACTCTAAAGGGCTTTTCAGAGGGCTTTTGGGGGTTGTAATATCTCTAGCCAAATTGAGTATAGTTTGTATGTCTATAAATACCTGCCAAATTACACTTCATCTACTAGTTAGCTATTCTTTCTTGATTTTATTTATTCAGCTGAACATTCAAAATAAGGATTACAAAAACTGATGCCCAATATTATTTATTCCTTTTATAGTATTTTTGTTTTTTATTTCATGTCAAATTTTTTACTTTTTATAGGTCATGTTTTAGGTCATGTTTTCAAATACTAGTTATATAGTATTTTTCTTCTCAATCCTCTTAAGATGAGATTTGTAATTATGAGTATATGTTTAAAAGGACAATTTTAAGTAAATCAAGAAATTATTGGGTTGTCAGAAAACTCATATATTTTCTATGCTTTTCAAGTAAAAATGTGTCATGGCTTTTCCAACAACCCCCAATGGTTACAACTCTGCTTAGATTTTTCTAGAATTATCACACTATCACAAGAGCATTGCCACCCTGATGCTGTAGATAGTTTTAGTAAGAATAGGGCTTAAAGTATCCATAACTGTTGCTAAGCAATCCAACTCAAAATGCTATTTCACACATGATTATCTGTATTTTGTGGGTCATCCTCTATTTCCTTTTCAAACTCAGCAAATGGTTGGCATACCACTTTCTTCAAAGTACAATCTGATATATTTATAGTCTCAGACTCATTACCCTTGGTTGTCCTGCATTGATGGATTTTCGCTATTAAGAGGTAGGAACACAGAACCTATGCCCTCTTTTTCTGTCATGGCCCATGCTCTGCATACTAAGAGTATAACCTTGACTTTATTAAAAACTCTTTTGTTAGTATTTGTAGCTCATCTATACACTGCCCTGTCAAAACACCAACTGCAGGAAACTGACTGAATTACAACTCTAAATACAACGAGGGACAGTTACTGTCAGACAGGCACCATTGTCTTATTACTGGCTCACTAATCTGTAGTCAGAACTGCCATCACCTTGCATTCCTGATTTATTTATTTTATTGCAGCACTTAAGGGCTCATAAATTTTGACTTTTTCGTTTTTGAAGACTAGATGTCTTCGGCTGCCGTCCCCGCTGCACCTTGCACTTTATCCTCCTCTCTGTAGCTGAACTTGTAAGCCTGGGGTGGCCTGACTGACAGCCACTTGCAGAAGTTAGCCCTGGCAGTAACTGCTTCTCTACATAGGACTGTTGGCCTGCACTGAACTGCGAGACTAATGTTAATGAAGTTGCCCTTTTAGAAAATTAACTTTTTTAATAACCATGGTGACTAAAGCAGGCTAGTTTTAAAGATGAAGGGCTTTATCTGTTGAAATGGTTTTACATAACAACCAAGCACAAGAAATCCTCATTGTTGCCCGCTGGATTGCTTTCATTTGATGTTTATCAGCTACCACTGGAAAAATCTGGGTTTAAATCTCTCTCTCTTTTAGTTGTAAAATTCTCATTAAAGGAAATTTGCATTAAGTATTAAAGTTGTAAGAAAAAAGTCATCCAAGTTCCTACTATCCAAAGACAATTACAGTCATATTTTGATCTTCATTTTTTTCCTCTGTATATGTTTCAATTTTTGAATAGTTTAGGTAATCTATTTATATAATATAATATGCTGTTTATGTAATTCCATGCTGTTATATAAACTGTTTATATATTTTTGCTTTTCTTTGCCTCTAATCAAGTCCTCAATCTTCCCGTGTCATCATGAATACTTGGGGAACATTCCCCCTAATGGATATGCCATACTCATTACTGCTTAATATTTTGGTTGGAACAGATGACTCACTTTTACAAGTAAAATTGCAAAGAACATTTTGGGCATAATTTTATATTTTTCTTATATTTTAAAAATATCTAGGGTTATTTTCTTAGATATACTTTAAGCAATGGAGTGACTTAGTCAAAAGAGATGAATATTTTAACATATTGGATAGACTTTGAAGGAGAAAAAGAAATACTCTTGATAATGAAGCAAATACTATCATATTAGTGTCTGGACTTGAAAGTAAATAATACAATTGCAGCATGCCAGAAGTGGGAATAAACATAAACTACAAAATGGTATAATCAGATCCCTTCATGTCTCTGAGAAAGATGAGCTTGAAAGAGGTTGGATTTCTTATACTCAGTTGGTACTGACAGTTAGTGGAAGATACTTGATGTGACTGCTGATTTCCTAACGTCTAGCCAGAGCGCCTTTTAATGACCAGTGCCATCTTTTTAGGACCTAGTGATCTTGATGCATAAGAGGAGATTTTGCCAGAAGAGGAGATATTTTAAAAGATACTAAAGTGCAAATTATGTAGTATCTCAGTTTCATTTGCAACATAAAATGTTTAAATTAAAATGAGCCCCTTGTCATTTGATTACACCAAGCAATAAAAACAAATGAAATATATATCAGCTTTTATAAAGATTTAAAAACAAAAATCCAATTAGTTTAAAAATTGCATGTATGTGTGTATGTGCTACTTATGGTTGTATCTGCTATGCTGTTGAGATTACTTCATATATAAAAGTTTATCTCAGAGGCTAGAGTTAGGGGAAAACAATAGTTTCTTTTCCCAAATAGGAATACTTTTTCTGAATAGATAATAATAAAATGATCTTGTCCGGTCATACCGGACCACCCAACCCCTAATTTCTACTAATTCTCTTTAAAAATGGTAAAATAGTTTTATCTCCTTGGATATTATCATAAATTTCCTTGACTCAAAAAAATAAAACTGATTTTCAAAAAGCCTTAGAGATGGATTTTCTCCATTAAAGAATTACACCATCTAGTCTCGCTCTACCATCATCATGTTCTTTCCATATACAAGAAGATATTCAATGCATGGATATTTATGCATTGAAAACATAACAGAAGATTAACCAGACCATTCTTTGACTTACCAAAGAGTTGCCTGAAGCAGAATTATTTTAGTGGGTATTGCACCCACCTTCTTTAAACACTTTAAATTGAAACGTTTGTAAATTACATTTGCTTAGTGTTGAAATATGAGGACATACTATAGGTAAACGTGACTTTTTTTTAAGTTCTCCTCTTAAAGAGGAGAATTTTAAGAAATTATAATCTGTTTAGTTGACTGTGTGAGTATTAGCAATATGATCATAGCGCAGGGCTCACTAAAATAATCTTCTAGAGTACTTTATTATAGACCTTTCCCTTTGAATAATCATAATAATGAGAATAAGTAAAATTTGTAGAGCAGCTCAAACAGTTCTAGGCTTTTAAAATATATTTTCTTGAGGAAAATTTTATTCCTTCCTTTATACAGCCAAAGAATGTGAAGAACAAAAGCTCAAATCCAAGCCACAGCTAATGCTATGCTGATTTTAGGAGCCAGGTCTAACATTCTTTCAACTGAAAACACTCCTATAAAACATTTGCACAAATTTAAACCAGCCTCCAAGTGAATGTTTGGAACTTTTTCTGGTTCAACAGCATTTCATCTTTGCTTGGGGAGTGTGATTTACAAAGAACTCACTCTCAATTATCTATATGTATGGATATTCAGTTTTGAATTTTAGAAGTGGACATATATTTTATATTTTTCTTTTGTGGAATGTCCCTTTTGTCTCCATGGATATTTCCATGCCAATAATTTGGTTGCCTAGGAAAGTTTGGATCAGACGCAAAAAGAGACTGCATTTGCTCATAGACCCTGCAACAACACACTTTCAGAGTAAACCCTGTAGACTTGTCAGTGCTTAAAATCATGTTCATTTAAGGGCAATATACACTACATGGGTTAGCGTTTGCTTCTCTCTCCTCCTCACACTTATTTTAAAACAAGAGTTCATCCTAGGTGACTTTCTCAGTGAGCTTATCTGGCTAAGTAAGTGAAATGGAAGCTTTTGCAAGTGTTAAGGGGGTTCAATGACACTGGAGTATTAAGCTTCTAAAAGTGAATGTGCATCATCCTCGACATTATAAGAGGAGACAGAAAATAAATAAAATAATCAATAGCTAATTGGCAAACATTTTTCATTAAACAGAGCAAGTCAATGAAGTGAAGAGGCATAAGAAGCTTTCCTTCAAATTGATTTTTGCTATTTAACATTGGCTGAAATTAGCTTCCATGGCTTTTATTACTATTGTCAAGGGTCTAGGGCACATTTGGAATCATTTGAGGGTTCCTCTTTCCCAAGATGTGTCTGAGTCTGAGTTATCGTGAAGAATGATAAGAACTCAGGCAGGTTCAGTAGTAAGCAAATCACAGAGCTATTTTGTTGCCAGGTGATTGAAGTTTACATGATATAAACCACTTTGACAGCTACTACCACCCATTGGTGATCTAAGATGGTAACACTGGTAGTTATAGGTTATCTGTGACAAATTTAAGGACTCTTAAGTACCCTGTCCTTATATTCTTGATCTTCATGGTCATCACAGTGGGGTGAGAAAGATACTATTGATGGGAAAGGTATCTGACAATCATATTTCATTTGGGAATGACACCTAGCAATATCTATGAAATAAGTGGGATGAGCCTGTAGGTTTTACATGTCTTACTGCGCTGTGCTCATTGTGACTGGGGGGCAGAGAGGGGTGTGCCTCTCGAGAATGGAAACCTGTAATTTTTCAGCTCTGATAAATGGTATTTTTATTCTCTGGTTGTTGCTTTATTCACATCACAGGAAAGGTCTGTCTGCTTTATAAGCAGAAGCAAACAATTATTCTCATTTAACAATATTTAGCATTAATATGAACTTGACATACAGGGAAGCTTACTTCTTGGGGAGAATTACTATTTTAGAGGACCGGAGATACACAGTGCATAAGCACATTTGAAGCGTCAACTTATTACAAGTTATAATTTTCTCCTTAAAAAATGAATTTGCTATTTGCCATTATGAACACATCCAATATTTATGGAATGTTCACAAATGATTAATTATGTTTCATTTACAAATAGTCTCTAATGGGAAGGATTTTACTTTAAGAACTATTTTAATGAATTGTCTGTTTTTATGAATTCACGTTCAAGGCTGAACTAATTTCTTTTTACTTCCTTCACTTACCTCTATACCTGAGCCTGCTGATTCTTATCATGTCTTTCCTAGTTCTTCTAACAGAATCATGTGATTCTATCCCCATTGCTTACCTTAGAAATTGTACCCATGTCTGTGATTCCTTATTTCCTTTTACCCCATTTGTAATCACTCACCATATTCAAATGGCTATAAAGGTTCTCTGTAAAATAAAAGCAAAATCTCCTAATCCTGAGAAATAGTAATGTAGGGAACCTCACAATCTGGACCACCGTCAATGTTCCAGTGACCTGTTCTCTATTAAGTAGACCATCCTGGATCCCAAACTAAGATGTTATTTATCTGAGTCTGTGGCCCTGCACATGTTTTCTTTGTTTGGCAAGTTCTTCTTACTCTTGTCTGCTCCCGTGTGAATGCCCGCTTGTTTAGAAATTGGATAACATATCATCCAGACTTTCCACTCCCCTTTCCCCTAGGAAGAATCAGTAACTCCCATTTATCTTCTTACAGAACTACATTATACATCATTGATGTCTCTTATATGTACATCTAACTCATATGTAAAATAGTAAATATTTTGAAGCTTAACTATGTTTTGTTTTTTAATTTGTGTTTTCTATGTATACCATGTTTATTTAGCACATGACAAATGTTTAATGAAGACTGTGGCTGTAATTGTTACTTCCTATTAAAGGAAGTAACAAAACAAAATTATGCCTTAGTAGATATTCTATGCAAATACTTCTTTGTGGTTGATGATGTTGATTTGGTGAACACAGTCAAAGAAGAAAGTCTGATAGCAGATCACTTATATCAGAATAAATAGATCCACACAGCAGTTTTCAGAGCATGAAGCTAAATCAGAGATTACCTATACCATAAAACAATTTACTTTCATTTCATTATTTTCTCTGTTAGCCCTGAAATCTTGACTTTTCTGTCATTTGCCACCATAATACCTCGACCATAGTAGACACATAGCAAAATATGCCTTGTATCTTGTATGTATAAATGAATGAATAAACAAAATTATTTCAGCTTTTCATTTTATAGAAACAGATTCAAAGAAGCAAAGACTAAGAAAGTAGAAATCACCCCTTTGCAAGTTGCTACATATTCCCTACACTGAGCTAGGTGGTTTCACCTTGATTTTGCAATTTCATCCTACTAGGAAAATTACCAAACTAATTGTTAAAGAACTGGAACTTCAAATTTACGAACTTGAACACAAATCTGTTTGTGTTACTATGGTAGCATATGGCAACCATAGTAACACAAACAGGTGGTAACTTTATGCAGTATATGGTCTTTCTCTTGTCACCTGCTGTCGTGGTGGTCATGGACATGATTGGTTTTGGTGGGCAGGGATCTTTCCTTTTTCTGATCTGTATTGCTGAGATGGTAGCAGGTGGATAAATATGGAGAGCTGTGATCTAGTGGCAACATCACTAGACTTGAAGGCTGAAAAGCAGAGTTCAGTTCCTAATTTTGTTACCTTGCTTCAGGCAAACTCTTTATTGTCGTGGAAAGTTAGTTTTCTCATCTATAAAACAAGGCATATAATACCAACCTTTGTGGAATTGTGTGGTGAGCAGATGAATAATGACCAGGAAAATACAGTCTGTCTACATAAAAGCAAGACATTATTATTATTAAGCTTAGATAAAAATGAGAAAGTCTGTATAAAAGGCTTTTCTCAGCTGTGTGTTCCCACCCTTTTGTTCCTTTTGTTATCATTTTTGTAATTTCAGTCAGTCAGTTCCAGCCTTCATTTGTGCAAACAGATGAAAATAGGATAAATACACACTTTCTGACTAATGTGATTTGTATGCAATATACCAGATTTAAATGAACTTCTGCTTCTAATTCTTTTGAATCAATTCAATATAATAGTAATAGAGAAATAACAGAAGAAACATTTGATTGTTGTCATAAGCTTCTATTCTCATAAGAAAATCAAAACATTCCAAGAACAGGAAAAATATGAAAATTAACATCATTGCATAGACAGTAGTAACTCTTTGATGTGAAAAAAATCCACTGCCAGCTTGTTTCGTTAATAATTGAAAATGACTTTTCAGATGTTCCGTATTAGCTGCATCTCTACACAAACACTTTAAAAAAATGGATCAGATCAAAACTAATTTGCATTTCTCAGTTTTATAAACATTGCGTTCATCTCAAACAGGTACAGAAAGTAATCATGTGCCTTTTCTTGGTGACTACATCTCTGAACTTTATCAACTGTCTTATTACTAATTATTTGTATTTGTTAAGTCCTATGGGTTTTCCATTTTTATGTAAAATTTTTAAAAATTAAAATTAAATAAGTTCAATCAGCGAGGATAAAAAGAACAATTAAGATATATTTTCAGATATATTTTTTAAGATTTCTGAATGTCATACACAAAAGGTTTTTGGTATAAAGGGACCTGGGCACTCATTTAGTACCACCCCTCATATTTGATAGTTTGGAAAATGAGGCTATGAGTGGTTGAAATGGAGATGTGCCTGCTTTCATAGAACACAGATAAGGAAACAGCTTCAAGCTATTTTTTGAATACTCATACATACACACTTATATATAAATATTGAATCTATCAGAATATAATAAACTTTAACATGTATGACTTAATTCTCCTTTATCCAGATGATATCAGAGAAAAAGTGGGTCTTGCTTAACACTTACATTAGCTCTTTGGATGTGGACACTGATGGAGTGATATGTATCTGGGAGAGAACAAAATAAATTGGATGATAGGAGATCTCAATAGCCTGGAACAATTGGCTAAGTCTAACAAAAAAGAATTTAACAAAGATAGATGCAAAGTCAGCACTACAGTACAAAAACCAGCAGCAAAACTATATGTAGTAGGACATATGGCTTAAGAACAGAACATGATTTTTCTCCCCTTAAGTGTCTATTTTTAAAGGACCAAAAGTTCCCAGAGTTTATTCTTATCTCCTTCCCCACATCAATGCATTTATTTTTAACCTAATTTAAGTGCATATTTATTAATAAAGATGCTAAATAGAGTTTATCTACTGGGCATTGAGATTATAGGTAAGGAAACTGATAAATTGGGGCAGGTAGAGAGAATAAAACAGAATGTTAAATTGACTCCAATCCAAGTATATTGGGAAAGATGAGAGGAATCAGAAATGTCTCCCTGGAGAAGAGATAGGATGCATTTGTTAGAGAAATGGGGGTGAAAGGAGCATGTGCTTTATAATAAAAAATGTACAATCAAATGGAAAAATCAGAGTGTGACATCAAAAACACAAGTTTGAAACCTGGTGGCATCATTTACCAGTGCTACAACCTAGGAAAATCGCTAAGAAAATCAGCTTGATCTGTAAGAGGATAACAGCAACATCCACAATGCAGAATTGTGAAAATTAAATCAAACAACAAATGCAGAATCCCTGAGTGCATGACAGTAATAGTCAACAAATACTGATCTATATTCTGTTAGGTAATCGAGAGATGTTTTTGAGTTTTCTTAGAGGAATATCTTGTAGGTTTGTTTGAGAAGAGATAAGATGGTTAAGTATGCAAGATCCCTAACAATTTTGTGTGATATATTTATATGCTGTCCACTAGTATTTTGTTGTACTTTTTTATATGCCAGTGAAGATGTTCTTTAACGGACTTGGTGCTTTATAGGTTATATTTTCTTTTATAAAGTTATAATAACTTTTCACTACTGCGTATAGTAAAGCAGTGCTCTTCACTTACCTATAAAGTGCAGAAAGGGGCCTCTTGTTTCCAGGTTTTGGTCTGTATGGTTTGGGTTCTCCTGCCATGTTGATGTCTGAAAGCATAAAATAACAAAATACTGATTTAACCATTTGAGAAAAGTAAATCATGGAGTATTTTTTTTGTCAGTTTCTTAAGCAAATGTTATATACCATTGGCTAACTCAATAGTTATTTATTGAGTACATTTGCCCAGGAACTGGTTGAGATATATTATGCAAAAAACAGAGAGATAAATTCCTTGTGGAGCCTACATTTTATTGGAGGGAGATAGACAATAAGTAGCAAACATAAGAAAAATAAACAGCAAATAGAAATTCTTAAGTTCTTTTGAAAAAGAAAATGTTGAACAAAATAAGTGAAATCAGGAATCATTTCTAAAGTGGAGATATGGAAAGACAGGAGAGAGAGAGAGAGAAAGAGAGAGAGAGAGAATTTTTTTGGTCACGAGTGTCTCAGTTTGCAAAGACATTTAGTTGGAATAGATGTTTGATCATAAGAGGAATTATTAAATTTCCGTGGTAATATCTTCTTTCTATGTGAAAAGGAAGCATATATAAAAATGGAATTGTAAAGTGTACCAGGAATAAAATGCACCCAGTGACTGGATTGTGAAGTTATCGAATTCTGATGTGTCAGAAGAAGATGAGGGCACCTTCTTTGGTCTCATGAACTGAAAATATGATAAAGTTTCCAAGATGAGATAAGAAGATGCTTAATTATATTACTAAACAGTATATGCATACAACTGACCAGTGTTAATCTTAAAAAAATATACATATAAAGTTCTTAAGAAACTGGGTAGATGAGTGGTGAAGATTTGGGAAGTAACAGAAAAACCCATACATTTATTTAAGTTAAAAATTCCAGAGGAAAATTGAGGGTAGGATGATAAAAATTAGACACCAATATCTTAATCAATTTTCTCTGCTTTAAAAAGAGTATGACAGAAGGAAATGAAGGTTGAAAAATAATTAAAAAAATTTCAATATAGCTGTCATTATTACAGAGTAATTTGATATGGAATTGATTTAGCCATACACCTTGTACTGTTCTTTCTTGAGAGTAACTTTAGGATCATTATGCAGCAGATTGGTTAAGCTTCTCTGTGTTATGATGTACTATATACAGTATTTTCATTAACTCGGCTTTTTTTCTTGCATCTCTTTTCTATGTTGATTCCAGTAACTGACAAGGAACCTACTTATATGGCTTCAATATACTTCCACTTTTTTATTTGACTCAAAAAAATACTAATAAATTTTATCTATGTATTCAGAACCCTGAAGTCTGTAAGATGAAGCCCAACACAAATTTGCAGAAATTAACTTGTTTAGGGGGTTGTAAAAATGAAAAACACAATTGGATGGTTTGGCTAGAGCATAATTAAGGCAAAGTGCTTTACAAAATTTTCTGGTTTTCAAAATTTGACTTGTTCCAAATTTTTGATATACAATTGTAATTTTCAGTAGTAAACAAACATGTGCATACAGGAGCACACTAAAACTCAAATACATTTAACACATTAAAACACTCACAAAATTTCCAAAGGATAACAGGAAACTCTGTAGGAGGCAAACACCAACAGAAGCTTTGAAAATCTACAGCAATTAGAGTACTGGTACACAGAAAGTTACAAAAATAAGCCAATGGAGCACAATTAGAAGCCCCCAAATTGACACATATGTATGTGGATACCTGAATAATGTATAGAGCTAGCATAGCACATCCTTGAATAAAGGAGAGTGGAACAATTGGTTACCCATAAAGACAAATATGAAGTTGGATCTCCACACCATGCAAAAAAGGTCAATTACTCTTAGATTATTTCTTAAATTCCCGAGTTTGCAAAAATATCCACACAAAATGCTAATACTTAACAATTCTCAACAAATTCTTATGGCACAGTCTAAAAATCCTAGTTAAATTCCTACTTTCACACAGCAATATCTGAAGAGATACCTGTATACTAACTAATGAACTCCAGAATCAATTTTCATAGAGAGAGTTGGTAATATTAGGTAAGCACCTTTAAAAAGAAGTAACTCTTGTAGAGAAACCCCATTCCCTTTCAGCCATAGGATAATGACCATGGGAGCTAAAGTTTTACTATGGCCAGGAGGTGACTGGAGACAATGAAATTCCAAGAGGATGGGTGGGGGTATTAATTTGCATTTCATTCTATGACATTATGAGCCTCTTAAGTACCAACTAAGAAAATGAGACTTCCTATCAATTTCAAGTTAGCATGAAAAATATAAGGAAAAAATACTGATTAACCGTCTAACATAAAGCCTCATATTCAACCAATTTAAAAATATCTTGTTGGCTTCCTATTATCTTTTCACAGTAAGTTACTTAAAACTAGATTGTGTTCTAAAAATTTAATCAATTTTCTTCTTTATTTTTAAACTAAGTAAGTGAAGTCAACATGCCATGACAGAAATAGCTATAAAGTTACAGAACTGAAGAAAGTCAATGAGCTGAGCCTGTTCTTATTTGAGGTAAATGAGATGAGGCAAATGAAGACAGGTACGATTCCAGTGTCATCCTCCAGAATGATATCCAACACATGTAAACTTGCTTATTTGACCAATTCTAATAAGCCCACTACTATGGATGTAGTGCTAACATTATACTTTTGACACTTGATGAAGGTATTGGAACTCTACACTAAATAGATGCAAGTTTCCCTCTTTTGTGCCCCTATTTTACTTTATTACTTTGTTCCTACAGTGTTGAATACTGAGCAATTATACTCTTGGACCTTGAATTTCTAAATAATCACACCCAATTTCTTATGTCCATCATAATCCTGCACGATATATTTATACAGTGGGTGCTCATATTGGCTGGAAAGTGTATCCTTGCATGGGGAATAGTGTATCTTATAAATATACATTGCCAACACATCTCTTAAAGATGTATTTATCTGAATACTATCTTGGAAAATGTTAAGTATGCTGCCAAACATGATAAAATAAGTTCAATCAAATTCTATAATATATTCCTTCCTTGGATATCTGCAATGCATATTAAAGAATAGGATTCCAGAAAAAATGAGAAGTATTTAGTTGTATTTAACTCAAGGGTTTTTGTGTGTGTGTGTGTGGGGGGCACAATAAGTTTTGGACAGCACATATAGAAGAGCAAAGCGAATGAACTAAATAAAACAGAAATATACTTTTATAAGGCCAAACCAGTTGTTGTAAGACTAAAAGAAGGAAGAGGGTAGATTAACTAGGTAAAACTAGGTAAGAGGGTAGTTGAAACTAGATGGAATTGGATCTTAGTGAACTAATGTAATAAGTATAGATGTTGACTTAAAATGATGTTCACCTGAAAGTTTTTTTTTTAAATTTGAAGTGATGTCATGTTACATTCCATAAACTTCAGATGCTCATTAGTGAGCATCATTATGTATATATAGCACATTAAAGTCATTGCTGAAAGTCAAAGTCTACTATCAAATATTGTTATGCAGTTAGTTCGGTATGAGATTATTACCAGAAAACTATATCCAACAAAATAGAGCTCCTTCAGAATACTGATTTATTAGACTCCCTGAAATATTTAGAAGAAAGACTTGTATATTTACTTCTTTGCCATATATTCAATTTGAAACATCCTCATTTGAATACTGTTAAATAACACACTATTTACATGGCTATAATAAATGGCCACTTGCTATGTAGCTCTCCCTAATAAACGCTGCTGGCATCTGTCATTTTCTAGAGAAATTGAATATTGAGTGAATATTAACTTATAGTATAGTAGGGACTCCACACTATCAATGCTAATTTTCAGACTGCAAAATTTAAAGGAAATATTTTCTTTAAGATTTATTTATTTATGCATACAAGCACTGGGGTACAGGCCAGAGGTGTGTGTTGGGGGTGAGAGGATTCACCACAGAGAGCAGGGAGCAGAACAGGCAGATCAACGGAAGTACACTGCTGAGGGGAGCAGTGGGCATAGCAGGAGAGGTCTGCCACATCATGTGGATCCCCTCCCTGGCCGGCAGCAGGGATCGAACTCATGCTGCAGTGGCTGTGGTTTGCTTCATAGTGCGTTGCTTAATCCACTGCGCCTCCAGGGAGGCCCTAAAGGAAATATTTTCTAAAAAAATTACTTAAAAGTAACATCTTTATTCTTGGGAAGTTTTTTTTCTTCCCCCAGTTTTTAAATAAAAGTTTAAACAATTCAGCTGTAGCATATAGACTGCCAAGAAAAGTCATTCACTCTTTTATTGTTCACATTTAGAAGATTTAGAGATTCATTACCATTCCATTGAATACAAATTCAGGAGATAAAGAAAATAGTCTGTTATGTTTGACAAGTGAATGAATATAACCATACATTACCCAAGTATAAGCACCATAGTATTAAAAAGTGCTTTTGCAAGTTATTATTAGTTTAGATCCTCAGAACATTCCTGTGAAATAAGCAGAGCAGGAATCATTATTCCCACTTTATGTATTTAGATGTTTGAGATACTGAGAAATTAAATGGCTTTCATAATAATACTATTAGTTCAGTTCACTACAACCTTCTTTATTATTGAGAGTGGTTTTGTGCCAGTAACTGAGCTGAGGAGGGATCAAACTAAGGAGAGGGGATCAATTGCCCCTGCCCTGAGAGAGATGACTGACTGATAGCAGCAATATTAATCCACCCTAGCCTCACATCTAGAACTTTCTCTGCTACTTCACTGTTCTTAATCAGATTTTGAATGTCACGTCTTCTATGCCACTCAAACCCTGGTTGGCTTAGGGAGCAGTTGCAAAGCAATGCTCAGAGTCTCCAGGCATTTTGGCATCATAGGGGAGGATGATTAAAGGAACACAGTAAGGAGATTTGTCTGGTATCATGGTAGAAACACATTTAACTCTCAACTGATCTGCCTAAGGTGTCTACCCCAGGAAGGTTCACAGCCCTGCGGTTTGCTGGAGTTGCCCAGAAAGGCTGATTTGGAGGGGTAAGGACACCACACTTAGAAGTCTAAGTGCAGTCCACCTTGTACTCTAGTATATCAACATTTGAAGTATTTTGAGCCTAAAACTGAGAATCGAGCCATTTCTCCACAAAAGTAAATGGTGTTCTAATCTTGTTGTTTTTCCCTTTACAGAATTAAAGCTAGTTTTAACACTTGAAATATGCCCTTAATAGTATGTTAAAATATTCACTGTTATAGGAATGAAACTGTGGTCTAATTTTACTGGGCAGTCACTGAATTGTGACCATTTTAATGAGCCTTTGGACCTAGTTTCATAAATTAGTTCTGACACAGCACTATGGCATGTTGGCCTCTGGTTATTAGAATGCTAATGCAAAGATCATTGGTTGGCCAGATTCCCATTTGTTACCAGAAAATGCTCTGTGCTCCCAGGCTCTATCTGCAAGGACAAATAAAAGTGGAAACTTGAACTTCTAACCGATTACCTAGCAAGTCTTATCATTGTATGTGACTTATTTAGATTTACACTATTTTTTTTCCCAATAGCAAATGAAGAGTAAAAAAGTAGTCATGTATACTTGGATGGCCTTTTTAATTTTTTTCCTTTTTATTCAATAGTTATTTTAAGAAGAAAATGTGAATGCCACAGATCACTCATTTTCATTGATCAAACCTTATTGAACAGACAGAACATACTGGCTACTATGCTAGGAATTGGGTAAATGGATATGAAAAGTGTGTGCTGACAGATGTCACAGAGAAAGAAAAACCTGCAGCTAACTGTAACAACGTGATAAGCATCATAATAAAGATGTAGCCTTCACACTCTACCCTCTCTCACTTGGAGTCTGTTCTGAGACCCTTTAGAGACTGTTCCGGGTATATGAAGTGGTTACCTCCCAAGACACCCATTTCAGTGGTTGTAGTTTCATAGAACTATGTCTACCAGCAAATTCTGCAAAGGCCTCACCTCTATCTTTTGAGCTGTAGAGACCTGTTTTTCTTCTTCTGTTTGTTTCATTTTGGGTTTCCCATTAAAACTGTTGGCCAATTTAAAAAAATAAAAGATTTACTTATTTATGCATACAAGAATTGGTTTCACGCCAGAGGTGCAGGGAGTCAGGCAGTCAGAGAATCCACCAGAGACAGAGTGGGTTGCAGAACAGGCAGATAGAGGGAAATACACTGCTGAGGGGTGCAGCAGGCGAGACAGGAGAGGTCTGCTGTGCCATGTGGGTCAGCTCTACGGCTGTGGACCGAACTCTTGCTGCAGTGGCTGTGGATAGCTCCATAGTGTTGCAACTCAACACCTTGCGCCACCAGGGCGGCCCAAAACTGTTTGCTAATTTTTGATATTTCTTTGACTTGCATTTAAACATAAGTGTTCATAAAACTTGATGAAAATTTTTTAGCTTTTGTGTACATTTAATCAAAGTCTAGTTAAAAGTTATTTAGCAGTGACTATAGAAGCACTTTTCATACAGGTTACAAAACAAACATCACATGGTAATGATGAAATTTCAAGTTATTAATTCCTAAAACTTTCAACTTCTAATTTTTCCAGTTACTTTATCTCACATTATTTTAAATAATGGTCTTGAAGTTTTTTTCTAAATTCCATGAATATCTTTATCTCTACAAAGATAAAAATGAAGGATATGTTTTTTTCTAGCGAGAAAACCTCTAGAAATCACATGAATCAAATATAAAATATGCATCAATGTTTCCCAGCAGTGCCCTGAATATTTTAGGAAATTGCTGAACAATTTTACAAATACACTTGATTATCTATTGCTACCAATGTGGAGACAACTGTTACGATATTTAATGCCACATGCACCTGATGAAAAATAATCTTAGCCATTACAGATGTCTAAGATTTAGCCATTATTAATGCATAGACTTAACACTTAATTTCTTTGTATCTCAAGAGTTTTTACTTTCATACATGAGGATAACATATTTCTCAAGGAAAATGAAATCCAAACAGAGTTTGGATGATCTGTTTCATTGGGAATGCTCAGATTCACATCAGTGAAGGAAGGTAGATTGCAAAATTGGGGCACTGCTTTTGTTTCCTTGTGGGTATGTGTATGTGTGTATTTTATTTTCTCAGGTCCTTTTTTTTTAAAAAAATATTTATTTTTATTGAGGTAGCAGTAGTTTTCAGCGCTGTATATGATTCGGGGGAATAGGTTCACACCTCTTCAGGTAAATTATCGCCACACCACGCCCACCACCAAAGCACTATAGTCCTTTACCATAGTCCAGCAGGCCTCCTTATTCTCTTGGGTCCCACTCCTTTTTTTCCCCCTCTAATTAGCCTCAGTTCTGCAGTAAGTTTTCTAGGGTGTTTTGGTTAAGTTTGGTCAGTTCTTTTGCTTTGTTTTACCATATTCCACATATGAGTGAAATCATCTGGTATTTGTCTTTCTACCTCTGCTTGGATCCTCTTTGTGGTGATTTTATATTTGGAGTTTAAAATACCACAGATACTAGTATAGATATTTTATAATTCATAAATATCATGAAATGACAAAACTAATTTTAAGCAGCTAAATATATTTTATGTGATGAACAGTGTACAACTCTAAAACTCAAAGTTTTGTTGGCAGACAAAAATATCTGTTTCATGAAGGACTCTGTTAGAAATGCAAAACTAGCTCAGAGATAATCAGAAGTAGAAAATAGTCACAATTCTATTTTTTATGTTAATATGTATAACTATCAGTCCAAATATTTTCATCGGCACTGCCTTTTTTTTTTACTTCCATTCACAGAGGACTTTCTTGACATGTTTTCATAAGATAAAACTTGTCACAAATGTCTTAATATTTTTTGAATGTTTCAGTAAATATAGAAACCATGTAACCACAATGCATAGAATGTGCTTAGACTGCGCATCTTTACAAGACACCCAGGTAATTGCTATGCACATTCAAGCTTCAGAAGCAATGGTACACAGCACATTTAGCTGAAATTCTTTCCTTCCATTATCTCTTAAAGATTTTATTTTTTTCAAGTGTTTTGGAAAGGAGGTATTAAGAATTCTAAGTGGAAAAACAAGGTTTTTAGGGAAGAAATTTAAAGATTTTTCTAAATACTTGTGAATGGAATAATAGGTATTTTTAACATTATCTGTTCTGATCATATGTACATCATTTGAGAGTTGATCTCATTTTCACACACATTAAAAAAGTAATTCTCACAATAATCTTATGCTGTGGGATATACTGTCGACTCCCAATTACAAAAATTGAAGTTGAAAACATATGTTATTCATACAAGGTAACATAGTTAACAAGTAATGGTCCGAAGACTCTCAGGAAATCTCACGCCAACCATCACGTCCTGGAGAAGTTTGATTTTTTAATGAATATTAAACCTATAGCTTTTGACAAGATTTGTAAAATTTACTGGCAAATTACCAAAATACTTGCAGTTTAATTTTTAAATAGATCTATTTTTCATAACATCTCCACTAGCATATATATAAAGGACAAAGTCATTAAATTTAACCTTATTGTTAAGAATTCCATGAGAAAACAAAGTTTCAAAGAGCTCTTTGGGAATTCAAATCTGAAAGCACAAGCAATCAAGGAAATTCAAAGGATCTATTATCCATTCCCCAAATCAAGAGAGAAATGGGACATCTGGTGTTACTAATGAAGCTAAGGTAAGATAAATAGAAGAATACACATTATTTAATTAGGTAAAAATTCTTCAAGATAGTGCTTAGGAAAAATTGTTTAAAGGATTTTTAAATTGTTCTAGTTGTTTCTACACCCTCTGTTCAACATATTCTCTCGCTTCCCTTTTTGCCTTATATCCTACTACAACAGGTAAGCTTTCTCTTTGGCTGTACTGGTCTCCTTGCCATTTCTCAAACATGCCACACACATCTCTGCCCTTTGTCTTTGCTTCTTCACTCCTGTTTTTCAGTTTGCTCTCGCTCTATATAATCCCATAGCTATCTCCCTCAACTCCTTAATATCTTTGCTCAGATATCACCTTTCCCCTATTTAATGTAGCAACAAATAGTTTTCTTATACTATTCACACTCGCTACTCAGGGTGGTTCCTATTATGCTGATTTAATTTTTGTTTTCCAAAGCATGTATTACACCCTATTACACGAAATTACTTATTTATTACATCTATGATTTATTACTAGGCAAACTTCTCACCTCAAAGCTCCTTGGAGTTAGGGATTTTCGTTTTGTTCACAAATATATTGAAAGCATCTAGAATATTTTGGCTAATAGATGGGGCTCAGTAAGTATTTGCTGAATACATGAGTGAGTTAATCAGTGAATTAATAACCATAGTATCTTACTTAACTCTCATGATTGAACACACTGTTGAAGATAAAAAGTAGGGTCATGAAAAAGGTTATAATGAGTCACTTATGAATGTGAATAGGTAGAATAATGATTGAATTATATAATTCTGTTTTATAAATAAATTTTATTTGATTGAAAACAAAATCATTTAAATTAATATCTTAATAAAGTAAAATTTAAACAAGTTTAGGTTGATTGAATATTAACAATAACAGTAATTTTCACGGCACTTTGATCAGTTATCTGTTACATTTTTCATAAAATTAACTCCCCAGTTTTATTATTTTTCATAAAAACTTTCAAATCTTTAAAGTTGCATAGTATCACTAAATAATTTTGACAATATTGACACTTTCAAATGACTCTCCTTTGTAAACATATTTTTCAGCTGAGAAAATGCTTCCATAGGTCCTGAGGAAGTTGATAAGCTCAAAGCTAATCAGAAGTAGAAAATAATCTCAATTCTATTTTTATGTTAATGCCTAATTATTAGTCCACATAGGCACTGCCTTTTCTACTTCCATTCACAGAGGACTTTTCTTGACATATTTTCATAAGATAAAACTTGTCAAAGTGTTTTAATATTTTTTTTTAAAGATTTATTTATTTATGCATACAAGCACTGGGGTACAGGCCAGAGGTGGGTGGGGGGTGAGAGGATTCACCACAGAGAGCAGGGAGCAGAACAGGCAGATCAACGGAAGTACACTGCTGAGGGGAGCAGCGGGCACAGCAGGAGAG
>JAGFMF010011568.1:11275840-11344555 GCA_019455555.1 Galemys pyrenaicus | reverse complement strand
CTCCCCGCTCTGTCTCTGGTGAATCCTCTCACCCCCCACACTTCTGGCCTGTACCCCAGTGCTTGTATGCATAAATAAATAAATCTTTAAAAAAAAATTTTTGATAGTCTCCTTTTCTGACTGCAAATACATAAAAATATTTTTTCAATGTGAAACTTACAGCTTGGTTTGTATAAATTAATAGAGTATCACAGCTTGTTTGATGCAGTTATGAATTATTTATATACCATAACCAACTCAACTACATTTCTGCTCCATAGGTTTCCTAATTTACTAAGAACATTACTTTTACCACCATGCTGTGTTCCACCCAAATTTGTATTCATATTATCACTGCAAAACTGACATAATTTTATCTTTGATGTTGAGTTTTTATAATCCACTTACAATACTATTCACAATTAATAAAATCAATTTGTTTTCATTTAATAGCCAACACTAATGTTTTAATTTTAAAATAATCATCTAAAAGCAAAGCATTAATTTAATAGGTCTAAACTTATGACCTACTAAAGTTTCACAAAGAAAGATAATTCATCTTGCTAGTAAAACATTTTTGTATAATTATTTTGACAAAAATTGCCTATAAGATCAGAAATCAAGCCAATATATAATTCTTCAAAAGGTATTTGTGATGCCTTGGTGAGGTATCTGTCACAGTCTCAGAGAAACAAATCATTCACTAGGTATCCTAAATATGACTTAAAGAAATATGAGTGATTTATGGGCATTGAAAGAAAAATAATATCACAGACACATAGTGGGATTAATGATAGCTATTTTCTAAAAATAAAATTTTAGCAATAAAGATTAAATGACTAATAAATCTCTGAATCATAAATTGATTTGTGCAATATCAATATTACTTTCCCCATTTTACAAGTAGGAAACTAAGCCTACCCAGTTAGTATTCTGGCAGAACCTATATTCAAACTAGATTCTTTCCTATTCCAGAAGTGCATTCCTCAGAGTATACCTAACAACTTCCTCCTACTTGAAGGGTAGAAACTTTATCCTATTACTCTTGGCAAGCACAAATTCCTGAGAAAAAGAAAGGTAGGGTTGTTTATCGCCATTGGAAATTAAAAAAACTATTATAGGCAGTTTGCTACCTGGGATAGTATTTATTGATTTCTGATGAATCTGTTGATGGTTTTTAAGTATGTATATTTGAGGTGAAGAAAGATTTTAAAGGCATACTTGACATTAATTGAGTAATGTGTATTTAAAAAAAATATGCCTACAAATTCTTTCATACTTGCAGTAGGCAGAATAGTAGCCCCTTGAAGGTATACATGCCCTAATTCTCAGAATCTGTGAATATGGTATATTAAAGAGCAAAGGGGAATTAAACTGATTTTAAAACAGGGAAATTATGCAGGTGGGACCATGTAATCACAATGATCCTAAAATCTGGAAGAGGTAGGAAGAAGAGGAGATTAGAATAGTGGAAATGGAAGAAGGAAGCTATGATCATAGGATTTTGGAACATCTCCTAATGCTATTATAGAAAAAACAAAGATTTGCCCTGAGTGCTTCCAGGATGGATCACTGCCCTGCAGACACTTGCTTTTGCCCAGTGAGACTTGCTTTGAACTTTGACCTACAGAACTCTAAGATACAAAATTTATATTGCTTTGAGCTACAACATTTATGGTAATTTGTTACAGCAGCAATATAAAGTGAATACAAAACCCTTTTCTTCAAGAATTACTATTTAATTCACTTTACTTGCCTGTAGGCTGGGTATATAATCTTAGGAACAGAATGTGGCAGAAATGGCATGTCAATTCCTAGATTAGGTTATAAAAAATGTCTTCTCCCTTGGTACACTCTGACTTTCCTGGGATTTTTCCCTGACGCTAAGGAAACTGTTGGCATGTCATCTACACACTGTGGAAAAGCTACCAGTGAAGAATGAGGGTCTGCCAGCAACCACAAATGGTGAGCCTGGGAGAAAGTCCTCCCCCCAGTCGAAGTCTAGATGATTGTGCCCCACCTGACAATTGAGTTGCAATATTGTGAAAGACACCAAACCAGAACCACCCAGGTAAGCTATTGCTTAGATTGCTGACTCAAAGAAATGCTGAAATGAAAAAACAAAACAAAACAAAACAATTTTTGGTATTTCAGACTATGAAGTTTTAGGATAACTTGTTATATTATGTAGCAGTAAACCAATACAAATATTCTAGATTTTTATTTATACACCAAAAAGGGGAAATTACACAGAAAAGGAAAAATGCTAATTAGATGAATATTGCTCCTTTTTCCCAAATAAATTGATCAGAATGGGTGATCAGTAATTTTCGTGTAACAATACACACATGTAAAAACTGACATTTCTATAAAAATAATTTAGTTAGGTTTTATTCAGATTATAATTGGAATTAAAACCTCAACATTGAGAATAAAATTTCTCAGACTTCTAAGAATACTTTTATTCATTTTTTTTACTACATATTTTAATGGATTAGTGCTGTCAAAGCTTCTGTGAGATCAGCAAAGGCAATTAACCTCTAATTTTCCCTTTGTTCTTTCTTCGATTTTGCTTTTCCAGTGAAGCCTATACTTAATGGAACAAAAATGCCATAAACTGAGATTAATTATGGGTTTTCTACTTTGCTATATAAAAATATTCTCCAGACTGCAATTTACAAAGTTTAATGACTTCTAGCATAACATATATATCCATTAAATAAAGAAAACAGCCTTTCATTTTATGATAATTTTATGTTGAATTTCAAATTAAGCATGATTATTAAAATAAAGCATCTTCTCCTTTTTTTTTTTATGAGCGTAATTCATCTCAGCTAACCAAATATATGTACTGGTCACACTATAATACATGACAAGTAGCCAAGTTTTTCCTAATCCACTTTTAAAGCTCTACTAACATTCAGATAAAAATTCAGCACTCACTTCTTCTAAGTAGAAATGTTAGTTCATCAAGTCCAATGCTCTTGCCTAGCTAAAATATAGATCTTCAAATCCAGTTTAAATATTGACTAGTGTATAAATCATTTCCATGAATGAATATACACAAATTGCATACTGGAGACTTTTTTTCATAAAGTTGAATGACTTGTTTTCCCTAAATGTTGCTCTGTAGGAAATTGTATATAAATTAAATAAAAATTAAATTAAATTAAAATAAATTGTATCTAAATTAATATAAATCGGTTTCTGTTATTATTTTCTCTGTAAATCAAAGTTAGTTTTACCTTCTAGAACCAATCATTAGGAAATTTTTAGTGGGCAGAAATTATGCATTTTTAATTTTTGTAATGGCCTTCACGGTAAAGTGATATTTAATATTGCAACTGATCTGAATTTAATGAACAGCATATAATCCAATATTCATAAGTCATTAAAGAGTTTTTAATTCTTTTTCATATTCAGCAATAACAGATTAGGTCCATATTTATAAATATATAATATGGCACTCTACTTTTCAGATGTACCGTTCCTTATTTTAAATTCTCCTTGTTAGTGTGTCAGTACAGTCGTGATTGCTGCCTAATTAAGAGAGGGGCAAGGTATACCACCACAGGAAATTAAAAAAAAAACATGGCTGGGTTCATATTCATTGTGTCCAAATCAAGTAAGAAATCAGTGAAGAAGCAAATAATTTTGTACATTAAAAAAAGAGAACAGTAATCATGATTTTTATTCACAGTATTCAAAATATATTCCATTATGTAAAGGAAACTGTGCTCATCTACAAATCAATTAGTTCTGCTAATGAAAAAATAGAACAGCCTTTTAAAATGTATCTTTCATAATGTCTTTGCCTTGCATATGAAGCTTGGATAATAAATCATGACAAGAAAACGTCATCAGCAATAAGAATATTAAAATATGTGTATAATTAATTATGTACAACTGCTTCTCTCCTCAGAGTAGTGCTCAGGATCAGCAGGTGACACTGTATAAATTATTATGTTAATAATTTGATTGTTGGGAAGATAGGCATGCATTACTAATGGTTTTCTAAAATATGTACATAAATAAAATGGCATTATCATCAATATTTATTCTTAGGGAGGTGACAATTCAAAGCCAGTAAAGCACATATTTTTCAGTTGTAGGGTGGTTTTGTGACCAAGATCTAACTGTAGTTAGAATGTTTTACATGTTTTAGCTTCTATATATGGAAAAGGAATGCGGGCTGCCATTGAGGGACTGTCATGTACCCTAAGTGAGTCACAGAACTGTCTGGGTAGTTTTGTGTGCTGATACCATAATCTTTCCCTTTCATTATAAAAATCATCTATCAATAAATTGTATCTACCTACCCCAAAACCTCTCATTTGCTTTACTATCTTTATTTTCTTTTTTTTTAAAATCTGGCACTTGAAAATGTTTCTGAATCATCATATCACTGCATGTTTTAAATATTTCTATTGTGGTTTATTTGGGGGGGAGTTTGGATGCCAAAGGAGTAATACAATTCATGGTATATTGGTATAAAGTATGTCCTTTTTACCTATGGTATATTACTAATCTCAAAAATTCAGAAAAATGTGGGCTCCATCTATTTGATCATGGCAATAAATTGTAACAAATTTTCTGTAAGCCTTTCTGGAGAAGCCCAGTTTAACTATAGTTCACATGATTTAAAACTCTGCCTTCAATACTTATAGTTTAATGGCATTGTCAGATATCAAGAACACTTGGTAAGAGGTTTCTTTAAAATAATATGCTATATTTTACCATTTTTATAATAGTTGTCAAGTCACAAAACATTTGAAATGAAGAATGATAAAACTAAGTGGATTACAAACTTAGTCACAATATTATAGAATAGAATCTTCTTGGATTGCTAAGGTAGTCACATAATTCTGTTATTACCTTTGTACAAATACTTAAAATATATGCAATTCAATATTACATAACAACATAAGATTGACAGATTACTTCTGTTTTATACAGACACAACACTCAGTTTCATACAGACACTACTCAGATACTACTCACTATTCAACTGTGTTGCAAAATCTAATTCAGTAAAAACAACTACTTTCCAATTCCACCAAGAAAATAAACATTTTAGTTTATGAGATGAGAGTGAAGTTCAGTTTATTTAAGGTTATAGTATTTGATAGACATGTGTATAAAGTGACTTAGTAAATATAAAAATAGAGGCGTATTAAGATTTAAAGTACCGGCTGTACATCAGTGTCCTTGATGCTTTCAGAAGGTACTTCTCCTGACAGCTTTTTATTCATGTGTGTAATTGTCATGGAAAAATGATCTTCGATCGATAATAATGTTCACACCATGTATATATGAAAAGACTGCTACTTGGTCTGGGGGACATAGTATCTGTTTGTAGGAGATATGACTGCTTCTTTAGCTGATGGGCCACACTGGTATTTTATTCTGATCTACTCCCCCTTTGGAGTTAAGTTTTTTCTCTTTAATCATACCATGTAGTTTTGCAGAGTTCCAACCGTCCCATTAAATAGACCAACTGTACCCTCCCATGTCATCTTGACAACTGAACTTGTGTTGTGTGGCTTCTAAACATGAATACATTCATAGCTGCTCTTTGCACCAGGCTCAAGAATATGCCTGAGATCAAATTCTGGCTCCAATATTTATTAGAATGGAAACTTGGACGTTACAAGTTACCTAACCTCATCCATTAAAAAAATTAAATGGCTTCACAGTGCTTTGGGGAAGAATTAAATGAGTCAACATGTTTAAATAATAGGAGAGAGTCTGGCATGCAATCCGTCATTAGCTATGGTCGTTTGTTATTATTAGTTATTCTTATTTTGTTCTTACTTTTTTTCCTTATTATTTTCACCCACCTCTTCACACTTACTGGCTGATGCCATCTATCAATCTTCTTTCTTATATCATTTTTTCTTATTCAATATAAGGAGAAAAAATTGCTGTGGGGAGAGTTGCCTCTCATGAGCATGCAGTAGTATGAACTAGCCCCTCCTTTCATCTTCACATGAGAAAGGAGAGAACAATACAACTCGTATATATTATATATATATGTCTGAAGCCAAGGACAAGAAATTTCAAGAAAATGACTCATTATTCATATTTCAACATAAATGGAAGACTAATATTCAGCTCTACCATAAGATTAATTCATTTGTTGTGCTTTTCTGATTTTCTTGGTGCTAACTACAGAGCACAGAGGGAATAAAGGAGAAGGTAAGGTGGGATGGTCAAGGGGTAAAAGGCAAGAACCACTTATTTGAATTCATAATTACAGAGAAGTATAGAAAACAGATTATATCTAGTCCTATCAACAAAAATGTGAGTTATTCACCAGAGGTGGTTGGGATTTGTGGCCACAGGTTTACCTGAAATTGCCTCCACATGAGAGCAAAAAGGTACACACATAACAGAGTGCTTTGGAATGACGCTACCACTGAGTATCAGACTAAAGATCTTAACTGAGAACAAATCTCTTGTCAAAATGTCTGTTTTTACCATAACTCATCATTATTATGATCATATAAAATAAGCTATAAAAGCAGTTCATGTGGTCACAAATGGACTAATACATCCTGAGGTCACATATGTAGAAAAATGATGTTTTTAGTCCCTTTATCTTTTCTCCTCCCCACAACAGCAAAGTAGAGAAGAGAAAGGGGGTACAAAAGCAGGAGGACCACAGCCCCTCTCATCTTCAACCACAAGCAGAAGGTCAACACTCTAGGGGTAACGACATAACAAAACTGAAAGTGCCTGGGTCCCCCATAAGCCAAATCAGTTCCTACTGTTTTCGGATCTATGTGTGACAGTAATTTCCACTTTGTTAAACCCACTGCATTTTGATATAGTTGTCTAATTTCTACCTAATTAATATACTATGGATATACCATTTCAAAAGGATCTGTTTTTTAAAACTATTAAACCAACCAGTCCTGATCATGTTGGATAAAAATACTTCTACTATATTGTATACCCCATGTAAATGTCCAGAAATGCTATACCCTGTCTCTTATTAATTTATACCCTGTGAATTTTTGCCTGACTAGTTCAAAACTCAGTTTAGCTATCACTGCTTCTGGGCAACTTTTCCTGACTCCTTAATAAAGTTCCTTTGTCCATGCTGTTTGGGGTTATCTCTTTCATAGTCCATAGAACATTTTATTTATTGGTGTCTTCTTCTAAGATACAGTGTTGACCACTTTTTTCAGCGCACAGTAGGTATTCAAAAATTACTTGTGAAATTAATGAATACAGGACTCAAAAGAAGGATAATGGATTTGGAATAAAATTTTGGCATTAATTTTTTTTAACTTCACTGTGTCACTGAACTAGTTGTTTGACAAAGCAGAAGTTAACTCATTGTTAACTGAGTTAACACTGAGGCATCTCAGTGACGCTTCCACAGAGAATTCTTTTTTTCAGAAAGTAGCAAGATCTAAAATGATCAAATTAATTAATCTGAAATTAATTTCAGAAAAGCTTGTGTGAGGGGAGTTGAGGATTGTCAAGGAAAGCTGGAAGGAGGTGAAGGACTTAAAGTCATAGGAGAGAACTGGGAAAATACCTACTCATTGGTATTTTGCTTTTAATCAAAACCTACATGAAGATGCAACTAATAGGCCAAATAGTTTTGTATTAATAATAATACTTGGGACATTTTGATTATGGTTATATAATTCAGTAGTTTTAGGCAAGTATTAGTAACATTTGTATTCAACCAGAATAAGATTCCAAGTCTCTGATCAATGGACTGAAATATTAACTTAGTTTGAAATCAAGATGCAGAGTTGATCTAGTTGAGGTGATTTATTAATGTAGAATGCTAACATGAGAAATGATTTTGCTGTAAGTTACATATTTTTCTATAATAGCTATACGCTTCAAAGCTTTGAAGACAATATATCATTTCCTGTGTTTTTAAAGTAATTTTAATAATTTCATCATTATGAAATGGAACATGATTGTGATTATGACATAGGACATGATTATAATAGATCATCTTGTCTTTAGAGATTTTCCAAAGATTAAATACAAGAGCCGGGCGAGATGTAATCATTACATCTGAGTTGCTCCTTTGCTATCTTACCCAAATAGTTTTCAAGCATATACTATTATGACTGAAAGCTGCTCATTTTATTTGACAATTAGGTAAACTGTACTTAACATTCCACTCCAGACCTACCATCTTTACCTGTAAATACATTCTTATGTTAGTAAATTCTGTTGAATCATGGCCAAGATTTAGAAGAAGAAAGAAGTATGAAAAGAATGCAGAATCAGTCTTCCCAAGAAGTATTAAAATTAGATGAATTCATTCAAGTGGAACTGGAATTTACCTGAAACCTAAGTGGGGTTGCAGAATTTTACCTCCCTCTTCAATCAGCTAAAACAGTTTAAAGGGATTAAGATAACATTGAACGAGGAGAACAAGTTGAAAAACTAATTCTAGCTAAAATATGTGGCTCTGGGTTTTATTTTGACTGCATATGGAAACCAATTATAGGAAAAGTTTCAAGGTATTTATGACTTGTGTTAAAATCTGAGGGAATGTAAGGTCCTAGGTTTCTCTGTGGGCATCCATATGTAATTAAGTGATAAATGTGTATATCATAGTCTTGAATTTTGTCTGAAGACAATGGTATACTATTTTCCTTATTCAAGTTAGTACCTTAAATGCACTAGAAAGATTTTAAAAATATGTAGAAAACAGAAAAATCAAATAAAGTCATTTCTGCTAACTTTGAATATAGTGTAATTTATTTCTGTAATTATTCTTATTTTAATACCAATTACCAGATGTAAAAATTGAATTAATAACTATGTCAAATGAATGAACCTAGGAAATTAAGACTTGACTATTGATATCAATTTAAATAGTACTTAACATTTAAATATATACATACAAAAACCACTTTAGGTATTAAGTGATATTTTGAGTGATGACCTACTATATTGTTATTGAATGTATAATACTCAGTTATATCATACAGATTTCTAATAGATTTCTCTATATTCTTTTACACTTATGCATAGGGCTAAAATTTCTTATTGAATTATCTTGGCGAACAATAGAGTTTTTTTAAATTTTATTTCTTCTATGGATTAAATAACTTATTTTTATACCTATCCGCTGTGAAGCTGAGTCCTTATTTTCTTTTCACGATTTGATGATGATTTGATGAAAAATATGCTCTGCCCTTTCTGGGTACAGAAAATTATTCTTAGACAAGTCTGATTTGACTCAGAGAATTTGAGAAAGGTAGGATTTTTCTCAGTGTGCTTAAACTATCACTAAAATTTTAAAGTTCTATTTTTCAATATTCATATTCTTTTAATTTCTGATATAAAATACTGTACCTATATTAACTCAAGGAAAAGGTGTATGTTTGCTCTAGAACTAAATTTGTTGAAAAATGTATTATTATTGTTTTACATTTCCTTTTCAATGATGTCTCTCATCCTGCGAGGATGAGAATCTTCTCTTGCCTTTGGAGAAGATTCAAATTGTTATTGCCGGAAAGCAAAGAGACAGCCAACTTTGAAATTTTAATATCTAGAGTAGGATTTTTGAGACTGTAGCTAGAAAGTAATCTTGAAAGTCAGACTTTGTTGAGAGATAAAAGGATTCCCTCTATTCCTTACTCTTAGTAATATCTCAAGGGACAACCAGCTGACTCAACTAGGTTCTTCTATAGCCTGAAGAGGCTAGTGCTTCCACTAATTTTCCTGAACCATGAAGCTTGTTACCTCTGGAACAGCAATGTTATGTTAGAGAAATCCAACTCAAAAAAATAGTGACTTTTAGCACCAGGGAGTATGGGAAGAAGGAGATAAGGATAAAAAAAAAAAAAGTAAGATGTAGGCAGGGAAACATATACATCAAACGTATGATGACTGGGATGAGAAACGTCAAAATTATAGGATTTTACATTCCATTTCAGAATTTGGAAGGGGAGATTCTAAAAGGCATTCCTTGCAAAAAGGAGAGATGCCTCATGGAAGTAAAATTTTACATGCTACTGAGCATGTGGAGCCTTTTGAGGAAGACTGAAGAGTTGTAGAAGTAAAGTAGTTACATTTTCTCTGTACAAATGAGCAGTGGAGAGTAAATCTGTAACTCCAACTTACTCGATATAGTCACGTTGTCTTATAGTATATTTGTGCTCCTAAAAACCTCTTGTACTATGCCACACTGACCAGTAAAGGCTACAGTGCCTATAGAGTAATCTGGATGTTGCACAGCACTTGAAAACTCATCAGATACTTTTTTTCAAAGGACCCTAACAAAAAATGACAGCATAGTTTTATGCACACTAAATTATTAAGAATGTCATACATACTAAATAAATATTTCACTTTATCTTGAAAAGGCCTATGATATTTGCTTGTGAAAGTGAGTGTTGGCAGGGTTGTGGCTTAGAAGTCAATTTGAAGTGCTAAAAGAAGGGTGATCTGAAATTGTAAATGAAAGATGGGACAGTAGCTGAGGATGGGCTAAGATGAGTGGTGAACTGAGGTAAATGTTTGAGGTGTGTGTGTGGGGAGTGTAGGATGGAGATGGGGTATGTGTTATTTTTCAAAATTCAGCTGGATTGTTTTCTACAATTACTTAATGTTTCTCCTAGATGAATTTACATATATACAAACTGAAAATTCACACTATGCTTTAATTACTCCTTAATATTTTGAAACAGATTCATCGTTTCAAAGCAAGCATTATAAGTGAACTGCCTGTACTACAGTAGAGTTCTAATATCCTTCATCATTTATCATCTCTTGTGAGTTAAAAAAGTTTGAATCAGGAGCACCATCCTGATACCAATCCTAAACATTCACTTCTCCAAATGAAATAACAGCAAAATAGAGGGCAGTTCTGGATCAGAATTAGGTTAGTGACCTTCCTTTAAGAGTCCTTGAATGAACTTGATTTTTGTCTAAGTAGTTCAGATTTGAAGTTTCCAAAGTGTGGTTCACAGAAAACTCTTGATTGATAAACATATGGAGGATTGTTGTGAATTTAAATGGAATCTAGTTCTTCCTTGCAAAAGTCAAGCAGTTGACACTCCAAAAGTGCTGCACTAAGTTCAGACTTCTTGTTTCTTTAAACCATGCCTACTGCATTGCTTGAGTGGGTTTAAAGAAAACCAGGAAATGGCAGGAAGTCTGGTTCAATCCAGCAGTGTCTTTAGGCAAAAGGAGCAACACATGAATTGCGTCTGGGCATTACATGGTCTTAGGTGCCCCCTTGCCACAGTGTCACCAGAATTTGTGGGACAGGAATGTTGTCAGAAGCCTTGTATTTAGAATTATGGATACATCAGAGAGAGTAGTAACTAAAAATATCTCCTTTTTGACTCTTATTCCAGTTCTCCAGTGATTCTCCAATACCTGTAACACCCCTCTCATTTCTTTTTATGCTTATTTTTAAAACTGCAATAAAACATAATTTTAAAGCATGATTTACCATTTAAACCATTTTCAAAGTTTTGTGGCATTAAGTATTCACACTGATGTGTAACTATCACCAGCACTCATATTTAGAAATTTTTCAACTTCTGAAAAGAAAATTTCTAAACAAAACTTCCCAAACTAAAACAATAACTCCTCAGTCCCCCTCACCAGCTTGCTAACCACCACCACCTTATTTTCTGTTTTCTATGAATTTTACCATCCTAGGTACCTCATACAAGTGGAATCATAGAATATTTGCTCTTTTGTGACTGGTTTTATTTCACTAAACATAAATGTCTTCATGGTTTATACATAGTAGCATGAGTCAGAATTTATTTCCTTTTGAATATTAAAAACTGAATAATATTCCCTTCCCTAATTTCTTTTTATGTTTACAAGAAATATATATTATTTTCTGGACATTCTATGTCTTTGTTTTTTTTGTTATAGCACTTTGAACAAAGTGTGACCAGATGTTCTTGTTTGTCTTAATAAACTAAAAGCTATTCAATTACCATTCAGGCTTTTCTTCTCCAAGCTAATTAGTTCTAGCCTCTCTAACATTTAGTCCTATTCAGTAATTCTATAACTATAGGTTATAGTCTATAAATATAGGTTCTGAAATGTTAGACCTCTTTTCTTTGACCAATGTATATTCAAATATTAAGCATAAATGGACAATGTTTCCACAAAAGCACTTTTAACTTGGTGAGCAGAAGACAATCAACAAGTGTGTTAAATGACATTTTCTTTTTAACAGCTTTTATTATCTGATACTCAGTGTGGCAAACTATTTCAAATGAAGAAGTAAGCAGTAGAAGTCAAATGCAAAGTGACTTGAAGCAGAGGAAAGAACACAGAGTACAAACTTCTCCATTTAGCTGTTCTGTGTCATAGAATCACTATCTTATTTTAAAATGCTGTCATTTTAGCTTTGAAATGGTTTCTATAGAAATGATTACATTAATCCTGCAGTCAATTTGTCTGAAGTTAGCAAGTGTTACAGCTACCAAAAGTACTACAAAAATAATTGAATACATTTTTAGAACTAGTAGATACCGTGGCTGTAATTTATTTTCTTGGGATTGCCAGGAAATAGCAGAAGAGAAATAACTCTATCAAGCACCAGAAAAGGGATGTATAAATTGAATAATGCCAAGCTTAATGTTATTCAAAGACCTCACTTGGTCAATAAGTAGCATTAACTTCTGTTTTCAATTATTTTCCCCCGAGGAACACATAGAATTTAGGACAACTATCTGTTATTCTTCATTTAAACTATATGTGCTCAAGTCAGACTGATGGATAGCCTAATCTGACTGCTGAAGGACAGTCTGATTCTCTGTAACACTTCACCAGGACCACTGTGTAATGGATGATCCTATGAAGGATATTATTTTCCCTCTGGGGATGTTCCATTATACTTGCATCTCCTTGTCTCTAATGCTCTGTACAATTCAAAATCATTGACCTGTAGGAGGTGGTGTCCACCTCTCCCAATTTTCTCTAGATCTTCCTTCCTCCCTGAAGCCAGATTATGACATGTGACTGGAAAAAGAGATCTAAAAGAACTTGAAAAAGGAGGTAATCAATTATGTGTAGATATTATTCTTCCTTCTTTTTGGCATATAGTTAACTTCTTAGGGTGACCCTTAAAAAAAGCACTACATTAATTGACTACATTAATATTTACATTTTTTTTTCTTTTAGACAGCTGTATGCTTATAATTGTGTACAGTTTGCTCAGGACATTTCTTAAGAAAAATAAAATTTAATATTTTTTGAAGTGCTGAAAATAATTTTTAGTGCTTTTGTTGGCTAAAATTTTTCTATCATAAAATACTAACTAGTTGTCTGTGACATTATTTGATGGATATTTATTTCCTAAATTTGTAAGTTTATTGTCTAAAGTCTGTCTAGAGTCTTGCCAGTGTTTATCTAAATTGACAACACAAAAGGTTATCGAGGAGAGTTGAATTCTTTAAAAAATTAATCTTTGTATCACCATAAACTTATCATTTATACCTTTTCATGTTTTTTTTTAATCTTTGTTCTTTGTTTTCCCTTCTACCTGTCCTGTCAGACTCAAGGGAAGTAGAACCAAAATGAAAAATAAAATATGGTTTCAGAAATTATAGGCTATTTTATTTCCAAATCTTGTCCAATATTGAATCAATTTTTTAGTTATATAACAAACTAAAAGAATTTGGAATTTGGTAGAAGGTAAAAATTAAAACTTGTTAAACAAAACATTTCCCATGGCAATGAAGGACTATGGGAAGGGTGGTATATTTTGGAACAAATTATCCTTTTTTTCAAACTGATATTTTCTTCCGTAAATTATGAAAGCATTCTCAGTAGCATCACTCTTGAAGATAAGACTGGTAATGAAGTGAGTGAACAGTGAACCCAGAAGAGGCCATGATAAGGAGTGCCCCAGCGAAGCTGATAGTGCTGTTATTGTCAACTTTTCTACTGACTCATGAGGCATAATGTCTTTCCTTATCTAGGGCATTTCGAGAGTGTGATTCTGAAGTTGTATATAGAAGGGGAGTCAAACCTTTAAAATTACTATTCCCCCAACCCATTTTGATAAACTATGGCTTATCAAGCCGTGCCTTTCTGATGGATCGCTAATCAAAAAACAGTACCCTTCCTCCTTCTTTCTCTTCCTTCTTTCTTCCTTTATATATCATGCAAGGATATTCAGGCTGCAGAGGACATAATTATAGTTATATAATTATAACAGTAACCCAAATTGGTGTCTTCTGGTACTTTAGTTACATTAGGAACATAATCTTCTTATTACCTATGCATTTGCAGGTACTTGTCATCATTGAACCATCAAGCTAAGGCTAGGATAGCTTTCAGTGACTAAAAGATTGTGCCAGAATAATACAGAAATGTCTCAGTCATTTGTACAACATTACTTACTATATACAATTCAATTTTTGTTATTCATTTTTTTAACCTCTGGAATTGTGATGCAAGTTTAGTAATATATGAATGTGCTGTGATCCTATCAATAAAACATTTTAATGTTTTAAGTTATTGACTTTCTTTTCAAAATAATTATACTTTATTATGTAATTCCTCTTCTGCAACCAGTGAGGGAGAAGTTTGCTTCTCTTTTCTTCTCCTGACCTTTAACAATAACCCTCAAAATTTATCTCTTGTTCTTTTTCAGCACTTCATCTTGCAGAGATTAACAGACTCAACTCTCCAGATTTCAAAACAATCTTCCCAAGGATGAACCTAAGTTGTTCAATTAGTTTTTGAAGTCTTCTCTGTCCAGAGAGACATTGTACATACTTTAATTATAATGTAGAAGATTAAGCGTGTCATGTCTCTTCTTAGAGACTCCTTTTTCCAACTACTTCTTCACAAGGACTAGCACCACTGTTCCCCCTCCCCAAATTCTTCATTAAAATTTTTTTATCATTTAAATTTAGTGTTTATTTCTGACAATTCCAACATCACCTTCAAAAATGCTAAGAAAACAGGACCTCCCTGGCAGTGGCGCAGTGGGTTAAGCAACGCACTATGGAGCAAATAGCAGCCACTGCAGCAGGAGTTCAATCCCTGCCCTTGGCCAGGGGGGACCCACATGACGCAGCAGACCTCTCCTGCCTCCCTTTCTGCTCCCCTCAGCAGTGTGCTTCAGTCAGTCTGCCTGTTCTGCTCCCCGCTCTGTCTCTGGTGAATCCTTTCACCTTCCTGGACTCTGGCCTATACCCCAGCTCTTGTATGCATAAATACATAAATCTTTGGGGAAAAAAGGCTAAGAAAACAGTAGGGAGGTTTCTCAAAAGAGTAAAAAATAGATCTACCATATGACCCAGGAATTCCACTCTTAGACGCAAAGATATGAATTCAAAAGGATATATGCACTTATTTTGCTGCACTGCTATTTACAGTAGTCAAGTTATGTTACAGTAGCCAAGTTAGGGAAACAACCTAAGCACTAACTGACAGATGAGTGGACAATGAATATGTGGTCCATAGACACAGTGTGGTTTGACTCAGCTCCAAAAAAAAAAAAGAACTATTGTCATTTGCAGGAATATGAATGGAACTGGAGGGTATAATGCTAAACAAAATAAGTCAGAAGGAGAAAGACAAACACCAGATGACTTCACTTATGTGGTGAATATAGAGAAACCAAACAGAGGATTGGACAAAAGCAAACTAATGACAAACCCTTTGACATATGACTGTGAAACTGAGGCTCCAAGATGGAGAGGGTGAGAAGGGAAAACTAAATGGGGAAGGAGCATAATGGGCTATGGGGTGCATTAGTGGTTGGTGTAGTGAGGTGACATGCATCTGAAGAGATGTGATCCTCTGCCCCTGAATCACATACAGTTTTGTAAACCAATGTTACCTGAAGAAAAAAAAAATGAAAAAAAGAAAAAAGGCTAATAGGACAAAAGGAAAAAAAAAGCCTGAAGCTCTAAATTAAAAAAAAAAAATGATACATACACATGCATTGACAAAAGGGTTTCTATTTAATTGATCTTTCATATTTTAAGCAGTTTCATATTGAGTGTTTAAGAGCAAATGTCTAATTTGATTTTTTAAATTTTATATTAAACTTTTGTATATTAAGAGTTTTATTTATTCACAATTTTAAATCAGTCAGAAAGACAGCTGCATAATTATTAACAATACTTTGGAAATAAAAATGTTTTGTAGAAAGTTTTAAAAATAAAATGGATTTGTAATACAAACACCTGGTTAACATTCTGACAATTTAGTTGCGTCAGTTAAGAAAACAATCAACCTAAATTCTCTCAAAATTGTGAGGACTAAGCACTTTATAGATTTGGTCAGTTACTGTTTGGTTACTCCACTGAACATCACTGAATTTATCATAGTATTACATTTATTCCAAGACCTTAACCACACAAATATCAAAATTTTGAAAATTATAATCATTGTATACTATTGAGTAATATTTTATTATCTGTGACACTCATGTTAATTCAATATGTAACTGTACAGTGCTCAAGATATAGCTGCAAAAATGATATTTACATTTTTACAAATAATTTTCCCATGTAGGAAAAAAGGTAAACTATAAACAATGAGGAAGGGTATGGAAAATATCTGTAAGAATATTGTTGATAATGGTGCAAATCCAAGTTTGGATGTGGCTATTAGGGCTATTCCCACTTGTTACTAGTCGTCCTCATAAATTTCACTATAACATTTTAATATTTAGTTTGGCATATAAATGGGTTACAGCCTGACTCTAGCCTAGTCATGAGTACATCTTACAAGGACTTTTTGTACCTCTTCACAGTATTTCCTTGTCTTCACTACCAGGAATATTCTTCTCAAATTTCTTCTGATTTCCTACTCTTCACAAATCAACTCAAGCAGCACATAACTCAACCTTCCCTAACACACGGTCTCACTCCCATCATACTCCATCATGATATTTAGTTCAATCATGGATTTAGTAATTTCAATATTTTATTTGGTGTCAAGTAATTCAAGGGAAGAGATATCTAATTTGACCTTATATCAACACCTAGCACAATATCTGACACAGAGCAAGCAATCAATGTAATTTCATATATATATATATTTTTTTAAATTTGTGCATACAAGAGGAGGGGCACAGGCCAGAGGCGCCGGAGGTGAGAGGATTCACCAGAGACAGAGTGGGGAGTAGAACAGGCAGATCAAGCAGAATAGGCAGACTGACTGAAACACACTGCTGAGGGGAGCAGCGGGCGAGGCAGGAGAGGTCTCCTGTGCCATGTGGGTCCCCTCCCAGGCCAGGGATTGAATTTACCTTGCTGTGCTGCAGATGCCTCATAGTGCAGCGTACAACCCGAGGTGCCCAACACACTGCACCATCAGGGAGGCCCAATCAATGTATTTAAATGAAAACTGTGAATGAGTTTCATGAACTAGATCTGGACATTAGTTATCTTATAATCATACATGCACATTTCACATGGGCATGCTCTTTATTTGATATGTGCATGTTCCAATAGCCCTCCTTTATGTGTATTACATAAGAGTGTGAAATAACCTTTAATTCTCTGGAGAAATCTGCAAGGTGTCGATCATACCAGTTGAAATGGGGGACAAACTGGTCATAAATAATTACCATTAGAAGCACATAGGATAACCCTGAGCAACATATCCTAAAGGTCAAAGTAATAGCAATATAACTAGTATTTTTTATCAGAACTTATCAGTTCAGGTAAAATTAAACATTTATTTTCCTTTAAAGATGTAAAAAGTTAAGTGCAACTGCTAATAATAGCAACTAATAATTTTCTAGTAAGTCACAGTTTAAAAATATTTCTGCATGTACCTGTGGTGATTTAGACCAAGATATTTGGACTCAGATGGAAATTTCATGTGTTGGTTTCCTCACTATTAACACCTTGAGTTTCTTAAGTTCATTAGATGATTTATTCAACTGTAAAAGGTGAATTACCCACCATAGAACCTGGAAAGTTAAGTACTCTATAAATGTAATATCATTTTAGTAGTAGCATTAAGATCTACTTTTTGAAATTTATAGAACAGACAAACATGCATTAAAAAGAAAACAATGATTTATATTAAAAATGTTTTCATATTAGGGGTTGGTAGGGACATAATATATTATTTGCTGTGAAGCAGATAACACTAAGAGTAATTATTCTAAATCAGGTGAAAGAGCATTAGCTAGGCAAGACAAGCAACTCTGAACACTAAAAGACAATAAGAAATGGTTTAATATTTTCATAGAGAATATAAAATTCTGATTAATCAAATTCAATTATGAATTACTTGAAAATGGACCTTTAAGCATTTTGTTTGAAGCAGTTATAGTTCAATGGAAATGGAAATATTTGAGTAATAACGATTACAAATGGTAGACAACATGAAATACGAGACACTTCATAAATTTGATGTTTCAAGTGCCTAAATTATTCTTATACACTTTGCATGTCTAGTTCATATTCATTTCTCTCATGAAACTTTTTCAACCTCTACTATTACACAGAAATACTTCTTAAGTTTCCCTTAGGCTATATTATGTCTTCTACTGTCCTTTACTTTTTTTCAATAGCTTTTTAAATTATACTTGCTAGAAAAAGAATATGAGATTTTATGTTATCTTCTTATCATAAAAGATGCAGTAGTTTGAGTATTGTATCAAATACCTAGCCCAGGGCTGCCTGTAGAGTGGTTTAATGCATACACTTTATGCTGATTTGTAATTCAGTTATCTTTAAAAACAACATTAACTTTTCCAGGATATGAGGGTATTTACTGCACCGAGGAAAAATATTAAATTAGAATATTCTGCTCATTATTGTTATTCTTTACCCTATAAAGTTGAAATAAACTGGATTCAAATATTCCCCCTTTGTCTCTCACATTGTTCAGAAAATCTGGCTATAGTTCGTATTTGAGAATTGCAGTTTGGGAAGAATATTTTAGGAAATAATGTGTCATAATTGTATGTGTTTGACTTTGTAGTATTTTGGGACTGACTGAAAGACTTGTCTCCAAGGAATATGGTCAGAAATAAAAATTGATATGTCTGAGGAGATATACTGAACAACAAATTTGCATCTGTCCTTTCTCTCAGCATTTGGATATTAAGGAAAGGGGCATGCTATTTTTTTAAATTTCATTTCTTATTGAGGTAACAATGGTTTACAACACAAAACATGATTAAAGGGCATGTTTTTAATCATATTTGTATAGCAGCATCTTTCTTTTATGAAGGTTAATTCAAGCTCAATCAGAAGCCTAATTAATGGTTAGAGGGAATCTCATTGTGAGGGGTCTGAAAGAGGGGATAGTTTGTCACAATTCTAGTCACATGTAATGGATTTTAGGCTAGAATATCAGGTTGAGAAAAGAAACAACCATCAATAACCAGGTTAGAGTATTAATGGTTTACACTGAGTACATACAGTTGGGTCATCTCAGTTGGCAGTTGGTACCTGGAGAACCCTACTGTTGAGGTAAAAGTTAACTGATAAATGAACTTGTTTGTCTTTGGCTTCAGGAACCATGCATGGTAGAGCTTATAGAACATAGAACTTAAAATTTTTTTTGTCTACATGTTGCATTGTTTTTTAAATAAAAAACCTATTTTTTGTGTTGGGCAGATTCTTACACCTAGTGTTTATTCATTTTTATTGTATAATTCCTTTGTGATAGACACTACTCTAGGTTCTGGGAATACAATATGAAGAATGTGGAAATATTACAGAAATATAAGTCAAGAATTTATTATCCAGGCCACTGATATCCAGGCTATCTTATGAAGTACAGTTCCTCTTAGGACTAAGAAATGTCTAATGTGAGAATGAACAATCTGCAAGTATGAGAAGTACAATTTTGCTTCTGTCCATTTGTGGTAAGTAAAAACATGTCACTAAACTTCCAGGTATAGGGTATGTTTGATATGTATAATAATAATACTTATAATGCTTTTGATGTCCACAAAATATTTGTAAATTATATTGTGTTGTAAGTCATGACTTACAACAATGTATTTGAAATAGTTTTCTCTAAATTCATATTTTTGTTGAAATTAACATTGAATGTTGGTTCTTTCCATTTCTATCTCTGAATAGCATGGTACAACTTATGATAATTATTGTACTGTAATATTTACCACTTTATTCATGCTTTTATATTTATCTGTACCTTCAGTATTCACATTAATGAATACTTCACACACCATTTCCCCCCAAATAGATAGTGCTAATTTCATTAGAACAGCTTGATATAGGGACTCAAATCAGACCTTTTATGAATAGTCAGCATGTCTTTTGTGTACTGACAAGAACATAATATCACAAAACAATAGGAAGAATTTGTCATTCTAGAATTAAATATGTTGCTTTAAAATTTTATTTATATATATTGAATGACAGAAACTTTTTTGCTCTTTCAGCTGGACATTTCCATCCACAAGACCCAAAAAAATAACTGCTATATTATGCAAGTTAAAAAGTAAATGAATAATAAAGATTTTTATAGGGCTATACTTTAAAAAATGAAAGAAAAGTAATTCATCTTTGATATAAATATTCTTTTATGGTAAAATTAATAAGCATAGAAACTCTAACCAAATTCATTGTTTTAGCCAATTATAGTTATTTAAAAAAATGAGTAATTTTTAAAAATTTTTTCAATCTGAAAACTATGCCATTTGTCAGAGATTTACATTAAGTGAGATATGCACAACAGGAATAGAAAATGGAACTAAAATTAAACCTATTCGATGATAAGCAGACATAAGTATGTTTTCTCCATTTGTTGATTCAAATTATGAAAATTTTGGTTACAATCTATGTGTATAAATCATGTAGTTCAAACACAGAAAATAAGATTTGCAGTAATATCCTCAAATAAGATGTGTATATTTTCAAACAAAAACTACTTTGTATACAGGTTAAAAAAAATCACATTTATTTTGCACCAGTAGCAAATATTCATCTTGCTTTTGAAAATTTGTGTTGGTCTACCTTGAACATTTAATCCAGAGGTGAGTGACACATTATGTGGAGGCAAATCAATCATGTTTCTAGACTTGGCTAAGTATAGTGGGTCTGGTGTTTCAAAGCTGACTACCCTCATTGAATATTCACTGTGGCTACTGCACAGACATTTTCCCATTTAACAAAAAAACCATATGATGTTAATCCATTATTATTCCTAGCACAGAGATGAACAAACAAACTGGTGGGGGCAGAGGAGGATCCTAACTTGACTGAGCTTGAGTCCAACACCATCACTTTAAATCTAGGGTAAATTTTAGTTCTTTTCTTAGAAAATGCAACCTTATTATCTTTCTACTTTCTCTGTGCTTAGGACTAACTTCTGCAGTAACACTGATCACTGATATTTTTTCATTATATTGTCATATAAAGCATTGTGCTCATCAATTCTAGTTGATGAGGTGGGTAGATCCAGGCGCCAGGATAGAAAAGAATCCTAAAGTTAACCTAGTTTAATTTCTTAAGCTTTTAACGTGAGGACATTTTTGGATGGTGGGAAAGTATAACCTAGAGTCTCAAACAAATGACATAGTGAAGACAGATGGCAAACTAGTATAATACTAGGTACTGCTCTATTCCTGCTTCCTGAGCTGTGGGTTAGTTTAATTGTGCCCTTTTCATAATCTCCATTTATTGCTAGCAGTAAGCCTCAGCAGCCAAAAGATAATTCAGTAGTATGGTGGGGCCAGTTTCCATTTTTATTGGTCACTCTTCTTGTCCTAAATCTAATGTATGAATACGGGTCCCAAAGGATGAAGATAAAATGCATATTAATTTTCAAAAATAAGCAAATATGAATAATGAATGCAAAATTAGCCTTATTAAGTAAATTATAGCTGTCATATCATTTTAAGTACTATTAAACATTAAAATGAACTTCATTTTTATTTAATGTTAACTAAAAAGCATTTCCTTCCCAATACATTTTTGCAGTTCTGTGGATTCACTGATGTTTTTGTAGTATAAAGTAGCTAATTTTTTTTTAATACTTTCTGTGTGTCAAGAACTTACATGAATAATCTTCCTTATTAGATTGTGACTAACCTTCTTTCTTTGATGGGGAAAGGAAAGCTTGTGGAGTTTAAGAAAATTACCTACAGCAATGCATTTAATAAATACAGGGGTTAGAGTTTAAACACAGGACATTAGTCATTTGTGACTCATTCAACAAATACTTACTGAACACCTACTCTAACTTGGGCACAGATTCTGGGATAAAAGTGAGCAAAATGTGATTCTTTCCTCAAAGAACTTAAAGCAAATAGGAGGGACAGATATTAAACAAAAACCACACTGTGAGTACATGTTTGCAAACAGGTGAGGATTACAGTCAAAAAGCATAGAAATCTATGCAAGTCTGTAAGAACCTCTATTCCGGGGATCAAGGAAGAAGATTCCTGAGGAAGTTATCTCTGACAATGAGATATGAAGGACAAATAGTGTGTGTTAAACAAGGGCAGGGTGGAGAATAGGGGTGGGGACTTAAGTGTTTTTTGAGGGAACAGAATAAATGAAGTCCCAGCTTCTTGGAGGGTGAGAAATGACCTCAGTGCAGTCCCTGGAGAGCTCAGTGAAAAGGGGTAGAAGGCATAGAGGTGGACATGGCTGCCTTAACAAGTAACTTCTAGGCCCCTGAAGACATAGGTCTTTGTCTAAGGATCACTGAAAGCCATTAAAGCCATTTTATATTATTCTTTTATTTTTGGCAGCTGAATATGAAGGCTAAATTTGGGTTTTAAAAATGTCACAGTGGCTAGAGTATAAAAAACAAACTGCAGCATGGGAATAACAGATGCAGGAGGCACCATTTAGAAGGCCCAGATACAAGATATTTAATGCTTGCTGTAGCTAGGGGGCTGTGAAGGTGGAGAGAAGTCAATGGACTATAGAACAATTTAAGAGATAAAGTCAATGAGGTTTGGTGATGGATTAAAGATGGAAGATAAAGGCAAAAAGAGGCTGCAAAGATGATCACCAGATATATTGCTTGCATAATCACTGCTTATGCTGCTTCTCTGCACTCCAAAATAGAGGAGGAATTTTAAAGCAAAGAGTCTTGCTATATGCTCTCAGTAGAATACATCTCTGAGTCTTGTACTTAAGAGGATAAGACCACCAGTCACACACCCATCTCCCCACCCCACCCGTCAAGAGTTACTGGGATGTCCAAGTGCTTGAGCCCAAAATTCAGCTTCACATTCTATAGACTCTGTGGCTATGACAAGTAAGGTTTCTTAAGTCTTCATTTCTCTTTAACAACTTAGGACTATAGTACTATTAATACTTAAGGTCATTATAAAAAGTAAATAAAATATTCCATGTAGCTTACTTGCTTGACTTACTTTAATCGAAGGAGATTTCTGACAAATAACTGCTCCTCTTTGTTTTCTCTTCTCTTTGGTCCCCTATTTCTTCTATATCTTTTCCTTTTGTAACATCTCTCTTTTCACCTGATCCCTCTTCCTCTTCCTCCTTTTTCTCCTTTACCACAAACCCATCTACCTGCTATCATTATTATCCTTCTTCATTTTCTCCTCTTTCTTCTTCTATTTTTTCTTTATTAATATCCATTCATTTCTACATAACTTTTATTTTTCATTTTCCCTTTTATGTCACTTCTTTTTCCTTTCTATTGTCATCACTACCACCAACTACTGACCTTTATTATTTCAGTCTTCTACTAAGATGAACTTTATCACTGTTTTGGGTCTTGCCAACTCCAAATCATACCACTATCAAACTGATGTTTTTAAACTACTACTTTTTATCAAGTCGCACTGTTCTTTTCAGAGCCTTTTATAGCTTCTAACTGATAATAGATGGAGCAGAAACATGGTGATGTCAAACCTTTGAAGTCAGAAGGGCTGTGGTATGTTTTTGTTCTTGGCTCAGATGATCACCAATTTGGATTGAACTTATTACATGTCTCTAAAATGGATATAATGTCTTTTGTAAAATGGATATAATGACATCTTGTGGGATTGTTGGGTGGATGTGCTGAGAGAATGCATTCAGATGCTCAGAATTGTGCTCCCATACATTTTAGGAAACACTAAATAGTTGATATCATTATCAACATAGAAAGAAAGTCCCACTTCAAAGTTTACCAGTGAAGAGCTTCCAATCTGATATTTAATTATATCTACATCTCATAACTCCCTTTCAGAAGAGTTCAAGACCAGGTCTCACTTGGGGATAAACAATCCCACTTCATTTTCTAAGTACATCAAGTATCTTCCAAGTTCCTTATTCTGTTCCATTCTACACTCGCCTCCCTAATTTCAATTATCAACAGTTTACATATCCTTCAAGATAGGTAAATCTTACTTTCTCAAAACCACAAGAATATTTTGTGCGATATTTTGCAAACTTCTTGAGGATGAAGACCATCCTCCAGTAAATTTATAACTCTACTATCTAACATAGTTGAATAAATGTTTGCTAAATATATGAATGAATTTAATGCTTTGACCACTTAAAATATGAGAGTAATTTAAGCAGAAACCATAGAAAAGGCTTGGTAAAAATTGACAAGTGTTAGAAAAACAGAGCAAATTTTTGGAAATTGTTCTCATACTATGAAAAATAGATTTTCTCTGTATCATATGTAGAGAGATATTTTGCATGTTATGCCATGATTTATTTTCAAAGGTAGATTTAAGACAAATTCTGTTTTATAAACACTGTTAGATATGGCATCGTGCTGTTTTATTTCTCCTCTTTGAAAGTAAAAATAGAACTTATTTATATTAGATTAATGATTATCCTTATTATAGTCTCTCCAAATCAACCATGCTACTAGGGTAAACTAAACTAGCTTGTTTAGATTCTTCCTGATTTTTTAGCAATTATCTATAAAAAAGGCATATAGGATGACACCTCAAAAAAGAAAGTTTTATAAGTATAATTGGGATCAATTATATTACCAATGAAGAGGTTGGTCTGTGTAGTTATTCAAAATGATGGTTAATTAAAGATTTCTTGATTTGTATATTCAAGTCACTTTAAAGTCATTTTGTAGATCTGGATTTACTTTTATAATAAAGAAATACTTTAGTTGTCTTAAAATTTTGTCAAGTGGTAATATTTTATTGTTTTATATCCTATGAAAATATAAGCTTACTTGCTTATAAAGCATAATTATTTTCACGACCCTCATTTTAAATTTAAAGAAAACTGATAATTTCAAACACTTAAGTTTTGTTCAGTGTTATTAAATGTGTTTGGTAATCCTATATGGATCAGGGAAAAACATGATATATTTTTATATATTTTTTAAAACTACATTAGTTTTTTAATCATTTCTAATGCTTATGATCAGAATATGCAAGAATCTGTATCATTCATTCTGAGTTTCACATATCTATGTTCTGACTGTTTTATTATCTTTAGTAGTAACTCATACTCTTAAATTGAAAGACTCAGACAGACTGTAGAACGTACACAGTCAACTTAGAACATGGAATGTAAAAATTATTATAAAAGGAAATGAAAATTAAGATTTTAAATAGAGAAATATCTTTCTTTTACATATGAACAGAGATATATTTTCTACTACAGGACACTGAAACACTACTTTGATTAAAATATAAATCAGATTAATTAATCTATTTTAGTAGTCCATTCCAATCTTATCAAGTTCTTATTTAATACTATCCCCTTTCCTTGGTAAACGGACTAGACTGATTGCATTCATTGTTGAAAATAATCAGCTACTATTATCACAAACAAATTTTTACAGTATTGGGAAAAAAAACCCCAAATGTGGCCCACATCTATTCTTATTCTTTTTATTTTTTGTTATGGCAATATATCTTAAATATTATTTAATGGCTTTGGTTATTATATGTAGCAAAGAAAATACTGTGTTTGAGCCACTTCCTGAGAGATGCAAAATGACACTTTAACAACATGTATGAATGACATTGGTACTCAGATGATTAAAAAATAGTACTTGTTTAGGCAGAACTAAGGTAGTGGAAAAATAAGAGAATAGTCTTACATATATAAGATTAATTTTTGTATAACCACTGTATCTGCCCCAAAATTCAGATTATGATAAAGAGCAGGTTGATTGCACATTTAAGTAAAAGATGAACTAATTGAACTATAACTCCTAATTAACAGGTGATTACAAAATAAAATATTCTTAGAGCTTATAACACTATTCCCATTATGAAAATAGCTTTGAAGTGTTCCATTGGGGAGGATTAATTAAGCATTGTGAAATATACACGGTGCTTATACTTAGAGTTTAATTATGAACTATTGATTTGATGGTTATCTGGTGAACTTATAAGGACAAATTCCAGGAATATAAGAGACTTGTTTATAAGAACTTAAGCGATATAATGTGCACAGTGTGAGGGAAAATGACAAGATAATCTCCAAAGGAATAATTGAACATTAAGTTTATTACATTAATAAAATATAGAAGAGGATTTTGGGGGATCTAATTTAAAAATTGTTTAATAAGTAACAGAATAGAGGCCAAAACAATTGCTTGAAAAGTCCTCAATCAAAGCCTATGGCTCTGAACCAACTGTGCTTGAGGAGATGGAATTTTAAATGAATGCCAAAGATGGCACTTTTTAAGTCTGCCAGAAATTGGAGCAGTAGGTCAAGAGCCATGGACACTTTTTCTCTAAAATAGAAAAATAGGTGGTTCAGTGAATAACATAGACAAATATGCTTAGCACTCTAAAGGAGTGAATAAATGATGATGAATTATTTCTAATTCAGATATGAAGATTGTAATTTATATGTTACCAAGGGACAGATAATGTAAACTTTTTAAATTATGAATTTAAAATAGTTGCTAAATTGTGAACCATGAGAAGAGTTTAGGTTTAAACCTCTCTAACCCACACTTTTAGAAACTGCCAAAATATTATGACCCCTTCAGGTATATATTATTTTTGAAAAGGGGAGTGTGACTTTGTGTGTGTGTGTGTGTGTGTATGTGCTAATTTATCTAAGTTACTGAAAGTAAGTAGAATACATTTAAAATATAATAAAAATAGAAGATACTAAAGCTCAGCAATTTAGTGTGTTAATTCATTTAGTCATTTATCATCTGTTTATTGAGGGATCCTAACTGAGTCAGAAACAAAATAAGGTAAGCTCATACAAAGGTTTAAAAACACTTAGTTTTAGTTATTAGAATTTACATAAGGAACTATACAATTAAAAAAATATAATTTACAATATAATAAGCACCTCATCCAGACACCCCCATCAGGTATTGACACTGGTGGTGGGCCACAAATTAAAGTAATAATATAATAATAATAACCACTTTAATAGAGAATAAAGAATGATGGAGAAGCATATAGGGGAGTGTTGGATGGAGGAATGGTGATTATAGAAAAAAGTGGTTCTAAATAGGAAGATAGAATATTGCAATAGAACTACTTGAGAATTGACCCTAAGTACTTAACTATAAGATAAATATTATGTGGATTTGTATAAAACTTAAATTTCAATAACTAGTTTGTTATGAAACCCCAAGTCCCCTAAGGAAGGGAATTGGGTAGGCATAGTGGTTGGTTACTATTACTGATGTGTGATAAAATAAATTCATCCCTCTTCTATGAAAGGAAGAAGTTATCCTAGAAAACTCTGCAGTCATTTTTTTTTCTCGACTATATCATTGTTGAGTTATATTTATAAAAAAGGGAGCATAGAATCACAATGAAAGTTCTGACAACTCTGTCTAACCAGATCCAAGTCTGTGAAACACTGTGATTTAGTGTGATGAACGTGATAACTTTGGGTTCAAAATAGAAGTAAATCAATACTTTGTGGTTTGCTGTCAGTGGAGGTGTCAGATTTATGCTTATTAATATACTGTCATCCTGTTGATAAAGTTGGAACTATTCCTATTGATTCTACTTGCAAGTATTTGAACTCATCGTAAGTCTTTCTCAATGAAATAAATCTTAGATTATAAAATTTATGGCAAACAAATTAAAATTTCTCAGAGAAATATAGATACCCTGATTCTGATGCTTTCAAGTAAAAGCCAACACTATATTAATTTCTTTAAATTATCTAAATTTTTACTTATGCCTGCTACATTGAAAAGACTATATCAAAATGTGATTTTAGACTAACTTCACATTAATTTTTGAAGATTTTTTGATATTATAGATATCAAAATACAGTTATATAAAATTCCAATTGTGTGCACTTCAAAAACAATCAAAAAGAAAGTTAAGCTAGTTAAATTTTATGGTCTTCATGAATTAAAATAAAAACAATTGTTTATCCAGATATACATGTGTTCTCTTTTGTATATGAAGGTATCACACTTTTTCTATATTAGCGTGTATGTTAATACGTGTCTGTTAGGAATATATTCACTTTGAGAGATGTTATAGTACTCCTGGGGTTTATAGTACTCCTGTATGGGGCTTACTCCGGTTTATCTTCCTTCTTTTGTCCAGTGTAATCTTAGAACAAGGTCATTTTTTAAAGAATGGATAGGTAGTGTCACCACAGTAATCTATTTTCAAGAAAGAGGGTATATATATATATCACAGAGAACTCAAATTTTGTATTCCAGTTGGGTGGTCTAACCAACTCAGATAAAAAGCTTGAAATAAATTTATTAAGCACATGATACTTTGCATTCCTTTCTTTATTGAATTTTTTTCATTGCTCCTCTAACAATTTTCCCTATTTTTTGGTTACCAAGTAAAGTGACTTCTTAGTAAAAATTCTTTAAAAATCAATTACATTCAGTAAAGAAAAAATAATGTTCTTTCTTTAAGAGTCTTTAAGAGTCTCTGCATTATCCTAATAATTTCTTTTCAACTGTTACAACTAAACTTTTATGTCAAAAATTTGCTAATACTGAGCAAAAAGTTTGTGCAGTAACCGTTTAGGTCCATTTAAAGTGCAGTGTTTGTTATTTGACACACATTGACACACACATACTTGAAACACTGAAGGCTCTTAAAAGAGTTTTCACCTGCAATAATTTTAACTGCTTTATAAATGAGGTCATTTTTGTTACAATTCCAGAATTTCCAGTTCATACCACTACTGGGCAACAAAAATAATGGAGTGACAATGAAATGAGAGTAAGAAAGTAGGCAGTTGAGTTACTTTATATGACCATTCTAATTATATTCCAAAATTTAAAGTTGGCTAACAAATCAGTAACACAAATTTATTATATATGACGTGAAGTCTTAACTCTCATAGAGTCAGCCTTACTTGGTTCATCTTATTTCTTCTATTCTATGTCTTTGTGGTGTTGAGTTCTAAAAAATCAATCTCTGAGCTGCTGCTGAGATTAATAGCTACAAATCTGTAGAGAAACAAACAATTTGTTCTTCTAACTGATGCAAAATTGATTAAGGGAATAATAAAACCTAGCATCACAGTTAACTCTAGATAGTGGAACTAAGTGAGAATGAGGAGAAGCAGGTTTTAATTCTGAATTTGTTATCAGCCACCAGTTCTGCAGTTCTTAAAACACAGTGCCACAAATCTGGAAGATTTAAATTAACTAGAAACTAGCAACAGTTGCTTAATAATTAATGCAACAGAAATCACTGTGAAAAAGTGACTTCATGTCACTTGCAAAGCAGCCCTTAAAATTTTGGTAATCATTGTTAAATTACCCACAACATAATATAAGTATTTTTTGGTTCTTTTCAATACTGATACTATAGAAGTAAACTAGAGTGGTCAGGAGACAGAATAATTCCAAAAGGTTAGGTCAAAAAGGTCTTAGCAGAGGAATATCACACATGGACATCTGTTAATAGGAAAGATCAAAAATGCCATCAACAGACTGTACTAAAGTGATTTTTTTTGGGGGGTGATGTTTCTGTGTGTAACTTCTGGTTGCTGAAACAAATACATGAGTGAAGCAACCTATTTCTTGTAAACCTCAGCAACCGTTGATTGAAGGAGGGCTTCCCTGTCCTTGACCGTGCTGGGGATAGAGCAACAAACAGAGATCTGGTCCCTGTCTTCTAGGTCCCTGCCTTCATAACCAAATGACTGTACATATTATGATTTGTCCATGTGGCACACATAGAATACATTAAAAGATCACCTGCACTAGTCATGAGGAGCTTAACAAAATTAATCAGTAGGAAGTGATGATTTAAGCTGGCACCTAAGGATGAATAGGAATTAAATATAATAAGAGGGGAGCATCTTCCAAATGGAAGAAGCCATGTAAGGAATCGTTGGTGACAAAAGAATTTTTCATGGATTTGAAAGAAAATTCAGTATCATAGTCTAAGATGGAATATGCAAAGTGGGATGGTAAGAAGTGAATCTGTAAAATAAGATAATACCCAATCAAGAAATGCCTTGTCTTTTTAAAGTCATAAAATAAGACGCTTTCTTAACGTATGATTTTGTACTGTGATTAAAAATCTTTCACTATTAACACTATGCAATACATTTTAATTGTGAAAATTAAGGCTTGCAGTTAATACTGATGGAAACAGAGACAGAATAGCTGAACAGAGAAATGAATAAAATTTTAGTTGATAAGACATAAGACAAAGTGATGGTACTTACTTGTTGACTGAAATTATCTCTAAGCTTGATTTTTCAGAAAAGTTGACATTTAGTTGAAGTTTATTTAAATCAGGACAGGACAGGTAATGGAGGTATATACTGCCACCCAATAAATACAACAAAATCTTAACAATTAGATATCAATTTGGATCGAGATTTCTACTTTACTTCTTTGGATGTATGATAATAACCAAGTCATTATAGCCAAAATAATTATATAGATGTTAGTTATGATAAGTAAATGCAACTGAGAGGCTTATAATTTTTGTTCATACAATTTTTAACAGCCATAAAAACTCAACAATAACTGAAAACCATTAATCATTTCATAAAGAAAATTAACTTCACTATCACATAAATATAGCAATGGTAAGCATTTGTTATTAAGTTATACTGTTAATAAGTTCATAAAATGCTATATAGTGAGGTTTAAAGTGCCCATTATAAAGTCTCTGAGGACAAAGAATTGTTTGGCAGTCTTATATCAAGTATTATTCTAGACCAATGACTGGAATGTTGTTACAAAGACTAATGGGATATAGTAATCATTGCCATACACCTTATACATTTCCAGATTTTATGATCCTGGTCCACAAACAAGGTTATGTTGTCATAGTGATATGATTACACTGAATTAAAACATTTAGAATATGTGTTTGGAAAAAGAATATTTCATTTGTTATAGCTTATGAATTGAAACCTAGTCTAAAGTAGAATTGGTAAAACTGATAATGTAGGCAACTTACTGAGAACTTCAGGTCCCATGCTTCTTTATTATTTAGCTTCTGGTTAAGCAAGTTGAAACTTCTTAATTGGGCTTGAAGTATATGGCAAGTCACTACAACTGCTGATTTAATTACTGTCAGTAGTGATCTAGGAGAAATGGCATTACTAAAGATTAGCAGATTCCCCCAACAACTGAATATGTTAGATGGCTATTTCCATAGGACAAACACAATTGCAGCGTCTTTAACTCAATGGGCAACTGTTTTTGGTGTGAGAGACCTGTTAAGTTAGCAGAGCCTCAGTTTTCAGAGATCTATTTCAATAGACCCAAAAGAGAATCTCAGCAACAACGTAGCCACTCTTATAATTTCTTATATCTTGTTCCTATGCTTGTTTATTAACTTATTTCTTCAATTTCCAAGCATCAAAGAATATACCCAAAGTAAAGTTTTACATTATTTTCTTCTTTTAATCAAATAAATTTTCATATCAACTCAAATCGAGTCTTCTCAAAACTAGCTTGGGTTTTGGAAAACTGTCAGCGTGAATAATCTGAAAAATACTCTTTTTTGTCTCACTAGTGAATAAATATATTCTGGAAATCTTCATGGGGTATTACTGCCATAGCTGCTTTGGGAGAATCTGTGCCCATTAATCAAATTTGGGTGTATCATTTATGTTATAAATGATGACTAGAAAATTATAATTAGCCATAAATATTCATTAGAAAATTAGATCAATTAAATGTTCCAGACAGTCTTATGCACTTATAGGTACTGCATCTTTTTGTTATTTAATTTTATGTTACAGTTATGTATCATCTGAAAAAAAAATCAAAAACACAATCTCGAAGTACAAGGTAAGGATAAGTTATGACCACAGTCTGTACATTTAAAAACAAATTGAAGGACACTGTTCAATTATGGTAGAGAAAAAGATATAAAATAGACATCTACATGAAGCAGCAGAGGTGACTTCAAAGTCAAGATACCCATTGCTTCTGGAGATGTTAAGAAGACAGATACTAGCAATTTGAAGAACAATGTGCGTTTATTTAAGGAAATACATCCAACTGTTTCTCTAAGGCAGTTTCAAGTTCACAAAGGGTCAAAAGAATCATATAATATAAAATATACTTATAACATTTTCCAATGATAAGCAGCCTCAGGCATGGAACATTACAAAAATACATACCACACATTCTATAAAGAGTTTAAGGACATAGATGGGGACTTTTATCTTATTTTAAATGTAAATGAAGTTCTAGAAATAATATACTATCGATGATAAGAGAGCATCATAACCTTGAATCAGTATTAATGCAATTATAATGTATTCCTATATAACTATAGGTGTCAGAATTCCATAGTTAAAATGAGAGTGCAATTCAGTAAATAATGTCAAGAAAAATCAAATACTACAAGGCAGAAAATGAACCAAAACTATAGTCCATTGCACAGGAATATTAGTAAAGGGTGAGTGAAGCATGTACACATAGGGAGGTGTGAAAATGTATCCCCAAAGTCATATAGATGTGCACAGGATTGACAAATTAATAAAAAAAGATTAAGTCAAACAATTTAGCTGTCTTAGACCAACAATGTAAGGACTCCAAATGCATTATTAAAACACTTCTCTAATTTCTAGAAACCTTTAATTTGCAGAATAGATAGCATACCATGCAAATATGTTCATATGTGAATATTTCAAATATGTTCATATATATATTCATTTCCATATATATTTTTCCTCAAGATTTTCTTTTGGCTCATCTTTCTCATCATCAGGCAAAATCCCCTGTCCTCATGAAAGATTTTAAAAAGATACATTGATATCACTTTAACACTGACCTTATTTTGCTAAGTGCTTAGTTGATTCACTTGGTCATTAGTCTTCATAAGTACAAGTGTGTATTATTCTTCACTGTGATATTCTATGAGAGATAAATGTCATTCCGTAGAGAATGTATACCTGAACAACCAGGAAAAGTACTTTTTTCTTAACACAGGCCTAGCTAGATACAAGTGCAGCACAGATTCTTAGAGGAGACAGACGAAAAGAATAGGATAAATGATAGCCTAAGTGTTTTCTGAAAATAGAGAAGTAAGAGAAGATGGACAAGTCCCTTTCAGGTGCAACCAGTCACAGACTCCTGTGATTCAGGCTGTGAAGCAGACCAATGTGGGTTTCCATATAAGGCCAATGTGTGTAAAGGGTATTATAAGTCAGTCTTTGTACATCTCTGTTCCCAAACTGGCAACTATGGATCCACTGAGCTTGCTCAATCAGACCATCCTTATTCTATTCATGCATATATGATTCCACAGAGAAATGCGTAAAGTTACAAGTTCTCAATATATTCCAGTGATAGATTCATATTAGAAACTTGAAAAGAAAAAGGCTGGAGAAATGTCAGACTGGAATTCCCAAAAGCATCAATAATAAGTGACTGCATTGAAGTGTCCTCCAGAAACCTTTACCTATCAAGTACAAGTAATTTTTTTAGTATAACATTAAATAAAATTTTAAACCTAGAATGATCTTTAAACATGTCTTACAGTAAATAATGTCAACATTTGCAATATAAAATATTGGAATTAAGAATAAATCATTTTATCTTCTAATTATATACGGCTTCAATATTGTTACTTGGTTTGACTGACCCATTTTTATCCTTGCTACCTAACTTATTCAAAATAATTTCAAGTTACTTATAAAAATTTGCATAATATAGAATGTAATAAAGATGGGGTGATATTTAAAACAGTTTTTGTAACATTACAAAACATAAAACTTATTCAATATCTTGACCACAATAAAACAATAATTCTATGTCATTTAAGACTAACAATCTTGCTTCTTCATGCCAAAGCCTTAAGAAGCATTAAAACAATTGCATCAAACTATGAATTTACTTTTTTCCATAATAAGATTTTTTTAAAAGAGTGTGGTCCTTGAGTTAAATTAAGCTATCAAAAATTCAAATATATTTAAAGATGATAAATCAGAAAATATTCTTATTCAAATAATATCTTTCTGATCACTGTGTTGCTACAGTTTGATTTTCTTCCAATTAATCTTTGGATGCTTTGCCTTATATAAAAGTGTCACTATTTTAAAACATCCAATTTAAAGAAAATTTAACTGTCTTTTAAATATAAAAATATTTAATGAGTTACTGAGTATAGTGTTTTTTAAAGGTTAGTAGACACATATATTTGAATTAAGTTAAAATGTCTCATTAAATCCCATGTTTTATCTTACCCATCCAATACTCCTAACACTTTTTTCATCTCATCTCTTTCTGCCCACACTACATACATATTGTCCTTCTTTGTGATCCTCTAAGATCCCTAAGGGACTTTGCACATGCTGTTCTCACCTTCAGTTGTCTAATCAACTGCCACTTTAAACAGAGTGGGTTTTCCTGACCAACCTACAGAAAACAGCAATTCCCCATGCTGCCTTTAAAGACACCCTTTCCCCTCTTTGCTACATTGGTCTCCACATTAGTAAACATCACAGAACATATTACATACTTATTTCTGTATCATTTTCCTGTCCCCCAAAGAACTTTGTTTTATTCATTGCTACAGCCAAGCACTAGAGCAGTGTCAAGAAAATAATACAATAGGTTATTAATAAATATTTCTTTGAATGAATACTTCATTTGACAGTTGTAGATTGTATGGGAAAAGTATTGCATTATGTTCCAAGAATACTTTATACAAGTATATAAGATACCTGATGTGAAAAACAAAATTTAAGAGACTATTTAAATAAACTGACAATTTTCTGTTTAAGGCATATAGAAATTATAAATAAAATTATAATGTAGCTTCTGAAAAGAGAAAAGAGAGACAATTTTGACTTAGAAACTAGAGAGACTTTAATGAAGAATGCGGTGTTTGAATGAAACCTTGACCACAGACAATTTCTGTACATGAAGGTGTGGTGAAAGTCACCCATCAACAAGAAGGTGTAAGGGCAAAGGTATGGAGATAAGAGAATATATCATGAATTTTGCAGAGTCCATTTTGGCAAAGGCTAGAACATAAGTAGTATTAGTAGGGAAGTAAGAAGTGGGTGACAATGATGAAAATATTCATTCTATAAGGACATATTTGTACTCCTAGTCCAGTGACTCTCAACATCTGGTAACATAACATCTTTTTGAAGCATAAAGAATTTACTGCATAATACTGTTGACTTTATACAAAATAAAATATATTGCATTAAACACTATAGAAAATTTAGTACCACCTTTCAAAGACATTTGCTTCAATATACATATCTTTTTAGAACTACAAAGTAGTATATGTATATATGAGTATAGAATATACATACTACGTATTTTTCATCATTATACAATGTTTAATATTCATTTGGATCCTAGGATCTCTTGCAGTAAGTCCATGATCACAAGCTTCTGAAGCACATGAGGCCAGAGTCATAGTCTAGAACAATGAGAACCCATTAAATTTCTCTGAGTAGAAGAATGGCATGATGAGACCTAAGTCCTTGAAGCACTGAGGGTTAGAGATTAAAGACACCTTAGAAAACATCTTCTCTGCACAATCCGCTAAAGTTACAGAAGAAGAAATTGCAACCCACAGAGATAATAGACACTGAAGAAAATTATGATACTATGCCTAGTATTCTGGTCCTGAAAATGATCTCATCAAGTAGTTCCATAAGATGGATCCCATCATATCATCAGCAATCAAAAGTGAATATGTGTTTCCATTCAGTAAAATAAAATGAAATGCCATACACTTAGAATTAAGTATATACTGTTTTCTCTGATGGGGTATAGGAACTGTGGTATTTTCAAAATTCTACAGCTAATATCATGTGGAATGTACTCTAGTTTTAAGCCTTTAATTCAAAAAAATTCCCATTTATAAAAATGTATCTCTTTGTCTTTTTAAAAAACCAAAAATATTTTCTCAAGGTCATCTGGAATTTTAGCAAGGCAGGTTATAGTTATATTTTGTTTTATTCATAATATGAATTTTGAAAATTTAAACAAACTGTATAATTGAATAAATAGATTGATATAAAATGCATAGGAAATTTCAAATTTTTTTGCAGAGATTTCAATTAGCTTTTATATTTATTTGTTTTTATTGAGGCAACACTAGTTTACAACACTACATGATTCAGAGATATAGTTACACACGTCTTAGATGTATACTATCATACCACAAAAATTCAACATTTAAATTCTAAAGGAAAAAGTTATTTATATTAATGATGGTTCCTGTGTGAACCTAATATGTAAAAGCAGGTTTACATTTATTACAGTTCCTTAAAGTGATTTCTACCTGTTTGCTTCTGTCAAAATCCATGTCTGACATGAGTAAACATTTATAATACCACTTAAAAAATTCTCTATCTAATTGAAAGTCATCATGCAGTTATGCACAGGTAATATCTGCTATCTGAATGAACACTGAAGCTGTTTCATTTTCAATAGCAATTACTCCATCAGAAGCAAGAAAAGGGTACTGATCCCAGTACTATTCCTTCTCCTACATAGGGAATTATACATAAGCAATCCATACATGAGTGAAGAATGGATTTCAAGGTCCCACATAAATTTTCAATACCTTAGTGAAATTTATACTTTAAAATGCCATTTACAAGTAGTTTTGCTCCTCTATCTTCAAACTCCTGGCATAATCATATATACTCTTCTTATTTTTCTTATTGAGTTCTCTAAAATAAAGTTATGTTAGTTTTACTAAATTATATATATTAAATATTTAGGGAAAGAGGAAATTGGAGAGTTTATTTGTGTACTATTTCAATTTTAACAAAACTCATAAGATCACTTTCCTTCTTTCCCACATTGAGAATTGTTAAGTGTGCAATTATTGCCTTAATTGGATTACAATTGCCTCTAGGTTAGTTTATGCCTTTACATGATCAGAAAACAGACACATAAAAATTATGATTAGAAATGGAAATGCACAGGACTTTGGCGATGAGAGAATTCAGGTATTTTTATATACCCATTAGATAGCAAACAAATGTATTGCATTTCACTTTTGCAGATATTATTAGTGTAAGATAGAAATGCATTTAAGGATTCCATTTGCTTTTATTGCTAAGCTTTCTATATATTTTAATTTTATTGTATTCCTGCTTTCCAATATTTTATATGATTACAATATAGAAACAGTTACTGCACTATAATATGGCTAACTGATACAATTAAACATAAGTAACACATTAGATTTTTTTTAAACAAACCATTCAGTACACCCTACTGTGTTCATGCCTGTATAATTATACATCTTCTGACTTGTCTCATGTAATTCACAATTTCTTCCTGCTGCTTAATCGCAGACTACAGCAAGCACATTTTAGGGGGAGAGACTCAGTACAATTTTTCTGTGAATCTTTTATTTGCCATGTGCATTAAGGTGATGATTACCCACATAGAAAAAAATGAGGGGGTGTATAAGAGATACAGGAGTAAAGGTGCAAGATGGTTTTCAAGTACATGCATCATTTAGATTCATTCTTGTAGGAGAAAATCACAAGGAAATTAATCAGCAATATATTTGCAGACTTTGCACCAATCATTTTTATACCTAAAAAAGTAGCAGTTATATGTTGTTTCTCAATTACAAGAAAGAAACAACATTAAAAGACATTCAGACATATAAATTTGAACTGGCAGTCATAGCCCTCCGAGCTTTTTGTGGTGTATAAAACTTTGGACAAGAAAAATGCTAGTTTCAGGTCTTAGGTGAAAATGGACTAAAGAAAAACTATCACAATCAAAAACATCACATTTCTATCATAGTTTGGCCTTTGGTAGATTAATTATGGTTGATAGCATTTATGTGTTTTGAAATATTTGACAACATTAAAGACATCGTAAGGAATAATGAAAGAGTATAGACTTTGACTATAAAACAAGTTGTAGTTACATGTCTAACATGGAAAATAGAGTTAGTGGCAGGACATGTTTAGCTAAATACAGGAATAATTACTTAGATAATAGAAAAGATAAGTGATAAAGAGTTGGATGTACTAGACAGATGTGATTGGAAAGCTCTTTGATTTTTAACAAAATCTTAATGGCTTTCAGTTCCACAATCATCTTTGTTGTGGACTTTAGGCCAGGGTAATTGTGCTTCTCTTTTTCAGTCAGGATCAGTTCCTTTAGGATAGATTACAAATAAATCCTTTTAACCCTTTGAAATGGAAGCCTGTTGTAAATTATGTTCCAGATATGCTTTGGACCAAGAAGTTTGGCAATGAATACCTTATTAAAATTCAGCTTGTCATTCACAATTAACTCTCTCTCCTCCAATATAAACTGTTTTATTTCCCCTGAGAGTTATAACTGAAATTGGATAAATAAATAGAAGTTTTAGACTAGCTTCCCAACCTTTCAATAGACTTCTAGGAAAGAAAACCTATCACTCTGGGAAAAGAAAAAAGAAAAAAAAGAACTATCCAGTGAACATGCCTGAGTGAAGGATGCTGAGCTACACTGAAATTGCATTTGATCTGTTTCTCTGTTGATTTTGTAAACCTTTCCAAGGGTTTCCATAGTAACAAGTGAATTATCCCTTCTCCCCCCAACATCTTTCAAGCATGTAATAGGGATAAAGATAAAGGTTAGGGTGAAACAACTACAGTATCTTTTCTATTACCAGGATATAGCTGAAGAAGTCATGATTAGTCTTTTTAAGAAATCAAGTATGTTTCTCTTACTACAGTCATATGAAAAAGTTGGGTCAGAATTTACTTACATCTCTGGTGTCTGCGTTTGCTCCTGTACATGGTCATCCTGAAAAAATCCGACTTTCTAAGAAGTAATTGCTTTGACCACGGAGACAAAGAGACGGGTTGTGCTCCTGCTTTGCAGTAAGACTGTTGCTCACTGACAGAAGGTAACCAGCAATCACACAGTGAAAGCCAGGGTAATACCATTCTCATAAAATTACAGGGGAGATGCTACAGCCTGTAACTACTCTATCTAATGCAAATCTTATAGAGAAAATTGTATTTCCTTCACCTCCCCCCAACAGATATCAGTTTAGTTCTGTAATAAAATCTGCACTATTAAAGTACTATGCTTGAAGCAATATTGAATTAAGAATGGATTCGTATATTTAGCAAGAATAGTAAAACTAAAAATCTAAATATGAAATATAAAATCCTTGTTTGATACTTACAGAAATTTAAAATTACTCTTTGACTTCATAGGTCTTTTAGCCACTCCAAAATATTTATATTATTATTTCGAAACTCTGCTAGATTCTCTCCTACTCTGAGCTCCCAAAGCACTTTGTATGTTCAATTATTAAAGCAATTATCACTCTCAGTTTTGCCTATTTCCCCAAACAGACTGCTCTCAGGCAAAGCAGGAATTGCATGTTTTCACATTTATTTCCCAAGGCCTCATTCAGAAGGGGCACTCAGGAGGGTCTCAGGCTCTATGAGTGTCTACCACATGCTAGGCATTCTGCTCCTCCCCAAGGAAGCCTTTCATGAAGCTTTCCTCCACTCACACCCCCTGCCACCTCATTTTAGTTCCCCGTTCTCTATCTTTACAGTATTTCCTTATTTGAACATGCTTCACACTGCAACCTGGGGCTGGACGGAGTAGAAGCTTTGTCTTCACACGTCTTGTCCTCAGCTTTGAGAGCAATGCCTGGCATGCAGCAGAAACTCAGGAATACTTCTTCCAAACACTCCACAAAGTTGGTGATTTCAAATCCTCTTTATGTGCTAATTAAGGTGTCTGAAATGCAGTTTTTATTTAAATTAAAGAAGGATTTATACACCAGTGAACAATTTCTATGTAATAAGACTTCCTGATTATGTATTAGGCTTCATCTTCCAGCCAAGAAGCAGAAGCAGACATTTTTAACTGCCAAGATTCTTTTTTTAGTGTTAGACTTATTGATAACAGGAGATACCGTCTCAAGGACTATTCTTAAAACAAGGATTGTTTCATTGTTAAGAATATTTTTATGCTTAAATAATTACTATACTTCATAATTACAAGAATGGCATTTCAGCAAGTTTTCAACAATATTCCTGTCTAATTTCTTTGACTTTTGACTAACAAACCACACTTTAAAAAGACTCTTTCAAAGACTGCTAGGGTAATATTTTACATGAAGGCATCGTCATTATCTCTATCTGCATATAATATGAAATACTAGAAGGATTTTCCTTGTGTTTTCTCTAGTGAGATTAAAATATCCTAATCAATAAAATAGTTTTTTCTGACCAAAATAAGATATGCCTCACATTTTACAATCTTTACCTGCTTTAATTTTCTTTGTAACATTTTACAATCTCCTGAAATACTGTATTTATTTATTTGCCTTTTTTCTTTGCCTGCTTATTAGAATATAAGCTTCCTGAGGACAGGGTTTTCTTATTCAGAGGTGTACACTGGGGTTTAAATATGACACAAAGTGGGAATTCAGTAAATACTTGTTGAATAAATGATTTTTATGAATAATATTAAATTTAAAAGTAAAGCAACCACCGATTATTTTTAATGAATTCAAGTAATAGCCAAATTCATGCATATTGACAAAAGTTGTTTTTAATTAATGCAAATACTTGTCCTTTTGGCCACAAGGTTAATTTGAATGAGTTCACTGATTTGGATGAAACAGTATATAGCCATAGATGTAAACATACATTTTAAGTTTTTTGAAAGAAAGTCACAACTCATAAGTTAGCTCTCCTTATAAAAGTTCCCATACCATAAGACCTCACCAAAAACTTGCCTAACTCAAACAAAATTAAGAGTTCACCTGGTACATATATTTTTGATATGAATAAAAATGATTATTATTAATGTTTATTGGGCAGAAATAATCTAACAATGCAAATAATATTAACATAGTTACATGGTAACTATGTAATAGTAAATGCATGGTACAGATTTGTAGTTTTCTCTGTGTACATTACTCAAAATTAATAGCAATCTCAACAATTGTTGTAAAGACTATGTAGTATTTTAATTAACTTCATACACATAGCCACACAATCTCACTCATCATTAAAGATATTAAGATATGCTGCACATGTTAAAACAATCATTCTGACTTGTGTTCCTTGTTTGGTACACAACTCGGCCGTCCCAGCTGTACCAGAGTTGACTTTCTTAAATTCTGTACAGGAATTTTCATCTTAACAATACCTTCTCACATTACTTTTATCACCTTGAGGCATATAGAGAATCCACATTAGAACCTACTACCTGGACATGTGGTATGAATCCTGGAGAGCTTTAAGCTATCAAATTGAGAGCCTCAAATGTACCTCATGAATGAAGTTTGACTTCACAAATACCATAATACATTATAGTTAGGAAGATGAGAGGTGGTTAGGGTAGTGGTTGAGGGAAAGAAAAGAGTTCTGGTAAAAATAGAAGTTGAGAAAGTACAGTTAAAGAATGTTGAGGAAACATGTAGACATAAGGGACAGATATAGGTCCAGCCATCCTATTCTTCTTTCCTCCTACTTTCTCAAAAAATCCAGAATGAACAGAATTGCTTCATCTTCAAAATCAACTTTGCCTCTGTCAGGGGCTAAAGTATACACTACTTGCTATATAAAACATCGCTATCTACCCCCTGCCATCTGTTTTCCTTAATGAAGTCTATCTTTATATTCCATGCTTAAAATACAAATTCATTGAGTGTTGATAAATTAGGAAGGATAAGTTCCATTTAAAATCAAATGATTATGCTACTGTTTTTTCCTGAATTTTGTTTTTTAAATTATTACTTTTTGTTGTGGCAGCATTGATTTATAATACTTTATATGATTTAGAGATACAGGTTCATGTGTCTTCAAATGTATGTCACACCATACCCACCACTGAAGTCATAATTCCCCAACATAGATCATTGAGACCCCTCTTCACTTGGTTTCCCACCCCCACCTCCTCTCTGGTAGTTTACTCGTGACAAGGACTTCCCATCTCTGCAGCACTGGTCAGTTCCCTGTCTCACGCATGACACCTCATCCATCCCTCCTCCCCATCCCGCAGTTCTCAATCTTTTCCCCAAATAAATCACAGAAAGATTATTTAAGGAATACTATATGCATTGATTTTGAAAAAACTTCTGGATTTTATCATGACATAGTATGTAGACTGCTGAAATAGTTAACTTGCACTGTGTGATAATTACTTTGGGATTACTTGAATAAACAAATATAAGACTGAAAAGGTGTAGAGTTATATTGCTCAAACTCTTCATTTGCCAACATCTGCCCCTTAAATGTAGCTCTTAAGTGTTCCCTGGATGGAAAGTGGAAGGGAACTGAGGGTCATGACCTTAAGCATCTTGCACTCACCTTCCAGCAGGGACTGCAAACCAGGACTTCTAGAGTGAGCCCACAGGTTCTCACTTTGAGCACACTTGCTCTGAAATTATTTGCTTAAGTGATATGAATTATATCTGAACTGAAGTCAGGTTTTCTTATTTTTGAACAATAAGTCACCCAGGTGTCACTTTTCTCAGGTGTCATTCTTATCACTCAATAGCACAATGTACACATGTGGATATCCTCAGCCTTTTTTCACCACCATGCCAGCTGTCTTGTGGGAGCACTATCTCTTCTTTAGATCTGAATTCTGCTTTATTTATTAAAACATCTTGCTAGTGTAGTTGTTATAAGTTCTTGACAACAGTCCTTTCCTTAGATCCTTTCAGAGGTAAAAGTCAAATAATTTCCAACCTGAGCATAATCACACATCCATCTTTTCAAAAATCTGAGAAAATAAATCAACATCTGTTCACATCTATATTGAGTGATTTGCTGGCTTGCCTAATGCTTCTAGAACTGTACCGATATCTATTTGCCCAAAGTCAAGTGCTCTCCTTTAGTGGATAATCTAAAATTAGTTATTAATTAAAATATGTGATTATCATTTAAAAATATCAAATTAATTTTGAAGTAATATTTTATTAATCAACAGAAGTCTTTAACTAAAAGGGGTCAATTATATGGTGATTGGTGAAAACTAGACTTTTGGTGATAATCATAATGTGATATAAACAGATGTTGATATATGTCTGTTAAATCAAAACTTATATAATGCTATTAACCAATCTTATTTTAACAAAAAATATTTAAAATGTTCTTGTTACTTTCCGTGGTCCTACAGTTGGGTGATTTATTTATTAATATTCTTTTATAAATCAGAAGAAGCATAAAAGTTCCTCATTTATGTCCCAAGTTTTCATTTATAACATTGGTTCAAACTCAGAATGATGTTTCTTTGTACTTGATTGCTACTGAAATTGAAAAAACAAGTCAACTCTGTTGTCCTCAGTTTGGTTCATTAAATGTTTTTATGTATCTAGAAAAGGTTTTTTTAAAAGCTTTTCTATAAACTACAATTGGATTTTATTATTAAGTCTTTATTTATTTCTTTGGAATTTCTCCAGTTTCCTATGCTTTAATATCAAAGAAGTCTTAGTAATCATTACATTTTTGAAATATTTAATGCAAGTATTAGACACAGCTAAAATGTTTGTCTTTTATAATTCATATTACAATTTATTGTCTTTTCATTGAATCTCCTTAGTAGTAATTGCTTTTGAGTATTCTGGTAGAGTTTGCTTGCTTCCCTTTCACTGTATGATTTCCATTCTATCTTTATGTTGATTTCATCTTTCCTCTTTAAGTCTAAGTTTGATTATTCAGACTTAGCTTTATCTTCTTACTAATCTTATTTTCCTATTTATGTGTGGATAAATTTGCATTATCTGAAGGTTAATGACATTCTATCTTTTTAATCACATCCTTTGGATGGGCTCACATATTTAATGGTTACTAAAATAACTTTTTAAAACGCTTAAGTTTATATAATTAAATTAGCCTTAAATCTACTAGGGATTATAATTAAAAGCATAAAGTAAATCATATACCACTGTAAAAAATTTTTTTTAACCTTATCTCAACATATCTTAAAGGTTGGCTATTATGTACTAAAGATGCAGCAATCCTAGTTAAAAAAAAAATACAAATTCTCTTTGGGATCATGGTCATATAAAAGGTTCTATATCTATAACAAATTATTGCACAGACATATGAACACAATAACAGTTTATTGAAGATGGGCATGATGTGTGGGAATTACTCTGCTATACTCTGCTATGCCCCCTGGGGTGTTTTATTTACAAAAACCACTTCCTCAGTAGTTTACAACTGTCTCAGGCATGGCATCATCACTGTGTCCTGAAATGAAAGGATGCTACTAGCTTCACAAAAAATAATGGTAAAATTAAAACAAAAACTCATCATAGTTGTGAAAATTATATGTAGAATTTGAATGTAACAGGTCTTACAAAAGAAGAAATATAGTCTGTCTTTCCCTACTTTCTTCTCTCTCACCCATCTTAAAACTGCAGTTGTGGGTTATAGAACAACCTAGTAAGGCAGTGTCTAGAGGTGTTTGGAGGATGAGTCATACTCCAGTGGCAAGACCGTAGATGGAGTAGCTGCAGAGGATCCTTAACAAGGCAGAAAACCTGCAGGGCAGGTGGTGACCAAATGGCACCTGAAGCAGAGGAAGGCAAAATGTAGCTTCTCTCCTGGAGGACTAGAATGCTAAAGGTCCTGTTGCCCAAACTGAATTTCCTGGGGTGAACCTTTTTCTTTTTCTGGCTGATTCTATCTCAGTTAGCTTCTTCCCATTAGAAATATCCTGACTTTTTGTTTGTGGACTCAGATAGAGCACGTGATTGTATCTGTTTATTCTACTATCTTTTTCCTGTCTGTCACTTACCTATGTAAGATTATACTTTATGTGGTAGTGAAGTACAAGTAGTAGGTAAGTAACCTCAAATTCCTGTCAGTGTGAAGCAGGGAATAAGCATATGCTACTTAAAAAGTCTGAACTACAGGAGTTAACATTTTATTGTATGATGCTTATATTTTTTACTTTAAAGAATGTACCTCATTTTGGTTGGGACCATAATAAGATGCATTATAAATTCACATCATCACTGCTAAAGTCCACCAAAATTAATTTCATAATGCAAACAATGAATTAAATGCACATGAAGCAATGTAATTAAAAATATCCTAATTAATTACAGAAGCTAAGTGGAATCATATAAATAAACAATTATTTACTTTGTGCAGGAATTTTACTTATATCAATTTAACCTTAAAACAGTTGTGTGAAGGAGTCTTTATTTCATTTCACAGGTAGGGAAGCCGAAGTTCAAGTGTCAAGTTCAGAAAGATTAGATTCAAATTTCAAGCAGTGGAGTTGAAATTTCAATCCAAGTTTGTGAACTGCAGAAGCCACCAGAACAAAAGCTAGTAATAAGTTTTGTGATTCCTTATGAATTAAAAAAATTAATTAGCTAAATAGAAATTTATATTTATGAATCACATTCAGCATGTTTTGTTTCTAAAAGTAAAATTGAAACTTTGCTCCAAAATTTCTAATCATTTCCAATGTACTGTGTTCATACACTATCATGTCTATATTAGTAGATTCATTTCAGCCTGTTTATGAAAGTATTAATACATAGTAGTTCTGATTTCCTAATTCCTTTCTTGTTCATATTTAGTTATAATTATCACATTGATGAGTTATGTCAGCCTGCTGAGTTGAATAGATTGAATTTTCAGCTATAATTTAGCATTACATAGCTAAAGGGTATTTCAAGAATCTAGCTCCAGTCTTCATTTTGTGTGTATTTGTTTCCACTAAAGGGTTCAGAACCACCCGGATATTCTTTGACCTCACATATGTGTTCAAAGACAACTATTTGAATAAACTCTGCATTTGCCATCACCAGCACAGCAGTTTGTGAACAGTAAATATGTAAATGAAATTCACAAGTCTTTTACTCTTGTAAAAACCATTTTTAGATATTTACTTAAACAGACTTATATACAGAAACAGAAACTATAGGGGGAATAAGAGTCTCAAATTTTATTTTCAAACTGTCTTTTTAGTTTGGTGAATAACGAACCCTCATGTTATCTTTAAATCAGCCTTGGAAAGCTTTAAAAAGCCACCTGGACTGTGCAGTAAATACTGAAATGAGTCATTAGGGGACTAACAAAACATGAACACAAATATATGTGAAAAGGAGATTATTCAATTTTAAGAACCATTGGATCCAACTTCTTAGTCAATTTAAAGAAATATTTGTAAGAGAGTAATATAATAGAGAAGGATTTTTCAGCTTGTAACTACCTGACCTTGATTAAATATGAAAAAAAGGTGTGTTTTGTTTTTACTGTTTTCCTGGATCAGATTAACCTCATTCATTATTATTAATAACATTGAAGACTCCACATATAATTCCTCATTAAAATCTTCTAATTTCTCCTATATTCAATTCATAGGCTTTGTGCATTCAAATTTTGTCATCTACATAGTGTAATGCTGAGCAAAAACAGACATAATTGTCCATATTGCTATTTTTTAATAGATATTACCTGAGTGATCAGATGAATGAAAATATTCTGTAAGTTCAAATATAAGTGTCCTGAAAATAAAAGCATGGTCCTATGACAGTGTCTGTAACCCTTAAAAGTAAGTTGGTGTTCTCTTTTCTGAGGCTATGTGCATAAGGTTGTGGAAGGAATATTGAATGAATGGAGTCATAGGTGACCATAAAGTATTAGTAAGGAAATTACTGAGATTGGTGGCAATTTTTGGACTTATGTTGATGTATGACCTGGATGATAGTACATGATTTTCATTTTACTGATAATATTGATAATAATCTTGTTTGCTACCAGTTTGTAGTCACAATCCAAACAACTTTTCATTATTCAAATTAAGGCAGTAATAGTTAATAGAATTCTATGCCTTATTAGTCCATTGCACAATACTAAGTATATATTTGTCAAGTCACAAGGGAGTAGAGGAAGACAGCCATGACCTTAATATTGAAATTTCATTTACTAATAGATACTATATGAGTCCAAATTATTTTTAAAAATAAATTTTTAATAAAAATAATAAAGTATTTGTCTCTATCAAGGAGGATAAATGTATCTAGTACCCTGGCAATCTAAATATTGATTCCAGTTTTGCTAAAATAAAAGTGAGTGGTTATAGAAGGCCATTTAATAGGTCAATAAGTATATTACAAAATTTAATTCCATGCAGATAATTTGACAGAACATGTTGGGAAATTTCAATAGGAGCAGGATATCTAATAAACTTCTACAGAACATCAAGAAATACAAATCAAGATATAGATATATGTCACTTGGTGCCAATGAATTTTAGTATCAAATGTCCAAGTATAATGAAATAGCTGAAAAAAAAATAAACTGCTGAAAAATGTATATGAAGGCCTGACACCTTCCTGAGAAAATAGTTGCTTTTATATATATATATTTTAAGATTCAATTTTATTTATTTATGCATACAAGAATTGGGGTGTAGACCACAGGTGTGGAGAGTGAGAGGATTCACCAGAGACAGAGTGGGGAAAAGAACAAGCAGATCTACAGAGATACACTGCTGAGGTGAGCAGCAGCAAAACAGGAGAGGTCTGCTGCGCCATATGGGTTAGCTCCCTGACTGGGGATAGAACTCATGCTGCAGTGGCTGGTGATAGCTTGAATGTTCTGAGACTTAACCCCAAGAAATAGTTGCTAATAGGGTTTCAAAGAGTAGTAATAAGAATAACAAAACAAGGTATTTGTAATCCAACTTGGTATTAATCAACATCCGACAATATTAATTATCTCTTTTTCCTGAAAATGCCATTCCTTAACTTCTATGCCATTATTTTTTATTTTCCTTACCAGTATAAAAATTATATTTACAGATCCAATCTCTATGTAAAACTACAGATTCAAATTCTAGAGTTAATACAAGTATGGTGTGATTTAAAAACTCAAGATTCTGGAGCCAGACTGAGTTGATTATTTGAATATCAGTTCTGTCACTTTCCAGTTGTGTGATCTTGGGGAAGCTGCTTATATATACATACCATTTTCCTCATTTGTAAAATTATGTTCATCTATAACATACTCCCAGGATTTTTGTAAGAATTAAATGAGCTAATATATGTAGAAAAATGCTTAGGAAACATGACCAGCATAAACATTAGCTGTTACCATTAAATAGATTCATGCAAATGCTCAAAAGTAATGTCAAATGACTTGTCAGCTAAAAATCATGCCAGCAGTACATAAAAACACGCTTATCTTCCATTATTTCTAGCCAGATTAGAACACACCATAAAGACTATGTCCAATAAGTCTATCTCACTCGTGTTTCTATTACCATTAGCCAGCGCAGTGTTTGAGATATACTATTTGCTCTACAAATATTGATGAAGTGAATAGGTGTATTATTTAATTTTGTGGCTTTAACAAATTTAGTGATTTAAAGCAGCACAGAATTTTGTCACAATTCTGGAAATCAGAAGTTTAAAATAAGATACAGGTTGGGCTGTATCCTTACTGAAGTATTCAGTGGAGAATTTGTTTGCCTGCCTTTTCCAACTTCTAGAGGTTGCTTGTTTTCCTTAACTCATGGTCTCTTCTTCCACCTTAAAAAGTGCAGCACTCCAATCATGATTTTCAGCATATTATTCTTTTCTTGCACAGACCCTTCTGCCTCTCTATAAGGATCCCTATTTAAATTCTTTTTTTTTTAAAGATTTATTTATTTATGCATACAAGAGCTGGGGTACAGGCCAGAGTAGTGGGAGGTGAGAGGATTCACCTGAGAGAGTAGGGAGCAGAACAGGCAGATGGACTGAAATACACTGCTGAGGGGAGCAGTGGGCGAGGTAGGAGAGGTCTGCCACGCCATGTGGGTCCCCTCCCTGGCTGGGGATCGAACTCATGCTGTTGTGCAGTGAATGCTTCACAGTGCTGTGCTCAACCTGCTGCACTATCACGGAGGCCCATAATTTAAAATTCTTAACCATGTCTTCAATATCCCTTTTTCATATAAAGTAACATACACAGGTTGTGGGGTTTGGGACAGTGGCATTTTAGTAATTTTTCTCTTTCCCACAATGTGTACATTAGCTTGAAAAGTCTCAATACACTACAGCACCAATTCAAAAATCAAAATCTCATTTTATGCCATCACCTTAAAGAAAAAAATCCATTGGAAAAAACTTCATGTTTTTTATATACTCCATTATGTTTCAAAGGCCTGGAATTACCTTCTGTGGCTCTTAGTTCCTTCAACTAGGTCAATAGCGCCACCCTCTGGGTCTATGGTTTCATCTTCAAGACTAGAGAATTCATTCTCAGAGCCATCCATATTTTTTCTAAAAGTGTAATTGCAGTAAAATAATTTTATCATACTATTTTTGGTCTGTAGAATTTTTCAAGTCCAGAGACCATTAGTTACTTTTTCTTCATGTCTCTTTCAGTTCATGCTGACATTTAACATCCTCAAGAATATTGGGGGTCTTCCAGGTAAGGCATGAGACTTAACTCTATTAGAAAAATTCTTCCACAATTCTTTCATGGAGACTCCACTCTCTATCTTGGCTTCTGCTGAGATGGAAGAGAGGATCCATGAATCATAAGTCTACTTCTTCAAAGAGCCCTCTGTATGGCAGGAGACTCTGACCTTTGGGTCCTTTCAAAGCACCAGTTAGAGATTGTCCAATCCGACCCTTTGCATTATCTTTAGAGCATGCTTTCCTGACAGAAAATCTTATTTTATCATCTTCTGCAATCTGGACAGACTAAAAAAATACCTATATCATCAAATCCTGGTTATATTTTGCTTACCAGTTCTTTCCTGTATTTATCTATTTCTTCTGGCATTTTACTATAAGCAGCAAGAAGAAATTAGGTCATACCTTCAACATTTTGTTTAGTTAAATAGTCAAGTTCATCACTTACCACATACCTTTCCATTTACTTAAGTCCATCTATAAGTAAAGGACACAATTCAGCTAAACTATCTACTATTAAATATAAGATTTAACATGACCCCTTAGAGCCCCTACTGAAGGCTTCAACTCAACATTAATGTTCATTTGCTTATGATAAGTGTTCTCTAAGACAATATAGATTTTATTTATCATAGCATTCCTTATAAGTCCTGCCTTGTAGCATCCTTAACATGCATATTTCTTTTCTTTTATAAATCAAGAGATTACTTTTATTTTATTTTGTTTAGTTAATCTGTTTGTTTTCTCTATATACCACTTATAAGTAAAATCATATGGTGTTTGTCTTTCTCTGTCTTGCTTATTTCACTAAGCATAATACCCTCTGGGTCCATTCATGTTGTTGCAAATGGCAAGTAACATCCATATTTCTATTAGCAGTCTGTTCAAGCAATCTAGGGTTTTTTTTTAATAATGCTTAAAATTCCTCTAGTCTCTAATCATTACCCAGTTCCAAAGCCACTTCTTGGTTTTTAGATATTTGTTACAGCTATACCCTACTCTAGGTACTAAAATATTTATTAATTTCATAAATACATTGCTCTAGTATATTACTGTATTAGTGGTTTAAAGCCACACACATTTATTCTCTTGAGTTCTGGAGGTCAAAAGTCTAAAATTATATTGTAGGCAGTACTGCATTCTATCCAGATGCTTCAGAGTAGAATTTTGTGGATCCATTTCCTTGCTCTTTCTAGTTTCCATCTACTGGGGCATTTCTTCATTTACACCCCCTTGCTGCAGCTTCAATGTGCATTACTTCAACAGCAGCTCCAAATCACCTTTCTTATTTTGACCCTCGGGTCTCTGTCCTATAACGATCTTTCCTCCATACCCATACAAAATGTATTTATAATATCAACCGCAATGTGCTATATGAAATTGTAGTGAGACTTGATTTATAATTAAATGAAAATGTTTGTCTTAACTTCCCACAAGATTACAAGTTCCTTGAAGATGCAGTCAGTTCTTTGGTGGATGTCTGTAGCCAGTAGTGTCACTATATTTTGAACTGAGTAATCAACAAAATATCACATGCATTGTAAATTGTGAATTAAAGAATCCATGAATACATTCACACACAAAGTTTCTTAATAGCTACCGTGTTGCAAAAAATAGTGTTAAATGTGATTTTATGCCATGAGGGAAAAACTAAGTGAATCAAAAAATTTGTGATTTTTAAGGAAAATAATTCTCCACAACTTTGACTAAAGAACTACAAACAGTAATCAATATTTCATGTTTTGAGCAGATCAGATTTTGTGTGCATGTAAGTCTATTTGTCTCTCTCTGTGTGAACAATCACAACATGTGCATTTCTCCTCTACTTCTTTGAGGAAGTAAATCCACTCTTCCAGCAAGCACCTATTGATCCACCAGCACAGGGTAAATACAATGCTCTGGCATAATAAGTAAGTTGGAGAAGGTAAAATACAATTGTAAAGACTATTTTGTGGTACAGTGACACTTGATGGGTGCTTTTCTCAAGCAGATCCTGATATCTATAGTTACATAAAGAATGCTATTGGCCTTAACAAAAATAGTGCCGGCTATTTGAGTAGTTTTTAAGAGTAATGATGGGATTGCACTGACAAAATTGTTTTCAGTTAATATTTGGTGTGATCAGAGATATCAGCAAGAATGTAACATCTTATTAAAAATAAGAACTTCTATTTACTGCCTGCATTATTTAAAGTAAAGCAAGCCACAGCAGGGGAGAAGATACAGTAGATATAGATATCAATTGATATTGACATCAATATAGGTAGAGATGACACAGATTTGACAAAACACTTCTAATCAGAATTTGTAAGAAGTTCCAAAAAAAAAAAAGAGGAGAATTTATACAAAACAAAGTAAAAATGCTGACACTTCAACAGAGAAATAGAGAAAAACCTCCTTAAAAAAAAGATGTACAAATGAAATAAGTGTTTTAAAATTCATTGGTCCCCAGCAAAATACAAATTAAAACTACAGTAATAACCTAGTACACACCCACCAACATGATTAAAATAAATATACTGACAAATATTGGCAGGTATTGGAAGATCTAGATATCATATGCATTGCTACTGGGAGTGCAAATTAATGTCAGTACTTTAGAAAACATTTCATAGCTACAATAAGTAAAGAATGGTCTTAGTCATATCTAAATGCTGATAATACAATATTATAAGAATTAGCAATTCTCTCCAGATATAAATATACAGCCACTAAAAGCAAAGACATGTTTACCAAAAGATTAATACAAATGTATTTGTAATTGTGTTATTTCTAATAGACTCCAAATAGAAATCATCCTAAAGTCCATTAATAGTAAAATAGACAAATACATTGCAGCATATCAATACAATACAATCCTATGTAACAATGAAAATGAGCAGACTATTGTGGCTGTATTATCTTATTAACATGCTTATATATCACAAACAATTTTGGTGCCATTAAACCAAGTACAAGAGAAGTCAGTACAAGAGTATACACAATATGGATCTATTCATATGAAGTTCAAAAACAGATAAAACTAATTTATGATATTAGGTGGTATGTGAAATCCACTGATATACTCTTACTAGAAATTTAATTTAATGGAAGATTCAATGTTTTTAAATGAAGAGAAATATAATAGGATTTTTGCTTTAAAAATGTTATCACGGGGGAGGGTTGAGGGAAGATGGGAGCATGAGGGACTGAGGTGATGGTGCACTGGTGAGATGGTGATGGGGAATACATGGGGATTACAATTGATGGCAAGTATATGTAAATTTTAAAATATTTTAATAAAAAAGGAAAAAAAAATTTCAACATCTCAGGAAACACTAAAAAAAATGTTATCACTATTATTCAGAGAATTTTTGTAATTTCCTTTTGTTTATGCTATTTGAGCCAAATCAATAGATTCAAGGGACTTATTATGACATTTCTTAAAATCTAATTCACTATGCAAGTGAATATGACAGACAAACATACAAAGTCCATCCCAACCTCTTTCTAGTATTCCTTGCTCTGCTTTGGGAACTGAGTAGTTCTAAGTATAAATTATTAGCTATTTATTTTGAAAATGTTATAAACACAGCAGGGTTCCTAATCCTTGAAATTTATGGTTGTAGCAATGGCAGTGCTACAGTTTATAAAATTACCAGCAAGAAAAATTTACTTTATACCCCAAAATTGGCTCCCCAACTCATTCCTCTCCCCAGTGTAGTTTTGAGTCATTGATGAAAGCTTAATTTAAAATTTACTCCTATTTAATGTCCTATAGTTAGTAAATCCTACAGGTGAATCTCTTCTTTGCAACTGGTTCCTAATTGATAACAACATAGGTAGAATTTTGTATAGGACTACAAGTTTGAGCTAAATGGGTACGCAACTTTTATCCTTTTATAGTTACGCCTTTCTGCAAGGCTAGAACTTCTAATATTATACTGAATCTGAGTGGTGAGCTTAGGCAACCTTGTTATGCTACTGATTTCAGAGCAAAAAGTTTTAATACTTTACTACTTAGGTATGATTTTGCTTTTTATGCACACATTTTTTATTTTCAGAAACTCCATATCGTATCAATCACATTCCTGTATTTTGAGGGTTTCAAATCATTTGAATTTAAGTTACATCTTTTCTGTATCTCCTAATGAATATGATTTTTCTTATTTATTTGTAAATATTTTGGTTAATTCTTATATGTTACAATAGACCTGTATTTTTTAAATCAACTCTATATGATCATAATTTATACTTTGTATGCATCATTGCAATTGATTTGTTAAAAGTTTGCTCTTTAGATTTTCACATCTATGCACAAGAGAAAGCTAGCACTGTATTTCCCTTTTGGGTGGTTTCAGCATCATTTTTATTTTTTCAATCTACTTTCTTCCACCATGGAATATTCCTTCCTGCCGAAGTGTTATAGTCACTCTCCTCTGTGGTTTTCATAGCACCTGGGGTGTCCCACTATGATAAGCTTCACCATTTCCATATGAGACTATGAGGGGGAAAAATTTCCAGTATTTGCAACTTAGTAGGTATGCTATTAATCTTTCTTAAATTAAGAAAGGTTTCTGCTTAATTCCATAGGAATATAATCAGATAATAATTTGGAGGGCTTACTGTTCATTTTTGAATCTTATTGTCTCCTTTATCAATCCTCTCTCACTGCAACTGCTTAATGATGAAAATAAATTGTTCTTATTAAAATGCACAATTTAATTTTCTTCCAGCAAAGAGATTTAGAGAGCTAAAACATAATCTATACTTTCACTAGCTAGAGATGGCTAGAATGTCCCAGATTTGATCTCAAGAGAGATGTATGGAGAAGATAATGCTCCTTGCAATCCAGAATGCCATACTTTATATATGACAGATACCAAAGTCCCCTTGGCTTTCCTTCTGTAGTAGTTCATCACAAGCACATTTATCATTTCCAGATCTTTTATAAAGTTATCCTGACAAACAATACAAAAATGTTTGTACTCCAATAAAAATGAAGAAAGTAATTTTAACTTTTAGGTTTAATAAATACCAGCCATGTGGAAATTCTCCCAACTGTGCTTTGGCTTGCCTGTAAAAAAAAATGTTATAACTGTAAAATGCTTACAGATGCTAAATTTCTTTTCCTTTTAACCTCAAAAATCACTTTTACAAGGATAAGAATTTTGGCTATCACACAATTCTAAGGCAGTTATGTCATTTCCCTCCATAGATTCATATTTCTATGCTTTTTGCTTCACTGATAAATTTATAAAAATATATGAAGATGTTAGTACAGAAACAGGGTCCTTGCTATGCAGCTCTTTAGACTTTAGCATCACAGCACATTTTCCATTTCCCTGGATTTTTAAAAATTATTTAATTTTTGGCTTTAGAACTTAAAGACTGCCTACATATTCTACATTATTGATCTTTTACACCAGTCATTTCTAACTTGTGTTATTTGCTTCTTATCATTGGACACATATTTGGATTTATTTGGAACGTGTCATTTGCTACTTAACATTTTTAGCTGATGGGATTCCAAGATCTCTTCTAAATAAATTTCACATTGATGAAAATTATATATTATTTAAAAAATTAAGGTGAGTTTTATGCATTCTAAAATTTAATAAAAAGACAAGAAACTATGAGGGGTAGAGAAGTCCATCAGTAAACCAATGGTGTTTGGAAGGAAGAGCTAAATGCATGAAATACTTAGCATTTTCATTTATCTATTTTCATATTTTGTCTTTGGTTTATCCCAAGAAATAGTAGAATTAGCTGGTATTAATTTATTATCTTTCAGATCTTGTTCTGATCTGTAAAGTATCAAAAAGAGCAAAGTGAAAAGATGTGAAAACAAAATGAACCATGTAAGTAAACTGAAATAAGCATAATGGTAGGTAAGAGAAAGGAAAAGGAAAAGAAGAATTTCCATAACTGTTCTCAGATGGTAAGAGTCACTAAAATAACTATCTCAGAGATTTCAATAAACATCTGCTCAAGATGTAGTTGGAGAATTAATGAATACCAGAATACTAAAACGTTACTTTTTTTGCAGAAAATAAGACATATTCCGAAAACTTGTATAGAATGCTAACATTTCATACAACCCAAAAGAAGATAATGTACTTCGGATAGTTGAAATAGGTTCAATGATTTCACTGATTATGCAATGTATTTTTTCATCATAATAATACTCTATTTCAAGTGACTGCTCCGCTCCATCTAATAAAGATATTTAGCAACATGAAGCAGTAAGTTACAAAAAAAAAAAAAAAAAAAACAACAAACCCAAAACAAAAAAACCGTTGGATTGCAGGATCCTCAAAGGATTAGACTTTAAAATAAATTTGATCATCCATGTGGAAAAATAAGATCTAAGTCTATCAGGAAATCAATTAACATAATCATTTGAGTGAATTAAATAACATTGTTTTTCACCGAAATATTTTTTACCATTCAGTGTGTTTCATTAGCGGTGTTCTGAGTACATAACCATAATATTCAGCACTTGAGGGAGCACTAGGAATTAATAAAATGAAATAGAACCAAAAGCCCAAAAATCATATTATGTATGCGATAGGCATTTAATAAGTGATTGTTAATTGATTTAATGAATCCATGTAATACAAGAATACATTTTATATTTTATTAACTTGTAATAGACTAAGTGAAATTAAACCCCTAGGAGTAATATCCTTGGCTCAATTAAAACCTCTAAGCAACATCAATTTTAGCCTTTAAGTTTGTAATATTTCAGAAAACCGATGAAATGAAACCTGATTATCCTTCGATTAAAATTCATCAAATTGCCATTTTAGTCATTTCAAGTAGGTGAATATATTTCCTTATTTTTGGACCTGTAAGGACTATTTGTAATATTTAACGGGAGACAAAATCAATTCAGTTGCTAGGAATGAAAGCAACTGAAATGTTTAGAAGTTATCATATTATTTGGTGAATTATACAAAAATAAAAGCATATGTATAAAATGATTTATACATTAAATGAAAGAAAATCATGTTTCCCAGAATTATGAAAAATAATCAAGTGCTGTTAAAGGGGGAAAATTAGGGCAATTGCTATGAGGAAAATATTCAAAAACATATATATCATTAATGGAGGAAAATCACATATTGGGCAGTTTGTCAAATGACTTTTTCTTTCACTACTAGTTCCCTCTATGCATGCTATTCTTTTTGCCTGGCACCTTTCCCTCTTTTCTGCTCTTGCACATATTTTTTTAGTGTTTCAAAACTCAGTTCACAAGTCACCACCTTTGTGATGCTTTTCCTAACTCATCTACATATAATTACAGCGAGTTCTGTTATGCTTGCTTTGAAAATACGAATTTGTTCCAATGCAACTGCTCTAAGGGAATAATTTGAGGTTGCTTATGTATGATTTCCTTCATGTGAAGAAGGTGGAGAATGCAAAAAAAAAATGTGCCTGCTGAACATGAGCTGTATAGGAATACACACAATGCACCCACAAGAACCCCAAACCTACCACTTCCTTTTACTGAGCCCCACTCAAGCTACATCTGACATAACCTCGTGACTTCAGCTCACTGTTCTTCCTCTCTGTCACAACCCATAATGCTTCCAATACCAAGAGCAAAGTTCAGATTTTAAGGTGAATATATTCTAAATATTGTAACATTTATGTATTTATAACAATTTTATATAAATGATGCTACCATTTTTTTAGAATCTTAAGAAAGATGTCACGGATGAAATTTTGGAATGTTGTGCTCCACAGCCCAGTTTTTTCATTACTTTAGTGTTATTTATTACACAATTTTGCACTGAACAAAGATTTTTAGAAAAGTATATGCTGTGTCATAGTAGAACTGACTAACTCTCCATATTTGTTTTTGCTTCTGTGATTCAGTAGTTTTCAGCATATTGGGGTTATTTATTTATAAACTTAATCTATTTTCTCCACAAGAAATTATAAATAGCCTGAAAGGAAATTAAGCAGGTAACTGAAAGAAGCTTTTGTGGATTATGGCGGCTGGAGGGTACTAAGGAATGGGGTGGGGTGAAGAATTGCAGTATAGAAAATGGGTAGGAGTTGGGTTGGGTGAAGTTCAGGGAGGAAACTAGAATAGACTTTCCTAGTAGTTTGGAGTTGATGAATAACAATGAAGATTGAAAAAAGTAGACTGCTTTTTCTCCAACCAACCAGTCACCAAAACCCACTGATTTCAGTCATAACTGCTCTCATATGACATACATAAATATGTGCTTAAAAGTCAAGGGCCTATAATCCTACATCATAGTGCACTGGGCTCCTTCCTCTTTGTTCCCTTCCCTCACTTTCCTTACCCCTTAGTAGAATCAATTCTGTAGTCAGATTTTTAAGGTTTGATTTAATTTTTGTTTGTTCCTTTGTTTGGATTTTTTTGTATCCCACATGATTGAAATCAACTGGTATTTGTGCTTTTTTGACTTATTTCACTTAGCATTATACCCTCCAGTTCCATCCATGTTGCCATCACAAATGGCAAGATTTCATCTCTTTTTGTAGCTGAGTAGTAATCCATTGTGTATATATACAGCAGCTTCTTTGTCTACTCATCTGACACTTAGGGTGTTTCCAAAACTTGGCTATTATAAATAGGGTTGAAATGAACATAAGAGTGCATATGGCCCTGTGGATTATATAGGATGACTACCAAGGAATAGAATTGCTGGTTCATATGGAATATCGATTTTTAGTATTTTGAGGAAACTCTGTACTGTTTTCCATAGGGGCTTGACTAATCTACACTCTCACCAATAGTGTATGAGGGTTCCTTTCACTCTGCATACATGATAACACTTGTTGTTTCAGGTTTCTTTAATACGGGGCATTCTCAGGGATGTGAAGTGGTATCTCATTGTGGTTTTGATTTGCATTTCTCTAATGGTAAATGATATTGCTCAATTTTTTCATATGACTATATGCTTTCTTTGATGAAGTGAATATTTAACTCTCTGCCCATTTTTTGATTGGGTTATTTGTTTTCTTTCTGTTGACATGTGTTAGTCTTTAGTAAATGTCAGATAATTGCTTCTTTTAGGATATATATAGGGTGCAAATATTATGGATGCCTGGTTGATGGGTGTGGTGACATACATCTGAAGAGGTGTGGACCTATTTCCCTAAGTCATATACAGTGCTGAAAATCAGTGTTATTTCAATAATAATATTATGTAAATAAACAAAAAGCCAAAAAAGTAAAAATATTAGTCAAAAAAAGATGTATACAAAAGCAAATAAATAAATGAAAGCTACCTTGCCAGCACCTTGATTTTGGGCTTGCCAGTTTCTAGAACTGTGAAGCAGTTTCTAGAACTGCTGTTTAAGCCAAATGGTTTAAGGTGATTTGTTTTGGCAGCCCTAGCTAATACATCCCCATAATATAGAAGGTGTTTATAAGCTATATCCCCATACTATATAAGATGTATGTATTAGTTATGCAGAACATTTGAAACCCTTTAGTGGCTTCCCTGACCTTCAGAATAAAGTTTAAATATCTTAACATGTCATATCAATTCTTTCATAATTTTAGCTGCACATTCTTTCCCATCTTAACTCTAGTCAGTTCCAACATCCCAAATGCTAAATTTTTTCTAGTTTCTAAAACACATATATTCCCATCAATACTTTGTTCATACAACTTCTCTGTTCAGAATTCCATCTCTTTTCATCCTTAAGTGCAAATCATCTAATTATCCTTTAATATAGTTCACTGTTCAATGTCTCCAGAAAGCTTTGCTTCAAGCTGGTTTATGCTTTCATAATTCCCATTACATATCTGTATCATTGTCTTGGGCACATCCCTTTTAATTTTTTTCATAGAAAAAATTTTATTAATTGAAGTCACATTGTTTTACAACATAAAACATAAATTAGGGGTGTAGGGTCATAACTTTTCAGGTAATGTCACCACCACATATTTGCCACCAAAGCAACCACTGTCCTCCACATAGTCCATTGAGTCCCCTGCCCCTTTACTCCCTACCCCCCACATTCCCCTCCTGATAGCCTCAGTGTCAGATTTCTAGAGAGTTTGCTTTGGTTTCATTTATAACTTCCTTGAGAGAAGAGATCAACTCTTCCTTTTCCTAATTACTTTTATACTATCAATATATAGTGGGTACTATAATTTAATATATTTCAGTGAATTAACAAATGTGCTCAGTATGGAGACCTGACAAGTATTACGTACTCAATAAATGGTAGCTATTATTATTTCTTCCATGCACTATTGCTAATTCAGCATTAGCATTCTGTAGAAATGTGAAAACAAGAAAGAGATTCAAGAAAGAATGCCATGTTGGAGTAGATTCAAAGAAACTTCCTGACTTATTGTGGCTTCTTTTAAATTCTTTAGCATACAGCTGTTGTTGGTTGCATTAAAAAATGCCACACATTGTGTAGGTCATTGGAGGTCCTTTGTACAGGAGGTAATCCATAAAGCTGACAATTCAGTCATAGTAATAAGGAGTTGTTCATTCCCATATAGACAATGTTTTTTAAAAAGTAAGAAAAGCAAGGTGTTCTTGTATAACTTACATTATAGGTGGAATCTGAAATTTGGAACTAATGATTTTTTTTTTTTCAGTTGACTGGTAATTTGAGAGAAAAGTAATATCACTTGACTTCACTCTGAAGTACACATTCTGAAAAATCTATAGCTCCAGCAATCCAAAGAAGTTCAACCTACTATAAATGGAGAAATAGAAAGTGGTTTTATTTTCCACTTGTGCTGTATGTGTTTATTTCTTGAAAAATGCTATCTGAAGTGGGTAGAGGGAAAGTAGTTCAGGTTAATAATTTAGACTAGAAGTACCTGCATTGAAGGTACATTGAAAATGTCATAAAAAAGTCATCTTGTGTGGGAACCAGGTTAGCCATTGCTCTAAGAAGTTTTCTTTTAAAAACAGCTTTAACTGAGAAAGTAGCTGAAGTAATTGCATCTTTTATTTTCTTTCATTGCACAAAATATCAATAAATACTGCTGGTTTTAAGCATTTTCCTTTCAGAGGCAATCTTTATTCTTTTCTATTTCTAGGTTTATCACTAGTTTAAATTGTTAGACGATGATGCTGGTACACTTTGCTGATTCAAAAAGTCTATGAAAAACACATTTTGTTTTGGTGATTAAGAAATGGGCAATTTTTTTTTCTTGATAGCATAATATATCATTTTGTAGGTAATCTGTTCTTATTCCTCCACTTTCTTTTATTTCTTTTTAAGGCTGTAAGTAGTAAAATATGTCAAGGTTTAACTGTTGAAATCATTTCGATCTATACTTAATACCATTAGAAAATACCTGATCCTTATTATTCAGAATTCATTGACTAATGCAATATTTTAACTTTTTTAAAATCCTATTTAAAAAGGAAAAATGAAGATCAAATTTCATTTTATGTTGGAGAAAAACAAGTTAAGACTTAAAGCTTAGTACAAGTGGCTCAATTTCATAAATTTTTTCTGTTTTTTTTTTGTTCCTGTTCCTTTATACCTTATTTTTTCCTCTAAAGTGCAAGAATAAATTACACTTATTCATGAATATGTAATCAAGTCTAAGTGAAAGCTTTGAGATTACAACCCTGTATTCATTTTTGTGTTCCCCCATGACTCCAAACACAGACCTTCAACTGTCAACTTGTTGGAGCATAACTAGCTGTTATTTATCTTTGTAGCATTTTTGTATTGCTATTTTGGATGGAGGATCAGTAGTCATCTATAGTCATCTGTGACTAAACATAACAATGAAGTCCATGAAGACAGATTCAGATACTTCATGGACTCACTCTAAATCAACTGCTTTACCTACCTAGATGTTATTTGGGACATAGGCTTTGGGAGAGCACTTGGGTGTTAGAATATGGTTTTGATTGCAATATCTTCATTAAAAATACATAGAAAAAAAGTGTGTTTGCCTGCAATAAAAACTTTGTATATTTACATGTAAGCCACAAATTAGAGCTGATTTCTGTTTTATATACATATCCTAAATATCACAGACTATTTGGAGGAAAACACAAACTACATTTTTTAATTATAATCAGACAATATACAATCCAATTAAATTTCCACATTTCTAGATTAATAATTTCAAGACTTTGGGATTTCATGAATCAGAAAAGATTCATTTAAATTTATATTCATTTAGGTATATTAAAAAAACAGTCACCATCATCTCATAAATAAAAAAATCACCCAATGTGTATGTGTATTAACTATGAAGAAAAGGTATGAGTGGCAGCTATGGAAGCTGGAGCTAAAAAAGACATGCTTCTTTTTTTTATATATATAGTGGCCATAGCATTAAATATTAAGGGATTCTCAAAATTGGTCTTTTAGAAGAAAAGATGGGTTTTAAGTTGACAATATTTGTTTTTAAGTCATGAATACAATAAAATCTCTGCTCCCTCTGTCAAATATCAACTTCTAAAATTTCAGTTCATAATTTAATTTTTGAAAATATTCCCAAAGATTGGGGTGATAATTTTTGTGGCTTGAAGTCAATTTTAAACTAATATTTGGAGAATCAGGCAATTCCATCCAGTTTTCTCCATCATATTTAAGGGATATTTTATAAGCCTCTATTAAGACAAATTAGTTAGAAACATTTGTGGAAAAACAACAGAGGAGTGAATATGTTATAATTTCATACATGCCTTTGGAAAAAAAGGAAACTCATCAAACTAATCTTTGAAAATTTGTAAGTTACATTATAATTGAACAATAAAAATATCTAATAAGCCTATCTCTGAGATGTCATGAAAAAGCAGCAAGCTTAATTTCAACTGAAATATTTATTTGGCAGGCACAAATATTTATTTGCCAGACACATCAGAATAACTTAGGTCTTTCAAAAGTTTAGAACTGGCATTATAAGAAATCTAATTTGTTATATATTTTATATTTTAAACTCTTCATTTATTATTTAACAAACTATATTTACTTATTCAGAACTCAAAGATACTTCACAACATTTTACATTGTAATTTTACGTCTTCTATTTTTCACATCTAAAACATTGACATATGCCTTCTTATAATCAACATATAAGTAAAAGCAGGATGAAATCTAAAGAAAAAAATCTAAGTTAAACAGTGTTTACATTAAAGAAATTTAAAAAAAAATATTCTGATCTTTTTGATTTCTTGCATTACCTAGTTATCAAGAACTTACCACAAAGGTCATTTTGTTTAATGCATATCTACTGAGTACCCTACGTATAGCTAAAACAAATTCTAAGGGATGAAAGGTAAATAATCCAGGATTATTTAGTCTTGATGAGATAATGAAAATAAGGATTACCTTTGAAGTACTTCTAAAGTACAGTGTAATCACCTGTGATAGAACTAGTTTGTGATAGAACTAGAAAGACTCAGAGAAATACCAGCGGATATGACATTTTGTGGTAGGTATAGAGATGGCAGTGGCAGGGAACAGGGAATCCAGGTCTAAATTCAACTGTCACCTGAAACCTGCAAAATCCAGCAGTGGCCACATTTATGTAGTCTTTAATGTAAGCATCTGAAAAATTAGAGCTCAAACTGCCAAACCTCTAAGACCTCTTCCAATTCTAAAAATCCCATTACACTTTACATCCTTCTCCATATTACTTAGTCATTCTTGAGCTCTAACTACCCTCATTTTTTAACTACATAGTCAATTTGTTAAATCAAGGTCTTTGCATATTTATCCAATGGAATTAGATGAACACAATTCTAGAAACCAGAACTTTTTGTAAGAATACAGAAGTACTAAAATTCTCCCTTTTTGCTATCATCTTTGATAAAGATTATTTTTTCTTTTAGAAAGATGAGATCCTCATGTTTTCTTATTAAAATATCTTCTAAAGGAATAGTCCAATTAGAAATTAATAACTGATGTTCAATCATTGCGTTCAAAAGGAGTTCAATGCCAGGTGAAAGAGCTTTGAATAATTCCTTAAAAGGAGAAAGGTATAAAAACAAAACAAAAGATCTTTAAATCCCCTTAGCAGGGCAAAATAATTAGAATTGATCCAGGGCAGAAAGTCTTCAACTAGGATCCTAATAGCTTGGGAAATCAGTGTAAGAGATGGAAGCTAGGCTTTTTCTTTGCAGAGAGGATGCCTTAAAAAAACAAAAACAAAAAACCAAAAAAACTTAAAACCTGCTGTGGAGAAACAAGTTTTCAAGAATTATAATGTTAAATAAGCAAGAGTCAGCATCAACCAGCAGGGAAGTGGGGGAGGTGTGAAGATTAAAGAAAGATGAATACAAATAGTGAAAGGTCTAAGTATAGGTTTAAATGCACACTTTCAGTTATGAACTGTTCTATTTACAGTAATGCATTATGAAGTAAAATATTTAAATTTTTCATGGAAACTAAGAAAAGTTATGCTTATTTATTAAGAATGTAGTATTATTTATTTATTTTACATTAATAAAGGACAGGCTTATGAGGGAAAAGAGAAGGGAAAAAGAGTTACCTTCACAGACACAGGACAATCTTGGAACAAAAACAGCCACCATGTAATACTTTTTCTTAAACTTTTTTTAAGATTTATTTTTTATTTATGCATACAAGAGCTGGAGTGTAGGCTAGAGGTGTGGAGTGAGAGGATTCACCAGAGACAAAATGGGGAGCAGAACTAGTGATCTACTGAAATACAAGGCTAAGGTGAGCAGCAGGTGAAATAGGAGCGATCTGCTATACTATGTGGGTTAGATCCTTGGCCTGGGATTGAACTTGTGCTGCAATGGCTGCTGATAGCTTCATAGTGCTGAGACTTAACCCCTTGTGCCACCCAGGAGGCTTCAGCATGTAATATTTTTAAAAAATTAGACATTTACTAATTTCTGGTATGGAGCCATAGACAAATCCACTCCATTCATGATGGAAGTACACCCTTTATTTGAGACCTGACTGCAAAAATTAAGTGTCACACCATACTGAAAAGTTAATGAGGGATCCCTGATATATTTCTTGGACAGACTGGTCATAAATAAACATGCTCGGGAACACATAAGTTTTCCAAAACAGGAATACTCAATGGCCCTGTCGAAATCCAGAGACCCTTCATGATCAACTATAGTGTCAATATTTAAGAAAGAAATGCAAATAACATGTTATCTTTGGTCTAGAATAGACTTAGTGAATGAGAAATGGATGCACTAAGATGTAGAAAATGTGACAAACCAACACTAGATTGGCATTTCTGGCTTCCAATCCTGGCTTTTTATCTCCTGCTAATTGTGGTATTCCCCAGAGCAGGAACAAGTTATATATATTTTTCTTTGTGTTTCTTGCAAAAAGAAGGTATCATGAATTTAACAGTCCTCAAGTATCATTCACTCATGTCAATGAATAATTAATTGTGATGTTGAAGAGTCTCTTAATCTTAGTCGACCCTTCTACCAAATGACTCATTTATTAGTAAATCTCTCTGATTCTTGATTTCTTTTTAGTGTTTAATTTTGTAAGTTCCTGTCTGGTTGAGTCATTTTTGAACTTTCACAATTCTGGCTAGGCCTTTATCAGTCAATTAATACTATCAGTCATCATAAGGAAAATTATTTTATCATATTTAAATTGTCCCTCATTAACTTGCCAAGATGACTATTCTGTGTCAATAGAATAATGTCTTAGCAATCTGCTCAGCAATTACTTTCCACTGTAATTACCTAAGTTTAGATAGTAACTTCATAAGTGGCTTTGCTGCCTTAGCAAACCTAACCCTAAGTGTCTTCTCAGTTGAACGCTCACCAAGGAACTTTATACTTCAGTCCCAGAGAAGAGCTACCCTTTCAACCCTCAAACAACTAGGTCTTTACTCCTCATGTTCTATTTATTTTATTATTGTTTTAAATTGAGGTAACCTTGGTTTATAACACTGTATAAGTTTTAGAGGTATAGGACTACACCTTCATGTGTAGTCCATAACCACCATATGTAGACATATGTAGACACATAACCATATGTAGACCATAACCACCACCAAGGTACCCATATCTATTTAAATAATATCCTATAGGCTCTTCTCTAATCCCACATAAACAACACAGCACTACATTCAAAACCTTTTTTTTCAAAAACTCTTACTCCATGAACATTTCTTTCTTTTTTTCAAAGGAAGTCTTTGTTCTTTCTTTCTCTGTGCTCCCATAGGAACATTCATCCCTACAAAGTGAGCTAAAGGACAGTGTAAAATAGTCATAATCATATTTGAATCCCCCATGCTACATATCATGACTCTTTACCAAATATTTTCTGGTCACCCTATACCTTGAAAGAATCAGAGTTCCATGATAGGCAGTGAGAGTAATTCACAAAATGATCTGTGAGGATCACATGCATTTCTTCATTCATGGAAGCAAGTCAGGTAGAAAGATAACAGGGCGTACAGATCTTCCTTAAAGGATTATAAAAATAGGAAAGAACTGTTGTTGCTAAGACAGCATTTCTTAACAGAAAATCACCCACTATCAAGTCTATATGGAAATACCCATTTTTTTTTTTCCACTTAAGTGTTGCCATTGTCCTATATGAATACTGGCAGAAGGTTTCAGATTGGGTCTCTAACTGTCACTGCCCATATATTTGGAAGGCTGGCTATTTCTGGGTGTTGATTAGGAAAGGAACATGGTAAACTGGATTATATTCTATCATATCAGACACAAAGGGGCTCTAAGAGGTGATTTGTGTCATGTCTAAAGTTCGTTGGAGTCAACTTGAAGTGTTTTTTGTCAAATATTTTAAAACATGAGTTCTTAATGATAGAATGAAGACTTTAACAGTCACCTTTCAATGATAATAAAGAGCTCATTATTTAAACAATAAAGTGTATATCTTGATTTTTCCTACATCCATTATAAGTAAGATATAATACATATGTTTTAAAAGTACACAGTGAACCAATCTTGAAAATATTAGCAGTTGAAATGCCTTGAGTCTTATAATGTGGTGTCTGAAATAATTTTTAGCATTATGTAAAACCTGAGTCAGCAACTGAAAGTGAGCTCATTTTTGCCATGTAAAACATTTTCCATTGTCCATGTGTTTTAGAATGACTTCAGCTATAAAATTATAATCAGAGTCAAGAAAAGTGGAAGAGAAAACCATCCAGGAGACTTTATGTATTCAATGGGAAAATAGTTGATTGATTTATCTCATATGATTACTTAAGCCTAATGCATTTTATGACATAATGAGTTTTAGTCATTTTGTATGCATTTAAATTAGATTAAAAATACATAGACATACTCTCTTTAGTTTTCACAATTTCCCTAATTTATAGGAAACCCATACTCAATTTTGGAGTTGATATGTTTACATTCATTTTTAAGTATAAAAATAGAATGCTGGCATTCTAATTATGGTGAAGAAGGCATTAACACTTACTAGTTACTGATCATTGCGAACCTAAGTTCCAGAGCTATGGCTTTCTTCTATAAAATAAGAACATTTATATTTTATGTTATAAGATATGAAAGAGGACTAGTGCCTAATACATTGTTAGCTATCAGTTAGTGACATTATTTCCCTTCATGTTTCTACATTTATGGATTAACTAAAACAGACTGTTCATATTACTATGGCTGGAGAAAGCTAGTTCAAAGAAATGATTGCAAACAAAATTGCTAGCTAATATTTGTATAAATGAGAACCTCAGTGATATCACAAAGAAGAAGATATAACAAAGAAGGTCCTTCTGGTTCCCTGGAATCAACTCTTCAATTGCACATGGTGTGACTAAAAAAAAATGAGGCTGGGTTTACAATCTAATAGTGCAAATCAGTCTCATACTTTATATATGGTTGCTCTGAAAATATGTCCTATTGAAACAAGGTGGAAAAAACACCTTTGGGGAGAGGGGGACAAGGTTGTGAACTGACCTCCTCTACTTTTTGGTAACTGTGAAAATGAGGCAAATTATTCTAGTTCATACTCAGCCTGTAGCACTGTTATGAGCTTTGATAGTATATACGCATACACAGTTCTGCTGCTGGTTCTCAGTGATAGTTGGTGGCACAAGAATTGCCAAATGACTAGGGTTCCCATGGACCATACTGGTAATCTCTAAATCATACTTCAAACAAGAGAGTCAAAACATCACCTTTTCACCTTTACATTCAAATTTAGCATGGTCATAATGCATTTCTTCACTATTTTGGTTAACAAATATTTATTGAGAGTCTATAGCCTGTCAGACATGTTTTGCACACTGCAAGAATATTAGTGAAAAAATTAGATTTCCCTAAAGCAAAGCAAAACAAAATAAAAACTGCTTCTATTTGTGTGTGTGTGTGTGGGGGGGGGGTCAGATAGAGAATAAGTATAAGGAATAGGTAAACTATGCAGTATGTTAGAAAGGAGAACCTGTGTGGATAAGACTAACACAGGAAAAGAAAAATAAAGTGTGTGGAGCATGTAAAAATTACTGTTTTAAATCAATTAGAGGTTTCTAATTGATTTAAAACACTTGAGCAAAGACCAGTGGGAGGAGAAGAAATAGGTCACAGGGATATCAGAAGGAAAAGAATTCCAGGAACAGTAACAGTAATTGCAAAGTCACTGTGGAATAAAAGAGCTTGATATGTCCCAGAAAAGTAAGTTAGCTTGACTGGAAAATACTTTAAAATGTAAAAGGGAGGGTAGGAGATAAAGTCTGAAGAGTGTGTGTGTGTACCTATGATAGTCATTCTAGGCTTCATCCTTAGCTTGTTTATATTTATATACAACTAATTTTATGATAATATTCTTAGAAATCTGTTGGGTAAAAATAACCTTTTTTGTGTGTTATATAGTGGTAGGGAATTAAAAGCAAGACATGCACCTCAACAGTGCCTTTGACGTGGCAGTCCCCAAAGCAATAAAAATGAGAGAGAAGATAAACAGATGGGACTACATTAAGATAAAAAGCTTCTGTACAGCAAGGGAAACATTAAACAGAACAAAAAGAAACCCCACTGAAAGGGAAAAATATTTGCACTACACATAACAGACAAGGGTCTGATCACAAAGATATACAAAGAACTCACAAGACTCAAGAAAATCAAAGTAAACAACCCAATCAAAAAATGGGCAGGAGAACTTAA
>JAGFMF010011568.1:11211164-11275790 GCA_019455555.1 Galemys pyrenaicus | reverse complement strand
TACCCCCATGTTTATTGCAGCACTATTTACAATTGGTAAGACCTGGAAACAGCCCAAATGCCCAAAAGTAGAGGACTGGATCAAGAAGATGTGGTACATGTACACAATGGAATACTATTCAGCAATCAAAAATAAAAAAAACTAGGGACATTTATAGAAACATGGATGGAACTAGAAGGAATTATACTCAGTGAAACAAATCAGAAGGCAAAAGAAAAATATTGGATGGCCTCGCTTTTAGGAGGAATGTGAAAACAACAATCAAAACAAAAAATAAAAAGGAAGAAAACAAAACAAACGACAAACAAAAAAACAAGAGAAAACTAAAGGAAATGGGCAATCATAACCCAAAACGACCAAACAATCAAATAAAAACTCAACATGATCAAAAGATTAAAGATAAAGGTAAGGGACCATGGAAGGGGGTGGAGGGAGAGGAGGGCAAAGATAGTGATGAGGCGTAAAGAGCACAAGGGACTGAGGTGATGGTGCACAGGTGAAAATGGTGGTGGGAACCCACTGGGGAGTACAAACGATGTCAAATACAATTACATATAATAAAGGGGAAAATAAAAAAATAAAATGAAAAGAAGGATCAAATGCAAAAAAAAAAAGGAAGAATATTTTTGTTAATAAATTGTAACCAGGGACAAATTCTTCCTAAAGGAAGTATAATTGTGGCATAGGAAAAACTTTAATATTAATTGCTGGAATAGACCTGCATGATTTACATACTGTTTTAGGGTTGGAATAATTGTTTTACACAATAATATTTATGCAAATATCTTACAGATACAAATTTGATTGACTAGGTGTTCCAGTTCTGCTCTTTTGCTTTTTTAAAGAGTTTAAAGTAGAAATTACACTTCTAGCTTTCTAGCAAGTTGATAGCCATGCTTGAATGCTGATTAAATAATCCTGGCAGCTTTGTGTGATCAGACGCCATATAACTAACTCATCATTCAAAGTAGGATACTATGGTGGAGGACAAATGCTAAATTGGAGAGTTATATAAATCAGAAGTGTACCAGACAACTGGAACATATGGGCCCCAGAGAGAGATCGAACAAGAATTTTAAAGTTAAGCAGAAGTGAACTATAGCTTTAACTCTTATTCCATTTATAGATTTAAATACATTATAAAGGCTGTTTTAGACCCATAGTATTTATATAAAACCTAACTTATGTTGTTTGGGATAATTTATTCAAAATAAAATACACACACATCCTATACAACCATTTTATGCATGGGATCTAAATGAAAATGAGAAATGTTCAATTATTACTCATTATGATTATACAGGTCACTATGATTATGTTCGATTTTTTTAGGGTTGAAAGGGGGTTTTCATAAAACTTTCTTAGATTGTTACTATTAACCTAGTAACTATAGTTACTCTCTAAGTAGCAAAGCAGTCAGAATTGGTTCTGAGCATATTCTCGCATATCTAATAGTTCAATTCTTATTTCTTCAACTAAAATAATAATGATTGAAATGACAGAATTATGAAATATAGTATTCACTAGTCTTGATATTAGAGCAATGAACATAACAGAGAAATAATTTCTCAGTTTTTAGGTATTAGATTGATTTGAAGTATACATTTTGTAACAGAAGTCTCTTTGTTAGAGGAGGTTTGAATTTTTCTTCTCCTATTCAAATTATAGTCCAGTGCTTTAGCTACTTGTAGAAACACATTTAACATGAAATTGACTCTCACTTCAGATTCCTATGGGTAATCACAAGGAGACTGGGGCCCTTATGGGGCATTCTAGGTTCTTGAGATTTGATAACATGTTCAATTTTCATGTCAAATACAAATTTGAGGATAGTGGCAAAAGATCTTAAGATACTTTCTATACAAAGATTTGTTGTAATATTCTCATTTCCTGAGATTCAGATAGTCAAAATCTTTTTCTCCAATCCTTTTAAAGTACCTAATCCAATCAACCTGCTTTCTTTCCCCAGGCTTCATCCACAGAATTTGACATTCTGCTCCATTGCAACAGAAATTGGTTCAATACAGTAACTAATTTCCCCTCAAATCCACTTCAATAATTACCTTTTATCCTGCATTTTTCTACTAAAATGTCTTTCTTTGAAATGATTTGTCATATAAGATTATGTCTTATGAAACCGTCATAATTTCAATAGACACCTTAACTTTAGTCAATTTATATAGACTATAATGTATTTCCAATGACAAATTTAAATATCCTTTAGCTTATTTTTGACACTTTAAACTTCCTCAGAGGAAACAACTATTAACACTTTATTACATAGAAAGCATTTGCTCCTATCTCTAATCTTAACTACAGCCAAAATCTGGGTTTTGAGTACATTTCTGTTTTTCAAAATATTTTCCTGTTTACCTCATAATTAGTACTTTTATCTTCACTGCTTGTGCTTAGAAAGAAGCATTCTAAAATTGTGGTTCCACACATATTATTATCATATTATAACTATTAGCTATACGTCTAATTATAGTAGTAGTATTAATAAAACATTCACACTATATTGTCATTTTGCCAAGCACTGGTCTAAGTGAATCCGATGATTTAAAAAATTAATATACTCTATGATCTGAGTATACTGAATATATACATGAGCATATCTATGAGTATTTATATATGGGTATATATGAATGGACATGTGTGGTGCCAGCAAGGGTACAGAGAAAGTTCTGGATGATTCCAAGTAGACAGGTAAAGGAAAGAGTCCTGGCGCCCTCAGTGGCTTTTTTCAGGCTTTTATTATCAGAGGCGACCAGGTACATGGCAGGCAAGGGTCAGGGGTGGGGGGTGGGGTGAAAGGGTTGGGGGAAGGAGACTGGCAAGCCTCCCAGCCCCTGGTGTATCTTGGCTCCCTGGGCTCTCTAGTCTCTCTCTCTCTCTCATTCCCCCCCCCCCCTTTCTCTTTCTTTTCTCTCCAGTCTTCTGCTCTTCTGCTGGAATCCTTGTGACAATGCTCTTATAAGCCTGTGTCTTATAGGTGCACCCACTTGCTCATGCCCACTTAGGCATGAGTGCAGAACCTCAGGTGTCCAACATCACACCAATGGTGGGAGGATGGAAAAGCCTGGGAACTTTTCCATTTTCCTTGCAGCATGTAACAAAGTTTTGGGTAAAATATAAGTAAACATTTCAGGGTGATGCTATGTGATAAAGACTTGACCTGCCATTTCTGGCTTTGAAGATTTCTGACTTTGAAGGAAGTCACAAACTTAATGTAGAAAAGGCAAGGAAATAGGTTCTCCCTTAGAGCTATTATTTACAGAACTGTAGGATAATAAATTTATATTATTTTACACCACTGAATTTGTGGTAATATGTTATAGCAGCAATAGAAAACTAGCATACCATGTGTAATTTTAGTATTCTCTTTCTATGACATTTTAAATGAGTTACATTCATAGTTTGTTTTTCATTGAATTATGGGAAAATATAAACTCTTTTTGTCATTATCAATTCGGTCTTCTTCAGTATATTCCAAGTATATCAATAATCTTTAGTAGTGTGTGTTTAAAGATGAAAGTATGTTTTATTCAAATGAAGTTTGGGGTCAGTTTTTTAAATCTGAGTGAAAATATTAAAAATCTTCAGAAGACATTTGTAGCAGTATGTTATGAAGAGTATACATACATGTTAAAAATATTTTAAACATAGAGTTCTTAAGACTCTCCTTTCTCCTCCATTTTTTTTCAATATACCTTTGTGAATCAAATACCTACACCCTTGTTACTGTTAATTAAGGAAACCTTGGGTCACCTGTGAATTTGTTTCTTTTTCACTTAAATAAGACACTTGAATGTTGAAATTGCTCTTTAGTTAAGCACCAGCTATTATATATTTGTTTTTTTAGCAGTTGTATTGAGAACATTATTTTTAAAATAACTTCAAAGTTTCCTTTAAAGTTATAGAATATACTTAAGTGAATTTCTACTGTGAAACATAGTAGGAAAAAGATAGTGATTTCTGGGCCTCCCTGGTGGTGCAGCGGGTTGAGAGCATCCACGGCACAGCAGCACATGAGTTCGATCCCTGGCCAGGGAGGGGACCCACATGGCACAGCAGACCACTCCTGCCTTGTCTGCTGCTCCCCTCAGCAGTGTATTTCAGTCCATCTGCCTGTTCTGCTCCCCGCTCTCTGTGGTGAATCCTCTCTCCCCCCACACCTCTGGCCTGTATCCCAGTGCTTGTATGCATAAATAAATAAATCTTAAAAAAAATATAGTGATTTCTTAGAATAACAAATTCCTTGCTTTAAAAATTCAATCATTATGTATTATAAGGAAACTTTGAATATTATTAATTACTAAAATCCTTTCATTTTTTATTTTCTTACATGTTGTTCATTTTTATTCATGCATACAAGAACTGGGGTGTAGGCTAGAGGTGTGGGGGGGTAAGAGGATTCACCAGAGAGAAAGTAGGGAGCAGAACAGGTAGATTGACTGAAATACATTGCTGAGGGGGTACATAGCTGGTGAGACAGGAGAGGTCTGCTTCGCTATGTGTGTCACCTCCCTGGTTGGAATCAAACTCAGGCAGTGTGGTAAGAGCACTGTGACCTAATCCCTAAGCCACCAGGAAGGCCCCACATGTTGTTCATTTTTGTATAATACTGATTTCTCCATTCAAGTGTAATCCCATAGATCTCCCACCACCATATCACTTGTGAGCCCTCACAGTAGTCCCTTGTGCTCTTCCCTCCCTTTCTTTGACCCATTTCCCTCTCCTCCTGCTATATGCCTCAGAACTATAATTTGCCTGTAAGTTTTGTTTCTCTTCCTTGTTTTGAACCTTTATTTGTTTTCCCAAAAGTTCTCCTATAAGTGAAACCATTTAATATTTTTCTCTTTCCTTCCAACTTATGTCACTGAGCATAATCCCTTCTAGCTCCATCCATGTTGCTGCAATGGCATGAGTTTATTTTTTTGGTTGCTGAATTAATAACTAAAATCTTTTATAAGGATAATGCAAAGGGTGGTAAGTATTGAAAACAAGGCATCACTGTAGGACATTTTAATTCAATAAACATGTACCAAATGAACGACACTGTGTAGTATTATCATGCCTAAAGAGCTGGTAGATACGTAAGAAAAGGGGCTTCTGTCCAGAAAAATCCTCCAGTGAGGAAGGATTTGGTGAGGAAATCCCAGATATGTATTCCCTGTATAGTTGTTTATACTGATAATATTTCATTATTATTAAATATATATGTATATACACATGCACACACAAATATATAACCATAATTCAATTTGATACATTGGGCCTCTGTTCAAATAACAATATTTTTACTGACTTGTTGAAGAATTTTATCTTATGATTATAAACATTAGGATTAAACCATTTCCTTTTGCATTCCACTTGAAATTTATACATTTAAACATTATGTGAAGAGACTTATATGCTTCTTATATGTATCATATGTCTCTACTCCATGTATGGTTTGGTGAATCTAACACAGAAGTTTAGTTTTTCCATATGTTAATAATTCACCAAGTATGAGAACGGTATAACATGATTATAAAAAAGAAGTCAGAGCTGTGCATAAAACATTTTCTTCCTCAAGCTTATTGTGGTCTTGCCTTGTAACCAACCCTCTGGCACCATCTATTGACTGCACAGCTTTACTTTCTAATCAAGTCACATGCAAATTAGTGCTGAATGAATAATATAGAAACTCTTTGTCCCTCATTTTTCATTAAGGACATGTAGCCTGACCCACCTACACTGACAGCAGTTGATGTATTCAGATATATTGGTAAATTTATGCTGCACCCTTGGAATCTGATGTTGCCTTCTAATCACTAATGAAGACTTGCTTTAATCTGCCTGCAGGTGTCCACCTCCACAGGTGATATTCATGCTGTAATGTAATGTGTAATCAAAGGCCAAAATAATCTTCACCAGGATTAACTGGCTGTATGGAAATCTTTTTTTTTTTTTAATCATTCCGTGTCTGCCAGAGAACCACTGATATAATTCTCTGTTTTGCTGACTTTAAACCTGGGCATCAAAAAGACAACGCAAAAAGGGCAGTAGCTAGGGACCATTTCTGAGCTAGATACTTGGACATAGACCATTCAATTTAATTCTTCCCCAAATTAGAGATGAGGAAACTAAGTGCAGAAAGATTAAACATCTTACATTGGGACTTCATGTCTTTTAGGTTCTTAATTCAGATGCTAATTTTTCAGTAAGTCTTTCCCTAGCTATCTTGCCTAAAATTTGGGATACCATGACCCTCCAAACACTTTTTATCCCCTTTCACTGTTTAGTAAGTATCATTCTAGTATACTATATATTTTACTCACTTGTTTCTTCTCACTCTCTCTCTATAGTATGTATGGTATCAGGAGTTTTATCTGTTTGTGATTACCATCCTAACAGTAGAACATGGATGGCACAAAGTAGATGCTCAGTACCCCCTTATTAGAGAATGACTAAGTCAATGAATGAATATCTAATTAGTGGTGAGTCTAGGATTTGGGTCCAGGACCTTTAAGTGCTCTTTTTATTGTGACATGCTATGACACTTAAATCCTGTACACAAAAAAATTATCTGCAGTGTATCATGTCAATGTAAGTCAAACAAGACAACAAAGTTGTCTTTCCTTTCAACCTCCTGAATTAACGTGACAAAGGAGGCATCTAAAGTACTCCTCTGTGACCACTCATTTCTCCAATATTCAGTACATTTCTGCTGAATGTCTTCTATACTCTAGGTGTACAACAGAAATTGCTTCCTCTTGTCTATGCTTTCATTGTATATGTCACTATATAAATACCAGGATCTTTGACAGTTCCTTATGATATCTTTATGCAAGATGCAAGTACAATATTCTGCTGCTACAATATGGGAAGAGAAAGTGTCAAGACACAGATGCTTGTCTTGTCTGACTTAATGAACACAGATCTTCTCTAATGAGTCTCCAGAGTCTATTTATGGCACATGCTGCTCTGTGCTTTAATTATCAATTTATGATTTTATTCACCCCTGTAACTTAGTACATTAATTAATTTATTTTAGTTTGTTGCCTCACTCTAAAAAGTGACTCTGAGATTTGGATAAACAGTGCTTCTTGGTGAGAACCTAAATGGAGTGTATATATAAAAAAATCTGTCTCTCTTTTCAGATGCCCCATATGCTCGGGATAGACGAGCCTATATCTAATAAATTACAAGACAAAACAAAAGAGAAATAAAAGAGTTTATTTTTTTCAAGGAACTCAGTATCTAACTAGAAGTGACGACACTAGAAAAAACACAGAAGAGAAATTTTATAATTTCCACTAGGTTATTTTAAAGAAACTCACACATTTACTACAGCCTATTTCTGACAAGAATACTGCAAAATGCATTTCTCTGTGAATTAAGGAGAAAACAGTTATCTTTTTAAGAGGGTGGAGTCATACATCAAAGATGTTATCCCATAGTTTCAATTATCAGACAATCATGGAAAGAGTAAAAAACTCTGGGAAAAAGAAAGGACTTAAGCTCTCCAATGGTTCAATAAATTTTGTATAGCTACTGTAGCTGCACTTGCATTTACATGGTGGCCCGGATCCAGAAAAGAGTATCCCAAGGACATGTTTATTTCATAATCCAGATTATCTACGTGCCTGGGCAGTGTTGAGAAAGTAGCTTAACTCAACCAAAATGTGTTCATTTTTAAAACAGGATTAATGAAAGCACACCTAATTCTGAGGATATTTGAGGAAATACCAATTTAATATATGTAAAGCAATTTTAACAGTTCCTAACACATGGTAGGCAATACATAATGTTAATATTATATATTTTATTAGTAGCAGTAATAATGTTTATTTCATTGTTTTTTCTCTGCTTGTGGTAAAGATTTGGTTTGTTTCACATATGTATTTGCTGTACTTTTAAAAGATAGAAAGGGAACGAGGTAAAGGAATGACTATTTGTAGTGAATTCCTTGTTAAAAGAGTTTGACAGTTGTATAGAAATGATACAGGAATGACAGTGGACATTTATGACAGGCTCTAGGGAAAAGTGAATATCCACGTAAATTGGGTCTACAAATTCCTATGATGATTTGATAACTAGAAGATTATTTTATTCAACTAAAACTGAAGATTCTGGATTATAGTTTTATTATGGATGAACTTCATAAAATTATGAATAACAATATATTATGCAAAGAATATTAGGAGTGGATACAAATTTAGATTTGAATGCCATCTCTTCTAATTTTAATTCTCAAGTGAGTTAATTCAATCCTTACAAAGATGACCCATTCCCTGAAATCTCTAATTTCTTCTGCAATTTCCTCTCACATTTACATCCACAGTACACTCCTATCCCTCTCATTCTATTCCTCAATCATACTAGACATGCTGAGAGCTCAGAACCTTCCTACCGCTTCTCTTGATTGAAATATTTCTGGTCAACCCCCCTATGAATAATTTCCTAATCTCCTCAAGTCTTTGTTTAATATAACTTTCTCATTAAAATCTCCTCTGTTGACCCTATTTTAGATCTTGAAGATCTATGAGTTTGGACGATCATGGTGATTACCTGTGTTTCAATCTCCCCAATTATCCTTCCCTCCAAACCTATAACACCAAAATAGAGCAGCAAATAAAATCAGAGATGATCTACAATTCAGCAATGTTAGAAAAGAGAAAATGCAGTAACAATCCAATTACCTATAAGTAGAAGAAAAATTTTCGATAGCATTTCAACTACCTGTCCTACAATCCTGTAGATACTAGAGGAGATACAAGTCTGTAGATACTGTGTAGATAGGGAGAGAAAGGAAGCTTAAGGAACGCAGTTAAAAAGGGAAGTAGAGAAGACTTTGATAAAACACAAGTCCAATCATCACAAAAGAGAGAAAGCTCAATGCTAAGTATGAAGTACTGAACCCCAATCAGGACACAGTAGTTCATAGTATTAGTTAAGGGAAAGTGAAAGTAAATGCAGGGAGTTATTGATAAATTAAGATAGAGATGTATAGCTTGGTTAGATGGTTGTGAAGGAAAAGAACAAAAAGGGAAAAGTTAAATAAACCAAAGAGAAAAAAATAATATCCACTTCTCTATTTATCACACTGTCATCTAAAATACTTTTCACAAAGGGAGTTGCAGACACAGTCATATTATGATATACAGGAATAGATAAAAGGAATTATAGCCATATAAACTATTACAAAAATCAATAACAGTAAACCAAAAATTTTCAGCTGATAAAAATTCTCCCCACAAGACTAATCCCAAAACAGAAGAGAACTGAAATACAGTATATAAAATGGAGCTAAATATCCTCCAAAAGAAAAGTATCTGAAAATAATTTTAAAACACTACTAGTTAGAAATATAAAAACTGAAAGCAGATATGGATAAAAAGAGTAAGAAATAAAATGTAGATTAACTGAATATAGGAAAGAGACAGAAGAAAAAGATTAAATGTCATAAATGCCTAGCTTAGTGGATGTTTAAGGGAATAACCACAAATAAAAATCTACAGAGCCTCTGAGAGAGAGAAGCAACTGGAAGAATTAAAATGTTATTAAAAAGGGATAACAGAGTCAGATAGAATGTGATTGAAACAGAAGATGATTAGAGGATATCCAACATTTATATAGCAGGAATTCTTAACTAATAAAATTAAAACTACAACAGAACTAGTAACTGTGATCCAAGAAAAATTTCCATAAAATAAAATAAGACATGAACATGAATACTGAAAGCACCAACAGGGTACGAATTAAAACTGAACCAGAACAAGCAACTCCATGACATAGCTAAGTAAAACTATTAAACTTTAAAGAAAAAATAAGATATCCTTGGGGACAAAAATATGACAAAGTACCAAGCTATGAGAAAGAGACAGGCAATCAGACCTCTTGAAAATGAAATATAAAGCAAAGCCTCATGAAGCAGCATCTTCAAGAAACAAAGAACTACTCACACCAGCTATGCTCTTCAAATGTCAAAGCAAAAAAAAAAAAAAAATTCTGCAGGCAGCTCAGTGAATTACAGGTGCACTTCTGAAGGAATCTACAGGATGAGCTTATCCAGTCAAGAGTTGACTGGAGAAATTTGATGGTATTTTATATTTTAAAGTATAGAATTAAAACTAAAAGTCTTAGTTATAGGTCGAGGAATAATATGTAAAAACCTATGTTTTGAGAAATCAAAGAATGAAACAGGAAAAGTGAGGAGAAAGATAGAGGGAAGTAGAGTTAGTCAACTGACTGTTGCATCTGTATTTGATAGGGGCCAAAGATACCAATTAGAACTGACAGTAAAGACAGTAAAAGTTTAAAAGAGACAGTAGAAGAAAAAAAAAGAAAATTAAGATAACTATATAAAATTAATAAAAAGTAATCACTACAGAAGAAATAGAGACCTTTATAAATACCAAAATATAAAATAAAAAATGTGAAGGAATAAGCAACTATCAAAAACAAAGAATACAAAAAACATAAGAAAGAACAGTAAAAATAAAAACACAATGCATACAGTAATTACAACATAAGATACTATGTCAGAATTGAGGTCCAACATATTAGTCATGTCAATAAATGAGATTTGGATACATTAATGTAATAAAAATATATTTGCATGTTGACTGATAAAGTAAAACCAAGTTCTGTGTAATATACAAGAGATTTATCTATCTATGTACATGATTTAGCTAAAGGTTAAATCAAAGGAATGGGTAAAGATTTACCAGATTTCATAGGTTCTGTTTCCCTATACAGTAGAATTTAAGTCAAAAACGTTAAATGAAGTAAAAAAATAGCACTTTACAATATTGAAATTTCTAGTCTCACTACAGCAATTCATATCTTCCTTAAACTGCTCTACTTTTTCCCTCCAAAGGATTTATCAATTTTAATATACAATTTACTTACATACCATGTCTTATGTAATAAGTGAGTACATTTATCACTAGAATGTCAGTTCATAAGGGGAAGTTTTTAAGCTACTTTTAATTGGTAATACCAATTTCTAGAATAAAATTAAGCAGAGTAGTGCTCAATAAAATATTTATTAGCTGAATGAATAAATAAAATTAATTGTCTTTATTACTTCTGAAGTGGGAATAATGTCCTAGCTTGATATAAAAACAGGAGAAAATTCATAAAAATCTTCTAGAGAAAGGAGCCAGCTGATCCTTGGATGTATTTAATAATTATAACAACAATAAAAGTTTCAAATCTAACTTCTTATGTCCTTAAACATCTGAGAATATTGGTTTTATTATTTTTTAAAGATTTTATTTATTTATGCATACAAGAACTGTGGTACAGGCCAGAGGCATTGGGGGTGAGAGGACTCACCAGAGACAGAGCGAGGAGCAGAACTGGCAGACTGACTGAAATACACTGCTGAGGGGAGCAGTGGGCAAGGCAGGAGAGGTCTACTGTGCCTTGGGGGTCACCTCCCTGGTCAGGGATCAAACTTGCACTGTAGTGACTGCGGAAGCCCCACAGTGCCATGCTCAACCCGTTACCCACTAGGGAGGCCCTGAGAATATTGTTTTTAAGCAAGAAAACTATCCTCGTAAAAACAAGAACTTGTTAGACAGAATCTTACCCAAATGTTGTTTAGATGAATTTGTAGTCCAACTTCCTCTACAATGTTCTTTCATTGCCACAATATATATTTTTAATTTAATATATTTGACATCAATTCTGGTCCCCATAGGTTTCCCACCACCATTGCCACAATATTAATTAAATTGAGTATTTGAAAAATTTAAGTTCAGTTATCATAGTAAACACTATAATTCTATCCCTGCCTTTTATTTATCACTCACTATAAATTAAAAGAATTACGATATAAGAGAATACATAATAAACAACCATAAAATGCATTTGGTGACCAGTATTGAGACATATGGTTATTTTTTAGATCAATTTTTTCCATTTCCCCATTTTTATTGTTCAAAAGTTTAAGGAAAAATAAGATACATAAAACATATATTTAGATATGTTGGCACACTCAGGACACTGTGAAGTGAATTTGCCAGAACTATAATGCCATCAAATAAAACAATAATTTGTCTCTCACATACTAGAATCACAAAATCTTGGACCTTTAACTAAGAAAATATTTAATACTATATTAAAACTGACAACACATATATATAACTGTATGGATATTTTCTGAAGAGGAAGTAGTTTGATTATTTCATATTTTAATTTTCAGATATGATGCTAAATTCAAGCTTAGCATAAATGAATACAAGCACCAGCAGAGTGGATGGTCAGGGTAAACAGCTATTCTGTTTGCATGAAATGGTGAGAAATAAACTGTGAGTGTTTCTCTGTTAGATCGTAAAATATTATCTTAAACAGATTTGAAGATGCACTTCAATATTGTTTTATTTTTTTTCCTTTTCTTCAGATTCCAAAAAGTACATGCTACTCTGGATAATGGATTTTAATGGCACCAAAAGGACTGTGTGTGTGTGTAAAGGAAGCCAAATGAATAAGTGTGGAAAAGCCCTGTATACCCACAGGAAAAATGCATCTAAAGAATCCAAGAATCAGTGGTTGGTAAAAAGGGACAGGAATATTTAGATAACAATGAAAGGAGGAAATGAAGTGCTATTCTTTTGTCAATGTCCTACCTACAGGCTGTAGAGTTAAGGGTACAGTGATGCTTCCTTCTATACCTTATTTGTGATACTTTTACAGATGAAATGTGCATATTATTCACTTATCCTACTTAAATTATATCTCTCATAAAAACGGCTTTTCCATGACACTAAATCAATTTACTTGCACTAAACAAACTAAAGGGGAAATATATGTTTCCACTCTGAATTTATCTCATTTAAAAGGGATCACTGATAAGAATCAAAATTCTTCATTTTATGATATAATCCTAAATCCAGGCCCAAAAAATAATATAATCTCAAATTAGAATGCATTTTGGAATTACTATGCTTGAGAATTGTTATTTGCATTGATTTTCTTTTACTGAATGCATAACTGAGCCCTAGTTAATAATTCATCTAAAAGGAATCACTGATAGCACGGGGGACTGAGGTGATGGTGCACTGGTGTTACAGTGATGGGGAATACGTGGGGATTACAATTGATGTCAAATATATGCAAGTTAAAAATATTATTAAAAAAAAGGAAGCACTGATAAGAATTGGAATTCCAAATTTTAAGAGAGCATGTTGCAGTAATTTCAGAGCAAATATAAGAATAATCATTTTAGATTGTGCTAATAAAAGGAAGTGTGACTTTTTTGAGGATGTGTATAAATTAAATTCTGCTAAAAAATCAGATAATCCTCATACGTGTAAAAGAAACAGAGTCTCTAAAGTAGGTATGTGGTGCTACTGCATGATTCCCTAACTGATTCTGGGAAAGCTCCCCCACATTATAGAAAGAGATCAATGAACAACAAAGACTGGATTAGATATTGCTGAATGTTTCATATCAGGAATTAGCAGAGGTTCATAAAGTCAAAGCTGGTTTTAATTATGCTCAGAGTGAGAAAACCAAATGCCATAAATTCACCTATTGGTGTATAAGGCATAAAGTTAATTATTAAGAGTAAGAAAGTTGATTTAATTAGTTTCCCCATCTCTAGAACAGAAAGTGAGTAGTAAAAAGGAGCTAGAATTTATTGAACACCTATATTACAAGTATCATGCCACATATTGACCAAAGTCCTTCCTAGATCTATACTTTCAGTGATAATTTATTGTATCCCCTAAATGGAAGAATATAGTCACCCCAAATTTATTTATATCCAAGGATGAGATGATGTAATTTCACTTTATATGAAAGTGACAGTTTCCATAACTTTTATTTAAATCTCTCAACCATGTATAACCACTCAAACTGAACATAATCTCAATGGAACTGGAGTTTTGCATTAGAGGAGACGATTAGCCTATTCACTTGAAAGATTAGTCCAAAAGCACTTTAGAAGAGATCTTTATGTACATGAAGCATATCCTTATCTAGGCAAACAAGAGGCTCGAACACTTTGTCATAAAAGGAATAGCTCTTACAGAAGATATGAGAAGTTACAGCAAAAAATGAGGACATGAGAGTTATGGTTAAAAAAAAAAGAAGAGATGTAAAGCAGGAGATAATCAGAATTATTTTATCTTCTACCATAGCAATTAAATATTCTTTCAGTTTTTGACTTTTTTTCAGTAAAACTGGGATAATAATATAACAGTTTTCTCATAAAATTATTAAAATGAGAAAATATATAAAAACATAACATATTACTTAACTCATAAATGTTTAGAAAGTACCACTCTCAGTAAATTGGGTGTTTACTTCATAATGGTGAAAATTAGAATCATGACTAACAAAGACTATCATTTGAAATTTGAATGTATTTTGGAATAACCAGGCCTGAGAATTGCTACTCACACTGGTTTTCTTATTAAATGCATAACTGAGTTCCAGTTGTTATTAATCCAAGTGATATTTCAACCAGACTGTCTTGATGACTGACTTTGGAATATATGGACTATGCTTTGAAATGATCTATATAACTATATTCAGCAAGGTTGATGCACTTATGAAAAACACCTTTTCTAAGTAATTACAGAATTCTCATTTTGGTGAAGATGCTTACAAACACACTTTAGAGTGTTCTCACTTTGGAGGTGCTGCTATGACCAGCAATTCCTGAGTAAGCCCTATGGCTCACTCCTCTTTTCTGTGGTCCCCTTTGGCTCATATAGTTGTTTTCTAGGGTAACTGCATTTATTATGGTTGATGCTGAATAGCTTTATAGCTGAAAACAATGCTTGTTGCAGGCATGCTCATCTTTGGTAGTGTGTACTTAATTTTCATTCAGCAGGAAACCTTCAGAGTCGATTTACAGGTATGGAGTTGGTTGCTCTCAACTAAAAGCCCCTGCTGGCAAGTCTCATTGTTATTTATTCTGTATCAATCCTAACAGCTGACACTTGAAAATGTTGTCATTGATTCAGCTCAAAGAGATTCCCACTCACTTCTGATTACAATCTATGATCCCTAGTTCTAAAGAGGAGACTATTAAAGTACAGATAGCTAAGCATTTATTAATCTTTTCATTTAATTTTATATATATTAGTAGGGCAGTCCACTGTGACCTAAGTACTAAGCCTTCTACAGAATAAGTCATGGTTTTTATGAGAATTATTTTCATTAGAACTTAAATGCGTTTCCCTTTCTTTTCAAGTTCACAGCTATATTTTTTATTGGCAGAGACTGCTAGAAATGTTACAAGTAAAATCTTTAATATGAACAAGTATTTAGTTGTTATTATGACCTATTATTATAGATGGTTTATTGACCTATACCTTTGGTGCACATAGAAAAAGTTAGAAAATTTTGTGGTGAGTGAATAGACATATTGAATACTCAAGGCTGACTTATGAGCCATGGGAAATAGAAAATTGAATACATATAGTAATTTGGCTCCAGCACCTTACAGTATTTTGGGGGAGATAAATATTTCATAAATACTTTTAAAATCTTCAGAAAATGTAGACCTTCCTGGTGGTGTAGGGGTTAAGTCTAGTTTCATTGCTTTTACTGCCTTGGCCTGAATTAGATCCCCTACATGGCACAGCAGACCTCTCCTGTCTTGCCCAGTGCTCCCCTTAGCAGTGTATTTCAGTAGATCCACATGTTCTGCTCCTTACTCTGTCTTTGGTGAATCCTCTTATCACCAGCACCTCTGGCCTGCACCCTAGTTCTTCTAAGCATAAATAAATAAATCTTTTAAAAAATCTTCAGGAAATGACAAAATTATGGGAATGGCAGCGAGACAGAAATTTATTTGAATTTGATATCTGCAAAGGCTTCATGGAAGATATACTGGTTTGACTGGGTTCAGCTGGGTTTTCATTAATGCATAGTCCTTTGAATAACATATGAAGACAGGAGAAAGGTGTGATTGGCAGACAGAATGACAGCCAAAACATAAGAAAAGAAGCATAAGTGAAGAGGGTATGTTTAGGGGTAGCACATAAATTCTGTGATGAGAGTATGTTATATTATTATATCATGTATTATTTCAGTTTGGAAATTATGTACAAAAATTAGCTAATACAAAAAATACTCTAACCTAATTTAATGTAAAAACTAACACTGAAGGCTGAATTTTAATCTCATCTGCATTTCTTACAATATAGCTATGATGATGACTAGTAACTAAGGAGGTATTTTGTTTGGCAGGAACTGTGCTACATTATTTACACTTGTTACATCATTTGCTTATTAATCAACTCTTCTTAGGATACAAACTTATAATTGCATTTCGAAGATAGGCTTAAAATGTTAATTAACTTGTCCCAAATCAAAACAATTATGTGAGAACAGAATTTTTGACAGGTCTTTCTATGATGCTAGGATGCTTTTGTCTTAAGAGTGAAAGCAGTTGGCATGAAAAACACTCATCTGTGTTAATTTGGAAAGATATGACCAGTAAAATTAGCATATATGCAAAAGTAAGCTGTCTGATTGTCATTTCCCAAATGTCATATGCAATTTAATCTTTCGTTAGTATTGATACATAGCCTGTTTTTCAGTTCCTTGTTGTTGATGGTGGTGGTGGCATTTTCTGGCTTTAAACACTGATAACTTGCCTCTATTCTGCTTTCTATAACATAAAAAGAAGTAACATTTTTATCAACAGGAATTTTCATCTATGATATTAATCAAGACCCTATTTTGTCAAATTGTTGCATTTCAATTGAATATCAAATAGATTTTAAAATGTGAATTTTATTAGAACAAAGTAATATATTTTATTGTACATCCTAGAAAAATAATTAAATGGAGATTCACTCAAGATGGAGTCTCTAGATTTATAAAACTACAAGCAATGTTAGGGGAAAAAACCCACCAAATTCTATTAGTTGAATTGAAGAAATAAATTGGTCCTAATTCTAAATCTGTGACTCCAATTTTATGGCTCAAATGAGTACATCCAGTTACAATTAATATCACAACATTTGTGAGATATTTGAGCTGAAATCTTCATTTGAATGGACATGTGATACACAGGGCATGAAGACATTATAGACTTGAGCTCTGAAAATATATTGAGTCGGTTATTTATTCAAGGCTTTACGAGTGTGTATAGTGGGAATTCAATGTCACCAAGATACTCCTTTGGGAAAACTGTCCTTTATTTCTTATTCAGAATAATGCTTGTCTGGAGATATTCATAAGGCGTTCCACAAAACTCTCTTCCAAATAGTCTCTGTGTGGTACTTTACAAAATAATAGCATTTAACTTAGCTCTCAGCTAGAATAAGTCAAGGTCAGTACTTACTGGAATATACTAAATGTAAAGTTTAGATGGTAAGATAATCAAATCAGTAGATTGTGTATGTGCATAGATGTGCATGCAAGTACACCATTATACATTCTGTACATGCATATATATGAAAAGAGATATGATTAGATTTTGAGCAATAAAAAATCAGCTGGATTTTGCTGAAATGCAAAAATGTTACAAATGTCATAAAGGCATTTATGTAATTTATCAGCCCTGTAACAAACACTTTAGAGAAGAAAACAGGGTGTGGGACTTGTTAATGAGCTCATGATGTCCTTACCTGATCACCATTTTACTTTTAGACTGTTCCTAAAGCAAGGGTATGCCATCTAGAATTTTACTTAGGATTACTGTTAAGTTCATCAGTTTGTTTTTCTACGCATTTTTTGTAATTGGATAAGAACACATAAGATCTATCCTCTTAAAATTTTTGAAAGAAAGTGTGTGATAAATTACGGTCAGATGCAAACACAGTGTACATCAGCAGCTCTCTAGATCTAGTCATCTTGTATAGCCAAAACTTTATACCCTATTTACCTTATCTAGGGGCTACCATTTTATTATTTACTTTTATTAGTTTGATTATTATTGAATCTTAAGTGGAATTATGCAATACGTGCCCTTCTGTGACTGATATACTTCACTTATAGTAATGTCTTCCAGGTTCATCCATGTTATTATGTGGCAGGATGTCCTTTTAAGAGTCTGAATAATATTCTGCTATGCTTGCATACCTAATTTTCTCTAACCATTCATGTAACCATCGAGATTTCAGTTTTTGCCATATCTTGACTATTATGAATAATGCTACAATAAAACACTGGAGTGAAAACATATCTTTAAGACCCTGATTACTGATACTTTTCTTTTTTTTTTTTTTTTTTCTTTTGGCCAAATCCCCAGGAGTGGGATACTGGACTATGTGGTAGTTCCATTTTTAATTTTTAGAGGAACAGCCTTATGTTTTCTGTATTGGTTGTGCCATTTTCATTTCTAGCTATACATATAAAGGTTTCAATTTCTCCTGATTCTCACCAACATATATCTTTTTGCTTGTTAATAACCACCCTAACAGATGTGAAGTGATATCTCATTGTGACTTGGGTTTCCAATACATTTATCAATAAAATGGCATGGTCTTACTTGTCAGTTTCCGTAATGGATGATTCAGAATTTAACTACCATATATGCTGACAAAAGAATATAGTCCTTTACTGTTTTTGTGAATGATAATAAACATTTTCTATATAGGATTTAATGCTATAGCAAGCAAAAGAAAGTTGCTTACCTTCAAAGGTGCATATAACTGGCATGAAGAAAAGCTACTTACAAATTAGGACTCCAAAGAAAAGACACTAAGTCTAGAGGAGATGATAATGTGATAGGATTATCAGGAAGGATTTTCTAAAAAAAGTATTTACTTGAAACTTGAAATATGAGAAATAAACATGGGGAATACATTTTCATATTGTGTCGGAAGGAAATTAGCATTGAACTGACAAGATGCATAAAGTCTAGTGGTTGTAGAATAATGAGAAAAGAGAAGAGTGATTTGAGATAAAGAGGTAACTACCAGCTGAACCATTTCAACAGGTTAGCAATTAGGATTTTATTCTGTATCCAATAGATTTATTTAATTATATTTGACATTATTTGTAGTCCTCATGGTGTTCCCACCACCATTACACCCATACACCATCACCTCATTCCCTTGTGCTCTTTCTGCCCCCATCCCAGTCTCTATACCACCCTCCCCACAATGATCGCTTTGGTTTATCTTTGACCTTTTGTTCTTGTAGTGTTTTTTGTTTGTTTGTCTGTTTGCTTGTTTGCTTGTTTTGGGTAGTAATTGCTCATTTCCTAGAGCTTTCTCTTATTATTTTTTTTGTATTGATTTTCCTTTACATTCCTCCTAAAAGTGAAGTCATCCGATATTTTTCTCTTGCCTTCTGACTTGTTTCACTGAGTATAATTCCTTCTAGCTCCATCCATGTTTCTATAAATGATCTAGTTTATCATTTTTGATTGCTGAATAGTATTCCATTGTGTATATGTACCACATTTTGGGAAATGACTGAAATCGGAGCAAGAGAGAAAGATGTGACACCAACTAGGAGGCTAATATGGCAGTCTAAGTGGGAAATGATAGAGTGAATCTGCTGTTAGCAATGGAGAAAGAAAAATGTCAACTTAATAGTTGTAATTTGAAATAGAACTGATAAATATGTTAATAGATTGGACCTGGATAATAATGTTAAAGAGAAAGGAGAATCAGGATGAACATTAAGTTTCTGACTTGAAATGAGAAGAGGGAGAATTATATGATTACTCAATTTTAGCTATAAGATGTGAACTTAGAGAAGAGGTCAGAGCTAGAGAAGTCAGGCTAAGAGGTGAAGAAGAAAGGGAAAGATAACTGAGAAAGAATGTAACAAGAATCCTAGGAGAACACAATGTCACAGGAAGAAGGAAATGTGTATAACAGTAACGGAACTTGTGAGGAAAAACAAAACTAAACTGAAAGCTATGTATTAATTGGTCAACCTGATCATTTTAGGTGAGCTCAGCAAGATTTTGGAGAGCATCAGGAAGGAGATTAAATGATGTGAGGTTAAGAGTGAATGTATTACCACTGGGGCTTCCTCCTAACATGCTTAAGACAAAGATCTCAATATGTTAGGGACTTCAAGGATGCAATTTCTGAACAGAGAAAAAACATCAGAGTCTAAGCGAGGATTATTCCAAAATGATTGTACCACCCAGTGAGAAAATGGGATTTTCTGAACTGGGGAGAGAATATTAAAGACCCTTTTAAGAACATTCATTCATTCAGCTAGAAATGACAAGAATTAGATCTTTCCATTACTGCAACAATTTAAAAGTGCTGTGACATACCGCGGATGTCAATTTAAAGATACATTGCTAAAGAACAAATATGTGCCAAGTTGATATAAATATATAAAGTGAAATCAGGAAATAGCACCAATTTTAATATTGCCCAAAATCTGGCAAGTCTGTAAATTTTCCCTAGCATAGGGATTTGATTGGTTCATCAACATCATATGAAATAGCAAACTGTTGCTCTACCAAGAACAGTTTCCATCATTATTATTCTCATCTAAAATATCATTAATCAAAGGTCAAAGACAAATAATCTTTGATAATATATATTAAAACTTGGCAGAAACACTACAAAAGAATGTAAATTGCTAATTATACTTCAGTATATTCACCTGTTTTAAATAAATTCAAAAATTCAAATTTACAAAGTTTGGATTAATCAACCACCAAGAAATAGATTCTGTTGTCACACAGCTATATATTTGTGATTTTTCAGTGTTTTTTTAAAGAATTTTTAAAATCAACATTCTTATAATAATTTGTAGCAATCTCCATTTCATTTGAAATAATCTGTGACGGGTTGGAAATACTCATTGAATCAATTTTCAACTTCTTTGTCAGGCAGAATGTAAATTTTCCAGAGGATTGTTTTGATTGTTTAAATGCCTTTATCACACTAGTATTTATTGGAAAGAATTTTCTTAAAAGAAAAATGGTAGTATGAGGAAATGTGAAGAAAGGACTCCATCGTGTGGTCAGAAACTGAAAATACAACAGTAAGTAAAGAACAGGAGTCAATGTTATCTCAATTAAAAAACAAAAAAACTTTTGACTGACAAATCATTCAGAGGGTTAAAGCCAGGCAGAATTAACTCAATGCAAGCAACTATTTTCAGGTGCTTGGTAGTTCATCCTTCAAATACTACATGCGGCTGTTAACAGACTCAGCTTTAAGTTATTTTCTGCCTTCCTATGTTTTCTAACTTAGAGGGTTAAGAAACCACCAAAGTCAGTAATAATCATGATATTAAGAAAATGTGAGTCTATTTCTGCTTACTGTAGGTGATTGAATTATGGTCAACAGGGAAACCTAAGAGGCAAAATGATTTCAAAAATACTATTTTGGGGATCAATTAATTTCATACTATGTCTAACTTCAATATTTACTTTCCTTGATATGGCAAAGAATGTCTTTTAAAATTGAATACAGGTGATAATCATGATTTCATGTAATGGGCTAGATTATAATAATGCCATTCTTTTGAACTAATATTATAAATTGCCTTAGTTCTTTCCTAATGAACAATCTGTTCCCAGTGAGGGCTTAAATAATAAAATGAAAGAACAAATCTAATAATATAACTGAGGAGCTGAACTATATTTGAAAATAGAATACAACTTAGAGCAAGTTCGTCATTCAGGGCCACATTTATTTTAGAACCCACTGTTGCAATTACCATTTGTTTATGAGAACTGTGCATATTGTGATCACTACAGACTTTTAGTCATAAGTACTTGGATTTTTTTTTTAAGCAGGTGTGATCTATACAATACCTTATAAAGTAAAGCGCCCTCAAAATTTATACAATTATCTCAGAAAACTAGTGTACCTAATTTTATTTTTCACAAGACTTCAGATGTTATACTAGCAAATCAATAGGTAACATCGATTTACAAAGTTATATGTGATTCAGAGGCACAAGATCACAGCTCCTCAGATGTGGAGCTCCACAGCTCCACACCACATCCAACCAAGGCACCCACGGTCCTCCACTGTAGTACGCTGCGCTCCATCTCCTTCATGTTTACCTTCCTCCACCCTCCCCAGTTCCTAACCTTAATTCCAAGTTAGATTTATAGGCTTTGTTATTGGTTTGGTTTTGTCTGACACTTTATATTATTTCTCTATGTTCCACTGAAATCGATGTGTTTTTTTTTCTCCTAAATAAGTAACGACTTGGGATGTGTACCTCAAATCTTACTATTTAAGATATTTTTCAAGTGAAAAAGTATTTCCATGTCCTTTAATTACCATTAATTATTAGATCGACAAGGGTTTATGTTGACAGTCTGTACACCACATTGATGCTTTGATATTTTCCATAAGACAGCAGGGAAATTAGATAGGGATTTGTTTTATGACCTTTAAAAAAACTTCTCTAAAATAATTATACTAATGCCTATGAAACTCAAACACCTGACCTGACCTGGTGAATATACTAACCGTAAGGACAGTCTTAATTTCCCCACATATTTTCCTGCCATTTTTCTAGGAAACACTGTCATGCTCTGTAAAATGTGCACAAAGTTGATCCCGATTATGGTTCTAAATGTTTTCAATACCAGGAATATAGTCTGACCCAATAAATAATAAGTGAATTCTGAGCCCAAAGAAAATCGCACACTTGAGATTTATATGAAATACAAAACCCACTTTTATATCCTTCCTAGAATAAATTCTGAACAAACCTATAATGCTGATATATAATGCAGAATGTATTTTCCCTTGCTTTCCTCTAGGTTATTACCACCAACTGCTCTCTCTACTTTGCAGGATCAAATTATCCCTACTGCTGATAGCAGCAACAATTTTCACTCACTACTTTTGCCTTGAATTGTTTCCTCCGGGATCAACTCATGGTGACATCTGTTTCATTCTATGCATTTTGTGTTATAACTCAAACATTTAAATTAAATGATTGATAATAATAATAATAACTTTACATGATCAGCAAGTGTAATGACTAGAGAAGCTTTTGCCATGGGGTTAGACTAAACTGATTTCACAGAGGAACCTGAAAAAAATGGCTAAGCCAGTGCTGTAAGGATGAGGGAATCCACAAAGGATTCGATATTACACATATTCATAAGTCATTCCTTACACTGGTGGATTATTTATATTTATATTTAGGACACACACTTTCCAGTCTACTCTCTTCTCATCTTACAGCTATCACCAGTTCTATTCTAAATTAGGAGAGAAAATTATAAAAATGCTTTCAGTAGTTAAGTTTACAAAGTTCAAGGACTTTATGAAAGTTTGATAGATTCTCACAGACCTATTGACTTAGATTTGCAGTAGATTTTTTTAAATCGACTTATCAAACTAAACACTTTGAGACTTGCTAAGATTTTTTTAAAAAAGTTATTCTTTTCTGGAATAAAGTACTATATAAATTCATAGTGACATTGGCTATCTATTATATGGAAAAGCCTATATCTATTACTAAGACAGTGTCTAATTTTCTCTTTAGTTTTCTTAATTGTTTTAAATGGTAACAGGAAGGGGGCTATTTCAAGCTGATCCATTTGGGAAATAAGAGTTAATAGAAGAGAAGGAATCCTTAGCAATTCTCTAGGATTAGTTAAATTAGGTAAAGTAAACTAAGCTTAATAAAGGAGTATAGCAGAATAGTAAAGATCCATTTTAGAAATATTTCCATTAAAATGATAAAGTATATTAAAGCAGAATGTTGAGAAAGTTCCACTTACAATTAAATGCGTATATGTTTATATTAAATATTTCTGTAACAACTACTAGCCATAAGAAAGTCTGAAAATAGAATAGCAAACATTGAAACAAGTGGTTCTGTTTCTATTTTCTATAGTTTACAGCAATTTATCGTCATTACTTAAGGGGAGTCATTTTGCTGAGGTCAGAAAATGCCCTGTGCATCACATGTACTCATGTTCTTTCCCATCTAAAATATATACATGTTCCTGACAGAATTAAGTGATAAAAGGAACAAAAACTTGATGACAGTCCCAGCTTTTCCACTAGCTAGAACTCTGACCTCAAAAGGACATCTAAGTTTCCTTTTGGCCATAAACATCTAAGCATCTATAAACTATCCCATATTTAAGTGAAGAAAGCTATGATAAGATGGAAAGTTTAGGGCCAGAAACCACCTGGAGAAATGGAAAAGAAGTAAACTAAAACATAGGGATAGGAGGTTCTCTTTATTGTCTTCTAGACCCTGCAAAGCATCCTCCAGCCAGACGAGATTCATGTTGTATAGTGGTGTTTGAGATTTTACTTTCATAATTTTAGCACAAAATCTGAGTGTAGAGAGAATAACTTTTTCACTGTTCTAATAAGACTAACATTAATTAACATTAATATTTACACAGAATATTTACATTAATAGTAATAGTAATAGCAATAGCTAAGACTTCCCAAATCCTTACTGTATGCTAGGCACAGAGATGGGTTTTCAAATTTATTATATTTGGAAATAGTCCTAACAAATAGTATTTCTTATACCAGTTCTTGCTGATAGGTACTATCAACAGGTAACATTTCACAGATGAGGATACTGAGGTTTAGCAACATAGCTTGTAAGAACTTCTATATATTGGAGCTATACTGTGAAAGGGAAGATTTCTTGATCAAAATACTACATTATATAGTTCAGAGAGAGGAGTTGGCTGGTCAGTCTCAAATTCTGTAGCTGTTGAGGCAAGTTTGATGTATGGTATTTCTGAAGCATTCTGAAGCTAATTATTCTGAATAAAAGCTTCAGGATAATTTCTGAATTTAGAAATGATTCTGAGTAAATTAGGAGAAGATTTGAGACATTGGATTGCTACTATTATATTAATGCTTTATTAACATAGGACATTGTCATTTTTCAAAAGGTTTTTTCCCTGTACACTATTTTAGAGTGTCAACAGAATTCCCTAACTGGTAAGATGGATAGTAAGAATATTTTAAAATGAAGATGATAAGGCTCTGAGAAGAAGCTTTAAAAGACCTCAAAAGAATGAGGAACACAAATTAAATCACATGAATTCTACGTGCCAAGCACAATAGGCACCTGCACTGGAGAAATTCTGTTATGAGAGATAAAAATGGAAGTCAATTATTTATAGTGTATAATTAAAATTTACTTCAAGACTCACTTATCAAAGACATTATTGATATCCTACTAACACCAAGTATTTACAGCTACACAAACTAGAACTGTGAGCAGAACAGACTTAATGTTACAGTGATTTCTGTAGTGCTGCTCACAATGTGGAGGGCAGCTCCACAGTTCTTCCATCCGGTCGTTGCACCAGACCCGAGGAAAGACTTCCATTTGACATACCTCTATAGTTTACAAATTATTAATATCTTTTAAACTCAGGGCACCACCTTTTTATTTTCCCCTGAATCCTGCAAATTATGTAGTAGGCATTGGCATCATCTGAGAGCATTTTAGAAGTACATACTCTCAGGGGCTACCTAGACCTTCTGAATCAGAATCTGCTTTGTTACATGATCCCCTAGTAGCTGGTGTGCACACTAAGTTTTAATAAGCAGCGACGTAGGTCAGAAGCTCTGAAGCAGATTGGAAATGGGTCTAAATCTTTGCTTTGCCTACAAACAATCCAGCCTGAATCTTAGCACAATGGCAGGAGTGGGAAGTGTTGGTAAATCTGAGTTTTGTGTTATTAGTATTATTATTACATCATGATCTCATTAATTCTACTTGGCTGCTTCTGCATTTAGGAAAAAGAATTTAGGAACTTAAAGACTTGCCAAATATACTTGCAAAAGCATTTTTATTTTATTTTAATAAATATTGTTGAATGCTAGTTACATTTATTGGTGAGCTTCTTACCCTTCCTGATAAGGTAAATCTCTCATTTTAAGAGATCCTAAGCGCTGTGTTTTCCCTTGTTTCTCATCAAGGCACAAAGTCTCCTTCAAAAAATCCTAGCTCAGACCTACCTGCAACAAACTCTTTTGAAAGTGCTGGTATCTGGTCTCCACCCAGGACAACTAGCTCAGTATCTCTAGCAGTACAATACCTGGAAACAAACTTTTAATAGTGTTTCCTCCAGAAATTATTTCCTACAATACAATTGAGGAATCATTGTTTTAGAAGGTGTCTTTAGTCATTAAAATGCGTATATAGTTATATATATATCTTAATAATTCAGAACTAGCAGCATGTGACAAGTGAGAAAAACATGTTTATAAATTTGCTTTCCACTGGTTAGAAGCTCAGTTACACCTCCTTTTTTTTCCTTATCCAGTCTAGTAATTGATCGTTATATATAGTTTAGTTTACTGGGTTGAGTTACTAGTTAACTAGACTGAACTGCTGTCTACTCAGTTACTACTTAACTTCACATAACTTACTTAACCCCTTTGTTTCTAAATTTACTCATAAGACTGGAGATCTTAATAGAAACTTATTCATAAGATTTCTATGAGGATTTAATTAATTCCTACATGCAAAATATCTAGGAGTCAGGGTCTTGTACATGGCAGGTATTTAGTAGATACTAATTAGTCTTACCTTGATTATTATCATTAAAATTTAGGCAAATATCACCTTGAGCTTTCTGTCCAAACTTTGTGATCACATTAAAAATCAATATATCCTAAAATAATCAATGCAGTTAATAAAAAAAAGCTTGAGGATTATCTATATATTTTAAGGGACACCTTTTATGTTTCTCCTTGTTTCCAACTGAGAATATCCTGAGCTAAAATTGACTTTCTTTTAAGAAAACAGAGGCTTTAGGTTTTCTGATAGCAATAATGTAAGACAAGCATAACTCTGCCTATTTTAAATCTTTTACACTGAAGTTCTGTGTTTACTTATATATTTCCCAGCCTTTGATTAACTTCTTTACCTAAAGCAACAACTTGTAAGCCCCTAATCATTTCAAGAGCTCCATGAGCTTGGGTCACAAGTAAACATACTTGAGCCATCTTCAAAGGAAAGAGTGAACATGATCCATTTTGCACAGCATATTTTGCTACTATACCTAAATTATATTTACTGGAAAATACAAGCAATTTACATACAGTGGCAATTTTTTCTTTGTACAGTGTCATGGATCCATAAGCCTGCATTTTAAAATGACATTAGCAATACTATTTCAAGCATATTGAACAGAATTTGTTTTACTCATCTTATCCCTTGTTTATTCAGAGGGTGTAGAAATGATTTTTGTCTTTTTCCTTTTGTACCAGACCAAAGTGTTACTCCCACAGAATTGTACATTTGTAAGTCTTTATATTGTTGCAATCAAAAGAAAAGAAAATTACATTCCTCAAATAAAAGAATCACATTCTCCAAAAAGGAATATTGAATTGATGTCTACTAATTTTTAGAGTCCCTGTGTGTCTTGCTTCTAGAGTATAGGAATAGTTTGAATATATTTTCTTTCTCACAGTTACCTCTCAAAGGAGGTAATGTTGCTTATTTGCTTTAAAAAATGCATTAGTTGCCTTGTGACATGTAGAACAAAGATAAACACCATAATGACCACTAGCACAGACCACAAATGGGAGACTTTGTCACAGGAAACTATTACAACTTAACTCTGGTCTTGTGATGTAATTTTGTGACTTTTGTGTCTCCAGTAACTAATGTAACAAGGTATTCATGTTTCCAGGAATTAATGACATTTTTACACATCAAACTACAAAATATGTAGTTTAAAAGCCTATGTGTACAAAACATTTCCAAAATAGTCTGTGGTATTTTCTTATTTTATTTCATTTTTGGTATTCTAGGTGGGACAAACTGAAAAAATAGCACGATATGCCTATATCCAATGTCTAAAAGAAATGGTACTCCAGAGGAACAAGACACCTGGAGTCCAGATCTTAGTTGCTAATGTCATTCTCCAGTACAAAGGTGAGCTGGAGAAATGGTTGATTCTAGTACTGGAGCAGGAAAGAGACAATATGAGTCTGGAAGCATCTTGCAGTGCCAGAGAGGAAGAAAGTGCTAAAACACACACATAACAGATGGGCATGGGTTGAAGCACACAGGAACCAACTGAAAGAGCCCCCACTGGTCAAAATTTACAGCATGTAGGGAACACAATAAAGTGGTAATTCGAAAATAAAAGAGGAATGTATGACTCCATTACTCATATATATATATATAATATATTCAACTAGATATATATAGTTATATATCATGATATATATAACTATAGCTATATAGAATTTTTTATTTCTTTAAAAGATTTATTTTTATTTATGCATACAAGGGTTGGGGTGCAGGCCAGAGGTGTGGGGAGTGAGAGGATTCACCAGATACAGAGTGCAGAGCAGAACAGGCAGATCTACTGAGACACACTACTGAGGAGAGCAGCAGGTGAGACAAGAGGTCTGATGCACCATGTGGGTCAGTTCCCTGGCCGAGGATGGAACTCTTGTTGCAGTGGCTTCAGATAGCCTCATGGTGCTGAAACTTAACCCCTTGCACCACCAGAGAGGCCTATGAATAAAATTTTAAGTGTAGGAGAATTCCAAAGCATTTATGCAGTTACTTCTGCCCTAAAGGAGAGGAACATAACTCCCTACTCCTTAAGCGTGCATTCAAAATAATGGTTTCTTTCCAAAGAGGTGTATTCAGAAAAGGGGCTGGGGAGAACTTTACAGTGAAGAAATATGGCAATAGTACTTCAGTCAGTTGATCAAGGTCAGCATCAACCTTGATATGTTGATAGTGTGTACACTGATATGATGTGATGAAAATGTTTCCATGATCTTCTAACAACCTGTCATCTTAGTTTACTCATAACATATCAGACAAAATCCAATGAAAGGGAATCTTGCAATATTTAACCCATTTCCTTCAAAACTATCATGGTTATAAAAAAACAGAGTCAGAAAACATCACAGCTAAAGGGTCCTAAGAGACAAAACAACTAAATGTAACGTGATATCCTGGATGAGATTCTGGAAGAGAAAAAGGATGTTAGGGTATAAATACTAAGGAAATCTGAAAAAACTGTGTATTTTGGGTATATACAGTATGCAGCAAGAACTGATATCAGTCAGAAGTTTCTGCTAACTTGGTTCTCAGATATGTGAAGAAGAACGCAATATATCAGTATTTGTTCATTAATTGAAGCAAATATATCAAATATTAATAATAGGAGAAACAGAGTACTCAGCAGGCACTCAGCAGTACCTGCTGATTTTTTTCCTGTCACTCTCTAAGTATTCCAAAATTTAGTTTATTGATATAAAAATCCAGTATTGAGCCAGACATCAGATGTAATGACATTACAACACCTAGTCAATATTCTTGACACGTGCATTTACATCTAATGGCAAAGTGTCTATCTAGATTTCAGAAAATGGACAAGAAAGGAAAAGAAATGCTCATTTACTAGTTTTCTAATAAGCACCAGTAAGAAGTACTTTTATACATATCGTTATCATTCATAATGATTACATAAACAAAACATTTCATACTTAAACATTATTATAATGTTTATATTAACCTCTGTGAAACAGACAGAATTCTCAGTTCAGGATGAGGAAACTGAGGTTTAGGTTAATTGATCAAGGAGAAACTGTACATTAAGATGCTCAGTCTGAATGTGAGGTATGTGACTTCCAACCTCTGACTCCATGCTTCCCACAGATTGGAAGAGATTTAACAACCTGGTAGGACCTATATATATATATATACACACACACACACACATATATATATGCACACATATCCATCCATCCATCCATCCATCCATCCATCCATCCATCCATCCATCCATCCATATATATGCTTGGCACCTTCTGCCCCTTTGCTATGGTTTCCCACCTGAAGGTGCCTTAGGCTTGTGTCAGTTTTTCAGGCCTCAGGGTCTTGCTTTGGGCCAACTCTGTTTGGCTGTGCATTTACCCAGAGGGGGTGGGTAACTGGGCATTTAATTGGAAATTATTTTAAGCTATATTCTTTTTCTTGTCTCTGTTACACACTGTCTCTCTATTGCACTCTAATTGTATTAAAGTTCTTTTCTCTTGAAGGCCTTATGCACTGAATATGTTTGTCTTTATGTGGCAGATGGCAGAACTCATTAAGAGCAAGTAGGCTTGGGGATCCTTGGGTGCCCCTCATTCTGCTCACTAACATGTCTACCGTTAGAGGCAAAACAGTGATTTAGCAAAGTGATTCCGGAGGAAGAACCTTTATGTAGTGAAGTGACTGTACTGGCCTGGTCAGCAGGGGCCTGCATGTGATGCTGTTAAGCCACTACTCAACCATTTTCCTTGTGTTTCTCAAAAGATACTATGTAGGGATACCAACTCTCTGCTCTGCCTATCTAAGATGGTTATTCTGAGAATGAAAGGTTATTCTGAGACAAACAGTATATCTGCACAGCTTTAACGACTAAAGTATTCTAACAAAAATATTACTTATAAAAGTGTTGAAAAGGGTGCAGTTTAGAACTTTTTTTCTTAATATATTAAGAGACTAAAACCAACTTTCTCTCCCTTTTTCTTAACATGTATGAATTTGACATCTTCATGTGATGTTATTTTATAATGAACAAATGAATTTTATCCATGGTTTTAACAATTTCTGTTTCCTCTAAAATTTGATGTATCAGAGTCTGAAAATATGCCTGTTTTCAGTTTTTATCAACAAACTTTGTCTTATGTTTGAAAGAAATAGGCTCCCTAAGGTTAGTTGACTCAGTAATCATCTCTTAAAAACTATAAAAGTAATGTATGCTGAAAGATTGGAACATTTGGTGATATGAAAACTTATTAGATGTATACATATACACATGACTATAAAGCCTATATAAAGGGTAGAAATTAGCTACACAATTTTCAAGTCAAAATTGAAAAAGATTAAATAGGCTGATGATTAAAAATGCAGCCCAATCAATAGCCAAGAAACTATCTTAATTATTCTGGAGCAGACTAGCATATCTCTTAAAGAGTTTTAACACTGTATAATTGTTTGCTGTTGTATAATGCTGGAGCACTTACTCTATCTAGAACTAGTGCTGGAGGGGGATCATATTAAGACTTATAGTTTGAAACATTTTCCTTACTGTTAGTGGGTAGAGGTGGTGGTCCAGGACCCCTAAATCTGCTGTAAGTGGGTTTTGTCCTCTACTGCATAAAGACAAAGCATACTCTCAGTGAATAAGAACATCAGTAGACAAGAAATTTAATAAAATTTGTGTGAAATAGAGAGAAGAGAAAGAATACAGTTAAAACAGTTACCCTTTGAAACACCCAAAGTTATCCACCCATTTGTGGGTAAACGCCCAGCCAAATGGGGCTGGAACAAAGCAGGGTCACTGAGGCCCAAAGCTTACCACAAGCCACAAGGTACCTTGTGGTGAGGACACACAGTAAAGGGGACAAGGGACCAGGCAAATCCGGAAGGAAAAGAGCAAATCAAAATCCAAGTCAAGATAAAGGCTGCTAGCTGCTACTGTCAGTTTCCCCATGGGTCGGTTGTCCATATCTCTGTCTCTTTTGTTTAAGTATTTCCTTTCAGGTTCCAAGTTCCTGATACAAGTCCAAGGCCAAGAAGCAAGTGTGACTTCTTCACATGTTTCTCTGCTCTGTGTGCCTCCTCCGGTTTCTTTGTCCATCTCTCTCCTTCCTTCTTCCCTTTCTCAGTCCTTCCAGTCTTTTCTAGCTTCTTTGGCTGCTCAGTTCCACCCTTCCTTGGGTGGGGCAGGTAACCTGGAACCTCCCCTTTCTATGGATATCATACTGTTACAATAAGAGATATTTTTTTGCAATTTAAAAATCAGATTCAGGGTGTGAATTCATACTTAATTACTCTCCAACCAAAATTGCCATTACAAATGTTCCTAAATTTAGTATTGAGTTACTGGAGATTGTAGCTATACTGGTCAGAAAGTATCAAAAAGAAACTAAAGAGTTGATATATAAAAGTGTATAATATATATATATATATATATTGCTTTTTTCAGAAGAAAAGAGCAGAAAAGAAGAAACACTGGGGGAGAGATGATAGAGGCTTAGTAAAAAACCTGGGATGGAGGTCCCACAAGACTGGAGGTGGGGCTAGAAATGATGAACATCGTTGTTAGACCAGCTATGGACATGAAAGTCCTTAGGCAGACTGCAACAGAAAGTAGCAGGAAGTGCAGACCAGGAGGTGGGGATATAGAGATTGAGGGTCATCATAGAGATTCATCAGTCCTTACATACCAACCTCGTCAGACCCTAAAAGTGACTGATTCAACAATAGACAATAATTCTACAAAGAATAAACTCCTCCCCAAAAGAAGAACACTATATCAGTCCAATTTCTGCATTGGCAAAAAGCAGTTCTTTCTGCCTGCTGTGTCTGTGCAAGTGTCTTCTCCCTTTGTAATAGGGTTATTTAGGGAAAGGGGGAAGTTTTAGAATTTTGGAGAGTTAAGGAGGGAAAAAAAAAATTAAAAAAAAAAAAAGAGAAGGAAGAAAGGAAGTAAGATAGAGAGTAATAAAGAAATTTAAAGGAGGTATGTAAAGTAAAATTACATGTAAAGTGTTTGTTTTTTAGTTTTGAATTGGTTGAAACAAATGTGGGTAAGAAACCTGTAGGGAGGTTAAGGATGGCAGTTTTCATCTTAATTTTAATTTTGCTCTTTTCCTCCCAAATTTGTCTAACTCTTTCTAGCCCTTTTCTATGAATCGCTACTGAAAAGTCCTTTAAACGTGTGGCAGATTTTTGGGCCTTGCTTTAAGCTAATCCTATTTGGCTAAACTTTTACCCTCAAGAAAATGGGTAACTTTAAATGCTTAACTTAGTCACTATGTTCTTTGTCCTTTCTATATTGTACCCTAATTCTATTAAAGTTCCTTTCCATTAAAGACCTTATATGTTATCTTAATACAACAAATGTATTCAGAGAGGGCAGGTTTGGGGGTTCTGGGGTGCTCCTCTCCCTGCCCTGTAACACCTTCTTTTATCCTTATAAACTTAACCTTTTTGGATATACCCAAAGTTTGTCTCAGAGGGAAACATGCTAAATGCCACTGAAAGGGGAACTCTGCTGCAACTTTTCCCTGAGGTAACCCAAGGACCCTGCTCTCTGAACCGAAGATCTCACCAAAATGACATCAGACATAGGAAGCAAAAATTAAATAAATAAGTGAAAGAGGCAGAAATGGTTTTCTTTTTGATAAGTTGAGTTAAAAATTTAAACTCATTATAGAATGTAACAGTCATGTATAGGACATTTCAGGTTTATTATCTAGAATCACACATGGGCACACAGACACACACTCAGAATTGCACCACTACCAACAGGAGAGCATTAGTTTCCCCAATTTACATTTTCATTGAAATAAGAAGCTAATTAGAAGTAGTTAGTACAAGTAGGAGGAGAACTGAAACTCAATCATACAACTCCAAATCTTTCTACCGTACCACACCCCCATATAATGACCTTAAATACATATTGCGTACATATACATAACAAATAGAGATAGAGAACAATTAAGCAACTATATACTACAGATGTTGCTCTCTAATGACTGCTTTTTAAATATTATTCTTGCAATAAAATTACATTATCACAAGATAGAACCTATAAACAATTCAATAGCACAGGTCTTGTCTGAATCCCTAGTTATACAACATCAGGTTGGTAACCTTTAGAAATTCACACTGGTTGTATTTGAATTATGTGCATGTAATAGAAAGACTCTCCACTGCTGTATAGAGAAAGTTCATACTGGTACTTTCAGGAGGGACTTAAAATAAATATTACTAGCTAAATTACTCAGGACTTCTTGTTATTTTCTGTATGCATAGGATAGTTAGTACCAAGTTCCAAAGATATATCCTTGCATTTTTAAATTATAACAACATAAAAAAACCAGTGTCATCATTCTCAATTCCAAGATTTCAGACACTCATGCAACCAAACACAAAATTTAGGAGTTACTTTCAGGAACAAAGTTACTGGTAATCATGACATATTCTGCTTAATTAATCAAGGGCTTATAATAGAAAAAAGCAGTAAACTCTCCATTTGCACCTGCACTACCTCTGGTAAATTTACCAGAGAAAGCTTTGGGCAAATTGGAGGACATCAGTCCTCAGCACTTTAAGGAAAAGGAAGATATCCAAAGTGTGTGCGTGAGCCCAAGAGCAGCATGGGAATAGAGAAACATAGAAAATAAGTGGGAATATTAGTAACAGAGAACAATGGAGAAGTACTGGACTTATCTGGGTGGAAAACAGTGTTTCCTATACTAATAGGTGATGTTAGTATTGGGGAGACACTATGCCCTGGATGAATTCCACCCACTGATGTTTTATGGACTCCATCCCACTTCCTTGCCAAGGAGACACCAATATGCTGTGAATCTGCCATGAGTCTGACTTCTGGAAGGGGGGATTTCTGGGAACTAAGGGTGGAGTTAAGCAGCCATTCTTGGTGTAAAACTGAACGCTGTGGCCTGGAAGAGAACACAGGTTTACCTCCCTTCATTGTGCACCCAGGACCCTAGCTCAGAAAACAATTCTGGTAGGAAATATTGATCAGTTTATTTCTCTGTATCACTCGCTCACTCTCTGTACTCCCCCTTCTTTTCATTTCCCTCGTAAATAAACCTATTATTAACCTTTCCGATGTTAATAACCTTATTCTGAGGTTTTTTTTAATTTTATTTTTTCAAGCACTCGTGAAGACTCACCCAGGACATCCCATTTCCCTTTGAGGTTTCCCTGTAATACTAGGGCTTAGGAAGCGTCAGGGGTTGGAAGAATGGACACAGTGTGAGGCTGGCTTGTATTGTGGAAGAAAGATTGCTGGACAATGGATGTGGAGATACCTCCCCAGTCACAGAGTTTAGCCTAAGTGCAATTAACATACCAATGCAGGCACAGTTAACAAGTTAGATTCCTGGCCTGGTCTCTGTGCTCCTAAATAGAACTGCATTTCAAAGGGTGAGATAACAGGTCAGGCTGGTCTGTGTCCTTGGAAAATTATCTTCCTGCAAAACCCCCCTTTTTTCTTCTTGGAACTAGCCTTCAATCATATGGTTTGTATTTTTTTTTTTTTTAACCCATGTAGCAATGTAGAGATAGTAAAGTATAAAAGGAGTTCCTAGACATTGTTCTGGGCCCAGATTTTCAGAGAAAGGTCCATGTCTGGGTCCATATTCATATGAATGTGAAATAAAGTGCCTGGTTTCCAGAAATCCTTGAGTACAGCCTGGTTTCTTCTTCCATAGCTTGGGTTAAGGGCTGCAGTAATTCTGTAACATTTCAGTATCTAAAGACTGATAAGCCCTTAAAATGTTTCTGGCTATGTTTTTGGCTCTGGCAGGTTTAACCTAGCAGAGGGAACATTTCAATGGAAATATTGATGTCAGCTGGCCACAAGCAGCATCATTCCATCAATCTTTAGAGGAAGCCAGAATCCAGGGGGAAGCAGTATGCCAGGTTGAGGCAGGAGTTCATGCTGTTTGGGCCAGTAACCTCGGTCAGAGGAATAAGACTGTCAATGGATTTGACCATTTACAGGGCTTATCCATGGATCAGTAAAGTCTATATTAGGAGTAGAAGGACTAGCAACAGATCCACTGATCAGAATGGCACTGTGACTGCAACCCTGGCTGGGATCACCTGAACCACTGAACACAGGAACGGTTTGGTAGACTGAGAACATTCGTGGTCAGCGGGAGGCTCTGCAGAAGTTAGAGTTTCAGGAATGAGCAGCAGGGTAATGTGCAGTGAGGAGGCATGTGGACTGTGGAAGAGGGAGCAGGGCACTGTGGTTAAGAGATAGAAATTGGGATTGACAATCGTGACTCTGGTGGCGATAGTGTAACAGGGTCGTCCAGGGAAAGGGGGAAGTTCCAGAATCCTGGTTCTGCCCTAAGTGGGTGGAGCTGAGCAGGAAAGAAGATTCTGCAGAGAGAAAAGAAGGAAGCAGGATGGAGAGCAGCATGGAGATCTGGAGGAGGCACGTGGAGCAGAGGGACATGTGAAGAAACTGCGCTTGCTTTTTGGTCTTCGACTGGTTGGAACAGATGTGGGTGAGAGACCCGTGGGGAGGTTACAATGGCAGCTTTCATCTTGATTTTGATTTTGCTCTTTTCCTCCCAGATTTGTCTGACTCTTTCTGACCCTTTTCTATGGGTCTCCACTGAAAGGTCCTTTAGACGTGTGGCAGACTTTTGGGCCTTGCTTTGGGCCAATCCTATTTGGCTGGACTTTTGCCCTCGGGGAGATGGGTAACTTTGGATGCTTAACTTAGTCACTATGTTCTTTGTCCTTTCTGTTTCATACCCTAATTGTATTAAAGTTCCTTTCCATTAAAGGTTTTGTATGTTTGTCTTAATGCGGTGGATGGCAGAACCCATTCAGAGAGGGCAGGTTTGGGGGTTCTGGGGTGCTCCTCTCCCTGCCCTGTAACAATAGGAGCTACTGCACTGGGTCATCAAAGAAGGTTAAATGTTAGTTTTTGTGGATTTCTTAGAAAAGGGCCAAGTTCCCAGTTGGCCATATTAATATTTGTCAATAAAAACAGAGGCAGAGGGATGATCCTCTGTTGAATAGAACACACGCCTGAGGTAGTGTATTGTGATCTCCATTGTGATCCAAGTAAAAGTTATTGATTTAGTTCCAAGATAAAGTGTTCTTTTATTGAAAATCCTTAAATGAAGCTTGTAAGTGAGAACTTTTCCCCTATTTTACATTCAAAAGAAAAAAACAGCATGAGTTTTAACTGGAAAGTTAAATGTACGTCAAACGAAATTTGAAACTTCCCGTGATTTGCTTTATAACAAAAATTTAGCTTCTCAAAGATAATGGGAAGCTAAATTTTAGGGAGGTAATGGAAGAAAAATTGTGTGCAAGTAGAATGTTTGAGGAACAGAATGTTCCAAGACAGTTTTCGACAATACCAACTCATTACCACATGGTGGCACCAAAGGGCTTTTCAAAGATTTACCTTTCTGCTTTTATCCATTTGTTGCATTCACCGTTTTCCTTCATCTATCACACATAATAAGTAAAAGCTACAGAGCATTCTTCATCCTCTAAAAGAGAACAGGAAACCTGACAGTTAAGATTCTCTTGGTAACAAATCCCGAATGTGATACATCGATGTATTTCAAATTGGTATGAAGTTAAGGTATAGGGAATAAAAATAGATGAAAAACAATCTTATTAAAATATGACACAATTTCAGAGACAATAACCTCTAAAAAGTGTGTGATATGTCTCCCTGTATTTACAACATATTTGAAGATATACCTTAATGCTTTGCAGAAATTAGAATTAGAAGTGGATAAGAATTCTTGCCGGGAAGTACAGCAGTAAAATAGAGTATTTTTGGTGTTAGGGGTACAGAAAGCCTTCAGTGTATTTCACACACACCTCACATTTGCTTTAAGGGCACACTCATATCTACCTTACTGCACGATTTAACATGTGCACAGTCAAAAGTGAGTGAGGTAAACAACAAGGCAACCAAAATGAAGATCCTATGTTGACACACAATAAACCTCATGTTACTCAGAATATTGTTCTACTTTTCACAGCTTATAAGCAATCCCAAATAAAACATTTGAGAAAGTTGTCATGGAAGGTATTTACATTAGAAGTTCTAGTAGATTAGATAGTCTAAAGCTGCTATTAGGAAATGACACTCTATTGCATGAGAAAACTATCCATCTTATTCTATTAATAATTGGTTGGAGAAAACTTTTTGAATTGAGGAAGGGGCTTTACATTAAGTTTTCTAAGTGTGGCTCCATAAAGGTACTGATCTCCAACTTCTGTTCTCTTGAAGAATAGGTAAATTAGTAGATAATGAAAGATAGGGTAAGTATCACTTACAAAAAAAAAAAAAAAACAAGAAAAATCACTGAGGGCAGGGGATAGTGAGGATTTCCTTAACATGGGCTCAAGGAAAGTATTTCTTAAGAGGTAACATTTTAGCAGAGACTTGAACAAGGTAACAATGAGCCTCATAAATATTAGCCTCACAAATCAGAGCATAAGAACAACACACTTGTAGCCCATGGTGCAAATGTTCAAGTACTTTAGAGAAGATGCTAAATGTTAAGTTTAGTTTTCAAAATAAGGGCTTTACAGTCAGTCAGGCTAAGGTTTAGACCCTAGCTCTGCCCCTGCATTTACCCAGGAGCCAGGGTCCACTCTCTTTCCTCTGCCTAGATTGGGGAGAATTGGAGCCCTCACCTCACAGTAGTGGTCAGGAAGCCCAGTGAAATGCCAGGTTTCCAGCAGAGTCTTCTCTCCCCTGCCTCCTTTCTCCTTGATTTCATCATCATTTTCTACACTATCATAGTAGTAGTAGTAGTAGTAGTAGTAGAACAAAGTCATATTCCTCATTCACTTGTTTATTTATCCAAGTATTTATTAAGTTTTAATTATATATTTGGCTCTCTGCTAGATATTATTGATTTAAAGATGAATGAGACCCAGCACACAACAATAAAAAGTTTAGTTTTTAGGGGAAAATGAGCAAATAATTCCATTAGAATATAGTAATTACTACTGGAGTTATTTACAGTAGTTACCAAGGGAATTTGAAAGAACAGTAGGTTTTAATATAAGGGTAAACAAAGGAAGAGCCTATGTAATATTTATTATAATAAAGTAATAACAATAATGATATACAGCACATCTAAAGAAGAGGCACTAATGTGTCACCATTGGGATGAATTACAAATAGCTCATTATAATATCAATTCTCCCATTACTTGTTTTTCTACTTCCCTGGTCATTTGACAATTTCTATTATCATACCAAATTTTTAAATTCTTTATGACATTTAGAATTGCTGTTTCTTATGTATAGGACATTTCTTGCCTTAATACTTCTCATCCCTTGAGTCCTTCTCATCCCTTACGCCTCAATTTTAAATTGAGTGTGACTTTGTCAGACAATCTATACAAAGTTCTCACCCCAACTACTGTTCTCAATGAAATCTGTTTTATTACTTTACTCATTACAGACTGATCTCCTCTACTGAACTATAAGCTCAATGGGGGTCAGGAAAAGTCTGTAACCAGAGCAGTTAGCCTGCTTCTCATATCCATCAGGCTTATTAACTATTTTTCTAGTATATAAATGGAAATTAGTGCAATTTGGAGATTATGTAGCTAAGCACAGGTAAGGAAATACCATACTAAGAGTTTGCACTGAATCTTAAAAGATCTGGAAAATCCTTGAAGGATCTTAGTTGGCATTTGGCACCAATACATTTTTATTGGAAAAAGGTACTCTGGTAAGAATGTAGGAGAATGGATTGCAAAGAGGACAGAGTTCAGTCAGGGAGCTCCACTAAGTGCCCGCTGCAGTAATTCAGGTGAGAAATGCTACAAAAGCTTAGACTAAGTTAGTGGCTGTAAGGGTGGAATAGATTCAAGGATTTTACAAATGCACAGGATTTATTGTCTGACTGGAAATAAACGGGAATGCAGAGAAGATTTAAAGGACTTCTAGATTCCTGACATGGGCAACTGAGTATATTAGAACTTTCCATCTTTGCATGGAAAGATCAGACGTAGCCATAAAGTTGAAATAACTGTTGAACAGATTTTGGTTGGGAGCTCAGGTCTGAGATATAGACTGGAGAGTCAAATGTGGTATGATGTCATGGTTAGGGCAAGTCCATGGCAATGGTGCATGACTATTTAACAACAAGGTGTGGATGAGCTCAACTAGAGAGGATTTGTATGCCATGAAAAAATTAGAAGGGAAGAATGAAAATTTGGGAATGATGTCAGCATCATGGCTGAATAAGATATCTCTGGTTTTTGCCCCCTTCAATAACATTTAGCATCCATCCAAACTTTCACTTATAAAATGAATACGTTCTGATGACCTAAAGCACAAAGTGGTGACTATCATATTATACACTTGAATGATACTGAGAGAATAAATTTTAAATGTTCTTACAACAACAGAAAAAGATAATTATGCAAGGTGATGAAAGTGTTAACCAAATGTGGTAATCATTTTGCACTATGTATCAAGTCAACATGCACATCTTAAATTTATTCAATATTATATGTCAGTTATATCTCAATAAAGCTGGAAAAAAGACAAGAATGGAACTTTGAAGAAGAGCACTGAAGAAGCAATAAGAGAAAGAAAGGGTCAAAAAAAATAATATAGGGTGGCTAGCCAGATAGTTATTTCAAAACCAGGAATAAGCTGACCCATGGAAATCTAGGAAAGCAAAAATATCCAAGAAGAGAAAGATGACGATAACATTGTATCATAGTTAAGGTTAAACATGGATTTGATTGTTTTTTAAGTTATTGTTTAGGTGCAAAAGTACAAAAAGCTATTACAATGACTTAAACCAAGAGGGCTTTATTTTCTCAGATAACAAGTGCGGAGGACAGCTGCTAGATATGTCGAGTCACCAGGACCAAGGTTTGTGAAATGCGCCTGCTCTTTATCTCATGTGGCAAGATGGCAACAGTAGCTGTGGACATTGCATCTGTATTTCAGGCAGAAAGACAGAGTAGAATGAAGCCGAGTCAGCCTCATCTGATCTACTTAAAATGCAGTAATAGACTTTAGTTCCATGTTCACAATTTTAGGAAGGTGGGAAAGTGGGTGCCTTATTTTTTCATATCAACTGTGGGAAGGTATTCATTTGTGACAATATTAAATGCATTTTTGGTTTTTCCCTTCTCTGTCTTTGTTTTCACTAGTACTGTGTAAATAACACAGGTTTGGGAACCACACAAACAGGCTCCACTCCTGACTATCAAACCAGGATGTGGTTGGGGAGCAAAATTTATCTGCATGTCCAGTTTCCTCCCCTATAGAATGGGAGTGACTTGTAAGATTAAATTTAGGTTTATATATAGAAAATTTAATAACATGATAATTTATAGTAGTAATATATGTTATAGTAATATTAATAATATCCTATTTTTATATATCAAGCATTTATATTATTCTCTGAATACATCTTAGCTCTGTCACATTTAGCTTTGACTGTTTAGAAATGTTTTGGGTGAAGAAACCACATCTCAGATATTTTTGCATATTAGATTTTTTTATAACCTTTTAATATATTACAGAAACTCATGAAATGTCTCCTGACCAGTTACTGAATTTCATTAAGTTCTTGGTGTTAAACAATAGCACCATGATGACAATAGCAACTGTAATAAAATGAGGATACAGATTGTTAAATAGAAAGACACAAAATGTTAAATCTAACCCCTTCCCCAATATAAATTAAGATTTCCATAGGCTTGATGTTTATTTCTGGTATCATGTTGTCAGTTTGTTCAGGATGGTAGAACCATGTTCATTCAAATAATAAGGCTCAGCATTAGAGCAAAAAAAAAAAAAAAACTGATCATGAAAGTAATTTTTCAAATTCCCTTCTCATTCCTCTCTGTCATATCTAAATCAGCTTGGCAAGGCTTGCTCTAACAGATGGGGTGTGCATGGAGCCCCAAAGGCCTGCAAATTCAGACTGTGAGATCTAGCAGGAAAGCAAATGTCAGCAACGAGGATCCTCCTAGGACACTATTTTGTCTCAAATACCAACCCCTCTATACCTATTAACGTCTTAAAGATCAGACCTTTCTACAGTGTACAAATGCAAAAGTATATGCTCAGCAGACAAGTGACAGAAAGTAGATGGTCACATGGTAAACTATGTAAGTCAAGCCAAGAGAAAGAGTCTAGCATAAACTAAAAATGTAGGAAAATAATCATAATCAGTGCATGCTTTGTCTTACAAAAAAGAACAAAATTTTTCAATTCAGTCCCTGGAGAGGTGTTATTATTTCACATGGTTAAAAAAGTGGTTTTATGTTTGGTGAATTGAGGATGAGTCCTACTTAGGAGACAGAGTATATCTGAAGGTTACATTCACTAATTTTAGAGGAAAAAAAGGTAAAACAACAGAACCAGTATTAAAGCAAAATAGTAACAGCAAGTTTCAAACTAAAAGTTTCAGGAATTAGTAAGTCAGTGATGGAAAACACTGTGAAAATGCACAAGTGTGTATACTTAGCCTATTACCTGTTTATTTGGCAGATAGATGATGTAAAAATTAGATTATAAATAGTGAGCCCATCATCAAGTCAGATCAAACATGGGATAATACAGCTGATGACAAAAGACAACACTACCCATCTTGTTAAACCCTACACCAATTTCTCACATCATTGCAATAACATGTTCTAATTGTTAGAGGCATTTCCATGAAAGGGGGTGCCCATGTTACTCAGCTATAGCTGAGCAGCCAGGCAAAGCTATATAAAATGAAAAGGGAGGTGGGGTCAAGGAGAGAAGCATAGAGAAGGACTTGCTTGCTTCTCAGGTTAGTACATGCACCAGCAATTTGGAGGACTGGGAGGAGGTGTGTGGAGGAGACATTAGGCACACTTTAAAGATACACAAGGGTGAGGGGCCTGTGGGGTGGCTGACAATGGTAGCTGCTATCTTAATACATACTTTGATTTTAGTCCTTCTGTCCCAGTTTTCTGACACCTGCTTCAGAACCTTTCTATGATTCCCCACCAAAAGGTGCCTTAGATTTGAGGCAAGATTTCAGACCTCAGTGGCCCTACTCCAGGCCAACAAGCTTGTCTGTGATTTTATTCACAGGGCATAGGTAAATCTGGGTGTCTTATTGGCAAACTATTACCCTTTCTTCTCTTAATTGCAATAAAGTTCTTGTGCATGGATGACTGGACCCCGTTAGAGCAAATGCAAGTTCTTCTTCCTTCTTACTCTGATTTCTTGATGCATGCATGCATGCACGTGGAAAAAAAAAATCTGATTTTGATTTCACTTCCTGTGATTTTCTTAGAGGGAAAAATCCTCTTGTCAAAAGAGGTGCTTTTCTATGGTCCCTGGCACTTAAGTTTCGATTATTGTTTACAGGGTGGCTCCTTTTAGAAAGCACCATTACAGATGTTTAAGAACATGCAAATTTGGGGGGGAGTCCTTGGTACCCCTCCGTCTGTGTGCTAATATTTTTGGGATAATTAGTTCGAAGAAAGATTTTTTTCATATGTGAAACATTATCTGAAACAATCCAAATATATACACATATTATATATGTAAAAAATACACATATTTATTTTAATTTATTTATATATTTATTAAATTTATTTTTAATTGAGGTAATGCTTGGATACCCTCATCAGGTATTACACTGTCGGGCACCCATTATCAACTCACCCATACTCTACCATCATAATCCTTTGTGCTCTCTTCCCTCTGTGTTCTTACCCATTCCCCTCCTCCTTCCCTCCTTGGTGCTGCAGAATTAGTTTTTAAGCTTGTTTTATCTGAGTCTTAATTTAGACTACTTTATAGTCCACATATTACTGACTTTAATTTGGTATTAATCTTTCTCCTTCTGACTTATTTCACTTAGTATTATCCCTTCTAGTTCAATCATATTGCTAATAGAAATGATGTTTGTATTTCTTGATTATTGAGTAATATTCCTGTGTGTGTGCGTGTGCATATTATAATACCTGTATCCATAGAATGAAATGAAGGAATGCTAAAATAATTTAAACTTTAGTTCTTTTTGAGAGAGATATCAAAAGGAAATTTTTTGATACTTCTATCAAAAATAGTTAATTTTAATCATAGTAGTTAAGTTCAATAGACATACGTTATCCTAGATTTTAAGATGCAATCTTTCACTAATGTTATATAGTGACACATATATTATGATTATTTTAATAACTTCTGTGGGGAGAAGCAGCTTATTTAGCTATATAGTTTCTTTTTTAAAAGTCTTTTTTTTTTTAGCCTTGTCAGAATAAGGCCTTCAAAAAGTAGGGTTAAGACTCAGCTTTAATTCTCTCCAAAAAAGCCTTTGATAAAAAGCAAAATATTAATGATGTGGAGAGAAAGCACTGTATTAAGATTTATTTTATTTATGCATACAAGAACTGGGATGTATGCCAGAGGTGCAGGGTAGGGTGTGTGTATATGTGTGTGTGATAGAGGATTCAACAGAGACAGAGTAGGGAGCAGAACAGGCAGATTTACTGAAATACATTGCTGAGAGGAGCAGTGGGCGAGACAGGAGAGGTCTGCTGTGCCATGTGGGTTAGCTCCCTGGTTGGGGATTGAACTGGTGCTGCAGTGGCTGCTGATAGTTTCACAGTGTTGAGACTTAACCCCTTGGAATATCAGGGAGGCCCTTATATTGTTTCTTAACTTACAAAATAAATACAAGCTGTCTTTTAGAAATTTATTGCTACCATAATGAATCTTCTAGCCAAGGTTGTACATCTAAAACATGCACAAAGTTTTAATTTTCTCTATTTGTAAAGTGTATTTATGAAATTTTTATTTGTCAGTAATACACAATACAGTACAATGAAAAACTGAGTTGTTTAAGTATTATTGGTCACTATAATAAAAATGTATTTTTGCATATAAAGAATGAAACAAAGCTTATGACTTAGGTATATGTGTAACAGGGTCGTCCCCAGGAAAGGGAGACATTCCAAAATCCCAGTTCCTCCCTAAGTGGGTAAAGCTAAGCAGGAAAAGAAAATTCTGCAGAAAAAAAAAAGCAAGATAAAAAGCAGCAAGGAGACCTGGAGAAAGCACGTGAAGCAGAGGGACATGTAAAATAACTGTGCTGGCTTTTTAGTCTTAAACTAGTTAAAACAGATGTGGGTGAAAAACCCATAAAAAAGTTAACAATGGCAGCTTTCATCTTAATTTTAATTTTGCTCTTTTCCTCCTAAATTTGCCTCTTTCTAACCCTTTTCTATAAATCTCTACTAAAAAGTCCTTTAACAAGCTTTTAAACCTTACTTTAGGCCAGTCCTATTTAATTAAACTTTACCCTCAAAAAAATAAATGACTTTAAATATTATCTTACTAACTATATTTTTTATCCTATCTATATTATACCTTAATTATATCAAAAATTTTATTAATGCAGCAAATAACAAAACCCATTCAAAAAAAGCAGGTTTAAAAATTCTAAAGTATTCCTCTCCCTGTCCTGTAATGTATGCACAAATTAACATTCAACACAAAAATGTGGTATGTGGAGCAACAGAAGTCAGAAAGGACATGTCATTTTGCGTGGAGGTCTAGACTGACTCTCTGGAGGTGACCTCAGTACTTCTAAAAGGAGGAGAAACATTTATGGACACAATGGATGGGTGTGGTCTTCTAGGGGCACTAGTTGGGAACTCAGACAGGGCATTACAGTATAGCAAAAGGTAGTGCAAAGGAGCCTGAGGCTAGAGAGACATGAAGTGGATAAGGGAGGTCTGTTCCTCTTGCTAAGGAACCTGTGCTCGTCTTATAGGCTATGGATTTTCAGTAAAAGATTTTGCACTGAGGAATAATGGGGTCATCTTTATTCTTTAGAGCAAAGATGGATCAACTTTTTCTGTAAAAAGCCATTTGTAAATATTTTAGTATTTGTGGACCCAGGGGTCCCTATTGCACTACTCATGCCTACCGTTAAAGCATAAAACATAAATTAAAAAAGTGTGCATGTGTCTCAGTAATACTTTATGGGTACCATAATTTGAGCGTCATATAAAATACATTATAAAATATTATTCTTCATTTGATTTTGTAAAAAAAACTTACTTGAAATGTGGAAACTTTTTTTCATGGGTCATGCAAAAGTAGGCAGCAGGTCAGATGTGGCTGACAAGCTGTGGTCTGCTCATCCTTGTTTAGCTATATTATTTTGGTCAAATCTATGGAGCATGGATTTGAATGAGAAAAGACTGGAGTCATAGAGACCTATTAAGAAGCTATTTCAGTCACTTAGCAGTATAAATTATATGAATCTGAACAAAGCTACTGTTGGTAGGCATTGAAAGTAAGTAGGAAAATAAGAATATTTGGGCAATAAATCATCAGAATTTGATAAGAGATTAACATAAGGGAGGTGTCACACCAAAAATATGCAGGCTTCTGAGATGAACAATTGGGTATATGAAGCTATCACCAAATATGGATAAGGAATTAGGGAAAATGTGTTCATGGCATAAAATGATAGATTTTTTTAAAAAATGATAGATTAAGAGAATTCAGAGAAATTTTCAGAAACTTAAGAGCCCTGGAGATCAAGGGAATTTTTTCCACTGGGTAATTAAAATACTTTAAAGAAATTTAAAGTAATTTAAAGAAAAACTCTAAAAACCTTTAGAGGAAAACTCTTTTTATGTTTATGATCATGCTTTACTATCCTGGACCATGTGCATTATTTCAAGTTTTCTTATTCAGTTAAGTTGGTTTTACAAATGGTTCATTTTATTGAAGCATATATTCAGTTTTTGAATGATTTTGCTATTACCCTTTTACATTATCTTAGACTCTCATACTGCTTCTTAAACAGGAAGCATCTACCACTCTTCACTTACCGCTCCACTGATCAGTAAGAATTCTTTAAGTTGCTATATACAAATCAAGTCCCAGGGAGGAGTAGAAAGAAAAAAGATAGGACAAGAGCAAATCAGAGAAAATCAATGAAAGAAAAAACATGCTTGTAAACCCAAGGATTCATTTCCTTTCTATTCCCTCAAGTGGGAGATTTAAGAATTATTCAGGGGAGTTGGGACCAGGACAAAATTATCTGTGGGTCTGAAAGAGCAGCTGGGCCAGAAACCAGAGACACTGGGAAAAGTAACTCACTTCTGCTTCTGTAATTTGGGTTGAGTTAGCTTCAAAGTAACCCTAGCTCCCACAAGACTGTCTAACCACAGGGGGAAACAGAAACAATAAAGCAGTTAAAGTCTATGAAATCAAGGCTACTTAAATAGGCAAAAGGCAGAGCTTAGCAAAAATGCTTAAGGACAGAATGTGTTCTTTGCTGGGTGAGTCTGTTTCTCCTAACCTTGGAAAACTGACAGCTTAGGTCCAGATTCTCCAATAATTCAGAACCAGGTGTCAGGCACCCATGACACTTTGCCAGAAACAAGAGACGAGAGACATGATTTTTAAATCATCCACCAAGAAAGTAGAAACTAAAGAGCTAACATGAATAGAAGTAGAGGATGTGACATGAATACAGAGCAACACAAAACTGCCAGCAGCAATAATGAGGATGAATGGACAATAAACACAATAGTAATTGTGTAGACCTGTTTGAAAATGTCAGTATATTTGAGTTGAAGCAAAGTACTCTGAATTTTCCCCCAATTTTTATTCTGAGTCCAAGTCAAATAATTGCTTATGTGTCACAATTAATGTTTTGGTCCATTTGATAGTAAACTGGTAAGATGTTCAGGTAATTCTTAGTAAATTCTTCTATCATGTCTAAGGAAAATGTATGTTCCTGGAATGTGGTGATCAGAATAAAAAATGGGTTGTTTAGGAAGAAAGGATCTGAATTTTTCCAACAATGATCATTGGAAGTATCTATCACCTTTGCTAAAGATCCTATTTGCTCAGTTTTCATAAAAACTGTTTTTCTCTTATTGGAACACAAGCCCTGGACTTCAATATGCAAATCCTTCTTGTTTTGATTTCTTGGACACACATACATGCAAAACAAAATTTTATTTTAATTTCAGTTCCTGTGATTTTCTTCAGAGAGAAAAGTCCTGCAGTCAGAAGAGGGGCTTTTCTATGGTCCCCAGCAGTTAAGTTTCATTTATGAATTATAGAATGGCTCCATGTTAAAAAGCATCTTTACAAATGTTTTGTTTAATAGTCACTTCCCTGAAAGCACATGTTGTCTGTATTTCACAGGGTTAACAGAGGTTCAGAAACTTCTCAGGACACATAATTTTAAGTGCTGCTACCAGGACTCAAGTCTAATATACTCGGTTTCACATCTATGTTCCAGCTATTCCACCAAGTGGCTTCATTATGAATTAACCAGGTATCGCTATTTCTGGTAAAGACTAGCACTTTGTGAGATACTTATGTCAAGATAGGGACCTTATATCTGCACTCTGAACACCTAAATGACATCCTAAAAACACCCTTCTCTTAATGTGTTGAGAGGGAAGACACATCCTGACCTGTTCAAGGACATTTCTAACTCTTCATAAACCAGGTTCAGTAATCAGTCATTTAGCAACATCATAATTTGGTGAAGAAAAGTAATCATTGAGGAATTACAATTTTTAATGACTCTTTCCCTCCCACCCAGCATCCCTTCTTCCTTCCTTCCCAGTAAACATTGTGTAGCTACTCATACCATTTACTTCCTACCTTGCTCTGTTATCTAACTTGTTATCTAGCTATTTTAATATGTATATTATTCATTTTGTTTGTGTGTGGAGAGATTACATACCACAAAATTAGTTAGGTCTATGTCCACATTCTAAGTTATCAATGATATAAAATGCTCCTGGAAATGATTTCTCCCTCCGCTCCCCTTTCTTTCTATGTCTTTAAAAGCAGCCATGCTCTAAAAATTCAAGGTTAATAAAAGTGTGACTGGAAGATCAATTTTCTAAATTGAGGTGGTTCATTCAGGCTGAAACCCCAATTTGATAGACTTCTCTGGTTTAAATATTCCCTTTAATGAAATAAATCAGTTTTATTTGGAGATTTGGATCTAGGATCAATAAGTTGGGATCATTTAGGTTAAAAAAATTCAGTACTGTTAACATGAAAACTCCTCCTCTCGTATGTTAGCCATAAGCACATTTTTGTTAGCTAAAGTTAATGATTGTGGCAGACAGGAAAAATAATGATTTGTGCTATAATGGTAAAATTTACTCTGTTAAAGTATTCAGGTTGACTGTTGTTTGCATATTTCTTTTATATAAAGTAGAATGCATTAGCTATTTGCTCTACATGTTATTGAAAATATAGATATTCTGACTAATGAGAATTTTGGAAACAATGCATGTTCATTTTAAATACTTATGGATTTCAACATAGGCTTGTTAATCAAAAAATACTTAAAAATGTTTCCACCTAGGACCAAAAAAAAAAAATGAAGATTTCTTTCATCTTATAATAAATAATTTAATAACCTGGAAGCTTTTTTACTATAAGTTATCAAAGAAAAATATAAACTTATAATACAGATAAAAGGAACTTCAGTAGAATTTTAAAAATTGGTGCTTTGAAGAAGTACCATCTACCCACAGATTTGGGGAAAATATTTACAAATTATCTGATAAAAGTAGGGAAATTTTTCTAAAGAGAATATTCAAATGGTTAATAAGTGTATTGAAAAGATGCTTATTAGCTTGCCATCAGGGAAATACAAATTAAAATAATGAGCTTCATATCTGTTAGGATGGCTATAATTACAGGCAGACAAGAAATGCTGAGGTGGATGTGGAGAAACTGAAACACTTACACATTGCTGGTGGGGATGTAAAAGATATCACTTTGGAAATGAGTCTTGCAAATTCTCCAAAGATTACATAAACATGTTACCATATGACTCAGCAATTCCATTCTTAAATGTATACTCAAGAGAAATGATCACCAATGTGTACACAAAAACTTGGACACAATAATCATAGCAACATCATTCATAACAGCAAAATAGAAAAATTTATGGATAGATTAAATACTGTATATTCACACTGTGTTATCTTGGATGAAGTTTAAAAATATCATGCTAAGGAAAGGTATCAATGACAAAATATCATATTATATGGTTGCATTTATACAGAATGTCCAGGACAGGCAAATATGTACACATCAGCCTACAGATATGGGGAACATACTACTATTTAATTAACAAATATGTACAGTAGATTAGTTGTTGCCTAAGGTTGGCAGTAGATGGGAACAGAGAGGAGAGACTGTTAAAAATATGCAGTCTCAATTTTTGGGTGATGAAAATGCTCTAAAATTAATTATGTTGATAGTTGCACAACCATATGAATATAATAAAAATCACTGAATTGACAAACCCAAATCCAAGGAGCAAAAATCATTTTGCAATGGGTGTTGACAGTAGATATCCAGGAGAAAACTCTTCTAGGCTTATCCAGGGTGATACTGGTTCATGTGTAAATGCCTTTATTTTTTATGTAATTTCAAGATTTTACTTGTTAAGAAAGAATTAATGTGTCAATGTATTATAAACATCTTCAACTTTGTTAAAATATTAAATTTTTAAATCATAAAAGGGATTAAGTTTCTAAGAAACTATTAAGGAGAACAAATATTCTTAATAGTTTCTTTCAGTTTTATTGAAATATAATTAAATAAAATTATAAGTATTGAAAAGTAAATATTAAATAAGAAAAATTAAGAAATGAGTTTAGGTTTCAATACTCATACTGCTAATAGCACCTTGTATTGCAATATCAAGTGTCTAGGCACAAGTTCAATAATATTTCTATAAAACTTATGTTTAAAATACTTATGTTTGATATGGATAGATATATTAAAGTTCTAACACTTTGAACCTGGGAAATATGACCGTGTTTGGAAATCAGGTCTTTGAAGATGTAATCAGGTTAAATGAGGTCATTAATGAAAGTTCGAATCCACTATGACTGATGACCTTATAAGAGACAGGGAAATGGAGGATGTCATGTGACCATGGGTAAACGATGAAATGCTATATTCATAAGGAAAGGCATACCAAGGATTGTTGGTGTTAGCAGAAACTTAGAAGGACCCAACACACTGACACTTTAATTTCCAACTTCTAAACTCCAGACCTGAGAAAATAAATTTCTGTTGTTTTAAGACACCCAGTTTGTGGTACTTTGTTACAACAGCCATAGGAAACTAATACAGTGCCTGAAGGTGACATATCTGATATATAACATAAATCCACTAGGGAATCAACTTTCTTTCAGGGAAACCTATTGCACCTTGAGAACCATGAGATTTATAGGAACACAATTTTTAAACTATGGTTTTAAAGATATCAAAGGGAAAAAGCTTTTAATTATATAATTGTAATTTATGTCAACATCTTGAAAGTAACAAAGTTATAAAATAAATGTTTGTTCACTGTTTTCTCTGTGTGTGTGTCCTTAATATACAAATCCTATAAGATGCAGAGACAAATTTTTCTTTATGTAGCATGGTAGAAATAAATATTTTTGGAAGCAGAAATATTTTACAACCTCATGGTTATAACAATCAATTTTGAGCAGAGCAAAAATATTTCTTTCCCTTGGAAATACTAAAGAGAGTGTTAATAGAAGAGCTGTTCTATTTTTAGAAAGAATATTTTGTAGATCAAAAAATTTTAAGTACTCTATTTCATTCGTTACCATTTGGGCTGAATGCAAGAGGACATAGGAGAGTTTGTGGGTGTTTTATAATTGTACTCTAAGTAATATGCTTAATTTTGGGACCTTAAAAAGTGCACTGACTGCACAGACTGCAGAGACTCGGATCTGGAACACTAGAGAGGAGGGATTTCAGCAGTGTCACAAATGCAATCCAGACTCCTAACCACTTCCACAAGTGACAGAATCCCTTCAGCTCTATCCCTCATCTCCTGATGGGATGCAATAGATACAGCGCTTATTTATAGAAAAAAGTTCTAGTTTAAAGAAATTTGAAAGATACATTTTATACATCTGAAATAGTAAGATAAGTATGAATTTATAAAATTTGTTTATGTACCAAGGATAAGAAAACAATAGAAAAGAGAAAGTCTGAGTTACTTCTGAGCTGAGTAAACTGTATTTTTTTAAAAAGGAATTTTCAACTCTAACTTTTAACGTAGGAAAGAATCCTGTCCCTGTGTATTTTCATGATATATCTATTATCTTCCTTTGTCAGTATCCAAAGTATAGGAACCAACCAATTTACAGGAATGTTTCATAGATGCAGGACCTGACTTTTTGGAAATTGTGTCTTATTGTTCATTTTCTCTTCTTTTTTTTCCTCTCCAAAGTCTCTCATGATGGTTAGGATCACAAGTCTCCATGCCATCAGCCCCCACTGCTGCCAAATTGCACTAGTTAGCTCGTCATGTATGTGCCAGTAAAATAAGAGCTATAGTACAACTGAACAGAAATGCAAAAGTAACAATTGAGCAAGAAATAAACTATTGTGAAGATATAATCAGAGATGACAATAAATAAAAGCCACAAATATGATAGTCAATAGCTACTGCTATCTGCACACTATCCAGACTGTTTATCACAAGGTAATTCAAAATTTTGAGTTCATTTCTAACACACTGTATTTATAAACTTCATTTCCCATGTTCTCCTCTTTTTTCTTTTTCCCATTTTTGGTCTACACCAAAGCAGGGCTCAAAAACTGCCCTCTGTAGTTCACAATGAAGAGGCATTTCAGGAGTAATGTCGGGAGACAATTTCTACGGGTCTCTTGTTTTTCTGTATATCTTTTGATAGTTCTTTGAACTATCTTTTCAAAGACTTTTGTGTAGTAAGTGGAAAATGGAGATAATTTCTGTTTTGGAGCAGAGGAGAAACATGGTTACCAATCACTATAAAAGATTTGGGATTCTCTAAAGAAGCTCAGATTCCTTTTCTGTAATGCAACAAACTGGGTATGCATGTACTATCTCGGACCATTTGCAATCCCACTTCAGAGCTAGTAGCAAGGGAAACTATTATACATTCATTTCATAATGTACTCACTTATTTTTGGTGTGCTTTTATGTTCGGGCATAAAAGCAATGCAAGAGAGGAATTATTTCTGGCAGCTAGTCTATGCTCTACACTTCCTTTAGGTGCTGTGAACATGCATATAGAGTTGCTGATCTTGTGGAATTAACTGTACAGGGAAACAACCTAAAAAGTAACTAGACCTACATATAAATACCTATAATTAATAAAACAAACTCTAAATGCCAATGAGAGAATTGTTGAGTTACATAAATGAAAAAATATACAATCCAGCAATATAAAATCACTAGGAAATTTTGCTTAATCATCTCTTCCATATCTGAATGCAGAAATACTTTCTATATAATGAACTTTCCTGACATAGTTACACATTATTTGCTTGGAAAGATTGAAGGACACCAATGAGAAGGCACTTATCATTTTGCAAAGTAGTCATTTTCATATTTGTTCTAGTTGCTAGCATGTTTTTTTTTCCCAATTAAAAACCATCCTAAGATAAATTCCAAGGTTTCATCTGCCTATAGCTCTAGCCCTGCTTCCATATAAATGTACTTCAAATATGCAAGATTCTTACTCTCAGTTGGATTCTTATTCAGCCATTTATGTCTCAGTATATGTTTTCTTATGTTACATTTACAGAAAGATCATTAAAACCTGTTTAACACAAGTTTTCATTCTCCCTGCTAAAATTCTTGATTTCAATCTTGAGTTTCAGTCTATTGAATAATTTGGAATCTTGATTCTGTTTTATGGCTATGGCAAGGTTACAAACCTAATTTTATAATCACACACAGATATACTAAGAAATTACTGAATGAGTTTTGCAATTATATTTTGACCCAATGATTATACATAAACTTAATGTTTGTTACTTGTAGGAGTTTAACAAGGAATGAAAATAACTATGGCACAAAACCCTGTACTATTATTGCATGGGTTTCATGTGGTATTTCCCTTTGTTAATTTTAGGAGCAAGGTAAATTAATTACCTGACCTCTCTCTAAAGAAATGAATTAGGGAGACTGTGTTTTCCAAAGTATAGAATAGAGGAATTAAACCACACAAGGCTCAATGTTATTAATGATAATGTATGTTCATTGGAAGTAAAGAGATTTCACATGTCCTCTTCATTTCTCTTATTAATTACATCCTCTCATTAGAACACAATTTATCATGTTTAATGTATAGATAACATTATTATTGATGACTCTATCACCAGCTACATGATACAGAAATATTATACATGACTTTTACAAAACAGAGCGTTTGAACTTCTTCATATGCATTTATTTTACCTTTTGGTATTAATTTAGGTTGCCATTAGCCCTCCGATTCTGATATTATTAAATATCAGATATTGGATGAAAATAATACAGTTAGGCTTTTAACTGTGAATTAAGATGATAAAATACAGCATTAGCTGTTTAAAAGTATTTTCTTGGTATACAATCTGATTTTTAAAAATATGTATTTTCACAATGTATTATTCTTATGAATATTTCATTAGCTTTTATATATAAATTATGTACCTGTATTGGTACTTCTAAGTTTGTGGTATAATTAAACTTATCATAGTAAATTTTTAATCAATTAATACAATATTTTGATAATTCAGCATAAAATTAATTACAAGGAAATTTAGCGTGTCTATGGCTGGCATATTGGACAGGCTGAATCTAATATGGTAAAATTAGAAATAGCCTTTGTTTTTCTCAAATCCCTATATTTAATATGCTCTTTGAAGACTTCCCTTTTTATCCCTGGAATACATCTCTGTAAGACCTTAGGATAAGATATATATCAGGAGTATGATGAAAGAACAAAACAAGACAAATCTTAGTAATTAATAACTTCAATCCTAATAAATCTAAAAGCACATTTAAATTAAATTAAATGCTCTTTTTTCCCATTCATTTTAGCCTGAACTGTGATTCTGGAACCCTCAACGGGAGAGGGAGTGTGGCTGATTCTTTAGCTTTCCTTTCACCTTTATTCTGTATTTTTTAGGGTTAACACAAGAGAGGAATTATTTCTGACAGATGTGCAAAATCTCCTGTACAGTCTGTCTGTAGTTTTATTTTGCTAATATGGGCTTATCATCATTCCCTCCACCATGGTTTATCAACAAACAATGGCTTTTTTGGTAGGCATATCTGTGAATTCCTCAGATAATACTCTATAACATGCTCCATATACATTGTACTGACAACTTCCTTAAGAGTTAGGTGTGCACTATAACTTCTTATACCCCTAAGTACCATTCCCAGTGGCATACTTTACAGGTTCTTTCTGCCTTGTAAATGCAGGCAAGTCACTTTGAGATCACTTGAACCACTTGGTCTACTACATATTCTGGAAATGCAGAAAAACCTCTTCCCTTATTCTGAATTTGACCACTTTCTACTTTACCTTCTCTTTTCTCATGCCATTCTCCTTCTACTTCTTAATCTCAACTGCCCATAGTGTGGAAAAATTGAAGTATGTGAATCAGTGTCTATATTAAGGTATATTCATTAATTTAATGATGTAGGTCAAGCTCTCTCCAAAATTATCTTGCTGACTAACCCTCAAATGTTAGCCCTGAACATTTCCATAGTTCAGCACTTCACTAAATGAGCAGCACAAGGAAACCCCAGCCCTCCCAAACTTCCAACAGATCCCAAAGACTTTTGAAGGGATTCTTTTCACCTACAGGGGAGAGCTGCAGATCTAAGATCTTTGTGTGTGTGCCATACTTGGAAAATAGGAGGTGATGGTATATGTAATGACATGATATTATTAGTGCGGTTGACAGCTGTACTTCCATGTCTCTCTGCCACCATTCATTTGAATTTCCTGTCTTCTCTTATATGTATTGAAGGAGACTGAAAACTGCTGCGCACATCAGTTGTCTTGTACTCAGTTTTTATCAATGTGTCTAGCTACTCAGTAACTTTATGCACTTATACTCTGTTATTCTCAGTTTTTGAGTATTTTGTATAATCGGAGGCTTCTAGAAACCCCTCTTGAAAACTTCTGTATGTTTCATATGTTTTGTATACACATATTTAATTTAAATTTTCTGTTAATAATACAACATATTATACATGTTGTAGTACTGTGCCTGAAAAATCCTTAAGTTTGGTTTGATTTCCTAATCAAATCAGTTTGAAATGTTGCATATGATAACTGTTGCCTGGGAATGAAAAGTTCTAAAAAGCAGTATTGAAAGTACTTAATTTTAACTCCAATTTCTCAGAATTATTTGACGACACACCATTTTTTCTACATTACCAACTATTATATCTTATGGAACAAATATCTCCTGAACACAATTTAGAGAACAGATATTTTAAAATAAGATCTAAAAAGCAATATATGGCATTAAATGTCCTTGCTATGAAGAAGGAATGAAATGTAATTCAATGTCAATTATTAATAACTCAAGAAGTGAGTGATTCCTTAGAACTTATTCTTTTGTAATTTCATCTCAAAGACATTTGTAACCTCAAGTAAATTTAGAAATTTAATAGAACATTTAATCTGCTACTTTAATATTTAGCTGAAAAATCTGTACCTTGCTTTTGCTATCTGAACAAATGGAGAAAAGATCTACATTTAATGTATGTTTATTATATAACCTGTTTTCTATAAATAAATGCGACATCACAGAAAAACAAATTTAACTGAGCTACATCCCTGCTTTTTTGCTCCTCAGCACAAGTACTGCCACTTGAAGCCTGTACTGAAGTTCTTGACTGTTGTGTTTAATGACACATTCAGTAGCAATCAATTTCTCAGACTTGGACAGCTGAGACCCGATGTTGCTCTTTAACCCAGACAAAGTGAACCAAAATGAGTCATAATTTTTTTTTACAGTGATGTAGAGATCACAAAAATATATTATACGGTCCTAAAATACTGAGTCAGAGCATAAGGGGAGCATGTGGCTCTCCAATAAGTCCAGATTATTATGAGGTCAGGAGACATACTCTTGAAAAATAAGAATACAATATTTGCCTTTAGTGCTGGGAGCATATAGAAACCTGCAATGTATGGTGTTTTTAAGAAAAGAAAGTGTTATGAGCATGATTTACCAGCCTTAGTTTACTATATAGCCTGAGGCTAAGCATTTAAATATCAGTTGCTATCCTATGGATTCTATCAATAATTATCCAGTAGTAGATCAAATGAGGGAAGGTTTCCCAATTGTCTAATTTTGTTTTTAAGGCTATATTTAGTAAGAAAGGCTTTACTCAGGAAGAAAAAGGAAAGAATTTAGGCCTCGGACAAGGCAGACTGTGGATTCAAATCTCTGCTCTGTGACTTCGAGCAATTTACCCACACATTTCTCTCAGTTGCATTTTTCTCACATGAAATCAAATACCTCTAAGGTTGTTTTGAAGCTTAAATCTGGCTAGTACATGATGGAACTCAACAAGGCTAGTTCCATTCTAATTGGGAAATATCCTACAAAGCAAGTTTCTTAAGGGAGTCTAGGATCAGCTTTCCTCACCTGAGCCCTGAGTTCAACAGTAAGCAATCTGGATGCAAGTACTTGCTTGCTTTTTTGTGGCTGGTGTGGTGGGTGACCTAAAGTCAGAAACCATTTCTGCTTTCCCCTTTGTCTTTATAGCACAGTCTTTTGTACATCTGGCATATATGTTAATGGATAAATAAAAAGGACATATGTGTTTATGTGCATAAATATAAATACACACACATTAACTGTCCTTTCTTCATTAAGGAAATCTAGGTCTAGTTACCTCCTTCCAGTAAAAAATCAATGCATATTATTATCACTACCATGAATCAGTATTATCCACTAATAATGTTGACAATTATATTCATTAGTAAACATTTACTGAGCTCATGCAATGACTTAAGAATGTACAGAGCACATAGTTAGACTTTTCCCGAAGGACTTTTATTCCAAATTAGACAGATAGACCAGACACAAACACAGAGAATGAAGGTTAATGCATTCAGGGAAAGAATGAGTGACATCAAGACATATACATCAATACTTGATACTTGGAGGAAAGTGAGAGCTTCTAAATTGCTTAATGCAATTCATCACCATTATTAAAAAATACCCATTACAACCACAAGGACTCAAGCACAATCCTGAGAGAAGGTTGGCACAAATATCTCAAGTCAAGGAAGGAATCAGAATATATTAATCACTGAACACGAACTAGTGAGGCAGAAATAAGGCTTCATTATCTTAGATGCTGAGTAACCTGTCAAAGAACAGAGTCACTCCAGTGAGAACTCTTCATAACTACTTTGAGTGGAAGTAAAAATCATCTGTCCAGAAGTTTATGATTTTAAAATACATGAAGTGATGGAAGGAAGATTTATTTTAGTGACTCTATTACCTCTATATGATCCTTATTTTCTTTAAAGTAACTGAGTTTATTTTATTATATGCATATTCATAAAATTGAATCAAAATTATTGTGGAAATTATATCCATCTACTTATATTTTTAAAAATAGATATATGTCAGATTTCCATTTCTTTTTCATTTTATTAAGCCTTAAAATTAAATTTTTGCTATTTCATGAGTTTTGATTTTTTCCCCATTGTTCTATAATATTTTCAATAATATAGAAAGTTTCTGATCTTTTAAGTTATATAGGATTCAGCTCTATACTTATTCTTAATTTTAACCTTTATTTAGCTAAATATTAGAGTGCCTCTTTTCCCCCTCAATTTACAACCTCAACTCTTAAAAATAAGCTTTAGTCAAGTTTTGTTGTTTTGGATATTTCAGGTGATTATAAGATATTATTTTGTGGAAAAAGAAACTAAAATTATACACTTAAATGATAATAACTTTGTAAAAGAATAAAATAAAATTATTAAATCATTATTAAATATATACAACTTCGAAGATATTTATGAAATGTAAAAAAATCAGTTCTGATATCCAGACTTTTTCCAATTAAAAATATGTTATGATCAAATATGTATATATCTTAAACTTTGCAATCATAGATTATATATTCAGACCCTAAAGCTTTCCACTTGAATAACAAATAGAATTTCTATTCCTCTTATTTCTTATCTTTTCAATAATAACATCACACATTGTTGCACGTGTCTAATAATGCAAGATATTTTAGCCTCCAAGTAATGCCTGGCATATATGATGTTATCAAAATTGTTGGATTTTATTTGGAGCAAGTTTTATAATTTAGGGCTGTTTCCTCCATTCTTCCAGGAACACAAAACTGTTTAAAGATCACTGTAATATCTGAAAGTAAATAGGAAGAAAATTTACTGTATATAGACACAACGTTCATAAATTAATTTTATTACTCACATTTAGATACTTAATAGTTGTTTTGAAAAACCTTCTAACTCTACAATCTAAAAGTATGTTTAGCTAAGTCAGCTCAAAACTGATTTCAATACATTCACATGTGAACTGAAAAGCAAGTAGTATATAAAATTTATTTCATAAAAAGAGCAGTGTAATTTGTAAAAAAAAATCAAGGAAATTTTAGGTCAGTCTTTACTAGAAAAATATAACACAAGGACAAGGAAATCAAAAATCAAGTCATTATCATTGATCTCTGCTACTAAGGCATCTGAAGTTCTCTTAGTGTGCAGATTACATGGCACCAGGGACTAAGAATGTGACTGATTACTTACTAATAAAGGAAGTTCAAGTTAGTGTTTCATAGCTTGTCAAATTTTATGGAGCTTTTAGTCTACTAAAAAAAAACATTTAATACAAATCATTGCAATGAGACACATATTTAAAGTATATTTTATGAAATAAGACGTTTGTAGATTCTTATAGATTCTAGACCACACCAACATTCTATACCCAGCCAGTCTGAAGGGGCTGGCAACCTGCTCAAAATCAGCTACTTTGTTAGCAGAAAGACTAGAATTCAGATTTCCTAACTTTTATCTCTGATGTTTTTACTGAACAACTTCATCTAGAATGCAAAATATTTTTCTTAACTTCATTTGTGAACTAAAAATATGATAATAAACAATGTTCCAGGAAATATTATATATCTACAGCAATATCAAATGGGTTATGTGGAAAAAAAAATGATGTTGAGAGATCCTTTAACAAGTGAAGGGACAGGCTTGACAATTTTTTATTTATGCTCTAGAGTAAGGGACAAACTGCAGCTAACACATTAATCTGATATACCATTTCTAAAGTAGTATGATTATTTACAGTTTTATGTCTTTACAATCTCAGAAAATAAGTGTAAAATCTGAATAAAAATATCCAAGTTATATGTGGAATCAAACTAAATGCCTATCAAAGAATGACTGGATAAAGAACCTGTGGTATAGATACTCAGTGCAATACTACAGAGCTCTTGAAAATGATGAATTCATAACTTTTGGGACAATATCGATGGGTCTTAAGGTGAGTATGCTAAATGAAAGGAAATAAGTCTGAAAGTGAAAGATAGTTACTGGATGGTTTCAGTGATTTGTGGAATATGAATAACTAAAAAAAAAAAAAATCCTGGCAAAAACAGAACAAAGATAGCTCTTAAAAGTGAGAAAATAGGGTGGCAACAGAGGGGAGGAATGAGAGGGAGGAGGAAGGATAGAGGGAGTAATGTGATGGGATACTGAAACTTTGGAAGAGTATGAGTATGGAGGCATGAAGCTGTGCACCCAAAATTACATAGTTTTGTAAATACATGGTAAATCAATAAATTGAATTGAAAGAAAACCCAAATCACATTCACTGTGCAGATCAAATACTCTTCAATTTTTCTTGGCAAAACTTACCAGTTTTAAGTTCAGTAATTACTACTAAAAATGATGTTATGAATAGCAAAATTATCAGCACTTTTTTTTAAGAATTATGTTTTTTCTTGTGGTAATGTTGATTCACAACACTGTATAGAGGTGTAAGCACACAACTTACCAGATATGTGTTATCACGCCACACCCACAACCAAAGCACCCATAATCCTTCATCATATTCCATTAGGTCCCCTCCCCATGTATTCTGCATCCCTCCAAGCTCTCCTTCTGGTAGCCTCAAGTCTGCAGTGAGATATTTAGGGTTTACTTTGGTTTAGAATATTTTCTTTTCTTTGTTTTGTTTCTTTATACTCTAGGTATATGAAATATCATCTAGCATTTGTCTTTTTTCAGATTTATTTCTGATAATATCATTTGGGGTATTATGTTAAAATTTTTTATTCATTTCATGTTGAAATGATAATTTGGATAGTGGATTATATAAAATTACATAGCAATTAATTTTAACTATTTCTCTTTACTTATTTTTGTTAGTTTCCTGGAAAAATTTACAATTTAATTGTGGCTCACATTCTATATTTATTATAAAGCACACAAAAACCCATCACTCATTCCTGAAATAATTGTTAGGTACCTACTAATAAAAAACAGAATCTAATTAATAATTGTCATCTTGCTACAGTTTTCTCCATAAGACTGATTGTAATATATTCAATGATTTCTCAACATCAAGTCCCTAATATATGAATTTCAATTCCTATAATTCTAAAATAAGGGAGGAAAAAAGAAGTTGATATAAAAAATAAAATTAATAGTGTCACATTACCTGATGAGTTTAACTAAAGAAAGCAGGTGTTACTTACTATTGTAACATTTTAGATTTTACATCTCTAAATTTTACACTAATATCATGAATCAAAACTTTTCACATTTTGTATTAATTTTACCTCTACTCTCTGACCTCTTATTAGTGTAATTTATTCACATTTCCTAGATTTCCATACCTCTTAGAGACCAAAGTAATAAGAATTAATAAAACAATCTTTACAGAGAATCTAATTAACTTGGGAATTTATATGAAAATTTCAAAAGCAAGGGTATTAAAATTATATTTTAATAAAATCATGGCAGATTTTCTTTTGGATATTGAAATAACGATACAAAGATACATTTGTCATAAATATATGTCATTTTAGTACCCTGAAATGTGCCCTACCCCCATTTAAAACGCCCGCACACTCTAGCCACAGGTTGATTTCTTTTTGCTAGCTAATACAGTCTTCTCTTTCACACTTGCCATTCCTGTCACTCTTAATTCTAGACTTCACTCTACCTGCCAGGCTGCTAGAGAGCTGCCACCAGTTTCATCTTAAAAACCTGACATTTAGCCTTTCCTCCTCAGCTTCAGTCAATCAACTATTTGAACTTTGTGAATGTACCTTGCAAAATAGGTGGATAGTGTCAGCCTGACTAAAAACTGTGAGATTGACTGTTTCCTTCCCTGGAGAAGTGTATAATTATGCCAAATGCAACTGTTGGCCTGCTTGTCTGATGGCCTTTCCGTCATGTGCTCTCCTCAGAAAGACCTGAAAACTGTCAGATAACAGCTGTGTGAAGCAGTTGGTATCACCTCTGGGAAAACACCTGTCAGCTTCTATGTACAGTCAAAAGTTCAGTGAACAAGAAGACAGTCAAGGTGGTGGAATTACAAAAAGTGAAATAGACACTGTGGACTAGAAAGCAGATTGGCTAGGAGTTCTGTCAATAATCACCAGCCATTAGATACTAGACCAGTGTATAATTCTAAGGTCTTCTGTCACAAATTCAAATGTCATCAGAAGCTAGGTAGATAAATATGTATGTTGGGAGACTAGATATGACTGTTACTGCTACTATACTGTTAAAATTGTAGCCAGATTACTATATGCTAGGTATTGTTTTAAGCAACATATGCACACAGAAGCAACCACACACACTCATTTAATCTTTACCAAAGCTATAATGAAGACACTAATTCTCTCCATTTAACAGACAAACTAGAACAGCATAAAGTGCCCTAGGTAATTCAGTAAGCAACTATGGGGTTCAATTTCAAGCTGTCTACTTGTAGAAACTATGATGTTAATCTCAAGTACAAGTGTAGCACACTGCTACACTAAATGATGGAATTTATAGTAATCCAAACATTAAATGTATTAGGTGAAGGTATTCAATTGTGGAAAAAATAAAACAAAACAAATGACAACAACAACAAACAGATGAATCTACTATTCTATTTGTTCACTAATTAGTCCATAGTCATAGCAAAATAAAAGTTGACACAGTTTTTCTAGATCCTAGCCATGTGTTCTCATATAATCTGAAATTAAATATAAATAACTATGAAGCTGAATTGTATCTATAGTCAGCTCAACATAATGTAAACAGTCATTTTTACTTAAAATTTCTTAATGTTTAAGTTAATTGCTTGCTTTATTTATATTTCTAGGGTAAAGAAGAAACTAAATTTTTTTCAGTGTACACAAATGAAAATTGATCAATTACAGTCTACACTATATTTATTTATTTTTATTTTAAAAAAGATTTTACTTATTTATTTTTTGAATAGGAGAACTGGGGTGTAGGTCAGAAGTGCAGGGGTGAGAGGATTCACCACAGACAGGGTGGGGAGTTTGACAGGCAGATCTACTTAAATACACTGTTGAGGAGAGCAGTGGCCAAGACAAGAGAAGTCTTCTGTGCCATGAGGCTTAGCTCCCTGGTCAGGGATCAAATTCAGGCCATAGTAGTGATAGCACTGAGGCTTAATCCCTAGGCCACCAGGGAGATCCCAATATAACTTTATTTTTTTAATTTTAATTTTTCCATTTTTCTTTATTTATATATGCTTGACATCAATTGTGGACCCTATGGATTTCCAACCATTTCCCCAGTGAACCATCACCTCAGTCCCTTGTGTTATTTCTGCCCTCATCCCATTCCCCCCCCACCACACAAAGTGTTTCTGATTCATCCTTGTCTTTTTGTTTATGTTGTGTTTTTTTATTGTTATTATTCTTTTCCTTCGTCACTTATTTGGTTCCCTTCTATTCCTCCTAAGAGTGAAACAATCTGGTATTTTTCTCTTGCCTTCTGACTTATTTTGCTGAGCATAATTCCTTCTAGCTCCATCCATGATTCTACAAATGACTCTAGCTTATCTCTTTTGATTGCTGAATAGTATTCCATCATGTAAATGTACCACATCTTGATCCAATCATCTATTTTTGGGCATTTAGGTTGTTTCTAGGTCTTAGCTCCAATATAACTTTAAATGAGGCCTTTATTCCAAGTAAAAAGTAAATGATTGAAGATAAATACTCTGATTATATTTTATGGTTCATTAATTTGTGGTCATATATATATAACTGATATTTTCCTTTTTAATATTAACTATCAGATAAACTATTAAAATATTATCTTTGTTTATATAAAGAAATAATATGATGAAATAACCACTTAATTTATAACCACCATTCTTATTTCTAAAGACTGTAGGATAAACAAAGCTGAGTTAGCCTTCAATTACTGGCTGTTCCAGAGGCAATCATCACATTTAAGTTGCTGAAATCAATTGTCTTAAATTTTAAATATAGACTCTTGAATATACAATGAGAGATCCTCTCCCATCCCCTTGACCTGATTAACAGAAAAGAAGGAATTATCCAAGTCTGTATCCATTATGGCACAAAGGTACTCGTTGATATATCTGTACATTAAGAATGAGCTTTTGCTGCATCAGCAAGATAAGTCCCAAAAGAATGATACTTTATTGACTGAACTGTCTTCCTCCATCTTGTGAGGAAGAACACTTTCCATGCTGCACTAGGCAATTATTGACCAACACTAATGCCTAAAAATGTAAAGTAAATTGTTTCATGGAAAATTTATTCTCAAACTATACTAAAGCAAAAGCAATTGTAACCCTTCTCAGATTCTATACAAGAAATTAAATTTTTCAAATCATGCTTAGTTACATTTTAAAGGATTTTTAAAATGCACATTTACTATTTCATATAAAGACATATTTCAAATGCAATATTTTGTTTTACATTTTATTATAAATAATAAACACATATTTAGTTTTAACTGAATTTCTATAGAACAAAAATGTAATATTGTTATAAAACAGTGAAACTTTTCCATTTTAAGTCACAAATTTGTTGTTGAAGATTTCTGCTTGATAAAAGGAATGAAATAAAAGCAATAACTTACTGCAGTTATTGTGACAGGTAAAAATAGCAAGAATTTTCTGCATTCCGGGGACTTTTTATAACTTTTGATAACTTTTATCTTTATGTTACATAAACAAGCAAGGTCCAATTATGGACACAATGAATGATGAGAGTTCTTTTTTTTTATTAGTTATATTTGACATCATTTGTAGTCCCCAGGGAGTACCCACCACCATTTCACCCGTGCACCATCACCTCAGTCCCTTGTGCAC
>JAGFMF010011568.1:11193256-11210514 GCA_019455555.1 Galemys pyrenaicus | reverse complement strand
TTTTTCCCATTCAGTGGGGTTTCTTTTTGTTCTGTTTAACGTTTCCTTTGCTGTACAGAAGCTTTTTATCTTGAGGTAGTCCCACCTATTTATCTTCTCGAATGATGAGAGTTCTTAATCAAGTTTAATTTTGATGACAAAATAATGGAGACATACTAAACATATAGCTTTGTTGATTGTTTAAAATTCACAATAAAGCATTATTTACTCCTACTTTCTGTCATGACAGTTAATTAAGTCCTCTTGTCCTATCATAAATAATTAAAAATCTGACTATATTATGAGACAAGCATGATCAGATATTGGACAGCAGACAACACAGAACTGAGAAGTGAGAGAAACATGAGAAATGAGTCCTACAATAAGGATCCCAGTTTCCTGTCCAGGTGCTCTTTCCAGATCACTTTGTAGGAAAGAGGTTCAGCTAAGTAGAGATACAGACTTTCTGAGTTGAGCACTTGGGATATCTAGGGTGAAGGACTAGCAGAAATGGAACTGTGTGGACAAAGAGATCCAGAATCCTGCAGAAGGGTGTGTCTCCCTGAGACTGTTAGCTACTCTAATTGGTGTGTAGTGGTATCTCACTGTTTCAATTTACATATTCTTGATGATGGCATGTGATGTGTAACACCTTTTCATATTCTTATTTGCCATCTGCATAACTTCTTAGGGTGAAGTGTCTATTATGCTCTTTGACCATTTTTTAATTAGGTTGTTTGTTTTCATCATTGACTTTGAGAGAGAGATTATTAGCAGGCTCAAGATTTAAAGGAAAGTATGACTATAATGAAGAGGACATGGAAGATACGTAAAAATGCCAAATTGATCTTTATGGATTAAGAACATAATATCAGAAGGGAAGAACTCAATAGATAGGATTAATAGCTGATTTGATACTATCATAAAAAGATCAGTGAAGTGTAATAGCAAATATCCAAACTGAAGCACAGTGTAAAAGAAATGGAAAATGAAATGACAAGTACTTCAGTAAGCTGCTGAAAAATAGCAAGATGTTTAACATACACCAATTGAAGTTCAAGAGGGAGGGGGAAATCAGAAAGCATACTTTTAAAATATATTCTGTATGTCTATACATATAGATAAAATATTATATATAATTTAATATTAAAGACATTAAGTTATAAGTATAGTACATTATATTTTTAATAAATTTCATGTTAATTTTTCTGTAAAATATTATTAAATGTAACCAAATAACTTAAAGAGCTAAGAGTTTTAAAAACCTTTATCTGGAAAAACCAAAAGATAACCATATCTAAACACATACATTGCCATCAAAGTGCTGAAAATCAGTAAAAAAGAAAAATCTTAAAAGTAACCAAAGGAAAAATGAGGCATACTTTGTGCATAGGAGTACAGAGGATTAAAGTCTTCTTACCAGAATTTATGTAAATCAGGAATCAATGGAAGATATATATAGTTTTAAAGAATTGGCTCAGACATTTTGGGGGCTGGCACTTTTGAAATCCTAGGGCAGAACATCAGGCTGCAAACTCAGGCAAAAGCTGACTTTGTAGTCTTGAGTCCATACTTTCAGGTCAAATTGCAAACTCAGGAAGACTCTCTGTGACACAATCTTCAGGCAGAATTCCTTCTCCAGGAATCCTCAGTTTATCTCTTTAAGTACTTAAGTTTTATCGAATGAAGTTTATCCATCTTTATCATAAATAATATCCTTCACTAAAAAGCCAACTAATTGCAGATGATAACCAAATCTACTGGTATTTTCATACATTTATCAAGATGTGAGTTTGACAATAGGACTAGACAGCATAAACCGACCAAGTTGACATAAAATGTAATCACAAGCAGTAATCTTAGATCACATCTATGTAGTTGATATCATCCACATTTTTTCTGTGTTTCTTTTTGAAATCTCCTTCTTCTCTTATTTAATCCAAAATCCATGTCTTTCTCTTTAAGTGTTTACTAATACTTTCTTCCAGGTAAATCCATGAAATACTGATTTTTTCTTCCTAGATGTCTTTTTATATAGTATGTGCTTAATGTTGACTTTTTTATACTTATAACATCAATCTAATTTTGCTAATTTTTATGACTTCTATTTCATTCACTTGATTGCAAATTGATTAAGGGAGATTTCATATAGTCTATATATATATATATATATTTGAATTTCCCTCTAAGGTTTAATTTACCAACAAAGAAACCTTTGGGTCTGTTGCCACAATACGTTAAACAGTTAATGGGATAATTGAAATACAAGCCAGGTTGTGAATTGCTAAATACATTGTTTTTGGAAAGTATCATTATTATTAAAACAATTTATTTTTGTAACATGTATACAAAATGATGACCTGGACAAGTCTCAAGAAAGTACTACAAAGTTTGAAACATCTACATAAACTGACTCAAAAAAAGTTACTTGTTCCCAAGAAGAAAAAGGTTTCTAAATTCCGTCTTAAAGTTTTGTTCCATCTTAAAGTTTTGTTTGGGTGGACTATAACAAATAGACTCTGTGTCAAGTCCTGGTTTGCTCCAGAATTCTAAATCTTATGTCATTGGTACTAACATAATTAATAGAGTCCTGTTTTACTCTCAAATGAGCCCTTATTTAAAGAATATTTTATGAATCACTCTTAAGTAGGAAAATGTGTTGATATTTAGGCTGTAAATGTTGGCTTATGGCAGTGGATGATTTTGTTTAGAGATTTATTTTTATTTATTTATGCACACAAGAACTATGCATAGGCCAATGGTGTGTGGGATGAGAAGATTCACCAGAGACAGAGGAGCAGAATAGGTGAATCTACTGAAATACACTGCTGAGGGGAGCAGTGGGCAAGATAGGAGGGGTCTGCTGTAACATGTGGGTCACCTCCCTGGCCAGGCCCAAACTTATACTGCAGTGGCTGGCAATAGCTTGACAGCACAGAGACTTTAACCCCTGTGCCACCAATGATTTTGGCAATGAATGATTTTTTTTAAAAGATTTATTTTTATTTATGCATACAAGCACTGGGGTATAGGCCAGAGGTGTGGGGGGTGAGAGGATTCACCACAGAGAGCAGGGAGCAGAACAGGCAGATCAACAGAAGTACACTGCTGAGGGGAACAGTGGGCACAACAGGAGAGGTCTGCCGCACCATGTGGATGTCCCCTCCCTGGCCGGCAGCAGGGATCGAACTCATGCTGCGGTGGCTGTGGTTTGCTTCAGAGTGCGTTGCTTAACCCACCGTGCCACCAGGGGAGGCCCTGAATGATTTTTTTTTAAAAGATTTATTTATTTATGCATACAAGCACTGGGGTACAGGCCAGAGGTGTGGGGGTGAGAGGATTCACCACAGACAGAGCAAGGAGCAGGACCGGCAGATCAACGGAAGTACACTGCTGAAGGGAGCAGCGGGCAAGGCAGGAGAGGTCTGCCTCACCATGTGGGTCCCCTCTCTAGCCGGCAGCAGGGATTGAACTCATGCTACAGTGACTGTGGTTTGCTTCACAGTGTGTTACTTAACCCACTGAGCCACCAGGGAGGCCCGGCAATGGATGATTTTTTAATTATAATTTGGGGTTACAGATTTACTCTTCCATACGTGCATATGTTCCATTCATCCTGAACCAGTCTACTCATACCAATGTCCTATATGTTTCTTTCCCTTATCCCTTTCTTCATCCCCATTCCCTCTGTAACCAGTACTTTTATTTTCACTGTCCAAGATTTTTTTTGGCTGTATTTTGCCAGTGCATGTTTATTGATTATTTACATAGTGCAAACAAGTGAAACCATCTGACACCTGTCTTTTACTTTGTGACTTTTTCTCTTAGCATAATTACCTTGAGGTCCATCCATTTTGTCCCAAAAGGCACATCTTTTAAAAATAGCTTTGTATCATGTGTTCATAATAGCAACATTTAAATGTTGATACATTCCAATCTTCCTGGGAATTTGCTAAATATACATACAGTATAAATTCTTTCCACCCAAACCTGTAGATCTGGGGTAGGACTTGAAACTTTAAAAATTTTAGCACATTTGATACAAACCAAATTTTAAGAACTACTAAATTCTAGATGGTAATTAATTTTCAATGATTAAACTTAGTGTAAACATCAATTTAATTTTTTCTGTAAATAAAAAACACATTTGTACTATAGCTCTTTTGAGGGACACTCATGACCTAAGATTTTAAAATTTTTTTTAAAACATATTGTATAGTACAGAAAGACCTTGGAAGGCCTTTGACACTAAACTAAATCATTAATAGCCCTCCGAGTCCTCTGCATAACCTGAGGAAAGATGAGGGTTTAACTTTACTTAGACTGTTAATTTGAATTATTTTAAAATGTAATTCTCTCCATATTCCTGAAAATGAAGAACAAGAAGAAGTTGTTCTAGGCAATGGGAGAAGTTAAAAATAAACTGTAAATGACAAAAATATATTCATAATTATAGTCTCTGAAAAACCCAAAACAAGCATTAACTTAAGAGTATGTCGGCTGTATAATGTAAATGGGGAATCTGAAGCCTAGTGAATTTCAATAATTGAAATAACTTACCCCAAAATGTTTATTGATTACAGAAAAGCTACATTGCCTCTTATTTCAGTTTTTAAAAATGTTATATTTTGGATTATGTATTATCAAGATTAGCTGTGTGATTCTAGTCCTTCATTATCTTGGATAATTATATCATAAAAGTCTGCAACCATATGATAAAATCTTTAGTATGATGATTTAGTTATTTCATCTCATTTAGTTACATTATCTCTGATCAGATATCCATAGACTAAGGAAAGCAAAAATGCTTATGATTATGTTATAAACAGTGTGAATGAAACACAAAAGAAGTTGTTCTAGCATATATGATGGAGGAAAAAAAACTTAGTTTTGCCATCACTTTCTAAAATTTTTATTCCTTCAGTATTTAATTTGATTCCTAATTCAAGAACATATCCCACTGTTTGGATAGTTTGTTATTTCATAGGTTCCATTTTTTCTAGTGTGGATTCATTGGGTATTTGCCTTTTTTCTTTTGTTCTGAAATAGCAGAATACTATCAGAATACAGTTTTAAAATTCTCTTGATGCAGAAGGACTTTGTCTTAAAAAGACAAAGAGTAAAGGGTATAGCATGAGGAAGCACGAAATGTTCTATGCAATTCAAGATCATCAATCTTTCTTCTAAAGACATTCAAATGGCCTACAGTCTAATGGCCCCTATGAAAAAACACACACTATAATACTTCCATTATGGATGGATACTAGTAGCCAAATGACTGAACCTTTGCCTGACCTAATTCAAATGAGTTGGTTTTTTTGTTCAATGTACTACAGCACAAGGCAATTAATCCTTTTCATCTTCAGTTACTGGTGGGGGAACATGGGATGAGGGAAAGAGGGATACTAACCATTTTACACTGTTTTATATACTTTATATAAATAATTTTTTTAACCTTAATAATCTTCTGAGGTAGCTAGTATCCATGTTTTATATATAAGGGGAAATGAGGAGGCAACTGAGAAGTGTTATTCAAAATGTCCAATATTCAGAGTGTGAGTAACCACTAAAGTTAAAATCTGAAATAAAATTAATGTGATTCTAAATTCCACTCACTGCTGGAAATAAAGCATATCCAACTGTAGCTTCAGGAAAACTCAGTTAATCTTTTCTTAGAAAGATTCGTACTTCAAATGTTCTTTAAAATATCTAGTTAGTTATAGTCACCCCATGCTTCATGTCACAGGAACCACAGATACCTGCTTATGCAAATTACTTTACTTTCTAGAAATTCCTGGTTCCCTGCCCAAACTCTAACTCTTTTATACCTTTTATATTTTATGACAGGTTACTGCTGCCTATGCACGACCTTCTGGCTAAGTGAGTTGGATAACAGATATCTGCCATTGCATGTTGGGAAGTCAGGTTACATTATCAGTTGATTTCCCATGGTTCCCATAGCATCTCAAAACCTTATAGCAAATAAGAAGCTGTTTCCTTTATTTTTTTTTCTTCAAAAGATTTTATTTATACTGGGGAGTGGGGAGAGGAGTGTGGTGCTCTTGACAGTCACCTTCCTCATGGCAATTAGAACATTGCTCATTCTGTCTTCTTCTTGAAGGTATGTTTCCATTCATTTCTTTATGAATTTGAGGGCTCACTTGTCCTTGGAAACCCTGAATAGACCATGGCATGCTGCTTAAGGTGAGGGGCACAAAGCTACATACCCCCCTGATCATGTTCTGCATGGACTGGATGTATCTGTTGAGGTGCCCTTGGTAGCTGGTGATTATGTCTCTGCTTACTCATTTTTATGGTCACCTTGTGGCTCTTATTGAAGTCCATGGTCATGGGATAACATGGGGCAGCTCTACAATGGCTGCTGCAGCACAAGGTCAGAAGTTGTTTCTTGATAGGAGAGTAATTATCTTTAGAAGAAAGCAGATAAATGACCAGAAATCTAAAGGTCTATTTGCCAAAGGCTTCAGTAGCAATCCTCTTTGCCATGAGCACTTCAATTATTACTATATTATCTGCTATATCATGAATCTTTATGGTAGGGAAGATTATACTGTAGTCTGACCTTGGTGCAGAGCCTTCTCTTTTTTTTTCTGCTCCCTAGTCATAATTAGGTGTTCTCCCACTAATGTATTTCTTAGTACTTTACTAAGGGCAATGTCTTCTAGGTCTTTTCATTTATTTAAGCACACAAGAGCTGGGATACAGGCCAGAGGTGTCGGGGGTGGGGGTGGTGAGAGGATTCAACAGAGACAGAGTGGGAAACAGAACAGGCAGATTGACTGAAATACACTGCTGAGGGGAGCAGTGGGCAAGGCAGGAGAGGTCTGAAGCCCTCTTCTGGGTCTTTTCATTCACATAGTTGCATGAGATCTCTCCAGTATAACATTTCTTATTACCTAAATCTTTGGGAAGTCCCTCTTCTACATCATGCTGCAACAGTTTTTGTCATGTTAACCTCATTATCTATCAGGTACTGCCATGGAGTCCAACTTTCAGTCAATGAACCAAGTAATCTTTCAAACTCATCATCTGATGCACAGCTTAATACATTAAAATGTATTCAGCAGGTATAGTCATCAATAAATTCTGTTACATTTGGATTTTTATACCATTCTTTGGTCTAGCATTCTTAGAATTCATTCCCATCCAATCTTCAGGTTTCCATTGAGATAAATTTGTAGAGACTTAAAATCCTTTTGGTGTAAAAGTCATTTCTTCCTGGTAATATTATGGACCTCTCTCTCTTGATCCATAACTAGAATCACATAGTTACAATCTAGTTGTAGAACTTGAGAATTAGCTTCCTATTTCATATATTATTCCCAGATGAGGGTATCACAAAGTTTTCAAGCAGAAGAAAATATAGGAGGGAAAGTTGAATTGTAAAATGATTTGGGGACTCAAAATTATCAGTTTCATCTATGTTCAACAAGAATCATGATTCCATTCTTTATCAATCAATGTCCTAACTTTCACATATGAAATTTGTTGAGAATGTGAACTCCACTGGCATTGTAATGCAACAACCCACACAATTACATTTTGTGTTTGATTTTCAGCTATATAAACCCTGCAGCTACCAGAAATAAGAGATTCATTTAGGTCTATTATGGAAGCTATCTGATTCTCAGATAGTAATTTAAGCTGAGAGTTAATGGGCCTGAGCTTGTCATTTTCTCTTTGTTATCCCTCAAGTGCACTTTAAAGAATCCATCCCACATCACAGTTCCTATGTCACCCTTATTGTCATATTGGCCAAGTGCAGACACCACACGGACTCTCAAGACCGGTGCTTTACTTGGCACTTCATTAGAATTACAGACACTCATTTATGCTGTTATTCCATAGTATCTTTTGAGGCTTATTAGTTACTAGTTTTTCCCTTATGAATTGTTGGAGATTCTAAAAGCTCCTTATCAGATTTTCTGATGTTTCTGAGAAAAGTTTTAGAACTGATCATTGTTAAACATATATATTTTCAGTCCATAGTAATTCCTTTATAAAATACAGTATTTTAAAGTTTATTAAAAATGTCATATACTGCATAATCATATTTAATTATAGAAATCTTTAAAACTAGCATAAGTTTAGTAACAATAAATAATACTAAAATAAATATTTCCTGTTATGTTACTAGAAGTGATATTTAAGTTCAACACTATAGATACTGAAAATCTTAATACTGATAAGGCGAATTTTCCTGTGCCCTATAAATAAGCAACATTAAATAAATGTGACTATATAGCTATATAGTTTGGTAGATTTATATTTTTTTAAATACTGTACTGAAATAATACTAATTAATTAACCTATTTTACCATCATTTGCAATGAAATTATATAGTCCTGGAGAAATTCTCTAGGATATAATTTAATACCCATTTCTAGTCAAGAGAAGGTACATGACTACAATCTGGGAGAGGATGCCGATTTATTAAGAAATAGAATCAAAAATTTAAAACAATTCTCTAAGGTAAAATTATGAAACAGAATTAGTAAATGAATATCAGCAGTAAATAACAGAAAGCTTTTGTTTTACATCAGATAAACTGCATAAACAAGGCATGAAAGGACACTTGCCTAAAAAGCATTTCTACAAAGATTTAATATTGTTTGGTTGAAAAATCATTGAAATATTAAAGCATTACCAACTAAGGTGTCCATTCAATTTGGATCACCTTAATTTAGGGTCACATTAATTTAAAATGATAAAGTATCATTTAAGATATTTAGACCCTAGGAATACCTCCCCTCTAACATTCAGACAATACTTGAAAAAGCCCAACTGTCTTCAAAGTTACCAACAATTTTGGGAGAAACCAGGCAATGACAAGTAGAAAAATGATGAAAGTTTAGAAATAATTTCTGGCAAAAGCATTATGAAATTAGGGCTGTTTAGTAGTTAGAAGAAAATAAGGTACTCATAGGACAATATTGTCCTATGAGTATTATATGCATAAAGAGTTAGGCTTTAAAGATGCAGATCCCTAGGAGTGGGATTACTGGATCATATGGTAGTTCCATCCCTAGTAGACCAAGGAAACTCCATATGGCCTTCCATAGTGGTTGGATTAACTTGCATTCCATTCCCATCAGCAGTATAGTAGAGATCCTTTTTCTCCACATCCTCACCAACATTTATTGTTGTTGGTTTTTTGATATGTGCCATTCTTACCAGTGTAAGATGGTACCTCATTGTGGTTTTAATTTGCATTTCCCTGATTATGAGAGATGTTGAGCATTTTTTCATATGCCTGTTGGCCATTTGTATGTCCTCTTGGGTGAAGTTTCTTTTAAGTTCTTCTGCCCATTTTTTGATTGTGCCATTTGTTCTGATTTTCTTGAGTCTTTGAGTTCTGTGTTGGTAAGACCTGGAAACAACTCAAATGCCCAAAAGTAGAGGACTGGATCAAGACGATGTGGTACATATACACAATGGAATACTATTCAGCAATCAAAAATGATAAACTAGGGCCATTTATAGAAACATGGATGGAGCTATAAGGACTTATACTCAGTGAAACAAGTCAGAAGGCAAGAGAAAAATATCAGATGGCTTCACTTCTAGGAGGAATGTGAAAGAACAACAACCACAACAAAAAAGAAAAGAAAACAAAACAAAACAAAAAACCAAGAGAAAACTCAAGGAAATGGGCAATTACAACCAAAACAATCAATCAAACAAACAAAAAACTCAACAAGATCAAAAGGTCAAAGATAAACCAAAGGGATCATGGGGTGGGTGGAAGGAAGGGTGGAAGAATGGGAGGAGGGTATAAAGAGCATAAGGGACTGAGATGATGGAGCATGGGTGAAATGGTGGTGGGAACTCTCTGAGAACTACAAATGATGTCAAATACAATTAAATAAATCTAATAAAATAAAAGAGTATTAACCTAAAATTATATTTACCACTACTGTTAGGCACTCTTGAAAGTGCAAAAAAAAAAAAAAAAAACGCCAATTTGCCATTTACAATAGTATAGGGTATTTCCACATAGGCTATGAGATTGGGCTCAGGGTATCTCATGTTTTCTTGCATTCTGAGATTTATTATTCTGAGTGTGTGAGAGTGCCTACTTAAATGGAGACATTCATATGAAGATGAGAGAAAAAGGCAGAAATATTTATAGTTTTGAACTTTTCATCATTAAATTGATCTTGAGGCTAGAAATGATAGAACAAACATGTTTAGAAGAATTGAATCTTAGGTAAGGTGGCTGTATGATAATACCCAGTCACTTGAAATTACTTTATGTGAAGACATTTTATTTTATTTTTTGTATTGTGTAGATGTAGATGCAATACTGCCAGGGACATTTCCAGTACATTTCATTTAAATGTAAAAATATAGAAACTTCTGAATTCACATTTAAATCTTTTATATTTTTAAAATTATTGACTCTCAAATGCAAAGATAAAAAACAAACACATTTGGGAAAATCTGTAATAAAATATACACCTAAATATAAGGAATAGTTCCAAATATAGAATTAAGAAATTAGAATATACAATAGATTCATAGTATCTGAAATCTTAAAAGTTAAGCAACAGAGAGTTATACCTTTAAAACATTATTTTTACCCACAGTTTAAGGAAAGGAGTGTTTATTTCTAGTGAAGCAATTTACTGCACATAAAAACAACACAGAAAAGATATAAGTTCACTGCAACATATTGACCGCTGGGAGTTAGAAAAAAAGTAGTTACCCAATTTAATCACTCAGCTTTTGCTTACACTAAAAGCTCTAAATCTGTCCTAAACTACTGTTTTTTCTAAGATAAAGCACAGAGTGTTCCCTTAGGTTCCCTGGGAACCTGAAGTTACATCTCTGCACAAAATTGTTCCAAGAACGTCAGATTAAATATAGAAGGAGTACACATCCACATGCTAAGGAATTATTTAAAAGCTACCAAGTTAAAGAATGCATAATTAGATTAATCATTATAACCATTTTCCATTTCTCATATCACTTTCTATGAGATTATACCCATATTTTAAATTCTAAGCCACAAATTTACTGATAACTATGTGGAATTGCTAGATGAAATTATTGTGATAGTTATGGAAACTGTGAAGTCAGGGAATTTTTTTTTATCACCAGGCCATAAGTCCTTCCAAGTGGTTATGTGATTCATGGTAAATTTTTGGATACATTCACCATTTTTATGTTTTCTCCAATAAAGACATATATTTTCCTCTATTTGAAGATAAATATATCCTGATATTGACTAGAGCCAGGATTTAAGTCATGACAGTCTTACTGAAGAAAAGTCCTCCTTCTTGTTCTGGGGCCTTGAAGACACAATGGAGCAGATGGCGCAGAAAAGAGATTCAGAGTGAGGACTCAGAATGCCCAGGGGTGTTCACAGTTAAACTTTTATTCCCATTTTATAGATGAGGAAATTGAGTCTCAGTTGAAGAAACTGTGATCATATAGAGGTGGACTATGGGTAAGTACAGTCCATATTTCCCAAGAACCTTTATATGAAGTAAATGGTCACTTCATTAGTCAAGTTAGACATTAGAAGATTTACACCTAAAAATTGATAATCATATAGAATAATGAGTTTCCATTTGAAAAGAAAACATGAACAAGCCCAGAAAAATTTGGAATCATTTCAAATGTGTTCAAAATAAGTGTTTAAATGACAATTCAAAGATTCCAGCTATATATATATATATATATATATATATATATATATATATATATATATATATAAGAGNCAGATATATATATATATATATATATATATATATATATATATATATATATATATATATGAGCAACAGTCTTTGCAACTAAGTCATTGATATCTGACTTAGGCAATTTTTAATTTTTTTTAACATTAATGATGACTGATTAAAATACTTGCTCCTATTCTAGAATCTAATTAGAAACTGATTATCAGACATTTTAGGAACTATAAAGTAGTCCAAATCCCCAGTGGAGGCCTGAAATGTATAACACTATGATTTTCCTCTCTCTATACACCTATGGTAAAAGCTAATTAAATTAAATTTAAATTAAATTAAATGCAGTAAAATGTTAATAACAATAACTAGTAATAAAATAGAAAAAATGTAATAATACAGTGCAATAAAAGATGCGTAAATGTGGTGTTCCTCTCTCTAAAAAGATTCATGATACATATTATTTTTAAGCACAGTTGACCGTGGGTAACTGCAACTGTGGAAACCGAAGCTGTGGAAAGTGATTCAGGGAGGTCACTGTATTAAAAAATTATCATGTTCAGAAGAATGAGCTCATAGGTGATCTTTAGATTTTAACATCTTAAGCAGCAATGACAGTAGCATGGAGCTTAAACATTTGCCTCTATTTTCAACTGATTAGGAGAAGTTTAACTAATTCTAACACAATCCTAGGACTCTTGGCATGAACTTACTATATACTATACATACTTACTATCTATCTATATATATACACACTATACTATATATACTTACTATATACTATATTTTACTATATACTACTCCCAATCAGTATACTATATACTAGTCCCATTTGGTAGAACTGGGTTTCTGCCTGGCAGGTGTACCAACAGCAGCATCTCAAACACTGGTAACTACCTGCACCCTGTCTCCTTCACATTTCACAAGATGTTCACTCCCACTCCCACTATCAGAATCAAACACATACTTCTCAATTTAAAATAATAGCTGTATCCATCTTCCTCCAACCTACACCCCTTCTTTATTGCACCTACATCCCCTTTTTACTCTTCCCTCCAGTTCAATTCAGACTTTAAATTGCTTTCACCTCTGCTCTGCTCCCCTCCTTGTCTCTCTAGCAATACCAAGTTTTCCCTATACTGGCTGTCCTCCTCCATGGCATTGCCTTTATTTATAGATTAAAATTCTTTATTTCAAGCTATTACTTGGTTTTACTTAAAGTATATTTCTTCTATTACAAAAGTCTATCACATATTCCCAATCATTCTAACATTGTTCACTGAGATACACACACACACACACACACACACAAATGGATATTAGAAGTTCATTGCTTTATTGTTTCCTTAGCATGTTGCCTTCTTTCTTAGGTCTCTGTTGTGGCTCACTAAGGATCCTTGTAACAGAGTGATTTTAAAAGTGTTTTTGAAAAATGGGATGCGTGACGAATATAGTCTTTGAATCGTGGCCTTTCTGCAAGATTTTATTTCCCTGACAGATGAGTGGCATTTTGGCTAGAGATATGCTTCTTGGTTCATAAACTTTTCTTTTAGTAGTAGGCCATAGGTGCTAATTCTATTGTCTTCTAGTTTCTGGTGTTGCGGATGAGATGACTAATGCCAGACAATTCCTTTAGTAAAATGTTTAAATGTTTTCCATGGAGACTTGAATTTTGAAGGTGTTTTTTTTTTAAGATTCAGCAAGACATGTAATTTTTTCTGTGTTCAAGTTTTCCAATATTTGATATTTTCAATATGTAGACTCAGGGAAATCTTTCTCTATTATGTTTTTATTTATATTGATTTTCTTCCACTTCTAACTTTTCCTTTGTAATTCCTCTAAAGTGCTATTTTGCAATGCCTTGTCTTATCTTTTTCCTTATGGCTTCTACTTTTTTGTACTTTTGCTCAGTGTTTTTTTTTTTTTTTAATTTCTCATTCTAGATGTTCTAGGATAATACTCTAATTTTTAGCATTGTCTATTATCTTCTTAAATTCAGTTATTGAGTTTTAAAATGCAAATCTGCGTTTTTCATTTCAGTATACAATGGTGGATTTCTTTAAAAAATTTGCTACTATTTTTATTTGTTTGATGAAAGTAACAGTCTGCCTCTTCCAATTGTTTTTTATCCCTAGCAGATGCTTGTGATAATCATTTTTTGTGTTCTTTCTATGTATAATTTCTTGATGCTTTTAAGGACCTCATTTTTGTTTGTTTATCTCCCATGAACCTATTTTCCTATGAAAATTAGGTCAAGCTGCTCCAGAAATCGACACAGAAGTAACCTACATTATGTGAGCCTGAATAAATGTGGCAAGCCACTAATCTTACACTAGTGGCTTCAGGAGGTCTTTATGATCCCCTTTCCTTTTTTCCAGGCCTAATACTATTCCATCCTCAGGGTCACCAAAGACCAAGTTCCCCTGTATAATTCATCTGTTATAAAGGTGTCAGTATCTAGGTGTTCATAGGACTATCCATGTGCTAGTCAGTGATTGCAATTCCTTGCCAGAATCCACACTCCCTTGCAGGCCAAGCACTTTCTATGTACTCTGATCCTTATACTCCAAAGATTATGCCACAAAGCACAGTATGTTCAACCATATTGCACTTTTGGTGATTAAGTCCTATGCCCAAGGCCCCTAAGTGGTATCCCCAGTCCCTCATCCCCTCAAGAGATTAGCATGTCTCCCTAACTTTAATATAAATAAGAAATACCTGGATATTTTATTAAAATACAGATGCTCATTCAATAGTTTGACAATTGGGTAGATGTATTTTCCAGGTGGGATAGATGTACATGTTCTATAAACCATGCTTAGTCTAATGTAGTTAGCGAAGATTATAAAGAAAAAAGTAGCAAGGAGGTATAGTCTTGTTTTCATCATCCTAAATTTTCTTTCCTTTCCAACTCTTTAAGTACCCTATTTCCTTATGCTACTCCATGTAGGAGAGAGACTCTGAGTCAAAAGTCTGGCTCACTACTGGATAGTGGTCAGTGCTGAAGATGGATAACTCTTTGTTCCATTTTTAAGATAAATTTCTCCATAAATCTCCTGTACCATCATTTGCTCACTTGCAGGAGTGAGAATAAGTGGAATTATTTTTTTTACATAACATTTTGATATTTTCTTGGCTCTTTGAATCTAAGTGCTGCTCCCATCTAGATTCTGACCATTACCAGTCTACTTTAAAAAACAATAAGCAAACTAATATGCTAAAGTTGCTGTGGACATTTCAAGTAAAATAACTGATATGGATGCCTCAGATATTTATCTATTTGTTTAAATAAGTAATATAAACCTAAACAACTAACTCATAAAGTGGGCAATGCTACCTATTTTCTAAATGTTGCTGCATACCAAAATCTGACAGTATTCACACATTCTAGAATAAATAGTTGTTTGATTCATTCAATCAACAACCATACTGGGAGGCTATTATGCACCAAGCACTCTGTGACTGCAGCTTACCAGTTAGGAAGATAAGCATTGCTAGCAATTCATAAGAGTCAAAATTGACTAGAGATTCAGAAAGTATTTTACCTTACAAGAAAATACCAGAAAGTATTTTATTGAACTTCTTTACATTATTATTATTGTTCTTTAGTATTATTCTTTAGATTATTATTATTTATATTAATATGAATATAAATTAAATTTGTTTAAAGAATGTGTAAAGAAATACTTTTATAATCATGCTTGATTTGAAAAGATTTGTAGATAATAGCAATATAAATATATTAGAAATATTAGAGTATTTAGGAGTATATGCGTTGGTTATAATTTATAGGAAGATGTGAATGAGATGAGCTTTGCTTCAAAGATTTTGATGCCATCAAACAAGGGAGGGTATCTACATTGTGGCTAAAGTTAACCATAGGACACTAGAAACAACTATGCAGGGTCTAACATTGATTCCCAGCTAGAGTTTGCCCTCCTTATACAAATGATGCTGGAATGAGTAAAATTATAAGCAACTAAAGTAAGTATCAATAAGGGTTGGGGATACATGACAGCTGGCATGTTCTCCTCTGGTAGAAGGAGTTGGGAAAATTTGGGAGTCTGGGGCTTAAGGAGAAGGGCTTAGTGGGTAAATACAAGGTGCTGCAAGGACTTGGGAAGTGTAGTCTCCTGATCATTTCAGGTAGCTGGGATGCCTCTGTAGGTGAGGCCGTGAACCACATAAACCTAACACTTCAGAAAGGCCATCGTTGTTCAGCCCTTATACTGATGGATTGTTGAACTCTGCTGCTAGATGGTGCAGCTCATTCCCTGGTTGCTCTTCTGAGTTGGTGTGTGAGTTACAGAGAGTTGTGGCAGGTGATACATTTCTACTACTCTCTTAGTCTTTGTCATTAAGGGTCAAGCACATTTGGAGGGGAGTGATAATTTGTAAGCTGGAGATAGTATATAATTAGTATATAACATTATAAATTTATAGTTTAAGGGTTATTTGATGCTCTAGACATCGCTATTATAAATAAGTGATTCCTACTTTTAAAGGTTTTCAATATTAAATACAAACCTGTACCAGGAAAACTATATGCAAAGAAAACATATGCTGTTATTTTACACTGTACAGTTTGATTCCTAAAATCAAATAACTGGAGAAAATTAAAATGGACCCATTAGGTCAAAATGCAAACAAAAGTAAGGAGGGCTACTACTGATAATGAAATGGCAAGATGCATCAATTTCTATAAAATTCTGACTAATCAAAACCAAAACCAGGGGCATGCAAATGGAACATTTCTAGAATGTCTTTGTAAGAAGCAAAGTCAATTGAACTGAACAATGATACAGGAATAGTTAATGCTATGCCAGAACACTGCTAACTGTTTTTCATGAATGTGAAAGTATTGTTTATTTTACCATTTTGCAGATATAAGAAAACAGACTTAGAAACCTATGTTTCACAAAGTCACAGAACTTGCAGGTGGTATGATCAAGATCTGAATTAAAGAACATTTATTTGGCTATTGTGTTTGCAACACACTTGGTCACTAATATAAAGCAGAGTAGACAAGCAAACCACTGGAAATGAAATTGAAATACAGCTTCTGAAGGCTAGCTGAACTGTGGGCCATTGTGAAATGACAGAAAACAAAACCATCTTACACACTGAAATCAGAGAATGACTGTTTGGGGAAAATATCTGAAAGGCCTATTTGAAAATACTTTATAGATACAGGTTATACTACAAAGTAATATCTCAGTAATACTTTAAAGTACATTCATGATTTTGTAATGTCCTTAACCAAATTAGTTCCTTTAGTAATGAGCTTTGTAAGAAAAACACAATTTCTACATTTTGCTATTGTGTTTATTTTTCTCCAGAGGCATTACCAAGACATTATTCCCTAGCTTACTTTTAAGTAGTCACATACATCTAGTACTAATTAGGGATTATTAAAAACCTGGTGTAACTGATCATTAACTTTGATATTTTCATGAAAGATTTTCATAGTCTTTTTTTTTTTAAAGATTTATTTATTTATGCATACAAGCACTGGGGTACAGGCCAGAGGTGTGGGGGGGTGAGAGGATTCACCACAGAGAGCGG
>JAGFMF010011568.1:11078121-11193206 GCA_019455555.1 Galemys pyrenaicus | reverse complement strand
GCAGCGGGCACAGCAGGAGAGGTCTGCCACACCATGTGGGTCCCCCCCCTGGCCGGCAGCAGGGATCGAACTCGTGCTGCAGTAGCTGCGATTTGCTTCATAGTGCGTTGCTTAACCCACTGCACCACCAGGGGAGGCCCGATTTTCATAGTCTTTTACATGTCATTTATTGAAGAAAAATGTAATAGGCAGTATATGTAGTCCTACATACTGCATTTGTGATTGGATTTCCAGAATTTGGCATTAAGAGACCAAAATCTGACTGATTATATGTATCTAAAAGACTTATTAAAAGAAAGCAGCAACTTCTAAATAATAAAAAGAAACTTCTAAGATTCAAAGTTCTCAAACTGAAAGATGACTTATTTTGTACATAGGCACAAAATCTGGTACAAAGCAGAAAACATCCATTTAATAACTAGAGAGATACAAAAGCGAGAACAGTTAAATGATCCAAGTCAAAAGCATTGAATCTAAAAGTTATCAGAAAGACCTCAAACCCTTTCTTAGAATATTACTCTCTCTCCAAGATGAGCTTGGTGATGGGCTGCCTCTCTGATGCTCCTTTCCCCAAACACTCTGCCTGTCTTTTCCTTTATTCTAGACTTTGAAATATAGCTTCTGGTCAGTTGCCACTGACAAGGATTTATTCTAATCTGTTGCCCCTCTGCATTTTTTGACTTTAGAATGAGAGGTGAGTCTCTCAGGAAGCAATTCTCTGGCAAAGAGAAACATGAAGTTTCAGAGGAAGAAAAGCATTGCTAAAAATAATTGTCACAATTAAGACTGAATGAAACAATGAATAATGATCATGTAAGAGACCTTTATAAAATCATCATATCCCATGCTATAGAGCTTCTATGGTTGCTGCATTGTTCCTTCAGAAGCGATTAGATAGCTAGAGAATTACTCATGGCAGTTGTTTCTACCTTTTGTGTTGTTTAATATTCAGCTCACCTTCTTTTGGTAATTTTTTCTTTGGGAATTACTACTCCTATTGTTTAAAGCCCAGGGAGAGCTTTTTTCAAGGTTCATTGCTATTCTTTACCCAAGAGGTGGTGAGTAACTGGCATCTAGATAGTCCTTCCTTATAATCTGTGTTGTGCACAAAAATGAAAAATGGAAGCTTGTGAGTGTAGGTAACAGTCATATTTTTAGACCTTGGCATCACTTTGGATTTATCCAAGCTTTTCATGGATTCCTCTCATATAACCTTCCACTAAATTCTGCTTCTATTTAGGTTAGTTAGAGCTAGTATCTGTTTAAGCCAATGTTAAAAACCCTAATGCACTGCTCATTCAAAATTTCTACTTAGCATTCTGCTCTCTCTCATTTTGCCTCTTATAACTCCCTTGGAAATTATCACTAATCCTCAATGTCTCCTAATAAACTTTCTCTCCTATCGCTTCCCCTTCAAATCTTCCTGCTCTGACATATTTTAAATATTTGACCACAACCTGGTAACATCCTAAGAGGGTTAACTGTTCCCTATATAAGCCCCTATATTCTGAAATAAATTATCATTGTCATTAACATTACTTTTATTTGTCTTACCTTGTTACTCTTTATTCAGTAATCACACACTATTTCCCACATTATATTATGCTACTTTCAACGCTCACATTATTAACGAAACTAAAAGTCCAATCTAATAAGCTAATGTTATAATCATTTACATGAAAAGTGAACTAGTATAAAATGCAAATTGAATGCCATCAGAAACAAGTATTTTACAAATTGCCAAATGGGCTATAGCAAGTGGCTTCAAAATTAAAAAAAAATGCAAAAAGGGTCTTATTTCTCCTTATTGTGATTATGCTTAGATGTATTTTGCAATTGCTTTAGAAATAAAATTCCTACTTACATGTAAGAAAATCCACTCCAATTTCCACAAGCATAGTTCATACTGTGTATTATTATGATTTCAAAATAATTCTTTTTTAAACACATAAATTTGCTAAAAAGCACTTCATTAATCACACTACTAATATGAAGACAAAAATACTACTTTATCATCCTTTTCCCAAACAAGTAGAAAATACAACTCAGTAATTTCAATAAAAATGTTAGGTGAAGAACCACATGAATGAAAGGAAAGTGTTATTTTGGGCCTCTGTTAATATACATTGCTATTTTCAAAAATAAAAGTCTGATGATAATTAGATGAAGATGTGATTAACGTGCTATGATTGTATTATTTTATTATTAATACAATGCTATTTATAGTTTTTAGTGATCATTGATTGCTATTGTATTCTTTCATTGTCTCAGTGTGGTGCAGAGGGGCAGAGAGTAAAGGGTAGTGACCTTCTTCAGAGGGAGAGAATGATGTGTTTCAGGTGCCATTGAACTCAAAGCATGGTGCCAAGGACAAAAATCACAAACTGCTAAAAGCAATTATAGAGGACAATTCTTACTGAAATTTACAGCATATGTTGAAAAACTACATCCATACTGCCTAATTATCTCTGTAGGAGAACTTTCATCTCCAGCGACTGGAAATTTTAAATTCAAATTTTAGTATATATAGGTCAACATAAACCCAGGAAAAAAAAGTAATTGCAAAACTGGGAAATAAATTAAACCCACAGAAGTGATTTCAGCGAACAGAAATAGTGCAGAAGTGAGTTCAACTAACAGAAATAGCAACTATCATTCCAAAACAAAATTTTAAAAGCTATTATTAAATGTAATAAAAGAAATGCTCCAGTCTTCCACAGTTAAAAAAAAATTCTGTAAATGAAACAGAGGCCAGTTCACAAATAGTGACTTCTCACATTTTAAATGTCAAGTTTTACAGTCATATCTTTTCACATGGAAATAGCTTCCAATAAACCATAAAGGTCAGTTGAAGAAGAGAAGAAAAAGGTTTGGTGCATTTTTTTTTTTCAATGGCGAAAGGTTTGAGTCATTTGTAATCAGGGAAAGAATTTGGTGAGGATCAGAGGTTCATTGCTGGATCAATTTTAAAGGAGAAGTTTCTGTGAGTGAAATTTCAGTATCCAATCTTGTTTTGAAGAAAACAATTTAAAATCACTATACTAAGAATATAAGCTATGTTATTCATAAAATACTTAGATATTCAATAAACAACCTACACTACTGCAGAGAGAAGAGGAGTTGCAGCTCAGAGAAGTAGGAAGCATCTAATGGGTACTCAGCTTTGTAGGAGAATATCTGAAAAAGCCAAGATGGTTTGACGGGTATAAGAGCAGGATGCATGAGAAACTGAGGATCTCAGTAGTTAATTAGGGACTGAATTTAGACCAAATTTCTTTTTCTTCAGCTTGAGAACTAAGGCAGCTTGAGTGCATATCAATATTCTCAGAACTTGGCAGAAAGATGTCAGGTGATTGAGATCAAAGTCTTTTATTACTTTTGTTGTACTGAGTCATTGTGTTTAAAATATTCTAAATTTTATCAGTGGAGATTTCTAAATTTCAAACAAAAAGTTTCATGTATCATTAATTTAGCTGCTATTATTGATATGAGTTAACATAACATTGATAAAGGACTTTGTCAAGGCTAGACTGTATTACAAGTACTTCCTAAATGTCCTTGAAGTAGATAATGGAGCAGGAGTCCTATTTTCATTCTCTCCTAATGTTCATTTACTTAACATAGATTCCTTACCTCATATCCTGCTTCTCAGAGCAAGGAAAATGTATAGCATAAAATCACTTGAGAATACCAGCTGGAAATTGCATAGCTCGCTCTGTTTGTAAGTTTAAGGAGATACAGATATACATGGAGATAAACATGTAAGTATACAGTTACATATATGTTTTAAAATGATTATTTTTGTAAAGAGTAGAACTCTATAAAAGAATATCAAAAATCTTGCAAACCGCAGTGGTAAGTTAGACTACATTAATTATATTAATTAAAAGTATACAAACATGAAACTAGGTAATAAACTACTTATATGAATTAGGGACAGATTCTTTATGCCTATTATTTATAAATATAAAATAAAACTCATTTTTAATTAAAAAGAAAAACCATACTATCAATACATTCAAATGATCAACACTTTGGATGACAATATATCAAGAAACTAAATCAGAGCTTACAAATGAACATATTACCATAGCTATATGGTACAGGTTACTGAGATTTCTGCATTGTCTTCTCCCTTTCAGGGCTATGCTCCCTAGTGACTGCATTATATAACTTTTTTGGTTAAACGACTGCAAACCTTCCTATGACTTAAGTCTTGTAACGTTTAACTTCAACTTAGTCTCAGTTTATCAGTGGTGTGTTCCATCAGTATTTGTTCTTTTCTCAGTAGCCTAGGAAATTATGGCTGCCACTTTGTACCAGTCTATTGCAAATACAAACATTTATACTGAAATTGTGTGATATATGCAGTTAAAAGGTGGTCATTCATATGACTAGATTGTCTATATTAGCATGTCATAATAATTAAATATTTATTTAGTATAAACAGTATAATCTCTAAGAGTATATTTGTGGATTCTAAATTGTGATGTAAAATGATCACAGTGGTAGCAAGGAAGCAATATAGTCCTTTTATTCCTCAGCTTGTACCAATTTTCCCTCTGCTTCTAGACTCTTGTCCTTTCTCTTTCATCCAATAGCTATTGATTACTTAGATCCACTCCAGGCCTGTCCAATCATGGAGAAAATTACTTTGATGCACAATAAAGCATTACTTTCATAATGAGTAACCACACCTAGGATTATTTATAAAAATTGCCTATATAGAGGAAGCAATGCTAAAACAAAATGAGTGAATTTCTATCACTTAGTAGCTTAGTAGGGATATATATTATCACAGAAATTTTTTCTTGGCATCAGTAAAACAAAACTATGCTGAAAAGCAGTACTATGTCTATGTAGGATGAAAATTTATTTCTATTCTCTATTTCTATTTTCTATACATAAAAGGGAACTGTGACATCTAAACTTTTCTATTGCAAAATGGCACAATTATCAATTTACATCTGGGACTATTTCCTAGATGCCCAGTAAATAAATTAGTCAGCTTTCTCTAAGTTTTGCTGCTATCTTACTCCAAAATATCAGTGTCTTTAATATTTATTCCTATTCAAATTATATGCCAGTGGCAGCAGTTCTGCCTCTTTTCTTCTCTGTCAGCCTGGGGTCACTGTTCAGATCTTCCCTATTGACTTTTCAGAGTTTCAGGTTGAAGGTCAGCCCTGCTCAAGTCAGGGTGTTATCGTAGCAAAGGACAGGAACAGAAGCAGCAAAATCTAAGTTTCTCATTAGAAGTAGCATAAATCATACCCACTGGTGTTCTATTAGTCAAAACAAATTTCATCATTGGCAATCCAATCAATAAATAGAGTGGAAAAATGGCAGAAAGAAACCTTCTTTGCCTGCAAAGAAGTCATGGAAAGGGTGTGGAAGGAGTCAAAATTTGAGATCAATGTTACCAAAATTATCACTGTAAACAATGTGTTAGTAAAATGAATGACCATCAAATGTAATATTCTTGTCTTCTACAAGTTCCCATGGGGGCCAGAAGCTGTCTTCGGAGTCAATCAGCCATGAGAAGATTGTGACACACTCATTAGCTGTTTAGTCTTAAGCAAACCTCTGTCTCAGTTTTCTCACTTGAAAAAATAATAACAATAAAATTAGTAATAAACTTTATCTTAGGCATTGAGTGAGGTGCTTAACATAAAAATGTTGAATATCCTTTTCAAAGTTTCAAGCTACTTTGCACATTAATATGCTTTCCATCGTCCCCTCATCCATCATCTGTACACATCATTCTGCTTTGTTTTAATTCTGAAAAGTACAGGCAATGTGCAATTTAAATAGTCATTTTTAATACTATTTTACATAAATCACTCTTGCCCTTTATGGAATAAAATGACCTTATTTTGTTTTTATCATTTGTCAATTGTTTCTACAAATGCATGTGATATGAAAGTAATTAATCTGGAAGAGACATACAAAAATTTCTTAAAAATATTCTGTAGAGGCAAGCCCAACTTCTGTCATTCTTTTAAGTTGCTGTCTTTATCGTGTGCATGACTTTATTATGAAAGCAAATTATCTAAAGTAGCGAAATTATATACACTTTCCTTGAACATTTCTTTATACTGCAAGTCTTTACATGCTATTCTATTTATTTCACACTTAAATGGTGACCCATAGCTTGATTACTATGTATACTGTTAGGATATCTAAATGAAGAAAAAATGTTGTGCCTGGGACTGTTCCAGAGACAAGAGGCCACTTTTTAGAAGCTAAATCTATTTCCAAAAAAATAAAAGAAAGCTTAGAACCTTTTATTAAATTAAAATATAATTAAAATCAAAGTATTACTTGTATTCATTCAAATATTCATTGGTTAGAAAATGGTTCCTAGAATAGTGTTGCACCAGTTTGTGAAAGAGAAGGGAGAGATTTCCTTCAGTGGTTTGTGGGATGTGACAGTCCAGAGAAGTTGTATAGTGTCTGCTGACATCTATCTTTTATTCAGTTGACATTTTAAGGGAGGAGGTTCTTTTGCTAAGATCTGTTGGGGAGGAATAAGTAAAATGGGGTAGAAATGACTGCAATTTGTATTTTGGTAAGGATTGGAATATGTTGTAGATAAAGGGAGTCTTCTGATATAGCAGAGCAGGATCCCAAAGAACCAATCGGTGCTGGAGAAAATGCTAGGTCACAGGGGTTGTAAATATTGAAATTCTATGTTCAGAATCCCTTTGATATGTATGGACTGACATCAAAAGGATTGGAATACAGTTTGAAAATTTTATATTTTTAATTTTTTGTACTATATTTACTTGAAAATATACCTTGCATAGCAGAGGTCTGGATTTATATTTATATACAATATAAACACTGTACAATAATTAGCACAGTCCTTTTATATTATTTTCTCTTTAAAAGATGAATACTCATGATTGAGTAAACACATTCTGGTGAAAAGCAAAACATACAAATTGCCAGAAACTGCAATAAAGTGTTACATTTCCAGGTTCTTTAAATGTGTGATAATCTAATTAACTTAAAGTGAAAAAATACTGAGCTAATGATAAAACACTGTTGCCTATAAACATGAATAAATGTCTTTCAGACATTATTACTTAATTTTGCACGGATTTTGTTATTATGAAACTACTATTGCATCATGATAATCAAGTTTCTGAAAGAAACCTATTAAGTTTCAATTCAGTAAGAGAATTAAAGTGATGTGAGAAAATAAAACTCTATTAAGAATGTGATTGTCACATTAATTCTTCTTAAAATTTTTTTAGAGTTTAATTTAGTATTCTAAAGTATTTTAAAATAACTATCTATATGGAAAGATCATTTGCCTCACAGCAAATGTTTGTATTATAGTTCATTTTTCTGTTTCTACCAGTTTATGTTGCTAGGCTAACAGTAAGTATATAAATATCTGCTAACACAGATAAACATAAAAAAAAGGAATAGGCAACAAAGGCCAAGAACATTTATTTTCTTAAGTGTCCACTGTCACCTATTGCTTGATTTTACCTGAGTTTATGACCTGATTTCCATTAAATTCTCAGAGACCAGGAAATTACTAATTTCCATGGTGTTCTACATACCTCAAGAAAAGGTTACTTTAGTTCCTTTTAGAGGTTACTAAATGTTCAGTTGAATAAAATGTTCAGTAGAATAAAGGTTCAAATGCTCAGTTAACCTATTTTCACCTAGGAAAAAAAATTGAGGTATGTTAGACTGACTTACTTTATTATATAAGCAACAGTTTGTCTACAATGGTCCCTAAACATTCTTCACTCATGGGATGTTATGAGACTCACAGGTAAGATCTGCAATAAATGATTTCCTCAGCGCCAGTATAGGTGCGGGTCATTCCTCCACTGTTAGCAAGAAGGAGTAGGAGTTTTCCTTAGCTAAATATTTAAGATTTGATCACACTTACTTCATGCAAATTTGAAATTGTTTAAAATTGATTTTTTATATTTAATTTTTAAAGTAATAACATAGGATTTCTTATATTTCTCATTTAGTTTGTATGTGCATGTGTTTGCGTGTATGTGTGTGCACATGTTCTTTTTCTCTTTCATGTCCTTTGATCCCTACCCCATACAGCATTTTTAACCACTAGCTGCTTCTCTGGTATCATTCTTATGTTGAAGATTATTTAAATATAATAACTTATTTCCAACACTACTTCTTGTACATAATGTTTTGATGAAAATATGTTTAATGTGAAATGATGAATGGAATCACATTCAACATGAACAAAAAAGGACTGATAGATACCAGAACAGGATAGTTTGCTTCAACTTATATGTAGGACTACTATCGGCAAAATAAGGCTCCATGTTTTATCATATAAGCAACAGTTTGTCTTCATGGGTGAGGCCATACTGAGAGACAGAAAACCTAGTTAATCACCAACAAAGGCCTCACTTGGACATAACTTATTTCTTTTATATCCTTATTTCCGAAATAAATAGACATCTTACTCTAATTTGCATTATATCCTTATTTCCCAAATAAATAGACATCTTACTCTAATTTGCATAAAAGGTAAAACTAGTAACAAAATATTCTCTATTTAATTGGAAGTGAGGCCATCTTATTTGTTTCCTCAGAAATTCCTAAAATATTGCTCTTAGTTCTGCTCAACTTTGAAGTGATTTTGAAAGTTGTTTTCTCTCACTTTTTTCCTATATTTGATAACCTAGCCATAAACCTCCTCTACTATAAAGGTTCTGATGGAGTTATTCCTAGTTTATTAATTTATTCATTTTATTCAACTCTACTTTTGAACTTATCAAAGTATATTGAAAAAATATATATATTTTGAAAATATATATATGTGTGTGTATATATATATATATGAAAGTATGAACACACCTATTTCTGTCATTTTTTAGTCTCCAGAAAATGTGAAGATCTACATAACCAGGGCAGTGTTTTATTCCTTTTGCAGTAGGCATTCAAAGCAGAATTGAGGATAAGTGAATGATTAAATGATTTATTTTCATTTACATAGTTACTATTCTTGTTCAACTCTGGATGAGATTAACACAAATTTACTTCAAAAAAGATTTACTCAGCACCATACACCAACCTAGGAAATGAAGAGACCATGATGAACAAACCAGATGTGGCCTTCTCTCCCCAATGTGCCCCTACTATCTTTCTAGAGTTATCTTTCCTTGTTCCCCAATGACACTGTTCATGCCTTAAATACCTCTGTATATTATCCACTTCTGAATTTTCTTTCCATACAGATTTTTCTTGCTCTAACTATGACTTACCTACTAACTCTACCAAATAATTACTTAACATTTTAATTCAAAGAGTTACCTTTCAGAGAAGAAATTTACTTCATCTCAACTTCTTACTTATTATCATGTTCTCAAGCATATATAGGTGAAATAGTGGGTACATCCCAGAACTAGAGCTGAATCTGGATTTAAATGATTCTGAGGTAGAGATTGTGTCTAATTGCTATTTTCAAACCAGCAAAACTACGCTGACAGTTGTTAATGGAAATAATTAAAGCTTGTTTTCTGTTTTAAAAGCTTGTTAATGGAAATAATAAAATGCTACATGGTCAAAAAATCTGGATGTATCTGCTACCATTTCAAAGATACTCATTTCATAAAGCATTTGTTTTCTAGATATTTTGTATAAATCTCAATAATAAAATTAATAAAACAGGAAATTATAATAAACATATTGTTTAATTTTAATAAAAGTTCTGTTTTCAATATTAGGTTATGTTTATACCATGAATTATAGTTACAAAACAAGGTTTTGATTGTAATAAAATAGTTATTTTCTTACCTTGGAATAATCATTGTTGTATATATGGTTTTTTTATATTTTACACTTAATAAATAAGTAAACACTCACTAAGGAACTTGAAAAGCTTTTATATTTTGTAGTAAGTTTTATTTTAATTTGGACAGAAATTCAGGATAATAGTACTTTTAGGAACTTTATAATGTCTATGCTTTAAATAATGAAATTATCTTAGAGTTTTTAAAGAACTACACTATTTCTGCAATAATATAAACCTCTTGTTTTTACAAATTTAGGTATAAGGGTGTATAAAAATCAAATATATTATTTTTTTAAGAAAATATACACATTAATTAAGTCCACATAGGCATTTTTAGTTTCATTTTTAATAATTAGTGGTTAAGAATGATTTAATACTATTTGAAATCTAGAACCTGTAATATTTTCAATATCATGTTATGAATATAAAGAAAGTACATTTTTCTCCATATTTGCACATATTTTGATTAAATTTTAATTGCCATATTAGCAAGACTGTTCAATTTTTAGAAAATATATTTATTATAAACTATATTAGTAATTCTTGGGTGTCTTTAAAATCCTGAAAGAAAATAACCATCAACCTATTTGTTTAAGCTATGAATATAGCCTTCAAAAATGAAGTCAAAGGAAAATGAGATAGGGTAGGTTTAAGAAGTCCATTAATTCATTATAATATGTTATTTGTAGAGCCAAGTCATAGATCATCTTAATAGATGTTCATAAAGATGTTTGATAAAATTTAGTATGCACATTGAAAATACCCTTCCCCAAAACATACACATTCTCTTTGAAAGAGAGAAAAACTGATAGCCTATGAGTTCATTTTTTTGTGAATTACAAGACCCATTACTGGTAACAAGAAGGGAAGGAGGAATGGAAAGAAGGGTTGGAGATGGGATCAGGAAAAAAAGGACAATGGTGAAGGATAGATTTGGACTTTTAGTAGTGACTTTAATGTAGTATATACATATTTATCTCAAAGATGAACTCCTGACCTTGCATTATGTTATAATACAATGTTACTTCTATTAAAAATTATTTTACTTCAGTCTCAAATTGTTACTTTTCATATTCTGCTCTAATATCTCAAAAATATTCACTATTTCTCATTTTTGGCTAGACAAAGAGCTTGTACCACTAAAATTAAGCCTGAAAATTAACTCTCAAGTAGTGTTACTATTAGAACATTATAATTACAGGGAGAGTATAAATTATTCTCCAAGAAAATCATAATGTACAAATGGGATTTGTTCTGATTTACTGGCACCAAACAAAAATTCAATTCCAAATGTGCTAAAATGTACATGTAAATGGTAAACAAATAAAAAAACTCCCTAGGAAGATGTCTTCATGACCATGCAGTAGAAAAGATTTCTTCAACAGGGCAGCAAAATCCAAATTATAACAAATATTAGACCTTCTTGGGGACTGTAACTCATGTGCTTCTCACATAGGAAGAAACCAGTCCAGAAAGACTTCCAGGAAACTGAAACTATATGCTAGAACTCCAATTTTCTGAATTCATCCTTAGAAAGGTTTTGTGAACCACTGAGCATTAGTACATAATAGAATGTCTAGACCTTCTATTCTCCTTTAGTATTGATAGCACTTTTATGTCCAAGCAATATTTTGAGCATATTACATGTTCCTGCATTTAATCTTTACAACAATTCTATGCAATGAATCCTGTTATGATTATGTCCATTTTATAGACCAGGGAACAACACTGACACTATTAGTAACTTGCCCATTATCACACAGCTGATAAGAGGAAAGCTAGGACTCTAACGTAGGAAGCATCAGCCCAGATCTGACAATCTAGCTACCATTTTTTTCAAAAAATATGAAAGCTTTACATTCAATGTCTTAGCTTCAATTCGAATTAGGACTTGTGATGTCTAGGATTTCCTTGAGGATTAATATTCTAATGTTTTGTCACCTATTTCAGATCGACTCTTCACAAGGTCTTTAAGTTCAAATCTGCATTTCACAAAAGACCTCCTGCAAAAACCTTACAATACTGTATTCCCTTTAAATGTCCTGTTGTACTTGGTGTTTTGCATTCCAGTGTGGCTTATCATATCTTCTAATCCCTACTGTATCAGATGTGCACATTTTACTCCACAATTGTCACACAAACTTACAATAATTTATCATATTATGGCACTTGAGCTGCATTATTTCATACTTTATCTTGTATTTACCACCTTCACTTCTGTATTATTTTACATATACACATTTCAATCCACAATAAGAACATTTTCCAAGGGAAATAATTTATTTCATTATATTGAATTATTTTAAGGTTTTCTTTACTTCAATTTAGTATAATTTTGGTATGTCATTGTGTTTCTATGTCCCTTTAAACGTTAATGTGTGTTGACATGTACCTAACATAGTTCCACACATTGTTGGCAGAATAATTGTATCAGTATATGTTCTGAAGTCAATCACAAATGACTCATAGATATTTTATTAGCAAGATTAAAGGATAACTTTAGGTACTGTATTTTATTTATTATGTCCAGTTTTGTTCTTGAGAGTAAGTTAGAACTAATATAATCTATTGCTCAATGATAGTCTTTTTTTTTTAAAGATTTATTTATTTATGCATACAAGAGTTGGGATACAGGCCAGAGTTGTGGGAGGTGAGAGGATTCACCAGACAGAGTGGGGAGCAGGACAGGCAGACTGGCTGAAACACACTGCCGAGGGCAGCAGCGGGCAAGGCAGGAGAGGTCTGCTGCGCCATGTGGATCCCCTCCCTGGTTGGAGGCAGGGATTGAACTCATGCTGCAGTGGCTGAGGTCTGCTTCACAGTGCATTGCTCAACCCACTGCGCCACCAGGGAGGCCCTCAATGATAGTCTTAATGAAGAAACTGTTTATGAACAGTAGTTACCATTGTTTTCATTAATTTAGGTTTGGTGATTGAGTCAATGACCAGTTTTAGAGATGTAAAGAAAATACCTCAGGTTTTCTATCATTTGAGGGCTCATGTATTTCCCTGGTTGACAGACCATTAGCTCTATAATTCACACTATCAAGGAAGTTTGCTAATTAGCATTTGTTTACAGCATATTAAGAAGCTCTGTTAATTACTGAAAACATGAAATGTGTATTGTTTGCAGCACATGGTGTTTTAATACTTATTATCTGAAAGCATTGGAGGATGAGGATGAAGATGGATAGAAGACAATTAATGCTTCTCAATTATCAGATGTTATATGTATACTCTGGATAGGAAAATTAAGGATATTTTACAGTAAATTTTGAAAAATGTTAGAAAGAAATTTCAAGACATATTATTTTCATAAAAGCTTGTTCTTTTGAACAGTCAAGTGTTAATGGGTTTCCTTATTTGTAAAATGGGATTAACAAAATTAATTATTTGCTACATAGAAGGGAGTTGGCAAGATAATTTTAGAAATTTAACAGTGAATCTTGAACTTCTTTGAGATTGATGAGCAAAACTAACAAATATAAGAATGTTATTAGTAAGTCTACTGTTTTAGAATGGGAACATTACCTCAGCAAACACAGACAAAAAACAAAAGTGACTTACTTAAACTGAATGCTTTTTCGTAAGTAATTCTTCACATGTCTATTCCTTCACATGTCTACTTCACATTCATACTCTTTATAGCCTTTATAACAGAGTTTTGAAAACAAATATAATGGCCATCTAAATATAACATTTTGATTGATAATTATTTAGAATGTATGTATAAAACATAAGAGTTTGTGGAAAATGGTTATTTAGAATATAGACAAGTGTTAGACATTTCTTAAGGGGAGAAGGCAATCTGACAGGGTAAATAGTTTCAAAAGAAAAAAAATATTCAAAGGTTTACTAATTCAAAATTAACATTATCATTGCAGTTAATGTCCAAGGTAGCTGAAGGATTAACTTATGATTTCTATCTCTGGAAGTGAAAGTTTTGTCAAACTATCAATTTGAGAAAGTATGATGACAATATGTTCTTTAGACATTGAGGCAAATGCTAATTTTTTTTTCTTATTTTCTTTCATCAATACAAATTGTAGTAGGTTGATATTTTGGTCCCTTATCGAAAATGTCCTTTATTATTGGTAGCATTCCTTGGATGCTTTCTATAAGATTTTCTTAACTGAGAAACCCTCACAAAATTTGTGCACTTCTCTCAGGGTTCTGCATGGACTGCAGTGTTCAATGTGATCATCCATACTCATCATCCTGCACAGGCTCTCTGTCAATCTGTCTTTACTAGATGTTCAGGCATTGCATCAAATTTGTACCTAAAGGCATATCCAGGAGAACAGTATTTGACAAAATGGAGTAGGATGGATGAATAGTAGAATGTATTTGTTAGAGAAAACATCAGCTCGGGATGCTGCAGTTTTTACTATCTTTGCTTTAGGAAGCTTTTAGTGGTATTGTTGAATAATATGTATTTGACTATCATCCTGAAGCCCTGAGTAGTTTCAGAACTCAGTATTTTTTACAGTAAACTTTTACAAGGTTTTCTTTCTAGTGGTAATCTGAAATTTCTGAATGGTTGTACTGGGTTGCAGGGGTGGAGATGACATCTCTAAAAGATATAATATTAAATATGTGAGGAGAAAGAGGTTTTAAGACATGATTCCTTTTTTGTTTAAAAATCAGTGAACATACAATCATGTCAACTATATAAACAGATCAATATTTTCTGGCATTTTTGTTTTTAAGGTTTAAAACACACTGGTGATATAGTAGTAAGCAAACTTTATTATAGTTGTTCTGAAATGCACATATTTAGTTTTGTTTTCTGCACAAAATGGAAAAAAATTATCCTTATTATAAATTATGAGTTGTCAAAATAATGCAAAAGACTACTTTAATCATTCTTAATCATGGGAGATTTTTGCCCCTCAAAGGAAATTTGGAAGTATCTGGGCACATTTTTGGTTGTCATTATGTGGACAGGGTGATACTGGCATTTAATTGGTAGAAGTTTCCACTAGCTACTATTACCATAGACGCTAACCAGGCTACAAAGCACAGGATAGATTTCCCCAAACTAAGGTACAAAATTTCAATAATGCCAAGTTAGGAAGCACTGCTGTAAAGTTCTGTATTACTGGTACAGAGAGGTCATCAAAAAAGTACAAAATACAGGACTATGTACCTAATGAATGCTAATTATAAGAAAATAATAATACATATAAAATATTTAGCAAATAGCTTCTAAAAATTGCATGAAATCTCAGTTTTAATCCCAGAGAACCTTAACTAATTTTACATTCTGGATAGAATAGAAAATTAATTATTTTTCAGTGAATGAAGATCTCAACAGTGATAGGAAAATAAACTGCATATTAAATAATATATTACATAATTAAAACATAACAGGAAGCCATATTAGAGTTAACATATATGCGATGCTCTTTTGAAGCCAAACTTCATTACAGAGAATATTCTCTAATAATAAGTATTTCTATGTACTTGGGTTCATCAATACAACTTTCATGATATTTCACATGCTGGCATAAATTTTATCTCCCTTCACTCTTTTCTAAGAGCCCACTTATTAAACCAAAGGGCTTCATTCACTTCTCCCTGAATTATAACTCCAGGTATAATGTTTCATCTACTTGGAATTACTTTTCCTTTTTTTAATTAAATATTTATAAATTTATGCATACAAGAACTAGGGTATAGGCCAGAGATATGGGGGAGGGGTGAGAGGGTTCAGCAGAGACAGAGTGGGTAACAGAACAGGAAGACTGACTGAAATACACTGCTGAGGGGAGCAGCGGGTGAGGCAGGAGAGGTCTGCTGTGCCATGTGAGTCACCTCCCTGGCCGGGGATTGAACTTGTGCCGCAGTGGCTGTGGGTGCTTCATAATGTGGTGCTTAACTCCTTGCACTACCAGGGAAGCCCCACTTTTCCTTTTTTTTTTTTTAATTGATATTTCAATGGTTTAAAATACTGCATATGACTCAAACGTATAGTTATCTCCTCTCTGCATCCACACCACATAGCCTTCCATTTGCCAGGATAACTCTCCAAGTTTTGCAAGGCAGGCTCCAGTCCCTGGCCACAGCCTCCAAGCATTTCTCTCACCCAGCTTTTGTTGACTGGAATTAAGAGATCCTTACTGACCCTTCTGGTGAGGTCTGTGCTAATCTCCTCTGAACTTAGTGCACTCCTGGATAACTATCAGATTTTCACAAAAGTGAAGCATGGAATCTCTTCTCATACCATTTTGGTCAATCTCTATCTCTTGTTGCTTCCTCCTGGAATTACATTTTCATATCTACTTTGAACATTGATTTTTAAGTAGTGTCATCTACCATCACAAGGGCACCCATCTGAATTTATCTCATTTTCAGCAATAACTAAATCTACTGCTGTGGTCTACCTGTACCATCTATTCAAAATCTGTTCAAAATGGCGCAGTCAAAAAATAAAAAGGGTTTCTATGGAATAAGAATTACTTCATAGATTTAAATCTTTTTTTTTTTTTTTAACCACAAGTTAGGCCCGTATGCAGACAAAATTCTAAGTACATTGGAAACACATGTGTTCTGTGTTACATTTTGAGCTCTAAACACTATAACTTTTAGTTTACAGATTTGGAAGGATTTTTAGTTAATAATTTCATATCCTCTTACTGCATACATGATTAGTGGTAAGAGTGCCTGCCAAATCTCACTTGCATCTTGATGTGGTCAAGGTAGGAAGAAAACAATTTCTAGGTTTGAATTGAAAACCTTCTAGAGGATCATCCTCTCTCTTTTTATCCAACTTTCTTTCCTGCGCTATGCCAGTCACTCAATAGAAGATGTCAATGCTACCATTAGCGTGGATGAAAGAGGACAGAGGTTCCACCCCCACTCTATCTCCTCATCATGGCACTGTTTGTATTTTATATCAGAAAGTATAAATTTCTATTTTATTAAATTATTAAAATGCTAGTATTTATCCAATTAAAAAACTTGGTAGACTTTAAAAAACTGTACAGTTTTTGATTTATGAGAAAAATCAAATAAATTGATAAGTCTCCATCTAGCGCAATGCAATAAAATAAGGACCATACATTCCAGTATGCCCAGGATAACCCTGGATAGGAATGATATCAAAGCATAATCATTCATTGTGCCTCTTCTCACTCTCGGAAGTATCCCAGTTTGGATGATAAAGTGTGCAGTCATTTTACTGATATATTGCTATGAAAAGAATTTCTGGCAAGAATAGATAAAATAATTAGGGTTAAAATATGTGTTTGATATTCGATACCACTATTTGTGTGATATAGAGCAAGTCAATTTCTCTGAACTTCAATTATTACCAGCAGAATATTCATAAATACTCATATTATTTACTTCTCATCATTGTTGGAAGAATCAAAGAAGATAATCTGTGCTTGAAAGAGCACTGACAATGATGAATTACTGTGAAAATATCCAACTACTAATAAGCAAGCACTATGAAATGATGCCATTTTAAGGAATGCAGAAGTTTTCAATGAACAAATTTCTTTTATTCAATCAATATATCATTTACTACAAGGGTGAATAAAATATGCATAAAGATTTGCTGCTTATTGAAGACTGGATTATACTTACAAAAAAATAAATCAGGCCTATTGAATAGCTACTCTGGGTTGTATGCCCTTTGAGAGACTGAATATCTAGTCATCCAAGGAAGAAAGCACAGTTCCTCCCTCCCTCCCTCCCTCCCTCCCTCCCTCCCTCCCTCCCTCCCTTCCCCTCCCCTCCCCTTCCCTTCCCTTCCCTTCCCTTCCCTTCCCTTCTTTTCTTTTCTTTTTCTACAGCAAACCTAAACTGTAGGTACAGTACTTTCTGCCCATGGAAATTGCAATTGTACCTCTTCCACTTTTTTATTTTGCCTCTTTATCCTTTTCTTCTTTCTCCACTTCCTCCTTCCCCTTTTCTCTTCCCTCTATCAGGCTTCACCTTATGTTGCTCTTTTTAATGGGGGGTGGGAGGGGACCCATTAGTGATATCCATTCACTTCTCCAGGTAGTCCACTATTCATCAAGCACAGCCTAACAGGAAGTATTAGCACTAACCAGGTGCTAACTCACTAGGCGCTAAGAGGATTAATATAAATAGCTATACTCAGGGTTCTCAAGGAACTTAGTCTAGAGGGATAAGGAACTAATACTAATTACAAAATACTAAATATTAAAGTATGATTGAAAAGTAGATACATGCTAGCAAAGGAACTCAAACTTTCAAACAGATTTGAGAGACTGAATCCGGTTCGCTAAATTAATGACATCAGACTTGAGATCTGAAGAAAGCTAAATGAAAAGAGTAAAGAGATAAGAAATGAGGTAGGGAACTTGGCAGGAAGGATGGTCCACAGGGTCAACAACATGTGCAAAGTCTATATTGAGAGAAAGAAGATAATGTGTTCCAAAAATTGACAGATGTTAAATTTAGATGGAGTTTGATGAATGCATCAAAAAGATGTAGCATATATACACAACGGAATAGTATACAGCAATTAAAAATATTATCTCATGCCATTATGACAACATGGATGGAGCTGGAATGGATTATTCTAAGTGAAACAAGTCACAAGGAAAAGGATAAACATCTAATGGTGTCACTTATGTGTGAAATATAGAGAAAACAAACAAAAGCTCAAGAAAAAAGGGGATGGAGAAGGGTCAAACCAGGGGAGGGCAGAGCATGGGACTATGCTAATGTTTCAGGAGTGATACAATGGTGGGAGAATTACTTAAGGTGAGAAACCAATTACTGTTCAAAAATGAACACCAATGTAAGAAAACAAATAAATTTAAATAAAAAGAAAAGAAAAGCTAGATGTTAACATGGGAAAAAGAAAAAGAAAAGGAAGGAGTCTAAAGCAAAATTGAGAGGACCATGATATGAATCTGCAGATGAGCAAGAAACAAATCAGGTAGAAACTGATGGACCACAGCATGGGTTCCAGTCTTTTTCTGAACACAAAGAGAAATCACTGAAAGTTTTCAGCAAAGGGTCACATAACTGAATTGGAACTTTGAAACAATAACTCTGGATACAGAATGATAGCTGGGATAAAAACCCATTTAAAATCCATTACCCATAGAGCAGACTTGATAGATTGTTTATTTTTTATTTATTTTACATTTTTCCCTTTCATTTATATATATTTGACATCAATTGTAATCCCCATGTATTCCCCATCACCATATCACCAGTGCACCATCACCTCAGTCCCCTGTGCACCCATCTTCCCTCAACCTTTCCCCTCCCCCCTCCCCACCAGTGTCCCCAATTTGTCCTTGTCTTTTCATTTTTGTTTTTTGTGTCTTTATTGTTATTATTATTATTATTGTTCTTATTTCTTTCCTTGATTCTTATTTGTTTCCCTTATATTCCTCCTAGGGGAGGAACCATCTGGTATTTTTCTTTTGCCTTCTGACTTACTTTGCTGAGCATAATCCCTTCCAGTTCCATCCATGTTCCTATGACTGCATCTAATTTTTCTTTTTTGATTGCTGAATAGTATTCCATCGTGTATATGTACCACAGCTTCCCAATCCACTCATTTGTTTTTGGGCATTTAGATTGTTTTCAGGTCTTACCTATTGTAAGGAGTGCTGCTATAAACATAGGGGTGCAGGTATTCTTTTGAATCGGTGTATTTGTGTATTTTGGGTTTTATAGATTGTTTAAACCATTTGTTTATTTTCTTCTTACTCTCCAATATTTTCCTTCCTACTAATTCATTTCTATTATTTCCTTTATGATCAGGTTTAAGAATATTCATAAGATTTAATTTAAAATTAACAATCTCTATTTACCATGTTTCTCTTTCTTTGAATTCCTTCAACATTTGCAACATATTTATAATACATTTTATTTCATTCTATTTTTATGGATTATTTTTTCAAACTAGATATTGCTTCTCAATGGCAGAGACCTACATACAGATTTTAGAGCAAAAATAATTTGCATAGATCAATTATATATTTAAGGTTTGGGTCCTCCTATTACTAATAACTGACTTCTTACTTTCATAAATTGTGTTTTCTGTAAGTTTCACAGCAGTGAAATAATCTAAAAATAAAGGCATTACAAAAGCTTATTTATAGCAAGTGCATAATCAAGCTAGTGTAATCAGCAGAAATTGGCAATGATCTAGACATACTTTCCACCTCTGCATGTTATTTCCATAGAAAAGGATACTTTTTGTGTGACCTCTTATAAAAATTGTTAATTTCAAAGTTTCAAACATTTCAAAGTTTGTTTTACCTTTCATGTAGTGGTTATAAGAAAGAATTTTCAATGAATAAATTTAGAGTAAAAGCATAATATGTAGTCCCAGTATTAACAACATTTAGAATCTAAAGTCAATGAAATAGAAAAGGACATGCCTTTTAAATTTTTATTTTTATATAACAAATTCAAAAACATCTTTGTAAGGAGTTTTACATGATAGAAATTGTGTTTTCTTCCAAAAGGATTTAGAGTAGTTTATAGCTATATCCACAAGTAATGTGGTTCAAAATGCAATCAATTCTACTTTTTGACAGAAGGCTTAACAATTTTCCATTACATATCAAAGTCAGGAGACTAGGGATATAAAAGGCATATATTTTCTTTTTTCCACCACTGTGCAAAGAATGTGTTACCGACTGAAAAGTGTAAAATCAACTAAGGTAAGTTACAGCCAAGATTACTCTTCTGTATAGTACCATGAGGTATGCTGTGATGGGTGCTTGGAAGGCAATAATAGTAACAATGCATTTACATCTCTGCACACCCAAATTAGATGTCAAATACTTTTATGTGCTCAGTTATTATATCTCCAAACATAAGATAAAGTGTACTTATCAGGTATATGTGCTCAAACAACTACAGTGATCTGGGAATGAGAAGAAACATCACAGGGGAAAGAAGACAATTCAGAAATATGCTCTACGACCTAGAAACACAGCTCAGATGAGGTCAATGCCACCATAGACTACATGAGAAGATACGGAATTAATAAAGCCATAAACTTTAAAGAAAATAGAATAAAAATGGGGCTAGGAAGGCACCCCAAATAAGTACATATACTTGACAATCAGATCTATGATATGCTTTGATCATAAATTTAAAAATTGGAACTGGAGACTTTATTTACAGTTAAGAAGAAGGTTTTTTGTTTATTTTTATTTAATTGCTCTGGAGTAATGAAAACATAGGACTCTAACCCCAAGGAAAAATATGTGTGTGTGTATTAGTTATTAGTCCATGTGATAAATGCTTTATTTATTTATTTATTTTAAAAAGCATTATTTATTTATACATACAAGAACTGGAGTACAGGTCAGAGGTCCCGGAGGTGAGAGGATTCACCAGAGACAGAGTGGGGAGCAGAACAGGCAGATCTATAGAGATACACTACTGAGCGGAGCAGCGGGCAAGGCAGGAGAGGTCTATTGTACCATGTGGGTCACCGCCCTGGCCAGGGATTGAACTCATGCTGCAGTGGCTTTAGATAGCTTTGTAGTGCCACAACTTAACCCCTTGTGCCACCAGGGAGACCTGCTATGTTTTTAAAGCGAAATTACCTCATGAAACAAATTTTGCTTTTAATGGAACATTTCTTAGGTTCATTTTATGTTAATAAAGTGGATGTATCATTGAACTAATTCAAAATGCATTTTCAGGTGTTCTGTTAAAGCAATTAGGAAACTTTGTCAACATAGAACATTTAAGAAGGAGAAGCTAATCAAGATCCTACACTCTGATTTACTTTCAAGATTCATGTTAGAGTTTTAGTATTTTAAGCTATATTTCTGATCACTTAGTTATTCCACACATTATAAATTTTAGCTAAAATTCATCAATTAAAAGAACACTTTCTTATTTTATATGAATTTGAAAAGAATGTAAAGTATATACTTAACAATTTTATGCTAACATTTTTTTCCCCAGAAAGCTAGAGTATATTTCATAACATATCTGGAATTCTTGCTCTTTAATTCTCAGGTGTACTATAGTCACATGAGTAAAAGCACCCTGGCTAGGTTTTCAATGGTTGATTTGCAATTAGTCTAGGAATATTTCTTTTTTTTTTTTTAGATTTATTTTTATTTATGCACGAGCACTGGGGTACAGGCCAGAGGTGTGGGGGGTGAGAGGATTCACCACAGAGAGCAGGGAGCAGAACAGGCAGATCAACAGAAGTACACTGCTGAGGGGAGCAGTGGGCACAACAGGAGAGGTCTGCTGCACCATGTGGGTGTCCCCCCCGGCCGGCAGCAGGGATCGAACTTGTGCTGCAGTGGCTGTGGTTTGCTTCATAGTGCGTTGCTTAACCCACTGCGCCACCAAGGGAGGCCCAGTCTAGGAATATTTCTATCCATGCCAATGGTTTTATGAAAGACAGACAATGGAAGTTGGCAAGGTAGATAGAGCTTTCTCTGCTACTTGGCTAGACAGATGACTTTGGTCATATATAGGAAGAAATTTATGCCTTAAATTATATGGTTAAGTTCTCATAAATAAGCTTTTTTAAAAATTAGCTTCAATAAGAACATTTACAGATATAGCTTTGGGAGATTAGAGATAATTAGCAGTTTGAGAAAAATGATTTAAGAACTCTATAGCTAACAAAGTAGTCCTCTAAGACACAAAGTTTAGGAAGGCCATGCTAACTACAGCTAGAGTAGGGGGATCAAATAGTTACATAGAAAACAGTTTTGATTTAGATTTTCAGAGTGCTTATCAAAACATGATTATTGATCCATGATTTCTCCCTAGATCCATTTCCAGTCTATAATCTTCTCATTCTCTATTCTTTCTATGAGGGAGCTTATTCAGTTCTACAGTCTTCTCTCTATGTCGATGACTCACAAATCTCTACTCTTAGTTTGGACCAGATTCTACTGGTAATATATCTGGATATTCTCAGGAATGTGGATATACTTAATAAATAGACTTGGTTCTGAACTAGTGGCTTACCCCAAACTCTCTTTTACCTTAGAGAAATCATTCTCCTTCATCCTTGTGATCCTTAACACAATTCAACAGAGCACATAACCCAGAATTGTGGGGATCATTCTGGATATCCCCCTCTTATTTTTTTCATTTTTCCCTCTTCATTTCCATAATTTGAAGCATGTACTCTTTTCAGTGGGCATTCAACACACAGCCTGTTCTTTTAGTTTTATATCACACTAATGCATCCACCAAATTACTGATGGATTTTATTTCAATAAAAGATGTTTCAGTAAATTACTACCCAAATTAACACCTTTCAGCATCTCATCTAATTGCAGAATCAAAACAACTATTTTACATTTAATAATTTGTAGATTTAATCATATGTATAGTCTATTTTTTTAAGCTACATCTACAATGTTCATTGAACTATAAGAACTCATATTAGGATGTTTAATTTTTTTGGACACTATTAGTGTTTAAACCTAATCTCTAAATTGTACATAAAGACTTTTAATACAGAGGGATATGAAAAGAGTTTTCCATTCAAAGTAGACACTTAAATATTAGTTATATGAGATCAAATAATATAGTATAAGCCCAGTGCCTTTCCACTCAACAGAGAAAGGAGACTGCTAGATAGATCATGGCACATAAAGCTAATATTAATTTCATAGGATAATGCTCTCTTATTTGATCCACAATCAATTTGCTTCAAATTAAGAGTGTAGCAGGGGCTGTAAGTCACAAAGGTAAGTCACTTGAGGATCATGAAATTAAAGAAATAAGCAATTTATTAAACATAACTTTTCCCTTATTTCAAAATCAAAAGCACAGTGTTTAATATAAAGTGGGTATGCCTACTGGAAAATTTAAGAGTCTTCTTTAGGATTTGATTGTGGAACCAGCTTCCTATAGGGGACAGCTGGAAGATAAGCTTTTGCCTGAATTTCTAGGTACATGATTTAAGAGATGGTAGATATATTCAGACACTTGATGTAAAAAGTAAAGTTATTAAGTTATAAAGCACTTGCTTTTTATGAAAAGACATTCATTTTAGACACATATAGAGAAAGACTAGACTTGAACTAAAAGACAAGAGTCTTTGTCTTGAATTCAGGCAGAAAGAATGATTACTGCTGATTAATACACATGCTTTAGAGACTAACCTGAGGACACAACTAAGAGGATCCAAAAGGAATGACCAGGAATGAGAAACTGTATCTTATTAGAAGCACAATTTAATTCTGTGCCTCTCAAAGCGAAGTAATTTTGTGTCATCATTTTTTTTCCTGGGTTGTTCTAGGTAAGAAACTACATTTTTAGAGTTGATATTTCTTCTTCCCAAAAGGATAGTGATCAATTTAATGTGATAGGAAAGAGGAACTCCAGAAATTTAAAGTTCATTAATAAGTGAATTGGACTTTTAATTGACATAAGTTGATAATTATTTTTTTAAAAAAAACTAAACACATTTCTACAACTATATGCTATCATCAGAATAACAGAATACAAGCAGTAAGTGCAGATTTCCCTATACTGGCTCAGATGTTGCCTAAAGTAAAAATTTCCACTTAGAAAGAAAAACAAAAAAGGTCAGAAAAATTTTCTGTTAAGGTAGCCAAGCAGAGGAAGAACATTAAGTTAAATGGAAAAGAACAGATAGATGAAAAACTTACCAGTGTCATTTGGAAAGCACTACCCATTCATTCAATGAAATTAATAGTAGAAATGTAAATAAAATCTATATTCCTATGTAGCAATGATTATTTTGGATCTACAAGCAGCACTTTTTAAAAATATCTTTGGGGTATTTTCAAGACTAAGAACCTCACTTTTATTTCACTGAATCCCATTCCTTCCCAAACATTTTTCATAACTATGACATTCAACACAATAATACAATACTCTTAGCATTCTTCTAACTTTATTTTTATATTTTTATCTATTTTTTTACATTTCTCATCTTGATATCTGTGGACATGGTAGGCGTAATAAGTTAAAATGATAATTTCAGATATTGAGTTGTCTATGAAAATATATAAATTATAGTAAATGGAGTAGACAATGTAGGCAAGAAAGCAGAAGATTATATTCTAGCTTGGTTTCCCTGGGAAGAGAAATTGGAGCACAGCACATAACAAGGGGGCAGCAAATAACTTGCGTGTCCAGAGCCTCTGAGCTAGGGATAGTCTTGGACAATGTGAAGCATATCCAGATTGCAAGCACTACTAAATGGTGTAAGAAGGCCCTGGAATTGAACATGCAATAGTGGGTAGGGTATTTTCAGTATAGTACAGAATATAAATCTTATTCTGGGTGAGAGAAAGAGGCATCAGAGATTTAAGAACAGGTTAAGAGCATAATCTCTCCCTCTCTTTCTTTTTTTTTTTCAAATGAACACCATGGCAGGGGTGGAGCAAGGCAGATCAATTAAATCAGAGGGTTATGTAAGTAATGATGGATTATGTCCAACTGTGATATAATGACCTAAAGGTAGGCTTTGGGTATAGAATTAAAAGATGACTGTGTATACATAAACTGAGGATCTGATATATTTAGAATGTGGGGAGAAGAGAAGAATCATAACGGACATCTAGAGTTTCATTTGTAAAACTGCATAAATAGGTATTCAATTTATTATTATGGAGAAACTTGGGTGTGGAGTAAGTTGGAGACTGGTGTGTGGAAAGTGAAGATTTTGGTTTTGAACATATAAGATTAAAATGCCTCTTAGGTATCCAAGAAAAAGTGCTGTATAATCAGTTTGAAATATGAATCTTAACAGAAACTAGGCATAAATTTGGGATGTATTAATTATGTAATTCTTCAGGTAGTAAAACAGCCTATTTCAAATTTTTTATCTATATATTAACTATAAAATATTCTCTCTTAGTACTTTCATTCTACTTCAGTTTATATTCTCCACTTTTTGAAGAAAACTATATTAACCTTTGGACATTAGACATAAATCTGATTATATTACACATAATTAACAACCATAAGATACAAATTCCTGCCTAGATAAGAAATAGTAAGTTATATTCCTTTTCCAGGTCTGTAAATTTAATTCCCTTTTACTATTATTCTATCCCTTCTCCCCAAAATATAAAAATAAGAAATGAGAAAAATATATTATCCGCTGTTCAGATCAAATACCTTAAGTATAAAAAGCAAAGTTAATTATTTTTTGCATCAAATAGTAACTTTTTTGACTCATGTAGTGTTCCCTGAAAACAGAAGTAAGCTTAAATAAAATAAAACACTATTAAATATTTTCTAAATGCCTGACTCTGTTAGCACTGAGGAACATAGATTAGAAAACAGGTTTATTCTTAACTGTATAAATTTGTAGAGAAAAATAGTCAACCATATATAACAATATTCCATAAAAATATATATTATAAACATACAAATAATGTAATTGGTTAACTAAAGTATAGCTATTATGGTGGTGATGGCTTTTAAAAAAAAGACCATATCCAGATATATGCAGAAATTAGAAGACTAATGCAAAATAGGTAATAAGCTTGACTTACCAAGTGGTTGACCTGCGATGATTCTGGCATTTTCTCCAGCCACTGCAGCTCTTGCATGTCGTTCACTCATGTACTGTACAAATGCATAACCTTTGTGAACTGAACATCCAACTATTTTTCCATATTTTGAAAAAATGGCTTCAATATCAACTTTCTTGACAATAGCTGTATTCAGATTGCCAATGAAAACACGGGAGTTGATGGACTTTGGGTCATTCTTATTGGTGACATTGCTGGTCTGTGTTTTGCCAGTCATGGTTGGCTCACCTTGTTTTAATCCTAAAACAACAACAACAAAAAACCATAGTCAAAATGTAAATAATCAGATAGAGTGAATATGACTGACTTCAAACAGTTTTTCAATTGTTATGCAACAGGTAACTTCAAATCCCTAAGTACTAGTGATTTTCTTGAGAAGAAAACTGGTAATAAAAAAAGTGAACAGTTGCATTCAAATGCAGTGGAAAACATTTATAATTACTTAACAAAACATTATAAATGAATTATTGATTTATTTATCCAAAATTTAGCTCTGCAGAATAACCAAAGTCTTTGGACTTGCTTTTATTTTTGAGGCTATCAACTTTTCAGAAGCAAGTTGGAGGAATAAGCCATCTTATTTTATCAACAAAAAGAAAATCCATAATGATTAAGAGCTGATGATGGAGTATATTAATGTAACCTCCATTTGCTGTTGAGAGCATGCAATTTTATTTCTGTAATTTCTATAATAAATAGACATAATGGCTATTTCTTTATTAGAACCCTTTTTATCAGAAACTAACAATTCTATTAAATCCTGTGGAAGAGGAGAAAAAAAGCATTAAAATTAGAAATTTAGTTAGAAAACTTAAGAAAATCATGATTTTGAAAATAAGGGATTTAGACAGAATTAATTCTGTACATTAACTTTAATTGAACCAATAACACATGTCAGTTTCACACATACACAAAAACAGATGTGTAGCTAATTTTCAGCAATGATCAGCAAATTAATAGAGTAGGCATCTGTGTTGAAATTTCTATTCTCAATCTCATTTTTAATTCATTTAACTAAAGGCTCCTGTGTTGCCTAAGGACTGCTAGTATTTCTGAAAACTGTTTTCTGAGCTTGGCAGGGTGTTTAATCGTGCTTAATTAAACTCGATGAAACTTTTATTTCTTAGTACTCTAGTCAGCACTTACAGTTTTATTTTTAAGACTAAAAATTTATTCATTAATTTATTTATAAGCATCTATTTTATTATCCAGGCATCATCATTTAAAGTGTCTAATAATTTAAATAAAACATTATGTTAAAACTAAAATTTCTATAAGGGTATACTCTTTGACATTGATGATCATTGTTGAACATTAGTTAACTGATATATTTTCAGTGACAAATATAGTTTTTATTAAAACTCTATTTTAAAAACCTATAGCTATAAAATAATTAATAAACACATTTAAAAATAATTCAAAATTACATTTCTAAATTGAACATCAATGTGGTGGAAGTTAGAAGCATGCAAATTGGATCAACTTGAAAATATACTCACTATGCATTTAATCCAGCTATTTCTCAAATCAAGACCAACCAAGAAACATACAAATGTTTAAAATTAAACTGTTAAATATTGTATCTTAGAATATTAAAACTTTATTCTTTGAAAATGTTGGATACTCAATATTATACATATATCTTTATAATGAAGAACAGTTTTAGAATTGTTCATTTATATTGAAAACTAAAATAATGACATCTTTAAAAACAAGGATTGTACTGCTGCCTTGTTTTGTTTCAGACTAGCTACATTAAAATGGCTTTTTCATGAATTATTCGATTATGACTGAAGGAAAGGCAATCTGATTTTTTTTTTTAATTTTGTGATCTGAGCTGTTACATACCTCAAGAAACTGAAAGGAGAAAAATCAAGGTGTATGTATGTATTTAAACAAAATTTTTACTTATTTATATAATCTAGTATATTTTATCACACTGATTGAAAAAATAAATGAAAGATGCATCTTTTGGCTCCACAATAAATTCATGGCTACTTCTCTTACCACTCCAGGCAAACAACGGTAATCCAATCTATAGAAATACTATTTTATCTTTTCTCTTATGTGATACAGATTTTCAGAAAAATCATAGATTCCTTATAGAATTAACAATTATCATGTTTGAAATTTTATTTCTGGACAGGGATAAATTGGCTAACATGCAAACACAAGCGCTGCAGTCCTCTGACTTACCTAGCCTAGTGGTTTGTCTTTGACAGTGACCCTGAGTCAAACTCAATATGAGGATACAATACTCTGAATTCTCATTGTAAATGTCAACACACTTTCTCTGACTCCATTCTTTTACTCTCTGTGAATTATAGTCAGAACTCCAATGCCAAATTTCCAGGTGTATAATTCTATTTTGTTACCTTAAATTCCGTATGTATCTAATATCTTGCACAACATTCTACCGGCTTATAGTAATACATTTTATTATAATAGATCATCATTTCAACATCCTCTTCAAAGTCAGCTCTCAACACGTTGCCAAACTCATTGTCTTCTCTATTATATCAATCTTCAGTTAGTTGAAGAAGAATTTTCACTTCAAACATGAAGGAATGACAATGTTTAAATTGACGTGCCTGACTCAATCTGGTTGATATAAATGAAACAAAAATTGAGGAAGAGGAATACTTTCAAATACATTTTAGGAGACTAATATCACTCTGATCTAAAAGCACAAAGGGAAGAAAACTATGGACCAATATCCCTGATGTACATAGATGTAAAAATCCTCAATAAAATCTTAGCAAACCAAATTCAACAATGTCTTAAAGGATTATATATCATTACTAAGCTGATTTTATTTCAGGGATGCAAGGATGGTTCATATTTGTAACACATCATTATAATTCACAATATCAAGAAAGAAAAAAAATCATAAGATCCTATTAACAGATGCATTTGTCAACATTCACCAATCATTAAAGATAAAAATTCTAAAAAATATGGATTAAAGATACCTCAACATAATACAGGCCATCTATAAAAAAAAAACATAACTAGCATCTATACACTTCTTCTTCTTCAAAAAAAGTACAAACACCAAAAGGCTCATAAAAAAACATTCACCATCACTTATATTTAGGGATGCAAATCAAAACCATAGAGCTACCAACTAACATCAGAGGATGGTCCATATCAATAAAACTATCAGGAACAAGAATTATAGGTCGGGTATGGAAAAAAGGCAATGTTGGTGGGAAAGTAGGCTGGTCCAGTTCCTGTGGTAAATAGTATGTAGGTTTTTCAAAATTTTAAATATAGATCTGTCATATGATCTAGTAACTCCTCTCTAGGTTCTATCAGAATAATACAAATAACACTTGTTCAAAGGATATACAAATTTCACTGCAGTACTATTTATAATAGCATGTTATGGAAACAACATGAGTGTCAAACAAGAAATGAGTGGATTCAGGAGATAAAGAGTATATGCACAATGGAATACTACTCTTTGTAGAAAAAGGTGAAGTTTTGTGACATCATGGATGGGGGACCAGTCTGTTAGAAGAAGGCAAATACAGGTACTTTCATTTCTGTGAGGAATATATAAAAAGAAAAGAAAAAAAACAGAGGAACAGACAAAATTCAATCAAAACAAACCCTAGAAATCTCACTGCAGAACTGAGGCTATGAAAGGAGAAGGAAAGGAATAAAATGGGGAAGGAGACCCAGTTTATAGAGGATTATGTAGTGTAAGATTATGGCTGCTTTTTTAATGGCGGGTTTGGTGTGGAACACACTTCTGAAGAGGAATAAACCTTTATCCCTAAATTATATACAGTGTTGTAAACGAATGTTAACCCACTAAAAATAAAATATTTTTTAAAAATTAGGCAAAAATGGTATTTAATTCTATAGCTCAATATGTAATATAAAAATTTAATAAATTATTCTAAAAATAGAATACAATTATATTAAAAATAAGTATGCATTAATTTTGTATAGCAAAAAATGCTAGCCAATGTCTTAAATAGCACAAACTAGATTTGAAAGGATCATTAATTAATAAGCATTTTTCTGACTGAGATTAACTAGTTGATTAGAAAGTTTAGGAGAATAAAAATCTTGAACTCCAACATATATCTTTCTGGCAGAAGATTGATTTCATGGGAGTGATTCTAAAGACTGTGCGATGGCTGTTATTGAAAAAGACATTTATATGCAAACTTTTCTCTTTAAGGCTTCTTCTTCACACTACTGGGAAAACCTAATCTTATCTTTCTTCAGAGGTGAATGCAATGTTTAAATCTACATACTTTATTTTCCGTGCCTCTCTTCATAAATTCCTTAATTTACCTTTTCCTTCTTCATTTCAACTTTCCTTGTTTAGCTAAGCTACTTAAGATGGCTCTGAAGCCATGTGGCAAGTTACTGAGTTTTGTTGGGCTTATCCCCTGTATACAGATGCTATACATCTTAATTTTTTCTCTTATCAATATGTCTGATGTTTGTTTATTATTTGTCATTCAAGAAGAACCCAGTGGAATATGGGGTGATTTGCTTTGTGCCCTAACAGGAGCAAAATTAAATAAATATATAAGAATAGCTAATGTGACAAATGTAGTTACAGAAAGTTAAAGATTTTGTACTTTTTAATGACACACTTGTAAATCATCATATGTGATTTATGTTGCTATAGCAACTCAATATTTTAAATTTAATTAAGAATGTGAAATATTAATAAACATTAACTTATTTAAATTACATTAGGAAATACAAATTAGTAAATGATTCAAATTTTGTAATAAGGGGTAATGCTGTTAAACTATCTTTTGGGAAAAATTTAATGAAATGCTACATATCCTACCGTTATTTGACTCTGAGTAATGGTCTATGAGGCATCATTACCTAGGCGTATATGGAGTCAGACTCATCTCTATGGAAATTTTGACCAATCCGAAAGAACACTGGCTGGTCCAGGTCAAGCATTAAGAGTAAAGTAGGGAACCAATATTCAGTACACATCTTTTATTTGTTTGCATTTTAGTCAGCTAAAGTTGCTCTAAAGTAATGCCACCAACTGAGTGGATTAAGTGGCAGACATTTATTTCTCAGTTTTGAAAGCTGGAAGTCTAAGATTAGGTTGCCAGACAATTCAGGACTTGGTGAATAGCACACTTCCTAGCTTACAGATGGCTACATAACATACTGTAACATTATAAGGAAGAGAGAGAGTGAACTCTGAACTCCCTTCCTCTTCTTATTAGGACACTGATCCCATCATGGAAATCTTGCCCTCATAACCTCAGATAAATCTAATTAATTTCCAGAGACTCCATCACCTAATAGTATCACATTCAGGGTTAGAGATTCCACAAATAATATTTTAGTGGCACATTTAGTTCTATGAAAGTGGAGGAGATTTGAGATTTGAAGAAGTGGAACAATTTTTCTCTGAGCCATTAGAATTAGTGATTGGTATTGTACATATTCTCTATCAGGGATCAGGCAAAGAATGCCCATCTAATCACTACATCAATTCAAACAATTCCAATGGAATTGTTTATGAATACGAAAAGGAAGTATCAACTTAAAAGCAAAATTTAAAAATTCAGAGATAAAAATCATATGGAGGTATAGCTCATGGCTATACTACTAGATGCTAGTCACTTTAAGGAATTATACTGAGGTCCTCCCATTCTCTACAACCAGAACAAATTGATGTAATTCTAGAAAATTTTGCATGTGCAATATTCTTAAAATCTTTCTTCTCTAAAAAACTGAACTGTTAGTCATACAACTTGTCTGAAATGCTGATGGCAATGACTCTTCCAAGATAACTTTCAGTTGGTCAATGTGACCTAAGCAGATTATTTTCAGTTCTATTGAGAAGTAGACTCAACAACAATTAGATTCTTTCTATATGACTGGAGAAAACATCAATGTCAGTACCCACTTGTAAGATAAGGGTTTGGGGAACTGGAACAACTAAGAAACAAGCTTCTTCTGAAGCACTGGATTCACTGTTACTGGCGGTGCTATATTATGCTATTCGGGATCAGACACAATCCTGTGTCACTGACTGAACCATTATTGACAGAGGCAGTGGAGACCATAGACCATGAGGCACTGATACCTTGGTTTGTGGCTAGCCAACTACATGCAAGACATATATGAAAAGATTCCTTATTGGACTGGCATCTGGCAATCACAATAAAGCACAGAAACCACTTCATTCTCTGTTGATTGCCTTTAAGTTCACATTTATATATTTATTTGAAGTTGTAAAAACACTTTCTAAATTTATTTATTTTAATTCAACTTTATTGATTTGGCATTTTTTTACCTGACTATATCATTTTGGGAGCCCACACATGTGTACATGCCTCACTCACCCTCCACCAAAGCTAACTGAGTGCCAATATCCCATCAGAGTACTTTTTCTTTTCCCCATCCCTCACCCTCTCTGGTAACCAGTGTATTTTTTACAGTCTAAAAGTTATTTTTGTTTTGCTTAGCAAGTTAGTTTTCTTTGGTTATTTATATTACACAAATGAGTGAAACCATCCTGTAACTGTCTTTCATTTTCTGACATTACACTTAGCATAATCACCTCAAGACGTATAAATGGAAACACCATGTGATTCAGCAATACTATTTCTATGTATTTACAGAATGAATACGAAAACACTAGGTATACACACTGCTGTATCAATAGCAGTGTTATGTACAATAGCCAAGATGTAGAATCATTCTCTTTAATACCTGTCATAAACATCTCTAAAAGGGGTTCTGTTCTACTTAGGGGATTTTTAATTTTGAAAAAGACTTTCATTAAATCATTAAAAAGGTCTCAAAAACAGCTCTGCAACACTTACTTTATATTTAACAGGCACAAAACATTTATTATATACCTGCTTTAGCTTTAAGTGCTTATTAAATATTCATTCACTTACAGTAGTAAAGGGAGGGTTCTACTTCTTTCTATCATCCTCTGAGACCTGGAGTATTTCCAGAAAAGAGTTCCGAGTTACTAAAGGGAGACACTAATCACGATACTGCTCAAAGCTTCTACATGGAAAGACTCTTCACCACCATAATTATTCACGTTATGCTGAAGGAAACAGTCATAAACTGCTAAAATTTAGCCTATGATTTATATTAAGAGAATGTCAGATCATGCAGAATCTTGAGAATGCCCATGAAATGTTGTGATAGTTTTTCCTCAGAAATTATAAGATCTGCCAATTTACCAATTTCAACTAGTGTTTCCATGAAATAATATAAAATAGAGTAGTAAACATAAATATGAGATGCTCTCACTAATATGTGGAATAGGGAGAAACCCAATGAAAGGGTCAAGAAAAAAGTCAAAACTAGCACGATGGACACAGAACTGAGGCATACAGTAGAGGGAGCACAAAAAGTGGAGAGGTGAAAACAAGGATTATGGTGATAGTTTGCATGATATGGTGGTGGGTGTACTATGGAGACTATAATGATGTAAGAAAGAAATTAATAAATAAAAAAATACAAATCTTTTATTTGTATACAAATATGTATTTGTATTCGCCTATTCTGTGAATGGTAATGATAGGGCATAATTTATATTAATGAAGTCTAATAAGGTAAATACGAAGAGTCAAAGTAAAAGCAACACTATATTCATTTCTAACTGATTTATTAGATGAGGTCACAATGGAGAAACTGTAAGATGACTGATCTTGTGTATTTGTTGGAATAAAAGCCTGCTCTATCCCACATATGCTTCCTGAATAAAATATCTTTTTCCATTTTAAAACTCTCAGGTACTTAAACTTAAATTGCAGGGTAGTAAACATTGTCATGCCTACAGGAAAAATTCACTCATTCCTAGTTAACAGGTCCATTCCACGCTTGTCCTCTTTGTTCAAACTGTCAATCATGACAGTTCCCTCAGGAGTTAAATTCAGACCACTAAGTGATTTCTTGTAGGCTACTAAACCGCCTGCAGAGATGAACAACTTTCAATCATTATTGATGCAGCTTTGGAAGACTGGTCTCTCAGTGAAAGGTCTTAAATCCCACAACCAATTCCCTGAAATATCTACACTCTGTAAAATATAAATAAATGCCCTACAATAGGTACAGCAGTAAATTCTCCTCCACAAACTTGAATGTTTAAGTTTGTATTAAATAGCAATAAAAATGAGAAAGTGAAATGCCTATTGTAAGTCTAGACCAGGTAAAATTCCTTAAACAAATTCCTTAAACAAATTGTTACAAATTCCTTAAACAAATTCCTTATAAATGCAGATACAGTATTATAAATGATAGCATCAAGCAAACTATGTATTGCAAATAACTGACTCAGAACACAATTTCTCTTGGTGAAATAAATCCTATTCTATTGATGCCCTAGTCAATAGTGACATCCAGACTTTCCATTTCTCCCCTTCCTTTAGCTACAAAAAGCAGAATCTCCATAAAACACTAGAAAACCCCAGGGAATGTTGAAATTAAATATTAGAAATGCCCTTTTCTGAATGTAAGTTATAGGATTATTAGTAATCACTTATTTATAAGTTTAGTCAAGATTAAGACTTGTTATGATCTTACTACAGAAGTAACAGTAAGGAAAACATTGACTCTAGTTACAAGGTAGCTATGCCACAATAAGTATTTTAATTTATAAACATTTCAGTCTACATTTTCCATTAGGTTTTAATGTTAACTTAACTTACATATCTTGTCAAACTCAGGGAGGAAACCTACGTAATAGTTTTCAGGAATGTTGTCATTAGCACTAAAAGAGGATTCCAGTCTCAACTTTACCTCTTTCTAGACTTTGAGTAGTTATTTACTTCTTTAACACTCAGTTTCTATCTTTAATTTAGAAATTGTAACCACAACAGCTGATCTGCCTGTTAAGAGTCTCAAATGAGATGAAGTAAAGCACTAAACAGTATTTGGCATATAATAAATTTGCTTCAAAATGTTAATTATTCTGAACAGATGCAGAGATAAGGAATACAGATCCCATTTTATTTTCCTTCAGTGTAAATTATATGTACCTATTTTCAGGTACAATGAGTTGATCTAAGGATAACTGACATCCTTCCTCCTCCCATCCAGCTTTGAAAATTTCTACATTCTCAGGCAATTTTCTGGTAATCTGATAACTCTCTGAAACTGAATTTTGACACCGATTCCCAATGTTTTACATTAGGTCCTTCTCAAAATGCTTTGGCAGGGTCCTCTGGAGATATGACACAATTTCTAAAAATACACTATCTAAGATCTGAGATCATTCCAATCTTGAAATTAGCATGTTGCTTTCAACAGAGATTTTTTGTGAATTAACATAATGGAAAAATTGAAATTAACAAATGACTTATCTCAGCCTTAGTTGGTATTTATCTTACACTCAGAAACAATTGTGATTACAGAGGTACCTTGGCTCTGATATCATGGTCTAGTCTTTGAGCACCACTGGTAGATACATAATGAGGACCTGATATAACAGAAATTTGGTAATTTGGTGTGTACATATACTTTTGGAAATGACTTCTGTGTTATATGCAACATTTCTTTGAGAAATTGCCTTTGCCAACAAAGCCTGAACAGGAGCGAGAATGATTATATAGATCTGTTTTGTCTGGAGTGTGTATTTCATGTATTCAAGTGACAGTGTTGGGCAGGGTTCTTTTTGAACATTTACATTAGAGATTTACCCTATAAATTTGAGATACTGTTACAAACAATGCTACAATTTCTGCAACAAATAGTGAGATGGTCAGTGGAGGTAATATTTCAGAAAGGTCAGATTCCAAAAATAGGTCAATTCTATGCAAAATATTGTATTTATTCAGAAATATGCTGTTTTTGCCTTGTACTAGCTTCCAACATAATAAAATAGAAATTAAAATTCACATGATAAAACTGCACACACACTGATAGAAACAATTTATAGTTCACAAATGTCTGGACTAAACCAATATGACAGGATATAGCTAGAACAGCTCTGTAACTCTCAGGATAATATGAAATCTGGATTGACTGCTGAAAATAAACTCACCCTGGAAAGAGATACAATCTGCAATGAAATATCTCCCTAGGGACTTGAAAACCAGAAAAATTTACACTTGTAAAATGGAAAATGGTATTGTCTCTTGCCTTAGATAGTCTTTGCCATATAGTTAAGGTATTTTATCTTTTCCTTAAAGATAATCCTTGCTTGATTTGTTGACATCAGTTTTGGTTCAATGAGAAGATATCAAAATGAATTTCACATATAAATTTTTTCTCAGATATATTATTATTTGAAATATCTCATACTGTAGTGCTAATAGATCTTGAAGCTTCCGAATATAAACAAGATAACTTTTCTTAGGTATGGTTTCATCTAGGATATTTAAATCTGTGATCAAGGAGTTACACAAAATATTACAAGTAAGGATAAAGTGTATATTTGATTTTTATATAATTAAAAATATATGTAGGAAAAAAGTGAACTATGTATGACCCATAACCTTTCTTTTAATACTTCTCTGATTTACATTTTTTCCTTAATGAGATAAATACACACATTCTACATTAAAAATACAGATGTAATATATTTTTAATGTAGACATAAAAAATAGTTAAGGTTTTTGAACAACCTAAGTGCTTAACTCATTTAAATGGGTTCATTTAAATTTATAATTAGCCTGAAAATGAATGACTAGGTGGCTAGATGTCTGTTTCCCTTTTAGTTCTGCTCCCCACTCTCTGTGGTGAATCCTCTCACCCCCCCACACACCTCTGGCCTGTACCCCAGTGCTTATATACATAAATAAATAAATCTTTTAAAAAAATAATATTGGATATTACTAATTTGAATTGACTATATACATTTATACCAACGCTACACACTATTTCCCCAAATAGGCAAATAATAACTGTATTTTTCTTTTTGTATGGTTTCAAGATAATTTATAAGACTGTGTGTACTGGTAAATACATTTTAAAGATCATACAATGTATTTTTGAGAGTCCAAATTCCTGAGAGAAGAATCACAGATTTATGGAGGAGAAAATTTGGTACATTAGCAAACGTAAAATTGTGTCATATTTCATGCAGTAAAATGTTTTCTTAATATTGTGTCAATTGAAAATTTACATCTCTGCTGTACACGTGTGTGTGAGGGTTTCCTACACATAAAAGGATAGTGAGTATTGTCCTTTCTGGCATGAATGACCATCTAAGTAAAACAGAAGTGTGTATGTAAATAATATATAAACACAGATATATAAACTAAATATAAGTATACAATATAAATACAAAATATATTCATGTATATAAATTCATATATATATTAAATAGGTTGAAATGAACAAGCTATCTGGTCCAGGGATGATCATGTATCTGAGAAGAGGAGAGTACCATTTTGAGACTCAGATATAATGTACAAAATATTTTTGACTACTGCTTTTAATGGTACAATTTTAAGTCTTTTCACAATTTTTGTGAACAGTGTGAAAGGAAAATATCCTTAGTACTAGATGATGGAACATGTAATTCCATATTTAGAAAGGAACTCATTATTTTAAAATGATGTATAAAGCATTCTCTACAAAAACATTTTAGCATCCACAATACACAATAGAGTCAAACATGAGGGAAGAGTTATTAAAGAAATTGGATGGGAGTGGTTTTCTCCACTGTATAATGAAAAAGCTCATATTTTACTAAAGTACACTTAGAAATAATAGCTATCACTATGTAGCTATTGTTTAGTCAATAGCTGTGTAGTTTATTTGGTAAAATAAAACTGAGTATCACTCAGGATCATAAATACAAATAGTAATAATATCAACTTTGCAAAGATTCATACAAAAAATTGGTAGTTTATTGCAACTACCTAAGTAGGTATTACAGGTTAGAGAGTCCAAAAGCCAAAAGCATGCTGGTACTTTCTTACCTATTGCATATTCAACAGTCATTATTTGTAGCCTTAGCTGATTATTCTGTTTCGTAAAACACTTTACACATAACAGCCACTTCTACTGAACCATCTGCCAGAACACTGAGGGCTCTCCAGAGGACTTCCTCATCGATGCTAATACTAGCACCTGCAAGAACCTGTCTCTTTCTGGGGTTGCCACAGCTGGAAGCCTCAATCCATACACAACACAAAGGCTTAGAATTGGCGCTGAGGACACATACTACTTACTCCTAGAAGAGGACAAACTAATGCCCCTTATTAAAATTTAAAAACACTGAAGAGCAAACAAAATATAAAATTCAAAAGACCTTATTCACACATTAATAGTTCTATGCATGCTATTATTAGAAGTATTTACTTTATTTCATATATTCAAAATAAATCAAAATATGCAAGTGGGTGACATACACTGGTGTTCCTTATCTTCAGAGAAGGTGTTTATACTAGGTATATTTTCATCAATATTAAGTGTCTTCCAGATTTTATATTCTATGAAAAAATGACATCTATTATAGCGATAATATGAAAATTAAATTTTTTTCGCAATTTAGAAAACTAAGATATTGAAACCCTATTGAAATATAACAAGACATTACATTTTTTGACATTAAATTTCAAAGAACAATGTTTAAGACATGGCCTTAAATTATGAGTTTGCATAATATGGAGTACAAAACGAGCCAGATCGCTCATGGACGCTCGCCATTTATCAAATATTGTCTATTTGGTTAGTTTCTTCTTTAGAGCTTTAAGTTAAGGACTAAGAGTCACTGGAAAATCAATCCTTACTACATGAAGTCATTATGTACATTTAAAATACTTAAAAAAGCAATGTTTCAATAATGTCCAGGCTTACATATGTATCACTTTACACATTATATAGTGTGCTAAGGTAGAGAAAGGGCATAATCTATGTTGGGTGGGTTGATCAAAAGTTCTCTAAATACAGAAATGACAGCGAGAAAGTGAATTTAGAGCTAAACGAAAATACCAGAAATTAAGAAACCTTTCCAATGTCTGAAAATTAATAGAGCAAATGAAAAGAAATACCTAATCAAGAGGAAAAAATAAAACAAAACAAAGAAACAAAAACTCAAAAAAATCAAGGTTTTAGCTAAATTATCCTATCACTTCTTCATGCAGTTAATAGCTACCCTTGGTGGACTCCAACATTTATCAGATGTGTCTTAAATTCTTTGAAAGTTACCAAAAAATTATAACAAGCAAAGTAGTAAAAACCACATTCTACAAATCAGCAAAATGATGCTCAGAGAGGCTAACATATCCAAGGTGATACAACTATAAAAATGTAGAGTCTGGATGCAGACTATTTTCTGACTCATTCTATTCTATCCTGCTACTAGTGTCAGACAGTAGCACAAATCATTTCAAAATTTCAATACTGGAGGATTTGATAAGGAAGGCGAGCAAGCCAAATGTTTTAATCTAAAGGTATTCTTCTCATTCTGAGGAGACCAAATCATGTGTCCATCCAGGCAGGTAACATCCTACCTCTATAGACTGTAACATACACTGAATTGTATTACTATGAGAAATTTCTCTATTTCTAACCAGATACATTTTGTGATATAATATAAGCACACCTCAGAGATATTGTGGGTTTAGTTCCAGTTCATCACAATAAAGCGGGCATGGCAACAAAGCAAGTCAGACAAATGTTTTTGTTTCCTGGTCCACATGAAAGTTAAGTTTTATATAAAAGTTAACTTTTGCTATACTGTAGTCCATTCAATGTGCAAAAGCATTATGTGTTAAAAAACAATGTATATTATCTTAATTAAAAAATATATTATTGCTAACATTTTCCAGAAATTCTCTGAGCCTTCAGTAAGTCAAAATTTTTTGTTGGTAGAGGATCTTACCTCAATTTTGATGGCTGTTGACTGATTGCTAAAGGTTATAGTAGTTGTTAGACATTATAAAAATAAATCAACAATGAAATTTGCTAATTAGGTTGACTGTTCCTTTCATGAAAAGTTCTCTTTAATGTGCTATGTTGTTTGATAACATTGTACTTATAGTAGACCTTGTTTCAAATTGGACTCAATCCTCTCAAATCCTGATGCTGCTTTATCAGCCGAATTTATATTAATAAAAATTCATTGTTGCCATTTAAGTATTCTTTAAACAATGAGATGGAGACTTGAGACTCCATCTCATAAAACCACTTTCTTTGCTCATTCATAAGAAGCAACTATTCATTTCTTAAAGTTTTATCATGAGATTTCAGCAATTCAGTTATATCCTTCAGTTAGATCACATATGCAGTAGCTTCCTCCATTGAAGTCTTGAACCATTCAAAGTCATCCATGAGGTATAGAATTGATTTCTTCCAAACTTCTGTTAATGCTAATATTCTGATCTCCTCCCAAGGATTACAAATGTTCTTAATGGCATCTAGAATGGTGAATCCTTCCCAAAAGGTTTTTAATTTACTTAGTTTCATCAGAAGAATCACTATCTATGTCAGCAATAGCTTTACAAAATGTCTTTCTTAAATAATAAAATTTGAAAGCTGAAATTCCTCCTTGATTCATGGTAGAACATATATTGCGATAGTAGGTGTGAAAATTACATTTATCTCTTTCTACATCTTTATAAGGGTTCTTGGGTGGTTGGGTGCATTGTCAATGAGCAGTAATGTTTTGAAAGGAATGTTTTATTCTGAGTAGTGGGTCTCAAGAGTGAATATATTCAGTAATCAGGTTGTAAACAAATGTGTTGTCATCTAGACTTTGTTTCCTTTACAAAGCACAGGTAGAATAGATTTAGCATAATTTTAAGAACGCTAGGATTTTTTGAATGATAAATGAGCAGTGGCCTCAAATCAAGATACCAACTGCAATAACCCACTAACAAGAGAGTCAACCTTTCCTTTGAAGGTTTGAAGTCAGGTATTGAGTTCTCCTCTCCAGTTTCAGATCCTTGATGGCATCTTCAATAGAAGGCTACTTCATCTGCATTGAAAATATGTTGTTTAGTGTAGTTAGATTACATCAATTTTTAGCTGGATCTCCTGAATAATTTGCTATAGCTGCTAAAATACCTGTCATGTCACCCTACACTTTCATGTTAAGTTTTTTTTTTTTTCTTTAAACCTTAGGAAACAACCACTACTTGCTACAGGCTTTCTTCTATTGTTTCTTCCCCTCAATGTTTTAAAATTGAAGGGACTTGGACCTTCCTGTCTCTGAGCGATATTTTTGTTCGATCTCCAGCCAGGTACATGGCACAGCAAACCTCTCCCGTTTCACACACTGCTTCCCTTAGCAGTGTATTTCAGTAGGTGTGCCTGTTCTGTTCCCCACTTTTTCTCTGGTGAATTGTCTCACCACCCTTCCACCCCTGCATTTTTGGCCTGTACCCCAGTTCTTCATGCAAAAATAAATTAATTAAATGTCTGAAAAAAGAGAATTGAAGGAAGTTAGGGCTTTGCTCTGGATTAGACTTTAGCTTAAAGGAATGTTGTGGTTGTTTTGATCTAGCGACACCACTAAAACTTTCTCCACACTGGCAATAGGCTATTTTTCTTTGTTATCATTTGTATGTTCACTGGAATAGCACTTCTAATTCCTTTTAAGCATTTGGCTTTGCGTTCAGAATTTGGCAAACTCTTTGGGACAGGAGATGTCAGATTTTGACATGCCTTACTCACTAAGCTTTTGATTCAAGTGAGAGACCTGGGGCTGTTTTCCATTTGATTACTTAGAGGTCACTGCAGAGTTACTAATAGGACAACTTTCAGTGATGTTTAGTGTTAAGGAATAGGGAGCCCTGAGAGGAAGAAGACTGGAAGGAGAGGGTATAGCTGGTTGGTGGAGCAGACAGAACATATACAACATTTATTAAGGTTATCATCTGCTATGGGCATGGTTCTTAGTGCCCCAAAGCAATTACAATTGTAGCATCAAAGAGCATTAATCACATATCACCAAAAAAAAAAATCAGAAAATTACTAAAATGTGAGAATTACAAAAATATCACTCAGAGACATAAAGACAGTTCACAAACAATTGGGAAAATTGCACTAATCTAAATGCTTGAAGTAGCATCACAAACCTGCACTTTATAAAAAAAAAAATACAAGCAGCATTTGTAAAACACAATATTAACTTAAGTTCAATAAAACAAGGTATTTCTATATATAAGTAATCAAAATTATGTGTATGTATTTTTTCTGAAATTAGAAACAAGGTATATTTTTGGAATCTAAAATTTATTTATTTAAAAATATAGTTACTATTATGTTTGCTTACATGTTCATGGTCATTTATCCTACTTTAAAAATATAATTATAAATAGTCCTTGAATTCTACAAAATATGTCTATTTTTTATAATGTATAATCAGTTTGGTATATAATAGGGATTAACAAGAAACTAAGAATGATGATCGAGGGGAAAAACTTAACTTCTTTACATTCTTGATATTATCCAAATGGAATAGTTATATGGAATAGTACACTTAATAATGCAAATTTGGAAAAAATCCATTTTTGAGAAATTTTTCAGATAATTTATATACTACTTACCTTAGAGTACTAGTTTAATAAATGTAAATGATTAGCATATGTGTCACATTACAATTCTTTGCATGATATTTTATCAACTAATATTTTATAATATATAGCAGTTAGAAGCTCACAAATGAGCTTATTATCTTCTTGGTCCTTATAATAACCTTGTGAAGTACATGGAATTTGTGTAATTGGTTTTACATAAAAGCAAGCAAGGCTCAAAAATTTGTATTATCAATCACATAGCTACAGGCTGAAGCCCATACAAGCTAAAATCTAATTCGACATTTACATTGTACAACATTCCTACTTATTGGCAAGTAGTCTTGACAAGCATCTTATTATAAAGCATGAGATCAACTCAATCACTGTTCTTTTAGTGAAGGTCTCAAACTCTTGGAAAAGTATTTACTGTTTTCATGAATTAGAGGAGTTTATTTCCTTCTCAAGGTGTGTGAACTTGAACATCACATCGTATTACAATTCTATTCTGAGGGATATTGTGCAAAAAATAGTGTTTCTGAAATACTCTAAGACCTTTTCATGTTAACATGACTTCCTTTTATTTTTTTCTCTGAATCATTTCCCTTTACAATGATAGTGACAAGAATGCATTGATTGTAATGCATCAAGTTAACAAGTGTTTATTTAAATTCTTAGATGCAGAGTCTTACAAATGTCAGTCATTAATCTACTGCCAGATATCAACTTGTGAACTATGTCCTTAATTTCCCTCCTTCAGAATGGAATAGCTTATACACAAAGCCTGCCAGAGCAAAAACCTCCAATTCTCTTTCAGTTAATGGTGAAATGCACTGTCATTAGGACCTATAATTACTGCATAACATAAACTCAAGCAAACTGCTTGTAATTGTTTATACCAATGTCCAAAGTCATTGGTCAGAGCTCACCTCTACGAATGCAGGGTAAGACCTTCTCTGTGCCCAACATGTGCCCCGCCATTGAAGGAAAAAATAAACCTCAGCTAGCCATAAAGTCACTCGGGCTTATCTCCTGTGTCACAGAGCAACAAAGGGGCAAACAAAAACCCTAGGTGCTTAATGAGACTTGACAATCCACCCTTGATGGCAAATTAATATGCTTTTTACTTAGGTGGACCTTTTTATTTCCTCCTAATTGCCGGATACTAACTAGATGCCACAGGCTGAAAGTCTGTTAGTTTATCTTACACAGCCACAATTTCTGCATAGGCTGAACTATGGAACTGCACACTTGAAGAATCCATAATTAGATTTTGGTATCTGATAATTAAATAATTAATTGGAATAAAACAGGTCATGCATAGACCAATGATGTCTGTCTCATAAACTGAGAAATATTATTAATTTGTATACCCACAGCCATTAAGGATGAATCAAAACAGAATCTTACACTCAAATAATTATATTTCTAAATTTTATGGATAAATAAACTTTGGTAATAATATCCTAGTATGTCTAGTTTTTTTTTTTTTTAAGAAAAGGAGATGGGGCAGAGTAAGAATAGTAGAGGGTAATAAAAACCTCACCCTCATTAACTTATCAGGTGAGTAGAAAGTAACCCTAGTTCTATAGTATGTTCTAGATACTTCTGTCGAAGTGCAGTGGTTTCTAGATAAACACCACTTAGATGGCAGCTCTTCTCTGATTACAAAAGTATACGCAATTTTTTGGTTAAATCGAGTTCTGCCTTGTGACAGGTTTCGATATAGAAACTTCTATTACTTTTGTTACCTTCAGAAGAGAGCAAAATACCCAGTATCAGAAAAATTTGAAGAGCAGATTGATTGAGGCTAAAAGGATTCAATCTAAAAATGATATTTCAGCTAGGTAAGATTTTATGTGTGGTGTAGCTCAATTAAACTATTAAAGGTCACACACTCATGCATGTCTTATGAATGTAGTTGGATTCTTTTTGACTGCTGAATAATTTAAACCACATTTTTTGATAAAATACAAAGTAACTACATTAACATACTATGACCTGATAAATTACTTTACTTAAATTTCAAACATTTTTAAATTCTAATGAGATTTAGAAAGAATACTTGGTTCAAAAGATGTCATTATTTATTTTAATTTTCTTACTTACCATTGCTAATTTTTGTATATTTGATTTTCCCCTCAGGTATATTCCCTATAAATTTCACACCAGCACATCATCCATGGACCATCACCATAGTCTCCTGTGAGCTTCCCTCCTCTGTTGTTATCTTCTCCATCTCCCTCTCTTGTTCTTGGTCTCAAATCTGTAAGTTGTCTGCCTGCTGTGCCTTTTTTATTCTCTGGCTCTCTGTTCAGTTTTCCTATATTTCTTCTAGAATTGAAACCATCCTATATTTATTTTTTCAAAAGAAAAGTAACTTCATGTAGCATAACTACATATATTTCCATACCAGAGAAAATAGGGTAATCAACTAATTCACAAAATATTTTTATTAGCAGAGTTTTAGAAGTCCACTATTTGAATATTTGTAAATTTTGTAATAACAAATGATAAAGATTAAACTTTAAAAAATCCAATTCAGTTATAGATATGGAGGCAACAGCAGCATACTGAAAACACAGACTCTGGACCAAGGTGGCTCCAGTTCATAGGGTGGGAGCCCTTTCCTATGCTGTATGGCCTTTAGAAAGTTACTTAAGTTCCTTTGCCTGCATTTACCATATCTGTAAAGTTGAGATAATTATAACAATTTTCTCATAGTTAGAAGGGAGAGGAGACAATCATTATAATCAGAGTGCATTTAAGTATATTTAAGTAAGCACTTAAAATATTAGTGACAGCATGGTTATCTGGTTGGAACTGAGTTGGTCATAAAAGAAAAGGAACAGTGATGCATAGAAACAAACCAGAAGTTCCAGAGAATAGTATCATTCTCATCATGTCATGGTCTCTTTAAGCAGAGTGAAGTGTTAACTGTATCCTTGCTAACATTAATATAGTAACAGTGGAATTCAGTGTCACAATATACAAACAAATTTAAAGAAGATGGAAAAAAACAGAAAAAAACTCAAACACACCACAATTACACTTGAGGAAAAGTGACAGCATACATAAAAGCAGCCATCACACATTGAATGTGCACACATAGAACTATAACAATATTTTTATGAACCTAATCTCTTTAACCCCAACATCTAGTAAAAAATTATTAAATTTTAATGAATTTTCCTGATAGATTTATCCCTTGTATTTTGAGGTTACCACTGAAAAATACTTCCAATCATATGCATTTTTTTATTGTTTTCACTTAGTAATGTCCTCTAAAAATTTCCATGGTATTGTTTTTTCAAATATTTGTTCCTGAAAAAAATTGAACATATATAAATAATACAAGTGAATAAATAACAAGTGAAATAACACAGAAAATATATAAATATAAATGAAATTATTCTTTTCTTCCAATATTAACACATTTCTCCTAGATTAAAATAGGAATTGTTTAGTGTGCTTTTGTTCATACTGATTGAAGAACATATAAACATACACACAATTCATACAAGGATAGGTCAAATTTAAATTATAAGCACAAAAATATTAGGGAGAAAAGATGTTTCTGGAATTGAGGAGCTCTGAGGAAACTGTTTTAAGACCAAGACAATCAAGGTATTGAATCAGAATCTGGTGCAGACTGATGGTAAATGGGGGCCCTAGGACACTCTAAAGATGGAGGTAGGTACATTATTCACAGACAAATGGAAGCTAACTCTCCCTTCTGCTCTCAAATGGGAATGCTATGCTGCTGATACAGAGATTTTTCTTAAGACAAGAGAATCCAGTTTCACAACATTTCCATTCACAGCATGACTTATAGTGAAGGTTTAAAGTCACCAAACTGGTGATTTATATATGAGTATAAAAGAACAGGGTGTAGTAATAATTAAGTCTCATCAATCTCCCAATATGTGACCTTCAGGCCAAGGGCATATGTGCTAAAGTATACAGCCTGCTCTCCTTCTAGGTACTAATTCTTCACCCTTAACTAATAAAATCTGGAACTTAATATAGTTTTACTTTACAAAAGCTTTGTATGCATGTGTGCATGTTTTGGCTTGTCTCCATACTCCATATTCTCCATGACTTGCCTAACACACTTTAGCATCATGTCATACTCTTTATTTGCAACTTGCTTACGTTATTTAGCAATGTAACATGGACATCCTTTCAAGTCAATACATGAAATTTACTCCTTCTTTTAAAAATTTTCATAACCTTTTCTACAACATATTAAATATAACTTGCTTAACTCTTTACCAAGCAAACACTAGTTGAATTTTTCCATTGCAATCAGTATTCCAGAAATATTTTATACCTGTATGTTTAATACATTGGTGTCTTAATTTATGTAGAAAATCATCAAAAGCAATTATTGGGTAAAATTACATGCATTTTTATTTTAACTGTATACTGGGACATTAATTACCAAAGTTATCATTCATGGAAATTCACAGCTCCACTAAAATATATGAAGGTAACAATTTCTCCATTCCCACAAAGCATTAATAATCATTAATGTGCTCACTAATCTGATCAGTGAAATGCATAGCACATTGTTAGTTGCCTTTACATTTTTTCCAGTAGTGATTTTTAACATAATTTCATGTATTTATTATCCATCTTTTTCCTTCTTTTTGAATTGTCTGTTATTTTGGTAAGCCTGGATTAAATGTATATATCTTATAGATTTTTAGGTGCCCTTTGCACAGTATATATAGGAATTATTTTTATTCATCCTTTTAAAAAATTTTCTCTTTGATTCACCATTCAAAATATACTATACGTTAGTTTTCTAATTTCTTAAAGAGGTTTTTTATATACATGTATTAAATCACCATGTAATACATAATAAATTTATATAATGTCATAGGCCAATTATATTTCAATAAATTGGGGAAAAATTTGACATCGGTTTTAAAGTGAGAATTTGAAGCTCTTCTCTTTATGATAGGAAATAATCTAAGCATGTTCTTCATGGCCACTTCACTTTAGTATGGCATTGAAGGTACCAGTTAAATAAAACAAACTAATAAACACTGAAAAAAAATGGATCTATGATGGAAGCTGAAGTATATATAGATTAATTAAAGAAAAAGGGTATCTAATTTTTTGGTGGGGAGGAATCTTTTTTTTTAAAAGATTTTATTTATTTATGCATAGAAGAACTGGGGTAAAAGACAGAGGTGCAGGGGGAGGGGGTTGAGAGGATACACTAGAGACAAAGTGAGGAACAAAACAGACAGATAAACTGAAATACACTGCTAAGGGGAACAGCAGGCAAGGCAAGAGAGGTCTGCCATGCCATGTGGGTCCGCTCCCTGACCAGGGATCAAACTCGAGCTGCAGTGGCTGTAGTAGCCCCTCAGTGTGGTGCTCAATCCCTTGCGCCACCAGGGAGGCCCGGGTATCTCAATATTAATTCTTACAATGCAACAAAATTTTCAAATTATTTGTTTCAGGTAATTCTATATTGTTCAGTGAATTAAAATTTTATGAATAATTTAACTTCCATAAAAGATACTTAATATAATTTGTTTTTATTTTTGATGATAAATTCGTATTCTTTAAAAAAAAACGTGGACACAGAAAACTAAAAACACATAGTAATAAAAATGCCCCCAAATGTAATTATTTCTGCCTATTTTCTACCAATTTCTTTGTATTTACAAATAAAAATTTGGTATTTAATTATTTATCCTTTATATTCTAACATAAACATTAGTTAAAACTAAACTTTTAGAGTTGCTTATTTTACCTAATATAAATGGTAATTAAGTTTACATCTTTGTAAACTTCTTTTGTAAGCCAGTTTTAGGACGTTTTAGCTTTAATATGAGTTCTTAGAATAAAAATGACTGGGTCAAGGGATATATAGGATCTACTGATTTTCATTATGTTTATTGAAATTACATAAGAATAGCCTAAGCAATATTTTGTTTAACTAGTACTCTGTAATCCATCCTGTAGGATATCATATATTCTTACAAGGATTATAATAATTATCTTGTGTGTGTGTGTGTGTGTGTGTGTAAGTGACTAATAGTGCTAGCTTTCTTACTATATTTCTTTTCAAATAATGTATGGAATGTATCTCTCTCCTCTTAGATAAAAACTTTATAACTTTGTCCTTTATCAATTGTTTTTAAAAGTTGGTATTTTGATTAGATTGCTATGTAAAATATAACTCATCTGAAAAACTTTTACATCTTTACAAGTCATCTTTGAAACATGGTTTATTTTTTTTTAAGACTTCTTTTTATATTTCTTAGTAACATCCTCTTGTTTATTAATACAGATCAAAAGTCCTATTTATGGCTTACAAAAGAAGAACCTATGAAGTTTTTTCCTTTATAATTACCACCAGGGATACATTCCCTAAAATTTTGAGCTTATGAGAGAAAGAGATAGTGACAGAGAGACAAAGGCAGAAATGTAGATTTAATTTTTGTTATTATCATTATTAAGGTAACACTGGTTTACAATATTGCCTATGATTTAGGGAATAGATTCATCTGTCCCTAGATGTACATCAGCATAACACACTCACCATTCCTTGGTATTTACCAAAAAAAAGTATGCATAAACACTAATTCAAAGGGATATATGCACCCTCATGTTCACTGCTGCTTTATTTACAGTAGCCAAGTTATGTGTCCAGTGGCAAGTGAGTGGATTAAGATGTAGTGCATATACACAGTGGAATACTACTGAATTATAAGAAAAATAGATTTAAAATTAGACATAGGTCATAATCTAAAGACCTTGAACACTCATTTTTGTTCTTATGATTTTGAATTTTGTGTTCACATAGACTGAAAGCAATAACATTCTGAAACAAATAAGTTTATGCTCCATGAATTTACAGGATAACATAAATGGGAAGAATTTTGATGTTTTTAATTAGAATATTACTAATGTTTAAAGTTTTACAAGGCATTACACTGGTTAATAAACATTGTGCATGTATGATTATATGTTAACATGTGATCTATCATTTCTAGTGTTTTAAAATACCTATATATTTGTTGAAGAAATATATAGATTTGGAGAAATATGGAGAAAGTTAAATTGAATGTTGAAGGTCAATTGAATAGTAAATATATATATATACTTTAAAATGCTTTCTAAACTGGAGAGCAAAAGGAAAAAAATTAACCATTTTAAAGAGCTTCAGAAAATAGATGTTAAGTTTGAATACTGGTTTAGAATAAATCTCCTAGTGATTTGCACTGTTTTGTAAAAACAGGAATATTTATTTTGCATACAAAGTATATACAATGAATGCAATAAATATTCCATACATTGGCACAGTAGATGATAAATTACATGTTACTTTCAAGGTTATTAACATGAATCTCAGAAGGAACAACCTGATCAAGTTTGACAGCCAGAATTGAAGATTATTGTTTGATATCATTTTGCCATTTCAAATAATTATAATATATGTGAGGGAGGCTGTATATTCTCAACTTAGTCCTGTCAACAAAATGAATTATTTGACAGAACTAATTAATTTGAGAATCAAAATCTGTTCAGTGGGAATAGAAATTGCACTTTTACATGCAAACCTAGCTCAGGCCACACTGCCAGAACACCCAGCATCACATTTAATTTCCATTAGTGAGGCCAGTCATTATTTTAATATGATTAAACAGTGTTGTAAAATGTCCTTTTTTATGAAAAGCAATTAATTTTAATTTAGCAACATTTTGGATGCCAAGTATTTATAAAAGATTCCTTAGAATGCAGCTTTTCCTACAAATACCTGTATTAACTGCCCTTCCCCCCAACAGTACCAGATTAGAGACAAGGACAAACAAAATAGAATATAAAATCCTGGATTTTAATGACCATCATTAATTCTACATTAATTTGAATATTCTTATTCATGCTAGAATAATAACAAACAGGACATTTCTAGTTTCACAGTACAAGATAAAAAGTTAAAGAATAGCACTAAAAATAGTTCATTTAAAAATGTATCTATTTATCTATACATATTGGAATGAAATAAGCATGTGCAAATGTTTTTTCATCAGATTTGATTACATACTGATTGTAGATGTTATAAGTTATTCAGCCTTGATTATCAGTAAAGTTTACCAGATGTCATGAAGTAAAAGATCTGGAAAAAGGTTGTAAAATATATACTGTGTCACTAAAAGACACTAAAAAGCAACCTTTGCCACAGTTTGAAATTTCAGGGTTTCAAATCATCATAATTTATTTTTTCTGGAAAATTATTAAATATTACAAACATGGTGATAAATTTATACTGCCTCATATACTGCTTATATAATCTTCCTGGATGTAGGAGAAATGATTTAAAATTATCTATTTACAAACTCTCAGATCAAGAGGATAAGTTATTTTTCAAGAAGCACCAATGAAAAATGTGTTTTACAATCCTTCATCAAGTTCCAGACTAAGACCTTTCTCTGAAAATGTGAGAAAACATCATGACTTTTTGATTGGCTTTGCCTTGCTGGGAGCTTACTAAATCATACTGTAGGAGCACACAGCATATTTCTATTGTCTTTGTTCAATGATAAAATAGGGCAGCTTTTTAATTGGTTAAAATGTTGCAATATAGATATGTAAATTTTAAAAATTCTCAGATATTATTTTTGATTGCAATGTCTCTCACTTTGTTCATTTTCTCCCCTGGCTTTATTCATGTATAATTGACAAATACAGACTGTGTCTATTTAAAGTGTCAACTTTGATGTTTTGACAGGTGTTTTTTGGTAAAATTATTTCAGTTATATCTGGAAACTTACATAGTCAAATTCATAAGCAGAGTAGAATGTTGGTTGACTGAGCCTAGAGAGTGGGAGCAATAGGGAAATGCTGGTCAAAGAATGCAAAATTTTAACTATGCAAGCTGAATAAACTCTGGAGCACTAAAGAACAGCATAGTGACTGCTAGTGCCAACTATACCATGTGTGTCCTTGAGATTTTACTAGAAGTGTAAATAAGCATTTTCATCAGGGAGAGGAAATGCCCTAGTAACCATGCAACCTGATTGTGTTGATCATTCTGTTCTTGTACAAAATGTTAGTAAACCTCATAATTCGCTAACTTAATTTTTATTGCTATTTTCCCCAAACAAGTATTCTATAGATAATAAAATGAACATACAATTTTAAAATTCATTGTAAATCCATCCACAACACTGTAAGTTACTTTAAGAAAGCTATTTTCACAGTCTTCATGTTGCACTTCTACATGTTACTCACAAAACTACTCCCATAGCAAATACTTACAAAGTTTTGCCTAATGAAGCAAGTGTTAATAAAGGTAGCAAAGAACGAAACATCAGCAAAATTTTTTTATCCCCTGAATACATAGGAAATCACTAATTAAAACCAGGTAAAGAAAAAAAAATATGAATATAATTATGCTGGATATTTTGCAGCTCGTTCTTTGGAATTACTAGTTTTTTCCTATCCTCTCAAGAAATATAATCCAATATAGTATTATGCCTATGGTTTGCTTTCAAATCTTGATAATATGGAATAATGTGTTGAAAAGTACATTATCATAACCCTGTTCTTCTTAAAAGAATATATTGGAAAAAGGAAGTTTTATTTGGATGTGAATAAGAATAAAATTTAGAGTTCTACAGAAGCATATATGATTAAGTTGAAAAATACAAAAGATATATAGAAAGTCCAGCATCTCTTACTTTCCTCACTAGAGGTTAAAAGTACTACTAATGGGTACATTCCGTACTAGGAAGGTTAGAAGTGCATCTTGCCATCAGGCATTGGGTATTTTATTTAATGTGCCATGTTAACAAGCCCTAAAAGGAGATCCATTAGTAGCTGCAATGAGGCTTTTTAGTCAAAATAAGCAATTAATGGAATTATGAATAATGGTTATTATTCAATTCAATCACAGAAAATGACATTGATTATGAAAAGAAGGACTTGATATTGCTCCATAAAGTAGTGAGAATTTTGAACAGCTAATCATATAATGGAAATAATATCCTAGGATGATGACACTTTGTCCACAATAGGAAAACTCAATAGAGCTTGTTCATTTGAACATAGTCTTTTATGAATTTCTAATTAATATATGTGGTATATTACACTATCTTCCACAGGATACATGATCATCATATTACTCTTGGTGGTGACAAGTACAACAGTTATGTTGATTTTAAGGATAGAATTGGTATGATATTTTTACTAGTCAAAAAGAAAGGAAACTGAAAAATCACTATTATTCTTTTATGATAATTTCCTTTGAAAAAATCTACAGCATTCCAAACACAGTTATCCAACGACAGTTTGTTATTGATAACACCAACAAGTTTACAAATTTTGATGTTTATTTTTGAGAGTCTATATATTGCCTATTCATATCCTTATTTGATTATATGGAAAAGAGACTATGGTCTAAATGGTCCAATAAAAACTAACATATGACTAAACCTAAAAAATAATTCATCACATCTTGCTGCTATTAGTGGTCTTACTAATTGAAATTCTTAGTTATACTACAAAGAGCAACTTTTCTACTAGGGAAGGCATATAGTATTAAATAGGTGAGTACCTACAGATGTCAGGCATAGTGCTATCACTTATGCTTAAATCTCACAAAATTATATAAAACATTTTATAACAAGAAGAAAGAAACTCACAGAAATTCATCACTTTTTTTGAAATCACATGGCTAGTAAGAGGTCTATTTTCTTATCATTACAAAATACAAAATAATAACTAGAAATGAGTACCCCAATCGCTTTCCTGTCCCTGCTTTTGCTCAAGAGATACCTTATGCATTTGTTTCTAATCATCACACTAGTGAAAAAGAGTCAAAGATTATATACAGATAAAAGAGAAAATATGAAACTGCTTAATTTAAAGACTCTAAGAAATAGGGGGGGAAAGTGAGTAACTGAAGATTTTTAGAGTGAAAATACCTGGATGGGAGAGGTCAATGAGATAAAGTTAAGACAATTTCCAAATACCAGATGCCTTGTATGAATAAATAACTAACCTGCTTCCAAAAGCTTCCATAGGCCAGAAAAATATGGAAAAGTATGAAATGGCAATTTTTTGTTTCAAGGCAGATTTCTTCAAAACAACTTAATGAATATTTTCAAAATAAGCAATATTGAGTACTAAAAATAGAACATACGGAATTTTAATTCAATATTTTAAAATAAATTAGCAAAAACTCAAAATGAGAACTTTGATATTCTACATCCTCTAATGTTGTTCTCATTATCCTGGAAAGATATAGAATATGTGTACTATTTTTTGGACATCTGACAGAGTCATATAACATACACACCATATGCTATATTTTTAAATAAAAATTTGTTCCCATAGAAGAGTTGAAACTTAGTTTTTTCTGTAAACATTATAGATGAATATATGCAATGACCACTTCAAGTAGATGTTCTGGTGTGGAAAATGTAAAACAGTTGAACCTTTTGTGAGTTTGTAATTTATTAAAGGGCAAATAGAATTATAATACAAATATAATACAAGAAAGTACATGACTGCTCTATATCTTGTTCAAGCAGTTCTCATTTATGTGTAACTATTTGTATTATATAGGCTTTCACAGGGGAGAAAACAGTCTCCTTATGGTATCCAGTGTACTTTATAGAGATTGAGGTATTTGCATGGTTAGTTAAAGAGAAAGAATTTCAGGAGATTAAAAAAACATGAACAGCTTCATAGAATATTTAGTTTGATGAAGATCCTACATACAAAGAAAGAAGCAGTTTGCAGATGTGCTGAAATGTCAAATTAAGATCAGACTGGAGATTTTGAATATTAAGCAAAGGTATTTGAATACAATCTAGAGAGCAAGGAGGATTCATTGAAGTTTTGCTTATTTGCTTTGGAATGTGGATAAAGTACCTGAATTATTTGTAAAAATATTTTGTAATCAAGTATCATTTAAAAGCACTGTTCTTTCTACACAATTAAATTATATACTTAAGTCAGGTTTTTTAAGAGTGGTTCCTTCTAAGGACAGGGATTAAATTGTCCCAGATTTGCAATGGAAATTTACTTTTATTATACATCATTGTTTTTATATTTTAAGCATGGTTCTAGATTACATTTACAATGAAAAAAGAGGAAAATAAAGAGGGAAGTTTCACTGCATTATACAATACATTTGAATCTTGCATTTTCTCAAAGTCTTTGTTTTTATAAAGTGGCAATGTTAGAGCACTTAAAAACTATTGATTATTACAGTTCTAAGTTAAAAACTAATTCTATATTAGAATTATTACATGAATTCTACAAAATTGACCTAATTGTATGAAAATTTTGCCTTTAAAACTAGAATAATGCAAACTGGAATTCACCTATTATTTTTCATAAATTTGAGACAAAAAAAGATAGTCAAAGGATAACAATAAAGGATTAGAGTTAATGCAACAAATGGAAAAATAAAAACTGGAAAGGAATCCATAGGTGCTATAGGAATAACTGCTTTTCAGTTTAGGACTGTATTCTGTGACACACATGAGAATTATTATCAAACATCTGTAAGACACATCTCTTAGAATGGTCAAAATCCAGAACACTGACACCAAATGCTGGTGAGTTATGGGGCAACAGGAATTCTTACTCTTCTTATTCCTGCCAGTGGGAATGCAAAATGGTATAGCTGCTTTGGTGTTTTATTTTTTTCTCTTACAATACTACCCAGCCAGTTACCCAAAGGAGTTGAAATCGATGTCCACATAGAAACTGCACATGAAAGCTTACAGTAGCTTTATTCATAATTACCAAACTTGAAAACAACCGGTATGCCCATTAGCAGAATGAATAAACTGTGGTATATCCATAAAATGGACTATCATTTTTTTTTTTAATATTTATTTACACGTACAAGCACTGGGGTACAGGCCAGAGGTGTGTGTGGTGGGGGGGGAGTGGGTGGGTGAGAGGATTCACCAGACAGAGTGAAGAGCAGAACAGGCAGATGGACTGAAACACACTGCTGAGGGCAGCAGCGGGCACAGCAGGGGAGGTCCGCAGTGCCAAGTGGGTCCCCTCCCTGGCTGGCAGCAGGGATCGAACTCGTGCTGCAGTGGCTGAGGTTTGCGTCATAGTGCATTGCTTAATCCACTGCGCCACCAGGGAGGCCCTGGACTATAATTTTTTATGTTTCAATTATTTATTATTTATTTTCTTACATCACTGTTATTTTGTAGAGTATTTTATTTCTCCCCTCAGCTGTAGTGCCTCCGCATGATTCTCCCACACTACAGCAGAGTGACCCATCGCCCCAGTCCCTGTGCTCTTCCCTCCCCTGTTTCACACCCCTCCCTAACCATTCCCTGCTGTATGCTTCAAATCTATGGTCAACTTGCAGGTTTTATCTTTTTCCTGACCCTTTGTTTGTTTTCTCTATAGTCCACATATAAGAGGCCATGCGATATTTATCTTTCTCTTTCTGACTTAATTAACTTTGCATAATAATGGAATATATAATTGCTAAAAAGAAACAAGTTCTCAAGTCATGAAAAAACACAGAAGAACCTGAACATATACTACTGAATGAAAGAAGCAAATCTGAAAAGGCTATATATTACATGATTTCAACTATGACTTCTGGAAAAATGGAAAATTACAGAGATAGTAGAAAGATCAGCGGTTGCTAGGGTTTGAAGGCAGGAATGTGGGAAATGGGCAGAACATAGGATATAAGGGCTGTGAAAAACACTCTGTATGATATTACAATAATAGATACATGTCATTGCATATTTATCCAAACCCATAAAATGTACAACACCAAGAGTAAAGTGTCATGTCAACTATGAATTTGGGTAATTATGATGTGTCAATGTAGGATCATCAAATCTAACAATTGTAAGGAGTGTTGATAATGCGGAATCTATGCATGATTGGGTCTTAGGGGAAAACTTCTGTCCCTTCCACTTAATGCTGCCGTGAATCTAAAACATCTCTAAAAAGAAAATATTTTTTTAAAAATTCTGCAACTAATGATTAATTCTGATATTTTATAAGATATTAAAATAATATTTTTAAAGATTTTATTTACTTATGCCTATAAGAACTGGGGTACAGGCCAGAGTTATGGGGTGTGAGAGGATTCATCAGAGACAAAGTGGGGAGCAGAACAGGCAGATGAACTGAAATACACTGCCAAGGGGAGCAGCGAGTGAGGCAGGAGAGGTCTGCTGCGCCATGTGGGTCCCCTCCCTGGCAAGGGATCAAACTCATGCTGCAGTGGTTGCTGATGCTTCATAGTGTGGTGCTTAACCCCTAGTGCCACCAGGAAGGCCCCAAGATATCAAAATAATTTTAAAAAATATTCCTAGAGTGCTGAAGTTTTTTCTTGGAGCTTTCCTCTTTGGTTCTTATTAAAATAAGGTGTGATTCTGAGAGAATGTTAGGGTCTCTTTCCAGAGGCCTTCCTCTGACAAGTGAAATATAACAAACTCTCCTGTAAGAGTTTGTGCAAAACTGACATAAGGGAGGGCTCTGTGTGTGGAGGATTTGCTTTCTGCCATGCATAGGGAGAGTGTCTTTGCAGCCCTATGGACGACATGGGAATGCCGGTGACTGTGGGACAGTGCTTCATGATAATGATTTGCTGGTCCACAGGATGGGGCTGCAGATCATAGATATCATGATAATCTATGGGCTAGATGGCCCAGATAGGAATCAAGCATGGACTGGAAAGGAGCACTCACTGAATCTCCTGGGCTTTGAAAGCTGCCAATTAGGCAACTGTCCTATCTTTGAGCCTGAGATATGTCTTAAAGTTGAAACCAAAGAGAACTCTTACCTTAGAGGTTAAGACCTTTGAGGTTGCGAAATGGGGGACACACGGTTTACCATATTTTAGAGAAATTTATAGTACTGGAGGAAGGAGGAACAAAAGTTCTGAGGGCATTTGACAATGGGAAATTTTGGGGTACTTGTTGAACTCCCACATTAACCATCTTTGTGTTGATAGACTAAGAAAGACGCCAAACCTATAGCAATTCTGAATATTGAGGGTATTGTTAACAAGCTTTCTGCTCAAGAAGATAGGTAATAATTCAAACAATTAATTAGACAGTGCAATATTCAGCTACATGTGTACCACTGGATCTATAAACAGGTTATACAACTTGCCCTGAAAAGGGGGGGGGTGATCACATTTGTTACAATTAATTCCAGATATCAAGTATCTGTACTATGAAAACAGTCTCTATGAAGTGAAGTTACAAATCATTTTATGATAAATTATTTTCTGTTACTCTACCTTGTATGGATGCTAGCCACTTCAATCATTCATTCTCTATAAATGCTATTTTCATTCCAATATTAATGCAAACACCTAGTTAATGATTCATAATCTCATGCCATAAACATCATTCCTCTGCTGTCTTCACAATCAGGTTAAAAAAAAAAAAAAACATTGCTGCCTCAATGCAACACTTTTCTCCAATAGTAAATCACTATTGGATATACCCTAGGAAACTATATCAATGTATTTGCACTCCTGTTTCTCATTAACACAATGCAATAAATAATTTCATTATAAAATAAACTTTAACACCCAATTCTTTGTATAAAAATATAATGAAGATGATGTTTTCTATCTTTTTTTCTGGAAAAGATAGCTTTACAGTCTATTTGATATATGTTTTCACTACTCATTTCTGTGCTTGTGACTTAAAAATAACCATAAATGATATATGTAAATGATGAGCCTGGCTGTGTTCCAATAAATCTTTACTTACAGAAACTAGTGGTGGGCAGATTTAACCTGTAGCCATAGTATACTAACCCTGCCCCATACTAAAAGTCTATAAAAGGGGGAGATACCATATTCTCTCCCCCACTCAACTAAGGGATGAGCTGAGTGACCAGGTGAAGCAATGTAACATGGAAGCCAGGTGGTGATGAAGCAACAAAGTTTATATCTCTTTTTGTCTCATTAGATAAGCTCTATTATTACTTTTATTTATCTTCTAAGCTTAACAAACTTTGTTTTCTTACATTACAAAGGAAAACCCCCATAGTTAGGAAGATAACATTGGAACTGATGACCACCAGGTGATAGTGAGAGCAAGATGGCATCAACCAAAATATTCAGATGCTTGTGTTGTGAGACTGGACATGCTAGATAAATGCCTCTACCCTCTGTCAAAGAGCAGAACATTGGTCTTTCAGATACTAGTCTGCTGCCCTACTCAATTTGTCAACAAAGTAATTGACTTTAATTTTTCTTGAGCTCTGTTTCCTTTTATTGGCCAAGGGAACAGACAGTAGCTGGCGTTCTGGTAACAGTGGGCTCTGGAGAGACACATGAAGAAGAGTGTGCTTGCTTTGGACATGCACCAGGGACTTGGGGGCTTGGAAGATTAACTTGAGAGAGACATGGGTGAAAGACCCATGGGGAGGCTGGCAATGGCAGCTATTACCTTGAGTTGTACTTTGGCTTTATTCCTTTCCTTCCAGACTTGCCTCACCCCTTTTGCCTTTTGCTATGGTCTTCCACTAGAAGGTGCCTTAGACTTGCAGCAAGCTTTCAGGCCCCAGTGACTGCAGCTCAGCCACCCCTGTTTGCTAGGCATTTACCCATAAAGGGATGAGTAATATTGGGTGTTTTATTGGGAAATTGCTACCCTTTCTTCTCTTTCTGTGAACACTAATTCTGTTAAAGTTCATTTACAGTAAGAGTTTGTCATATGTTTGTGCGTATGGATGGTCAGACCACTTTAGAGTATGCAAGTTTGGGGGTCCTCAGGCACTTCTCGGTTGCTTGCTAACAAGAGGACTTTCTTGTTAAACAATCACCAGTTTCATAGTGTATTTAATATATATCGAAGATTCAACTAAAGTAATTTAGTGAATCAAAATGTGACTTCTGCAAATATATATGAAGAATTCTATTAAATAATATATAGTTAATCTGAATTTTCTTATTACTGTCCATAATTCAGTAGTCTACCAAAAGTGGAGCAATGGGAGGTGAAGGCATGTCTAAAAGAGTATGTAAAAATATTTAAATAAACATTGTCATTCTAAGTTATAAACAATTGCTTTAGTTATTTTTTAATTTAAAAACTTTGAGTTTAAAATTGCCAGTATTTCTATTTATTTAAAAAGAAAATAAGTATGGCAATGACTTTTTTTTAGATGTGACACCAAAAGAAAGTCAATGAAATAAATAGGACTTCCTCAAACTAAAAGCTGCTGGATAGCAAAGGAAACCATTATCAAAATAAAAAGGTAAACTAGAGAAGAGGAGAAAATACTTGCCAGTTGTATATCTGACAATATATTAATACACAAAATAAAATAGGATTAATACAACAATAAAAAAATCTAAAAAATGGACAGAAGGTCTGAATAGACATTTTTCCAAAGTAAATTTCCATACAATTAATCTATCTCCTGAGGTTCCCTTGAGACTGTATTGAAATGGATTATAAGACAGTAAGTGTAGACATATGTCGGCTAATGCAAAAATAAATAAGACAAAATGATGACTTGGACATGAAAACTGAAAAGGACATGATCACTAACCATCAGAAAACACAAATCAAAACCACAAATCCTCTCACACCTGTTAGAATGGCCATTATCAACAAGACGAGATAATTGAGGATGTGAACAAAGCGAAGCCTTGTACGCCTTTGTTGAGTGTATGAATTGAAGCAGTACCCATGGAAAAGAGTATGAGGGTTCCTCCAAAAATTAAAAATAGAATTACCAGATGATCCAGCAATGCCACTTCTAGGACTATATATATACATATACATACATACATATATGTACACACATATATACATATGTATGCATATGTATATATGTATGTATACACACACACAAAGGAAAGGAAATCACTAACTTGAAAAGACCTGCATCCCTATATTTAATGCAGCATTATTTAAATAACCAAGAGGAGGAAACAAAGTATTTGCCTATAGGTGAGTAAAGAAAATACAGCATCTAGGTACAGATATACATATAGATATACACACACAAGGAAATATGAATAGGAAAAATTTTGCAATTTGTGACAATATGGATGGACCTTAAGGACATTTTGCTTAGTAAAATAAACCAGAAAAAGAAAGACAAAACTGTAATAATGTGTATTCTCACTTATATGTAAGCTATTAAAAAAACTGAACTCATAGATACAGAGAACAGATTAGTGGTTGCCAAAGGTGGGCTGTGGGAGGTGAATGAAATGGGTGAAGGTGGTCAAATGAAAGATAAAACATTTTATTCTACATGGATACTGATTCAAACAACTTCATTATTCAGTATCTGAGACATCTACAAGTATTCATTTCAAGAGTAAATTTGAAGTTTTAAATTGTTTGACCCTATTCCAGGTACTTTTCTTATCTATAACCCCTAGGGCATTACAAATTCCAGCTTTTAAACAGTAGGAGAGACAAGAATGGTACTGTGATCACAAAGAGGAAGAAACTGAATTTAAGTTTCTTCATTTCTACCTCTTGATGTAACTACAGGATGTTTTTATGCATTTGTATATATATTTTAAACTTATTGTGAATTGAAATTTTTATGCATCTTTTATTATGAGAACTTTTTCTAATTTTGTATATAACTGTTCCATGTGAAACTTTTTAAAATCAAAATTAAAAAAGTATTCCTTCACCAACTTTGTTATTTCATACTACTAAAATGTAAATGTAAGGTTTTTTTTTTAAAATATGTATTAATATAATTTAGAACAAATAAGCGTCATGTTTTGCTGTTTTGGTACTGAATACCTGTTTTATGTCTTTATGTATCACTGGCATGGCTATATACTCTCTCTCTCTGTGTATATATATATATATATATATATACACACACACATATATATGTTGTTTGTATACCTATATACAAAATTGAATAAAATAACATTTTCATTGTTTGGCTTTCTTTTCTGAATATTATAATTACCTATTTCATGATTATTGCTAAATATTTTATTTTATAATCTACAATGTATGTCAAATATATCATATACAGGGACTCCTTGGTGATGCAGCAGGTTGAGCACCTCACTGTGAAGCATCCCCTGCACAGCAGCGTGAGTTCTATCCCTGACCAGGGAGGGTACCCACATGGTGTAGCAGACTTCTCCTGCCTCGCCTGCTGCTCCCCTTAGCAGTGTATTTCAGTCAGTCTGCCTGTTCTGCTCCCCTCTCTGTCTCTGGTGAATCCTCTCACCTTCTACCACTCTGGCCTGTACCCCAGCTCTTGTATGCATAAATAAATCAATCTTCTCTCTCTATATATACTTCAATATATATATACTTCAATATATATATATATATTTCAATATATATATATTTATATAGTACATTGCTGCCAAGCTCCATAATATGAAGAGTTTAGGGAAGCAGATCAAGTGGGGTTCTTAAAACACTGTCAGAATTTTGACACTTACTAAGCAAAAAATAATTAAACTTTTTTTTTTTTTAACTAGAGGAATATCATGGTATAACTTACATAGCCTATGTCCTGGATGTTTTCTGGAGAATGTATTGGAATGGATTATAAGAGTAAGTGTAAAAGTATATAGGCTAATGCAAAAAATAAATAAGACATAATGATGGCTTGCACAAGATTAATAATAGTGGAGGCTTTGAGAACAGGCTTATTCTGGATATATTTTGACAGAAAACCCATTTAATTTTCTGGAAGATTGTGGATTTGAGATGATGAGAAAAAAAGGTAAGAAAAACTTCAAGGCTTCTGTACTGAATTAACTGTAAGAATAGAGTTGTCACCAACTGAAATAATGGAGGTTGTAAAAGCAACAGGCAAGATGAACAGAAATTCAAACTTGGATGTGCTAAGTATGAGATTTCTGTTCACCACCCAACTGGCGATGTCAAATACGTAGTTTACATGTGAGTTTGGAGTATGGGATTGAAGCTGGGTTGGATATAGAAATGTGGTGTTCGCTAGGATTGAGAGGGTAATGAAATTCACATGACCAAATTAAATTACCAAAGGCTACAGCATATAGCACCAAGGCTAGAAATCTAAGCACTCCAAATTAGGAAGTTAGGGAAACAGGATAAACCAGCAAAGATGCCTGAGATGGTAAGAGAACACACAAAAGAGTACTAGTATGGGAAGCCACATGAGCAAGTTTGGACAAGAACTAAGGCACTGCCATTGCCTTAGAAGTGTTGGTAGAGTTTGGCATATAAGCACTCAGTAGCACTAGCCTCTGTTAGTCATGGTGATAATAATGTTATAATTTATATATATACTTAAGTTGATTGGCCCGATTTGTAGATCATTGAATAAATCAGTTAAAAACAAGTTCATTGCTTCTAAATAAAACACACATGTCATTTCAAATTAATGTTGATAATTCAACTTTACTTGTTTTAGTGGTTTATTAGGAAATAAATGCTTTAAAGTGTTATTGTTGCAGAATAAAAGACACTACATATCTAACAGTAACATAATCAAGATAACTGGAGTCAACTCTCCAATTCTAAGAAAAATTTTTCTTTTAGAATGTTTTGTTCATTATTCATGAATGAGAAAAAATGCCCTCCACTACAGTTCTACTAGACTACTCATCATTCCCTGAGCACACCCTGACATTTCACACCTCCCTGCCTTTGCTGATGTTCTTTCCCCTGCCTGGTATCCTTCCACTTGATGAGTTCTTTCTCCTCTGAATAGCACATCCAGAATTATTAACTCTCTCTTTGTTTATTCTGTAGCATTTTAAATATATCTGCATTATGCTGCAGTGGTAATTTATTAGATTGCATTCTGTTTAATTGTGTATATATTTATTTTACCTTCAAGAATTCTAAGATTGAAACGTCCTTGTGGTATTCTTAGCATTCAGCCTTATTTCTGGCAGAGCATGTACTCAATACATATTTGTACATATTTGTTAAGTGAATGAGCTTACTGAACAACCCCTTTATCTTGATTTCTAAAATGCTATTTCAGGAAAACCTGTCAACTCAATGAAAGTTTCTTTCTCTCTCTTTTTTTTTTTTCAGATAGAGAAGCTATATTAAACATGTGCCAATGTTAAAATGCATCTTAATTTCAGAAATACTAAAATGGAAAAATAATTTACATCTTTAAATTGATGTAATTAAGTAATGTCTACCCAAAAGGAGATCTAAACAAATTAAAATTGAAAGAGAAAATACATAAAATGAATGAGTGAAAGCTCAAAAATATTTCACAAGTAAAGCTGTATGTTCTATCTTGGAAAATGACATTGCATATAAAAAAGAGCAGGCTTTTCTTCAAAAATGGCTTTCAGTTCTAATCTAGTCTGTTTTGTTTCTTAACAGCTTTATAAAAATATAATTGCTCCTATTTCTCTGTTCTTTCTTGATGATAACTGCCCTCCCAATTAATCATCTCATCCTTTTATCAATTATCACATTTCCCACCCTCAAGTTGATGATGTCCTTGCTTGGTTGAATATAGGCAGAACTATGCTTAAGGACAAAGGCACATTATTTAAATGATTTGCAATCATTTGTGTTATTATTAAATAGAGAACAGAGGACTGTTAAGGTGACGCTGAAATTTTCAGAGTATTTAGTATTCAAAAAAACTTATAAATCGATCAGTGTTATGGTCTGATTGACCACAAGTATTCAAAGGTCTTCAGTGGCTTCACAGGGCCTATGCTGCAGGAGCAACTGATAACCTACATCTCAAGGAGAAGATAAAGAGGGAAGAGTGAGCTGCCAAGTCTAGTGTTTGAAAATCTGATGTCTAATCCTCAAAGGAAAATGTTTTAAGTATACCTTTTTAGAGTATTAGCAAAACATCATACCATACAATATAATTCTGTAAATTAGATGAAAATAAAATTATATTTATAGGAAATACTAAAAATACTATTAGAAATTAGAATAATTTTATTTTTATTTTAAATGTTAAATCTCCATGAATACTGAATTTCATATTGACTTTCACCTAATTCTCTAGTATATGTATCTTCATAATCATTTAACATACTATACAGTAAAGACTAAAAATACATTCTTTAATATTATGAACTTAATTTAGACACAAAACAGAAAAATAATTTCAAATATAGTCATTAAGTATCCTACCAATCTAGGTACAAAATCAAAAGTACTATTTTAACTGCATGTTTACTTAGAACTTTCATTAATCAACAGAGAATCAGTGACCTAGAGGGTGTCATTACTTCTGATAAAAGTGCAAATACTATTAACTCATGCCATGGTACACCATATTACTTGGTTATAATGCAATTCTCTTAATGATAAGTACATTAGTGGAGATCATTTTATATCTACTAGAGCAGGAGATGAAACAGATATACATATAAAACAATTTAAAAAATAAAGCATTTACTCTGACTGCCATTGAAAAACATACATTGACATACACAGCAGCTTCTTGGGCATGTCTATGTCCTGTGCTGTCCTTTCATAAGCATTTTTAACAATGTATACTAAAAAATTCTTTGAGCATATGTGAGCACACGAAAAAGACACAAAATTCATTGTGCTAAATATTCATTATAACTAGACCAGCAAAGCACTTTTACAATAGACCACAGGGTTATAGATACAATTTTGTTATATAAGCCATTTTTTTCTGTTATTTAACATGGGATATGACCTTCATATCTATTGAAAAATTTTAAAAATATGTTATTTTTCTGTTCTTACTAATGTGGCTCTATCAATATTTTAAAATTAATTTTTCTGTTTTTATTAAGTATTAAAATAAAGAAGGATATATACTATTTAAAGAAAATCCACTATGGAGTAAATTTACTAATTTTCCTTACATAGTTTTGACATGTCTGAATTGTTTCAAGAATAAAAGGAGACCATAGTTCCTTTTTAAATATTCAACTTGTGTTTTCCTTTTAAAAATATTATTTTCATGCTTAAAAACTAGCATCTGGGTTTCCCTGGTGGCTCAAGGGATTGAGTGTTAAACTGTGGGGCTTCCACAGCCACTGAAGCATGAGTTTGATCCCCCAACAGAGAGGGGGCCCACATGGTGAGGTAGGCCTCTCCTGTCTCACCCACTGCTCCCCTCAGCAGTGTATTTCAGTCAATCTACCAGTTCTTCTCCCCACTCTGTCTCTGGTGAATCCTCTCACCCACGTGCCTCTGGCCTGTATTCCAGTTCTTGTATGCATAAATAAATAAAATCTTTAAGAAAAAAAAAACACACTAGCTTCCATTCAATTTTATGAGGCTAACAATTTTACATATTTATATAGCACCACCAAACAAACTAAAGGAAATTTCTACCAATGCAGAATATTCTTTTAATTCCCAGTTAAATCATCCAGCCTCAGGCACACAACTTTTTAAATTCTATTTCCATAAATCAATTATATTTTTCTAGAGCACCATGAGAAAGGAATGTAATATCAACTCTTTTGAGTCTAGATTCTCATGTTTGAAGGATGTAAGGTTTATCATGTTGGTATATGTTTTTATTGCCGAGTATTCTGTTGTGTGACTATATTACTGTTTTTATTCATTTAGTATTTTTTACCTATTCTATTGTAGACAGATATTTTGATTGTTCTCAGGTTTTGGTTATTATAATTAGGACTTCTCTCAGCACCCATGAATATGTATAAAGTTCAAAATGGAAATAAGAGAACTTGCTGAACCTGATAAAGAGCACCTACAAAAAACCTACAGTCAATATTATATACAATGGTAAAATTTCTTCCCTAAGATCAGGAACCAGGAAACGGTGTCTTACATTATATTTCTAGTTCAAAACCTGAATTACTAGTCAATACAATACAATGAGCTAGCAAGATTGAAAAACAATAGCTAGAAAGATTAGAAAAGAAGAAATAAAAGTCACTATTTGTACACAACATAATTATTTATAAAAATGTTCTTATGCATGTTATCAAAATATCTAGAAAATTAGTATTACAATTTTGCAACATTACAGGATGCAAGGTTAATATAAAAATTAAATTCCTATATAACCTAGTGAACAACTAGAAAATGAAATTTAGAAACACGATTTTTCAATAACTATATATATCTTTCTTTACTGCTTTACTGAGATATAATTGACTCACAAAAAACAACTTAATGTATGTAAACTACATGATTTTGGAAGGTAAAGAAAGTAGGAGAAAGTTTTAGAAGTGGTGGATGTCTATGACACAAATTATCTCTTAAAAATTGATGGTTCTAGATAAATGTCTAATTATCCTTTATATCTTAGTTTGGTCCAGAATTATATATCTGCTGCTAGCACCATGAAATCCATTTTTGTTCTTCATTATTAGTAATAATGACAAAGCATGCATTCTGCAGAAAACCCAAAAATCTGTAAACTAGATGATATTAAACATTGTACTAATATAAAAACATTAAAGGGAACATGAAAATATTTGATTTACTTTAAACATTTTTCACTGAGCACCTTTACTGTACTTGTTTCTCACTCTGTAAGGTCATCAGTAACTGACAGAAGAAACCAATAACAATCAAGATATTTAAATCTACCTTGAACACAATGTCACAGCTTTGTTTCATCACACAGAATAAGCAATCATGGCTATGGAAGTCATGTTTGCTATAACTAGTCCTTCTACTCAAATCTCCAACAAAGTATCTCATTTTATTTAATAAGAATTTCAACATTCCTATTTTGAACCCTCACCTATCACCACATTTCTTCTCTACACTTTCTGACTTACTTGTCTTCATTTTCCAAGATTTCTTGTATATTTTTTCTGGGGAGCAGCTTCTCCATTAAGTTTTCAAACAATTTACTTTTAAATTTAAATTCTATTCAATTTAGGATGTGCATAGCAGTCTTTAATTATAATCCAAAAGCACCTGTTAATGTCTTTCCCTAAACAAGGACAGTTGTCTTCCTAAAGAAAACCAGTAGTTTTTAAAGTAAGCATTTCCCTCTCACTGAAACAAGATGATCTGAAGTACAAATGAATAGTAAAACTCAAGATTGTTAAGTTTCCATTTGATAATTTTAGTTTCCATTTGATAATGAAGATGATCATAACCATGAGTTACAATTAAAATGTCTATTTTATGTTTTCCAGTTATTCTTCATAACATTCCAAATCTGACATGAGATGATATCTCTTGAACAGTTCAGTATAAATGTAGCTTTAAATGTAATAATTGGGCCCTCCCTGGTGGCGAAGTGGGTTAAGCAACGCACCATGAAGCAAACTGCAGCCACTGCAGCACCAGTTTGATCCCTGCTGCCAGCTGGGGAGGTGACCCACATGGCACAGGCAGACCTCTCCTGCCTGGCCCGCTGCTCCCCTCAGCAGTGTGTTTCAGTCCATCTGCCTGTTCTGCCCCCTGCTCTGTCTGGTGGATTCTCTCACCTCCTCGCACCTCTGGCCTGTACCGCAGTGCTTGTATGCATAAATAAATAAATCTTTTTAAAATTTTTTAAAAAAATAAATGTAATAATTAATGATCACAGGCTATTTATTTGAAATTAAGAGTAAGGAGTCAAGAGTTGTGTCCCACTGATTTACTATTTCATATATATCAGATGACAAGTTAAAAAACACTGTTAACATCATCAAGCAGGGCACATCCTAGAGACTAAGGAAATATTTGAATTGATAAAAATTCTATAGAAAATAAAAATAGTTCCCAGTATCATATTAATTTTCTCCTCCTCCTGCCTCCCCTTTCCTGTAAGATTAGACTATAATTTTATTGTGAATTGGAATCCATTTGCCCAAATTAGCTTTGATGTCCACATCTCAGAATGCAATTTTCAATTTCAATCAAATTTAGTTTATAACAACTGTGGACTCTAAATGATGCCTGATGACCTGAAATAGTTCATGTTTCCAAATTCTGAGCAGATTCAGTTTCAACTCTGAGAACATGAATTGAGTGCAAAGTAGTTAATTTTTTTAAAGATTTACTTTACCTATTTATGCATACAAGAACTGGGGTATAGGTCATAGGCCTGGGGTGGGGGGTTGGGTGGTGAAAGGAGTCACCAGAGATAGAGTTGGGAGAAGAACAGGCAGATTGACTGACATACAATGCTGAGGGGAACCAAGGGCAAGATAGGAGAGGCCAAAAACAGCTAAATATTTATTAAGAGAATATTTTAAGATTATGAAACATTGTTTTTAATGTCTAGAAGGGTGAAATAATTATTAGCAAACAAGTAGTCTGAAAAAAAGTAGCACCTTTTTGGCCATTCCACATTTCCATCTCTTATAAAAATGATTAATTATACTAAAAATCTGCTGTTTTCCATAAGTCATCAAAAACTGTCAATTAACCATTTTAATTATATGACTTTAAAATAACTATATCCATTGCTTCCTAGGTGAAACTAGTCCTTAGTTTGGGAATGTCAGGTACTATTTGCATCCTAAATAGTCTGGTCATTTTAGGAAAACAAAAACAAAATAAAAAACCTTGTCATTTTGTGGCTAATAAAATGATAAGACCAAACTTTCTTTTAATATGTAAATGTTTATGCTTTGTGGCACGTTTGTAGTTACAATACCTTTGGGAGGAGCAGGAGTGTTTGATTTGTACATTTGAAACAGAAACCTTATTTTATGCATCTAATCATCATTGTAACATTCATGCATAATAATGAGGAATGGTCAGAATCTTCATGAAAGGGAAGGCACACTTAATTTGGGGTGATTTAGGGAAGTTTAATGAAGGGATTATTTCTAAAGGTGTATCAGAATTCTGGAGAGAGAGATGAGTCAGAGAGAGAGAGGTTTTAAAAAAAAATAATATAGAGAGCCTTTCAAAAATTATAGAGGAATAGTTTCCATTCCCCAAAATTGTGGTTCATCTTATTGAGGCTATGGCCAGATAGCTGTACCCTTTAAATCTCTTTTTTTTTTCATATAAGAAAAACTAGGTTCAAAGAGGTTAGATGACTTGTCCAAGATTATTGGATATAGAATGAATGAATGCAAGTTCTACACACTTTCCTAGTACTTCGTAGAAGGTGATGGCTTCAAAAATTGAGTGAAGGAAGGGTAGGATATGAAACATACATCAGAAGATGTGAGAAAATATACCCTAATCATACAGTATTGCAAACCAATGTTCCCTCAATAAATATAATGCAATAAAAAAGAATATTATGAGATTGACAAATGGGACAATGAAAATAATTGTGACCAGAGATATCCTAACAGTACATAAAGATAATAGTTAAGTAATTTATCAACGATTTCTTGGTGTTTTTACCTTTTTAGTATGCTGCTTATACATTTCCTTTATTGGAATGACGACACAGACAATGAACACCAAAATAAAATACTCTGCCAGTTTTCAAGTGAAGTATCCAACACTATTATTTGAGTAATTGTGGCACAAATCCAAATTGTGGGTTTAGAAATGGTGGTAGATCCTTTGGGTTTATTCTAGCCTTCAATTTAGTGAATACACTTCTATCATTTTAAAAGCACAAATGGATTCTGATATGTAGACAATATCAATAGACTGCTAAGTATTTTTCTTTAGAGAAAAGTGATTACCATAGGAAACGGGATGTTATTTTTTTTTTATTTTACAGATTTGATTAGTTTCCTTTCTAATTTCTATTCAATGGCTTCTCTGTCAGAGCACATTTCAATTAATCAATCCTTTTTGGTTTTCCTCTATTTGACAACACTTCTTTGCAATTGGGGGCAATCTTCTTACTTCTTTAAGCACGAAGCATTTATGCTCTTAGCAGTGCTAAATTATTATATTCTGAATTGAGGTAGAGGTGGATTTCATTAAGGAACAACAATTACAAATAAGTGACATGTATCTATGTATATAAAACTCTTGGGTTTTAAAATCTTATTAGTTATCAAAACATTAATACTTAATCTGTATCATAAAGGTTTTGACTGAAAAATTTTCACTGAAATGCCATGGTTGAGAGAAAAAATGGGGAGGTTCCAAACAGAAATAGTCAAAGTCTGTGATTTTTGTGTAATTAAAAAAAAATCAATTTTTCAACAAATCTTTTAGTTGGAAGCCTTAATGACTTAATGAAAATATTTCTACATATTGAAAAGGAATTTATGCTCTGATATCCTTTACTTGTTTGGTCAGATGCAATTACCATGTAAGGTTATTTGACGGGTATTATTTGATACCTGTTTGACAGGGATCTTCTTCTGAGTCCTAGTGGGTATTAAGGATAACACTGGTAGTCATTTTGTGATAAATAATACTAGAGATATAATTGTCTTTGAGGTGACAATCAGGAAGAAATGCTAAAAATTACTTTTGACAAAGCTGCAATGCATTTTTTTTTCCCATTGAATTCCAACTTTCAAAACATCTTAGTATTTTTGCCATTGCATAAAATGATGAGAGGGAACTGGTTGCCGCCATTATTGAATGTGGACATTTATAGTGCCCATGGTGAGAAAAACATAATATTAGACATTAAAGGAGAAGGCTGTTTTGCAACACTCACAATTGGGTTAACAAAAATAAGACCTGGATACATCAATGATGTAAAGACAAGGAATACTGTCTGAGTCAGGACAACGTGACAAATATAACCATCTTGTGAACAATAAAGACAGAAAGAATTGAGATTTAATCTAGAAAATAAGATATTAGTTAGAGTAGTACTTTACAAAGGATAAGTGAATCAGACAAAACAAAGAAAGTAGCGTAGTATGACACCAAATATTTTATCACATTGTTTTTGTTCTGAATAGAAAGCATAGAGAACTTCCATGTGTTTCTTTTATTTAATATTATCTCCCTGAACACCTCACCTTCCAAAACCATGCATAATTACTACATAAAAATATAATAACAGTATCTGTTTTGCCACAGATGTATTTACACCTGAGCTCCATCTGCCATTTCCTACTGAAACTGAAAACCCAAAACTGAATTAAATTTTTTTCCTAAAGTTGTGTCCCTGTCTGCATTTGCTACATCATTGCATAGCTCTAACATTTTCCCCAAATCAGTAACACATCAGGAACATATGAGAGCACAACAAATGACTTTGTTATGGTTCCATTTGTATCTTTATAGAGTAAATATATTTGAGAAATGTGGCAATGAGGGGACAAAGATACTATTGTTAATAGATGTGAAATGGAAAAGATAGTCAAAATAAGACCAACAACTTCACAATAAAGGTATTAGAAGGAATAAAAACATTGGCTCAAAATCCCTAGAGATTATTAACAAGTAAACTTGTCTGTTAACAGCAAGGGAAGACTGATCACAGGTAAGAGAATAATAATTTGATGTGATAAAAAATAACATGAAGAATAAAACATTTCTTTCTGATCTTGAACATTTTAGAAAGCAAAACAGATTTTTTTGCAAAAGAGTTAAGTTGTTATGCCTGGGAGAGAAGTAATAACTAATAAATTGTGCAATATAAAGGCTTTATTTAGACGACATCAGGAAAGGGCACAATGTACTATGGTGGTCTATAGCTATCTCTGTGGTGGGTGGGTGTGGGGTAGCAACAGACAGCTGAAGAGAGGCGGAAATCCTGTATTTATAAATCACATTCTGTGTTGTAAGCCAATGTTCCCTTAATAAAAGAAGAAAAATATGGAAGTATTATCTAGAAATTACTCAGTCCTAACTTTCCTTTAATACATATAGTCAATTGTGCATATGACGTCAGATTACAGACATGTCACATTTTATTTACATAGCCTATGACTACCCATTCAGGTCAAAAACCTCCATGACAGATTCCATGTTTCTCTTCATATTGACAATTTTCCATAAGGGCTGTTCAAGATATTCAAATATCCTCTAACCTCCTTCCCCATCTCTATATCAGAATGCAAGATTCAAGAACTCAGGACTGTGCCCATTTTCAACATCTTTTTATTTGGGGTACATAGTAATCATAACAAAATCAATAATAAAATGAATGCCTGCTGTTATTGTAGTCATTCTGACCTATTAAGCTGATTTATATTGTGCCTCCTATCATTCAGCAATGTTAACACCAAAACAAAAACTTTCTGTGTTATAATTTGCTTGACTAAATAGTTAGCACATTTAGTTATCATGCTTTCAACCTAAACTTGCCAAACTAATATGATTTCTTGAAAGTGCCTATCATTAACACAACAGATTTGGTTCACTCAGGAAAAATTAGGCAATAGCAATTACAGTAAGATTTTTTTTAATTCTGCAAATCATACCTCTCATAACTGCTTCGGTCACCTGGTACAAAAATTGTTTCTTTACTAGAAACTTTTTTTTAGCAAAAATTGTATAAATTGTATATAATATTAGTTACCAATTTATCACAATGCACAATTCTCCTTTAGAAATGAATCCATCATGGTCTATTTTTAATGTAAGTCTAAACATATTTTCTATCTTCCTAGTCCTTCACAAAGCTAAAGCTGTTTGCACTCAGAAATTTTATATTAGAATTTTCAAATCTATTTAAATTTGTTTTATATGTTTTTAAACATCTTTAAATGGTTTCTTTTATTATCAGTGATTTTTCTATTACCTAATTTAAAGAAAAAAATACATTGTTTACCATATGCACACACAAAACTTAGTCTAAATGAATAAAGATACTTCTAAAAATTAAAATTTTCTCAGTAACAGCAGGATATACAATAGCAGAAATAGCTCTTTATAATGCCATGAAAATGGACTTTTCACTCTCAAGATAAAAGTTAAGGTAAAGCCTATTATTACATACTTCAACTGCAAAAAAAAATATTTCCTAGGTAGTAACCTACAGTTTGAAATTCCATTCCAGGAACTTACTCCACATAGACAATGCCTTAAAGTACTACAAAATTTACCATAGCACTATGCAGTTTTCTCATTAACTTCTACTTCTCCCATTTTCTGATTATAGGAATAATTTATAACTAAAACACAACTCTAGGAAGGTGAACTGTATAACGTCACTTAAGTTTTCATTTAGCTCTTTCATTTAAAATAAAAGTATTTTAAAGTGCATTAGGTTTGTTAATGATGATAATGGGTCTTATTTTTTAGAAGTTAACATATCCCTTCTAATAGATTTAAATGTGTCTTAACAGTATTATCCTATTGGATTATCTGCTAAATTAATTTTTTTAAGTATATAACTTAAATGAAAGTCTTCTTAAGATTTTTTAGCACATATGATATATTTCAGAGTTTAACTCTCAGAAAATCAAGCTAAGACAAATTTAAAAGGCAAAAGGGAGATAAAAATAAATCAAACAATTACTATCTGGATAATTCTAAGGTGATCTGTACATTCTTGCCTTTTCCTCCCCATAGATATTTACAAGCATGTAAAGAACTACAAGAATAAATGTAAACTTTCTAACTTTCCCCATTTTTTGACAGAGTTTTAAAGCTGTGACTCACCAAGGTCAAGGATTTGGGTCTCACACCTGCCACAAAAAGAGTTTTGCAGCACAGTTGCAAAGACAATTCCATTAAAACAAACCCTTGTAAGGGAATAAGCTAGTAGTCAATTTGTATAGAATTATTTCTTGAAGAAAACAATATTTTTGGAGCTTAGAATGAAATGGAGATTGTGGAAAAGAATGTCATCCCCCCCGCCCCCAACCAGATTGATTTTTGCTAGAAGATCTGAAATCACCTACTTTTTTTTCCAGGTTCCAGTACAAAGTCTACAAGGTCGCCTCTCTCTCTATTCAATAAGACAAGAAGTTTCCACTTGCATTCAATTTACTCGGTAACATGGTCTGACTTTATTTCCCAACTGATTTCTCCTAGTCTTTCCTTATGGAAAAGAATATGTATTCCAGTCAGATGGACTAGGTTCCCAAACAGGGTCACTTCTCTTCACCACTCAGTTCTCATAGTTCTCTTTGCCTAAAATCCTGCTTTCTATGTTGCAGACCCACCACTTCTTCAGCTTAATTTCAAGTCTTCCTGAGCAAAATAAAGCAGAAGGAGAAAGTAACAAAGGATGGTGTCACTTATATGTGATATATAGAGAATCCAAACAAAAAATGGGAGAAAGCCAAAATTAAAAACTAATGTTTGAAAGCTCACTACAGAACTGAGATTTCTGGGGGTTCTCGGGAGAGAGGGAGAATGAGGGGGATTGCAAAATTAAAATGGGGCAAGAATTCCATGGACTGTGGGTGGATGGCGGGTGCTTTGGTGGTGGTTGCACTATGGTAAAAATCATCCTAAGGGAGGGAGAATCCTATATTTCCAAAATGCAAACCATGATGTAAACCATTAGCTTAATAAAAAATTTTCAAAAAAGTCCTTTCCAAACTCTCAGAGAGATTAATATTTCTGCTCTTCTGAAACTCCCTTTTGATTATTAAATTTTTGTTTTCTGCCACCATTTTTCTTATATTATAAATATATATTTATCTCATTTAAAAGTAGAGAAGAAACGCTGCAAAACTTATACATACAGATGTGTAACCAAGGATGCAGTAGGTTCCAAATGAGTAAAGGATGAATGAATGAATGGTCAAACGAAAGAATGAATTGGGAATAGCCATTTTTCTTAGTCATAACTGAATACTTAGTACTAGATTATCAGCAGATTGAAATTATCCTATCCAGGTAAATAATAATGCTTTGCTTAAAAGCATGAAGATTAAAGTACTAGTTATGAATAAAGCTTTAAATGTTTTTCTAGTGAAAAGTTTGTAGTTTCATTTCTTAAACAAATACTGAGTCTCTAATTTCTATGTTTAAGTCATTGTCCAAAGTATTGTAATTCAATAAACTGCTAGGATTGCCAGACTTATTTAATTTATATAACATTCCATTGTTATTTTTCAAGCTAAATAAATGTCCTTCAAACTTTTCTACTATTTCTCATTTTATCATCATAAAATCCCTTGAAAAATATGAGTATATCTTTTTATAGATTCAGAGCTGATCCTTCCAAAGGTTAAGAAATTTGCCCAAGGTCACAGAAAAAAATTTATACATAAATAAATACACACACACACACATACACACACACATAAGGGTCTATGCTGTATTTTTTAAGTTTAGTTTTTTTTTAGGAAGAATATATTTGCTTATTGCTATAGAATGCTAACTATATTACAAACTTCTATATCTTAATTTATGGTACTGTGATATCTGGGAGACTAGGAAGTTTCTACTTGTAATTGTTGTTTCTATCTTACTTTTAAAAATAGCCACAAATTAAAGGCTTTATTTATTTAATTTTTAAAGATTGATTTATTTATTTATGCATACAAGCACTGGGGTATAGGCCAGAGTCACGGGGAGGTGAGAGGATTTACCAGAGACAGAGTGGGGAGCAGAACAGGCAGACTGAAACACACTGCTGAGGGCAGCACCAGGCAATGCAGGAGAAGTCTGCTGCGCCACGTGGGTCCCCTCCCTGGCCGGCAGTAGCAGGGATTAAACTTGTGCTACAGTGGCTGAGGTTTGCTTCATAGTGCGTTGCTTAACCCACTGCACCACCAGGGAGGCCTCAGAAAGCTTTATTTAAAAATTCTGTTTTTCTGTCAATAGCAATTACTGTGCAATATATTAAAAAAATTGAGATTATTTTGGTATGATGAGTGAAGGGTTTTTGAGTGTAAATATAGCATAACCCATAGAATGATTTAATTGTGAAGAAATGCAAATATTAGCACATTGGCTTACAATACTATATATGATTTAGAGGTAGAGAACAAACCTCTTCAGATGTACATCATCACAAAAGCCCTAACACCAAAGCACCCCAATAATTCACCAGAATCTATTGTACTCCCTCCCCATTTTGCTCCCCTTCTCCTACTCTCTCCTTTTAGAAATATGAATTCTCATTTTAGTTTTGTATGTTCTTTTGCTTTGTTTCTTTACATCACACATATGTGAGAAATCACCTGATGTTTGTCTTTCTCCTTCTGACTTATTTCACTTTGCATAATCCCCTCCAGTTCTATCCTTGTTGCATTTGACAAGATTTCATCTTTATTATATTATATATAGTTGAATAATTTTTAATAGAAATCATACCTCTGTTATATGGCCCATGAATTTATCCTAGTTTCATAAAATGATCTCAATGCCAAGAGGCGAAACTCAATGTTACAGAAAAGTGACAAAGATGAACATACGATAGCAAGAAGCTCTTTGTGATACGTCAACAGGGTCTGATTTAAGGAAGTTTATATAATAGCAACATGGCATCTGCATTTCAGGGATAGTGAGATTCTGCTTAAATGATTGTGATTAACAACCAAAGTTTTATATACTAACAAGTCAAGTTTGATTGTAATTCCTTGGTATATAATCATCCCTCTAACATATAATTATGCACAATGACTAGTGAATTAGGAACAAACAAAAAGTAAAGGACATAGAATAACTTTCAGATTTAAAGAGGCAGGCTCTGGATCGTAACTGTCACTCCACAGGCATACTACTGGTATATCCAAAGAGCTATGCCATAAAATCATTCAATCACTGGGAAAAATAAGCAGCACTCACATCTGATGTACCTCACAACAGGCCAGCAAGCGACAACGTCAGTAAAACATCAGATTGCCAGCAAGATTTCATGTTGCTACTAAAACTTGAAGTATGCAATTACTTTAATTCTATACCTTTCTTGTTCAGCTCAAAAATGACAATGGGGGGAAAAAACCCTACACAATCAGTCACACTTTAGCCTTTCAATCCCATATGTTTCCAGAAAACCACCTCCTGTTTTTAATTTTCCCTCAAACTATATGACTACAAATATTACAAAGTAATATTTTTTGAAAACTACATCCTTGGGAATTCAATTTTCATATGAAATAAATATTTCTAAAATGATGATGTAAAGCCTAAGAGAACATTAAAGCACTATTGTGCTGGTAGATGTGTATAAGTATCGAATTAAAAATTATTGCTTAAAATAATTTAATTTTTCAGAACAGATTAACTGGACTATAATTAAGAACTTTTTTTCCAGATATCAATAGAAAGGAACTACTGATAGAAACAATAGCATGATGAATCTCCAAATATATTATGAAAATGGAAGGAAGTCACAGCCATTATTGTCCATTTATATAAGATTCTGGAAAAAGCAACAATGCAGTAATACAACGCAAATTGGTGATTTCTTGGGGTACACTCTAAATAAAGGGGCAGGTGGAAATATTTGTATTCCTGAAGTTGTTCTATACTATATTTGTTGTAGATATATGACATGTTTTGCCAAAACTAACAGAACTGTATGCTAGAAAGTGTGATTTCTACGGTATGTAATTTTTTGCCCAGTGAACCTTACTAAAAATGTTTTCCCATATATGTTTCCATATTAAATTTTTAAAACTCACTAACAAATACTTGATTTATTTATTACTTTACAGGAGATTAACTTGATAATCAAAGAAGGTACGTAACTTGAGGACAACCAGCTAATATGTACTTGGTATCCCCTATATCTGGGAATTCTGAGGTTAAATCTAGCATTTTCCTGGATCCTTTATGAAGCTGTTACCAGTTCCTTAATGAATATTTGATCAGAAAGTGCAAGGATGCTATAGACTAAACTCCAACATTAGATATATGGTTGGAAAAACAAGGATGATTTCTCCTAAAAATGTTGTACGGTAGGGAGAAAACTTAGAGTAGAGAATAAAAATAAACTTGAAACCAGGTAATTTGTGAGTAAAATCAGAGAGTCAGTATATAAAGTAGGAAAAAAATGTAATAAAAACTTTTCAACAAATGATCCTGGAACAGCTGAACAACCACATAAAAAATGTGAATCTAGTCACAGGTCTTACATCTTTTACAAAGATTAACTCAAAGTGAATCAAAGACATAAATGTAGAATAAAAAATTATAAAACTCCTAAAATATAACAGAGTTTGAAATAGATGACCTTGAATTTGGGAAGGACTTTTGAGAGGAAAAAAAACACCAGCATAATACATGAAAGAAAAACACTAACTTGTAGTTCATTAAAATAAAAATGTCTTCTCTGAAAAATTTGGCTAAAATAGGACATTACAAATTGAGAAAAAATATTTTAGAATACTTCTCTGAGAAAGAACTGGTATCCAAAATGCACAGAAAACTCTTACAATTCAACAGTAAGAATAAAAAACAAAAACAAAAACAAAACTGGGCAAACTGACTGACTAATCACCTTACCAAAAACAGGGAATTAAATATAAAAGATGTTCAATGCCATTGCCCACAGGCTGTTGCAAATTTAAAAACAGTGAGGCACCAGCTTTTAAGATGGGTAGTATTCAAAACACAGACAACATCAAATGCTGATAGTAAATGGAGCAACCAGAACTTTTATTCATTGCTAGTAGGAATAGAAAATGATGTCAATACATACAGCCTTCCATAGTGGTTGGATTAACTTGCATTCTTACCAACAGTGTAGTAGAATTCCTTTTTCTCTACATCCTCAAGAACATTTATTGTTGTTGTTGTTTATTTTTTAAAGATTTATTTATTTATGCATTTAGAGTTGGGGTATAGGCCAGAGTATGGGAGGTAAGAGGATTCACCAGAGACAGAGCCCAGAGCAGAACAGGCAGATGGACTGAAATACACTGCTGAGGGGAGCAGTGGGCGAGACAGGAGAAGTCTGCTGTGCCATGTGGGTCCCCTCCCTGGCCCGGGATAAACTCGTGCTGCTGTGCTGGGGATGCTTCACAGTGAGGTGCTCAACCCGCTGCACCACCAGGAAGGCCCTGTTTTTTTTTTTTTTTTTTTGATGTGTGCCATTCTTACCAGTGTAAGGTGGTAGCTCATTGTGGTTTTAATTTGCATTTCTCTGATGATGAGAGATGTTGAGCATTTTTTCATATGCCTGTTGGCCATTTGTATGTCCTCTTTGGTGAAGTGTCCTTTTAAGTTCTTCTTCCCATTTTTTGATTGTGTCGTTTGCTTTGATTTTCTTGAGTCTTATGAGTTCTTTGTATATCTTGGTGATCAGTCCCTTGTCCATTGCATGGGGTGCAAAGATTTTTTTCCCAATCTGTGAGGAGTCTTCATTTTGGTTAAAGTTTCTTTTGTTGTACAGAAGCTTTTTAACTTGATATAGTCCCATCTGTTTATCTTCTCTCTCATTTTTTATTGCTTTGGGGGATGCATCTTCAAAGGCATTGCAGAGATGTATGTCTTCTATATATTTTATGGTTTCAGGTCTTACATTCAAATCTTTTATCCATTTTGAGTTGATTTTTGTGCATGGTGTAAAGTGGTGGTCTAGTTTCATTTTCTTGCATGTGGCCAATCAGTTTTGCCAGCACCATTTATTGAATAAGCTGTCCTTGTTCCATTGCATATTCTTTTCTCCTTTGTCAAAGATCAGGTGTCTATATATGTGTGGTTTTACTTCTGGGCTTTCTATATGGTTCCATTGGTCTGTGTGTCTGTCTTTGTTCTAGTACCAAGCTGCTTTAATTACCATTGCTTTGTAGTAAAGTTTGAAGTCTGGGAGTTCGATAACTCCAGTCCCCTTCTTTTTAGTCAGGAGAGTTTTGGCTAATTGAGGTTTTATTGTGTCTCCATGAATTTCATCAATATTTGTTTTCTTTGAAGAATGTCATTGAGATTTTTATTGGAATAGTGTTGAATCTGTAAATTGCTTTTGGAAGGGTGGCCATTTTGATAATGTTGATTCTTCCTATCCATGAGCAAGGGATATCTTTCCATTTCTTCATGTCTTCTTCTATTTCTTTTAGTAGTATTTTATAATTTTTTCTATATAGATCTTTTGCTTCTTTTATTAGGTTAATTGTGAAAGAAATATTTTTCTTGATTTCTTCTTCTTCAGGTTGGTTGTTGTATATAAGAAGTCAATGCACAATGACTTTTGTGCATTGATCTTGTAACCTCATACTTTGTTAAATTGGTTGATTGTTTTAATTAGATTTTCTGTAGAGCTTTTAGGGTTTTCCAAGTATAGTATCATATCATCTGCAAATAGTGATAGCATTACTTCTTCTTTCCCTATTTGGATGCCTGACTAGGACTTCCAGTATTATATTGAATAGTTGGGGAAAGAGTGGACATCCTTGTCTTGTTCCTGATCTTAAAGGTAACTACCATATGATCCGGTAATCCCACTCCTAGGGATCTACCCAAAGGACACAAAAACACCTATAAAAAAAACTACCTATACCCCCATGTTTATTGCAGCACTATTTATAATTGGTAAGACCTGGAAACAACCCAAATGCCCAAAAGTAGAGGACTGGATCAAGACAATGTGGTACATGTACACGATGGAATACTATTCAGCAATCAAAAATTATAAACTAGGGCCATTTATAGAAACATGGATGGAACTAGAAGAAATTATACTCAGTGAAACAAGTCAGAAGGCAAGAAAAAAATATTGGATGGCTTCATTTTTAGGAGGAATGTGAAAAAACATAACCTACAACAAACAAATAAAAAAGAACAAGAAAACAAGAGAAAACTCAAGGAAATGGGCAATTAAAAACAAACAAACAAACATAATTTATATGCATTAAAACGTATTCAAAATGCATTTTGATGGGTATACTGTATTATCATTTTACTTTCCCTGTTTTATATGGGATAAAAATATATCTTTACTGACTCTAAGGTCATTATATTGAACGTATTTCCATGTCATTAAAAAAATTTTAATTTGTATATGGGTGAAATGGTGGCGGGCACTCCCTGGGGACTACAAACGTTGTCAAATACGATTAAATAAATATAATGAGAACAAAATAAAAGTGACAATCTGCAAGATACCATTAAAAAAAAAAAGAAAATGATGTCAATACAGGCAAATGTATTACTAGGGTAATAACAATATTCTTATGATATGTAATGATGAATATCTTTCATGATACCTTTGCCAAAATCATAGACCATGCAGCATAATGAACACTGATGTAACTATAGTCATTAATTAATAATAACATCAATATTTGTTCATCAAATATAACAAGTATATTACTGTATGCAGGACCTTATAACAGTGGTGGTAAAGAGGGTAGGATAAAAGTTTTTATAATCTTGGTGCTTAGGAGTTTAAAAAGCTTTTGAAAACAGTCAGTTAAAATAATATTTAAATATAATTCAAATTACCACAGATGAATTGAAATAAACTTTTAGAAATAATTATTTTGTGCCAAGGATTAATCTAATATCTTTTGGATCTCTCCCATGTCTCTATTTAATGGACTTTTGAATTACAAATTAAAAAATACAATGGTATTTAATATTTTATTCCACAATTTTATAATAATTTCTAGCTTCTGCCTGAAACCAAGATTTTGCAGACACTGTACTTACAAGGTATGCTCATTTATCTGAATGTTTAATGTAAGTTATTTCTTTATTGTCAATTATGCTGAAGATGTAAAACAGAATGGCCATTCATTTTAGCTGTGAATTATATGGGTCTTCTAACAGTATATATTATTCTTCATTAGATTTCTCTTGGATACTCACTCTTACAATATTCTCTTAATTTATATCAGTGAGTAGACCTTATTATGATAACAGATAAAAGTTCTTAGGTACATCTGTCACAAAATTAATCTTTTATTCAGGTGAACAATGTTATACAAGACCCCACATTTATCTATATTATGTTTTATTGCAAACTATCTAAAACATGACTCCACATTGGGAGGAATGACATCTCAGGAGTTATCTAAAAGTGCTTTTAAAAAATACTTTCACTTTTAATAACTCTAGAAAGCTGACTATAGAACTGAGACCACCAGATGAGGAAGAAAGGAGGAACTAGAGCAAGGTGGGAAGGGTGCATAATGGACTATGGTGATGGACAGTGGGTGTGTGGATGGGGGGTGTGGTATAATAACAACACCTCAGGGAGGAGTACTATACTTGTACTACACAAGCAACTGTAAACCAGTGTTACCTAAGTTAAATAAATAAATATAGTTAAATAAGTGAATAAACGAATGAACAAAAAAAAGTTTTCACTTTTAGTAATGAAACACATTGCAGATTAAGCCACTCCACCCAAATTCAAATAATGTATATGCATTAAAACTTATTCAAAATGCGTTTTGAGGGGTATACTGTATTATCATTTTACTTTCCCTGCATTATATGGGATAAAAATATAATCTTTACTGACTCTAAGGTCATTATTTTGAACATATTTCCATGTCATTAAAAAAATTTAATTTGTATGCTTAGGTTTGTTATATCAATAGTTGGATTATTTTGTCAGATGTTAAAACATTCCTATTGATTTGAAATTTATAGAGAATTAATACTATTATTTTCTTATAAACTTATCTGAAAATCATTTATGCAAACATGCATAAAAACACATATGGATTGTCCCCCTTCTTATGTTGATAGTTTCATACCATACGTTTTATTCTGAACTTTGTTGTCTTTTTCGATTAAAAATGTATCTTGGATAACAGTTCACATTAGTAAGGAGCTTTCACATTTGTATATGGGTGAAATGGTGGTGGGCACTCCCTGGGGACTACAAACGTTGTCAAATACGATTAAATAAATATAATGAAAACAAAATAAAAGTGACAATCTGCAAGATACCATTAAAAAAAAAAAAGAAAATGATGTCAATACAGGCAAATGTATAAGCTATATAAGCAATATAGCTCCATAACAACCCATTTAATAGATGTACCATAATGTGCCAAGCATGTCCCTATTGATGGGCACTTTACTCTGAGAAACAATACAGCAGTATTTCTCAATTTAAACTTGTATAAATATAATTTAGGGTAAATTTACAGAAGTAGAATTCCTAGTACAAAGAATTTGCATTTAAAATTGATTGAAAAAAACAAACTGCTTCCATAAACATTCTACCAACATCTATAAATAATTTCATATATTCTAACATATTTACTCCCTCTACTGTTATACTACTAAGCTATTTGCAATCATTTACCATTATTTACAAAGCTCTGAAGACCATCCTAAGAGTTTAATATTTGTGACATCCTAAATAATTTCTTGTGAATAAATGCTACAAGCAAAAAAAGATAGGCTCTTCAAATTATTGATGCTTTAGTTAATTTTCAATTCATTATCTCACAAAATTATGCTTCCAATAGTTTGTTGGGTCAATCTTTTGATCTTTCCCAGAATACCTACAACTTTGAATTTTAAATGCAGATATTGTACACTTTCAACACATTCTTCTCTGCTTTCAATATTCTCATACCTTTGTTTCCTCTTCCCTTGTTCTAGACTACTTAAATTTACATATCTGATCTATCTGCTATATCCTAACTTCACTCCCTTCTGCATCTGGACAAGATCTCATAGTTCCTTATTTTGGCTTGATCTGAACACCTGTAACTCTTGTTCCTGTCTCTTCTATCTGGTAAAAGCTAACTTTCATATCAATATAACAATCCAGATTTCTGCGCTATAGAACCCAAGTTGGCAGTATTACCAAGAGACTTCCAAGTAAGGAGAAAACATACTTGAACCTGTGCTGTGACAAACTCGAATAAAATCTACCTATATTGCACAGCAATCACTTCTAACACTTCCTATCAGTTCTCTGCCCCATTTTCCCACATATATTTTAAGTCTTCACCATTATCATAAACACACTATTCAATCTCTTTTTCCTCACTAAAAAAAACAAAAAACAAAAAACAAAAAAACCCTGCAATTTCCTGATGGAGAAAATAAGAGCCACAAAAGGGCGGAGAGTCTTTGTTTTCTCTAGGAGCCTCAAGGCTCCTCCTCCACATAGTCACAAATATATTTGCTTCTTTTCCTTCCCTTGAAAAGGATCTAAGAATGGGCACTTCTGCTTAACCTCTTTCAATGAGTTCTCAATTGCTTTCAGGATAAACTCTTTGAAGTGACCTGCAGTTGCCTAAGGATCTGAACCTTTGCTGCCTGCACATGATTACATCTTTCTACTTCCATTTACAGCTTATAGTCCCACACAGTTACCCGGATGCCCTAACCTTTTGATGATCTATTTGAAATGCATTTCCCTCTCCTTCGTATCCACCTAGTAATATTCCTATTTGTTCAAGACACAAGTCAGATACCATATTTTTTAGAAAGTTTTATTGATTCCTCTGTCTTAGTTAAGTGATCCTCACAGATGTTTTGGATGTTTCTGTAGACTTTAATCACAGTACTTATCACACCATTCACAACCACTGGTTATGGATACACAGAACAAGTCCCCAAAAGGTCATAAAGTATTTAGGAAAAAATTGGTTTGTATTTGTTATTTGGCCTATTATCTTTTTAACTCTTACTCTGTCTAAGCCAGATGATTGGATATAAAATATAATCAGGGCCTCCCTGGTGGTGCAGTGGGTTAAGTAACACACTATGAAGCAAACCTCAGCCACTGTAGCGCGAGTTCCATCCCTGCTGCCCGCCAGGGAGGGGACCCACATAGCCCGGCAGACCTCTCCTGCTGTGCCCGCTGCTCCCCTCAGCAGTGTGTTTCAGTCAGTCTGCCTGTTCTATAACCCACTCTGTCTCTGCTGAATCCTCTCACCTCTCCAGGACTCTGACCTGTACCCCAGCTTTTGTATGTATAAATAAATACATCTTTAAAAAAATAAAATATAATCAAATTTAATTGATCACAATGAGTTTTGTTCCTTTATGAATTCTTCATTCTCATGGTTCCTCATTTTTTTTTTTTGTCTTGAAAAGTTTATTTAGGAAAGAAAAGAGAGAATAAAGACTCCCAGATAGATGGTACCTGGAGGGGCAGAGAGAGCTGAGGTCCATTTTCTCATTTTAAGAAAAAAAAAATACTTCATTTGGAGTGGAGGTGATGTGCTGAAATTCAAGTTCAATAACAATGTTATTGATTTAATATTTTAATTCCATAAAAATAAAATCCTTTTTTATTTTTTCAAATTAACGGAAAGAATCTTTATGCAATCATCTCCATTCCCTGTAAGTTATAAACATATGGTAGCATTACAAAAAAATTAAAAGACCAATAATTCCCAACTTTGATTTACTTTTTCCCCCCATCATCACCCCTTTTACCCCTTTGATTCTTTTCTCCACCCATCCCTCTTAACCTCAGAAACCTTACTTTATAAGTATTTGTTAATTTTTGTAAGTATTTTGTTTTGTCAATTTGTACACTATAAAAGTTCAATATTTGTTTTTGTTATTCTGACTTCTTCACGACACATAATTCTTTCCATTTGCTATAAATGGTAATATTTAATAAATACATTCTAATAAATCAATGCTAAATGGATTAGAGACTTTTATTTAAGACATGATACCATAAGATACATAATAAAAAACAACAGGTAATATGTTCCTTAATATTAACCTTAGATATGTGTTTGGGACTTTCTAATTGCAAGGAAAACAAAAGCAAGAATAAAAAAAAAAATAGTTCAACATTCACCTTAAAGATTCTACACAGCAAGAAAAAAATCTTGTACCAAAACAAAGAGACCTACTATTAAATTGGAGCATATCATATGTCCAAAAATGGCTAATATCCAAAATATACAAGTAACTCATAATATAACCATTAGGAAATGGCAGGGGCTCTGAATAGATATCTTGAAAGAAGACATACAAATAGCCAAGAGGCACGTAAAGAAATGTTTATCATCTCCTATTATTAATGCATAAATAAATCTTTAAAAGACTCTCCTATTATTAATTATGTAGAAATAAAATAAACAAATAAACAATGAGCTATCAGCTCAGATCTGTAAGAATGGCTCTTATCCAAAAGACAAGAAGCAGCAAGTATTGAAGAAAAATGTGGAGAGAAGGGGACTTTTATATACTGTTGGTGGGGTTGTAAATTGGTCCAACCATTATGAAAAGAAACATGGTGCCACCCCCAAAGAATCAAAAAATAGAAATGTCTTATGACCCAGTTACCCCATTTCTGGATTTACCCTAAATATGTAAAAATACTAATCTGAGGAAAGGTATCCGCCCCCCTCCCCATGTTTACTGCAGCACTATTTACAACAACCAGGAACTGGAAACAACCTGAGTATCCAACAGCTGAAAAATGAATAAAGGAGATGTAGTATCAATGCGATACCACCACACAAGTGTGAGAACAGCCCATATTAAAAAACACACAAACGAAAAGCTGACAACAACAACTGCTCATGAGATTGTGGAGAACAAGGAACCCTATTACACTGCTGGTAGGAATGCAAACTGGTCCAACTACTATGGAAAGCTGTGTGAAGATTCCTCAAATTTTAAAACTGTATCTACCATATGACCCAGTGATTCCATTCCTAGGAATCTACCCAAAGGATGCAAAAACATTAATTTAAAAGGAAACCTGCACTCCTGTATTTATTGCGGCACTCTTAACAAAGGGTCAAAAACAAAAGAAAACAAAGGAAAACTACTGATCTGCGATATATAGCAGGGGCGGGGAAGAGAGAGGATGCATAACGGGAGGGAAAAGCATAAGGAATTATGGTGACAGTTCACTGCGGGTGCTGTAGTTGTAGATTTATGGGGACTACATGTGAGGGGAGAAATCAAATATACAAGTGTGAGCAGCAATGTAAGAAAATTTTAAAAAGTTTAATCAATAGAAAAAGAAGACATAGTATAGACACACAATGGAATATTACTTAGCTATTAAAAAATTCAAACTGAAGCAGACCCTGGAAATCTGAATACAGAACTGAGATTACCAGAAAGGAAGGGAGAGCAGTGGGGAGCAAGGAAGAAGGGGGCTCCAAGTAACCATGATGGAGGATTATTGGTGCTTTGTTGGTGGACTTGGTGTGGTAATAGGTATCTGAACAAGTGTGAACCTGTGATCCTAAATCATGGAGTATTGTAAACCAATGTTGTCTCGATAAAAATAATATAATAATAAAAACAAGCCAACATAATTAGTAAATTACTGCACAATTATAATTGTATTTTCCATAAATTGATTATTGATAAAAAATAAGATGTGAAATAAATGTTGAATTAAAAAGGCATTAGGAATAAGCAACAACTGAGTGACTCCCATAACTGGGGTAATGAACTAAGAAAAGGCATAAAATGTATTAAAATGCATTAAAATCTACAGAAGGCACAAAGTTTTATAAGTCTACAATGTCATACCATAGCATAATTATAAAATGATTCTGTTTTTGTGAAGACATGCTTCCAAATGTGGAAATTTTAATATGGCCCTCCTCTGAATTACTGCAAAGTAGTACATGAAGGCTAGTTACACATCCCTGAGACATTTGGTAAAGAGAGGAAATGGTCTATTAGATTAAAGTTAATTTAAGAAAGAAAATGCTATCAATAAAAACAAAAATGAAAGCCACTCCAGTCATCAAGAAGCACTTAAAATTTTAAATATACACTAGTGTTTTTATTATCTTTCACTAGGTTTAGAAAAGTGTCTATGAAAATGACATCTTATGATTCCCTTCTCTTACTTTATGAGTCACTGTTATATCATCTAAGGATAAGGAAAACAAATTTTACTGCTGTTATTAATACAATGCAAATACAACTTCCTAAACATGCATTCCACTTGTTCTTCAGAATAATAATTGGAAGGGAAAGTAAGATACTAAAAGTGTTAGAGTTGTGCTTGGCTACAAAGGGGAAGCAAGTTAGATTTTTTTAGATACACATTTACATAGTCAGTACAAAAATAAAAAGACTTGATTTTAGACAAGTCCTTTTATTTTTAGATAATTTTACAAACCTATTGTAAAGAAATGTATAGATGTAAAATCCACTCCTAAAACTGAGCATTTTTGAATGCAATTTTAATAATTCACTATAAAATACATTTTAATGTCTGTCAAGAGTAAAATCCTAAACAATAGAGAATGAAGTTTTAAAAAAATTTTAATTAGTATAATTGTACTTATTATAAGATATAGTAATATAGACCCATTTTCTGTAATTCAATGTAACTGGCTCCCCATAGAAATACAATAAATATTTAGTGAATGACTTAAAAAGAGATTAATAAATACTGAGTGCATGAATGAGAAAAATAAATCATTCATTCCTTGCTCTATTTGGAATAATGTGAAAAAAATCTACTTCCTTCAAAGAAATAGTCAGCTCAGAGAATAGAAATCTGGATGGTCAAGGTCACATTTGTTATTAGTTAGTTGTCTGACCTCAGTAAAATAACATGACCTCCGTAAGATCATATAATATCTATAAACCTTAGTAATCTTTGACCGCCTCTTTGGTACACAGTAATACCAAGTTCAGATGGATGTTATGTTAAATGAGCTAATAAATGTAAAATGCACAAAAGAGGCATAAGTTTGGAGCTTGAAAGGTCATCCATTAATTTAGTAAAAACATGAGAACCTGCAATGGTTCAAAATCTGTGCTAAGCACTGGGTAGCAACCCCTTGCATGGTCTGTCTCAAAAAGCCAAAGCAAGGCAGAGAGACAATTACACTTTAGAGTAGTCTATATTTGCTGAAGGAATGGAGGAGAAACATCTAAAGTAGACTTAAAGAGGAGAAAAGGTATACTTATTTGAAAGGATGAATTAGGACTAGTAAATTAACAGATAAAATTGTCCTTAAGGGGGCCTTAATTGTCCTGGTGGCTCAAGGGGTTAGGCACTGTACTAAGAAGTATCTGCAGCCACTGCAACACGAGTTGGATCCTCAGCCAGGGCCCACATGGTTCAGCAGACCTCTCCTGTACCCCAGATAAATAAATAAATCTTTTTAAAAAAATTGTCGTTAAGATTAGGATTATAAGCAGAGGAAACAGTATGGGTGAGAAAGGTTGGAGATGAGATACCACTACAAAGACTTCAGGCTCTCACAGATGAATTGACCATGTGCAAGCTCTCATGTAAATTGCTATGGGGACAAATTCCCAAGATAGAAAGTACTCTGATAAAACAGATGTGGAATTTATGTGGAAACTGATTAAGCATCATTTCAGCTCAGTTAGCCTAGAGTTCTTAAAAGCAAGACACTGAATAACTGAATTAATTTATTAATATTAAAGAAAAAAAGTAACTATAAGGAAGTTTTAATATTTTATTATATGGGTGTTTTGTGGTAGATTTTGCCTTCTATAAAATTCAGTTGAAGTCTATTTTTTTTTTCACATTTAATTTGGTTGACAGAACTCTTCAATGTGAAGGAAATCATCCAGAATCTGATAAATTACCTTTTTTCCCCAGAAATACTGAAATATGAGCAATTTGGCAAATGTGTTGAAACAAAATTCAGCATTTCTTAAAGAAGGCTAAATCACAATTTATTCTTTTTGAACTTATTTCCTTACTGTGATTAAAGTCTCCTTGTGTAATAATGAACTCTTTTTTTTTCCTGTTGGAAGAGAATAATCCCACTTTCCTGGTTTCATATTCCACTGTGAATGCCTTATCTTTTATGCCAGACTCAAGGTATGCCTTATCCAGTCCTGAAGCCTTGTACAAATTCAATAAGAAAAAAGGGTTAACATGAAGAAAGCACAGTCTGTTTTGAAGTGACATTAGCTGAACAATCAGGAGAGCCGATTAACTCAGCCAGAGATTTACTCACATAATAGGTCCCTACTTTAGAACCATTCCTCAATCAATGTTCCCAAATTTTGTTTGATGCCTGCCTCATTTTTGCTTTCCTTTGCATGCAGTGCATTTTATATTGTGCTATGTATAGTTATCTCAATTCAATCCACATAAAATAAGTTGTTTTATATTTTATGAATCTTTTATCATTGATTTAGTCTTTCTAAAGCTGTGAAGAATCCAAGTTTCTAGCTCAGAGAAAAATCTGCTGTCCAAAATTGTTGGCTTTTATTCATGAAGATTTCCTGAGTGCCTCCCACATGCCTGTCCCTGTGCTGGGGATAGGGATCCAGAAATGAGTGAGATACTTTCCATTTTCCAAAATAAATGGTGACTCTATTACGGGATAGAAAAGGTAACACTGAATGTTAGGGGAGAGCTTCTTGAAGAATACAAGAATTAGTTCAAAATGTAGATGAGAAAGAATATGCTAAGTGAGGGAAAGTAACAAATAGGTACCGCCTAAGATTGATAGTCAGCACATGAGACCAATTCAGGGGATCTGAGCTCCAGTACCCCAGATCTGAAGCATGATTTGCACTCCATTTTCCAGCTGGAGCAAGGACTTTACATTAAACACTGAGTTAAGGTAGGCGGCTCTTTATAGATGAAAGGAAAACACCTTCATGCCATAATTGCTGTCTCTACTGAAACCATTGGTTCTTAATCAGGCAAAGGTTTCAGATATTCTGTGAAGTCAATAAAATTATATATAACAGTTTGTATATAGGTGCAGTTTTCAGGAGAGAGTTCAAAAGCGCACACTGTATTTTCAAAAAAGGTTGTCCCACCTCCCAAACAAATACGGAACTAGATCTGTATTTGTGTAACTACCCAGTACTATCACTTCTGCCTCCAGCTTGTATTTCTGGAATATCACTCTGCTATGTACAAGCATTCTGTCTATACTGCCTGTCCTACAGGGAAGAGGCTCTATGTCCTCTGTGTTGATACCCACAGGTTTTTGTTGTTGTTTTTAAGATTTATTTATTTATGCATACAAGAGCTGGGGTACATGCCAGAGTCAAGGAAGGTGAAAGGATTCATCAGAGACACAGTGGGAAGCAGAACAGGCAGATCTACAGAGATACACTGCTGAGCGGAGCAGCGGGGGAGGCAGGAGAGGTCCACTGCGCCATGTGGGTCCCCCCCCCCCCCTTGCCGGCAGCAGGGATCGAACTCATGCTGCAGTGGCTGCGGTCTGCCTCACAGTGCATTGTTTAACCCACTGCGCCTCCAGTTAGGCCCCTGGTACCCACAGGTTTTTAAACACAGGCAATCTGTTTTGTTTTTAGTGAAGGGATACCATCTGCCTTCAAGTCAGAGTTGTGCTATTTCAACACTAGAATTTTGGAAGTATTTGAAGTCCATCTATTACATTTAATCTTAAATATTTTATTCCTGAATTGTAACTGTAGCAGTCTTTTGTATTTGAGACTTAGGCTACAATGAGGTTTTACATACATAAATAAACAAATAGGCATTCATGAAATAGTAAAAGCTTTGCAAAGAGGAGGACAGTTAAAGTTTCATTCATATTGACCCTAAAATGTTCTCTTTGTCTGTTTATACCTACAATGTCCTAAAGTATACAAGATTTCTTTTAAAAATCCAATGAAATTCATTTGAGGTAATATTAATGAAATGATCAGGTTTCTTTAATTCATTTCTGAGTAAGAAATGATCATATCATTGACACTGTGCCCCCGAATGAGAACAATATCTGCATCAGTCTGAAATAAATGTTCAAGACTAAATTAATTGTCTTGTCCTTTCTCCTTGTTGCCTTAGCAATTTGAGTAGATTTTCTGATTGCAGTCTCTTGTTTTGACTGTTTGCAAATTATGTGCATTCATTTATTTCTCTTGTTACATCTTAAATTTTTTGTGGGCATGGACTCTGGCTTGTTTTTGTATATATTCCTTAGCCCTAAACTGTACTCTTGGTATGTAGTTCAATAAACTCAACAGAACAAATAAGTACATAAAATGATGCTCTTCACCCGTTATATCTATATTCATTCCCCCATCATCTCATTGCTTTTACAGATAACATGTCTGATGTAGCTATTCTGAAAAGTCTCTAGTTTAGGAACGTGTTAACTACCTCTCTACATGTAGAAATGTTAAATAGCGAAGAACAATTAAATATGTATATTCACACGCACACACTCATACTCACATATACACAGATGTAGAAGTATTACATAAGATATTACAATACAATAGAATAATACATAGCAAGGAATTATGAGAAATTTTAGCATTCCAGAAGTATCAGATTCTGTAATAATCCAGTTCTTTTAAAGCTCTGATGAGATAACAGTGGGGAATACTGTACTATTTCTATTTTAAGCAACCTATTCAAATAGGATAAAGGTGGCCCTTGTATCAAAGAACAGGAAATGGACTAAATTTTCCTCTGAGGAAAAATGTCCAAAAATAAAGATATATACCTATATAAAAATGTGAAGAGAAAAAATGCCCTTTTTTAATCATGTAATGTCTATTACATTTTACATTTAGAAAGATATAGGTCAAGAAAAAAGCATAAAAATGCATAAGAAGCTCAACATTAAATACAATGATGTCCTGCGAACAATACAATTCTGGGAGCTGTGACAATATTTCTTTAACTTTTGAAAAAATTTTAGCTAGGGACTTAAAAATGGAAGCCCAAGTTTCATGGAACTTTTCTTCTAAAGACTTCTGTTAGCAACTAATTCATTTATTAACATACCATATGTATACTAACAACAAATGTTTTATTTTTCTTTATCAGGAGAACCAAATAATTTCATAATATAAACAGAGATAATATATCAGTGGGGTTTTTAAAATCTAACCACAGGTAAATGTCTCCAACTTATGCAAATGCATTTATCTACTTCCCAACAACTATGTTTGATTTTACAAGATAAACAGTATTGAAATAAGTAGAGGAATGAACTACACTGGAAGTCAGTGGAATGGCCTCAGGCTCTGCAGCACACAATCTGTTACAGTTCTAGTTAGCAACTTAGGAAAAAAAGAAGCACCAACAACCAGCTGACTGTCACCCAGAACAAAGTTGAAAAGGTCAATATGATGTTTTGATGGTTAGACAGAAAGCCTTATGGGTACAAAAACTTTTTAAAAAAGCATCTGTATAGAAAAAGAAGAATTGCACTGCCCTATCTGTGTGGACCTATTTATTAAATGGGTCAAGGAACGCATATTTCAAGTAAGACTGTTGGCAATAAAGGGCATAGATTTAGTCTATAATAAACACCAGTCCAATGTTCACTGAAATAACACTGTCAGGACTGCCCTTTAGAACATTGATCCACCGCTGGTAAATACTGTGTACAAGAGCAGTATAGCAAGTACAAACCATGGACACTTTTATAAATTGTATTACAGTAAAAACAAAGTACCAAGTAAAAAGCAGAGGAGTGACAAGTGACAGCAAATATTCTTAATTTGAAGAGACTAGCTATAAACATTTAGCCATAAGTTGAATGTGTTTAGTGATGTCAACTAATGTTAAAAGTGCTCATTTAATAAATTAGGAATGGTAAAAATCAAATATGTTATTTTATTTGCTATTAGAAGCACTTCATGTTTCCTCTTATTGTAAATGTCTTAATTATTGATTTTAATGTTGCAATTTTTCTATCAGCTATTCAGAATTTAAGTCTTATGATCCAAAATATAAATAAGGCCTATTTTAAAGTCAAATCCTAATCTCTAATATCACTCAACAATTGGCAAGCATGTCCACTATGCAATTAAAGAAGATATATCATCATATTTAAGTTGCCATGTGAATTTATTTGATCAATGTTGCTTTTGGGCTATAGACTTAAAAAATGTTTGTGTGCCATAATATCAACTTCTCTAATTACCCTTCTTTTCCCTCTATCTTTCCCCATGCCTCATACACTTCTTCCCACTATCTGCAGTGGGGCAATAACCTAAAAGTTTCTGGGGGAATTGAACTAATAATAAATGTGTGTAAAACATGACAAAATATTTTGACACAATAATATTATCTCTCTACAAAACCCAGCAAGGTAGCCAGACTATCAAAGGACTACAAATGGATTCAAGAGGGAACTGATCCACAGCCGACAATTACCCACAGTGACTCAATTCTAATTTCTTTGACTAGATTTAATCATGTCTACTTAAAGGGGAATATGGCACATTATAAGATAATATTAGACTCTTCCTTTGCATTTCCCACACCAAATGGGTAGGGATGGAGCACCGTTTGCTACTCTGAAGTGTTGAGAAAGGATATCCAGGCATTGACAAATCTATTACTGGAGAAGAAATGATAAAAGAAAAAGCAGATTATCAATGTTCAATATATTTTTGGAACATGAAATTTGGTAGCTATAAAATCAAGTCACTTGATAGTCTTTTTAAAGATTTCACCCCTTTTGCCCACAAAATTGGAAAAATGTGCATAGTGAAACAGGTCTTAGTAAGATGTTATTTTCTTGCAGTTTAGAGTTAAATAAAATTCTATAAAGTGACTAACTTTTGCATGCAATCCATGTGTGGGGGGGAAATGCAAGGATTTTTGCTCTTTTATAGGCCTTCAAAAAAGCAATTTAAAATTGAATAAAAAAGAACGATATTATCTGAACTGTAGGTATTGTGAAAATTGTGCTGCGGAAATTAAAATACTAGTTTGAGCCGCAGCCATAAATTACTAAACTAATTATCTAGTAGCAGGCATAACTGAATCATTCAAAGGGGTAATTAGCAATCAGACATAATGAGTACTGCTACTATTTCTTGTCATACTGTATTTAGCTTCCATGCAGCCTGGAGGAACTGAATTATTTCCTATCCTTCTCAGAGGGCATTACTGCTATATTGAGTGCATCAGCCCATATTATTACTCCCAGTAGTTTAATTCTTCACTGGACTGCACATTTCTGATTTCCTCTGTCAAAAGTTTCCCAGTTCTCCCTGGCCCTTTAAAAGCAGTCATCTTCTTAGTAATCATCCCTTAATGTAAACTGCATCAGAACCAAATTTTGTATCTTTTATTAATTTTATTGAATTCAGATCCAGTAACTTATGCTTTATCATCTTGAATGGTGTTTTGTGGAGTGATACCTAATATTTTTAAATGTATATAAATCAAAACATTTCTATAATTTTTCATATGTTTTAACCAAAAAATCTGAGCAATGATATAACTCATCCATTCATTCAGTTTTAAACTGAACACCTCCTACAAGTTTATATGATTCTGTCCTGGGTCATGAAATGAGTAAGATGTGGTTCCTTCATCAAATATCACATAACCTACTAAGAGGAGATATTTATATATTTGCATAAGTATTTGCACAAGAATGTAGCAAAAGCAGTAATGAGAAAACAGAAGACATATGTATCAACACACTATCATAGGTCACTTCCTCTTTGTGACTCCTCATTGTAAGAGCAAATTCAAAAGATGAGATAATAAAATTATTAATGTGTATTAGGGGACTGAGCATAATTTGAAGAAATAATTTAATTCAGCCCATTTTTTGTTCAGTTGAGATTTAATGAACATCCACATTATGAAAAATGGGTTGGCTCTGAAGCTTAGCTTCAAAGGCTGATGTTCCAAGTTACTGATTCAGAAATTCTCAGGTGGAGCTGAGCTGGGGAGCTAGGGCTGTGAAGCACTACATGAAGCACTGAACAGTTAAAAGCAGCAAAATCCCTTACTTATCCTTCAGATTTAGCCAAAGAATGTGTCGGAACATTTATGGTGGAAGACAGAATACAAGTATAAATGAAAAGGTTTTGAGTAATGGGACAGAGCTTTGCAAGCAGCACTCAAAGAGGATCACGTACCTTTTCTTTCAGGGAACTATCAAGGAACATAACATCCCTTTTCTCCCTGCTGCGAGTGCACTAAGTGCTTTAAAACCCATCACTTTTGCATTTGGGAAAAGGAAGGGATGTGTCCTCTTTCCTGCTTTCCTGAAGTAAATCATGAAAAAAAACAAGAGGGCAATAACTACAGAAATATTTAGGAGGGGAAATAGGCAATATTCTCTTCTAGAAGGACTTATTTTTAAATCTCCTTAGAGGAGATTATTCTACAATTAGCATAAAGACAGAGATGCTAGGAAGAAAATCCAACAATTCACTGGCCCTGTGCTGTGAGGTTAATATTCTGGTTCCATTATCTTGATTGAACTGGATCATGTTTGCTGTATACTTGCATATTATGATGACATTTGAGAATAAAAGTGGCCCAGGATAGCACTTCAGATTCTGACCTTCTTTTGGGAGAATGTAAAACAGAGGAAAAGGGGAGAGAGCCCATCACGACCCCAGGGTCCCCTCTTCACGAAGCATGGCAGCGAGGGTGTTCAAAAATGTGCAGTGAATAGACGTGCATGAAGCTTGTGCATCCTGTTTCTGCGATGAAATTCCAAGTCAATGGCTGCACCACAAGAAAACCAACCAATTCCACTGCTCGCTGACAGATACAGGAGATTCAGGCTGCAGTGGTGAATTCCCAAACATAAACTACAAATACTAATCCCTAGGTCAGATATTCCCCTACTCTTCATTTTTTAGTTTTACCAAACGAGAGTCAATGGTCCCTCAATTCAGAGAGGGACAGAAGCAATATTCTCAACTATGTTCCTATTCCAGAAATAAAAAAGCCTCTAGCAGTGCTTAGTTAAGTGAGAACAATTCTAGGGTGTGAATAATCCTAAATGTGCTTAGTTAAGTGAGAACAGTTCTAGGGTGTGAATAATCCTAAATGAAGGTTGTTCATCATTTCTCTTTATAAATTGTTGTGTACCATATAAGGAAACAGAAACAGAACTAAAGTAAGAAAAAAGTATTTTGTTAAATTAACATTAAAGATGTTCTCAAATAGAAATTATATATGAATCTTCCAATATGTCAATCACTAAGCTTTCTGCCTCTCTCACACACATATACACACACACATGCATACACATGTGCACAAATGCAAGTCATGCAATACTTCAGATAAGAAACTAAATATGTGGCGGTCTGGTGGTGCAAGGGCTTAAGTACTACACTATGAAGCATCCACAGCTACTAAAGCAGGAGATCGATCCCTGACCAGGGAGGTGACCCATATGGCACAGCAGACCTCTCCTGCCTAGCCTGCTGCTCCCCTCAGCAGTGTGTTTCTGTTCCCTAGTGTGTCTCTGGTGAATCCTCTCACCTCCCCCCACACCTCTAGCCTGTACCCTAGTTCTTATATGCATAAATGAGTAAATCTTAAAAAAAAAGAAACTAAATATGTATCATAAGGTGGGCAGACTGGAGTGTGGCTGTTAATAAATAAAAGGTCCCTTTTCCCATGTCTGGAACATCTTCCTAGTGATTTATTTAACAGTAATAGCAACAAAAAAGTGACACTGAATATGGTTACTCATTTATAAAATTATTCATATTCTACGGCATACAAAATCCTATCTTAGTACAAAAGCTACTGGGCAGATGAGGACTGTTTATATACAAAAGTGGAAATGTATATTCTACCAGCCGTGGCAATATTATATGCTCGCATTCCTCATTTTTTTCTTTATCAGTAAAATATTAACTTAGTGGTATTCCACACATGGAAGGCAAACAATAGATATTATTGAATAAATAAGAACATGTATGCTTTTTAGCTCGGGTTATTCATACTAATATACCCACATGCACTTCCTTTTTCACATCCCCCGGTGAGTCAGAACCAGTTCTATGTCCTGAGCTTCCCACAAAGGGTCTTTATCTCACAGCAAATTTTCTGAAACAGAAAGCATGTAACTACTATATCACTGAATATTTTTATCCTAAATGAAGAATGAATGAAAGTGTTAAACATTAGGTGCCAGCCAACACCAAGGCTGTTGCTCATCTTAACTTCCCTGATGTTCTATCAGCTCAGACAGTACTTGGACAGGTGACAGAGCAGGAAATCAGTTTTCTATAGGTTACAGTTTGTGGACCTCTTTATCATCCAAGATATGGAATTCAGAAATAAAATTCAAAGGCAAGCCAATGCACATAGGTATCATTCAAAATGGAGAGGAATCTATGAATTTAACATAAAGAGGAGAGTAGTGATCCAGGAAGAAGTGGAGCATGTTCTGGAGAAAGTGAAGAACCAGGCAGCTTTCCCCTAGAGAAGTGTATGGCTCAACCTGAGCAGGGGCAGGTGGCTCTCAAGTGCATGGAACAAAGTGCAACACCAGTGATATAACTAATGAAAAAAAAGGTATACCGATAAGTCAGTTAAGGCCACCTACAGAAATACGTCCTGGAGTCATTAAATAAATTTCTTGTCTATAAAAGGAAAAGTAGACTAATAAATAGTCCTTTGGAGTGGAATGGAAAGCTCATGTCCTACATTTCAAATTTTTGAAACAGGTGAGCAGTACATAGCCTATAGTTTTGGACTTCAACAAAATGCTAGTTGTTCTATGTGTTGTTTTGTGTTGGGAAGATCAAAGCAGAGGATCACAGAGAACAACCAGAGTTTGGTCTTGAGAGTAGTTATATGTCTAAATATGGACATGCTTATCTACCTATCACTCTTTGATTGGTAGTTAATATAGTATATTGGTCAAAGATATAGAATATTAGTTTATGGAATCAAAATGCCTGATTTTTGGTGCTGGTTTTGATACTTCTGTGCTGTGACCTTACCTAATGCCTGTCAGTTTTCTCATCTATAAAGGGAGGTAAATGGACAGCTCTATCTTATGGAAACCATAGTAAGTAGGAAAGTAAAACTCCAGTTTTAGTTTCCATATTAACTACCAGTATAACGTTGCTAAAATGTTTCATTCTCTACAGATGCTTGGAAAATAAAATTGTGAATCTGCCATATTTATTATTAATCAGTGGGCAATATTCCTTATAAGGTACAGATCCTTCAGCTCCAGATTCTTATGTTTATCTTAGGCTGTGCTTTTAAAATCCTCATATCTGATACCTTTATATTTTTGCCCTGCCACCACCAAAAGCCCCCTATTCTGTCACCATACAGACACAGGCATAATCTTTTTAATTAATGCTTAAGTGAGTCATGGAAATATATTATTCCCTATAGATATGTTCATGCAGAAAATCACTTGAACAGCCCTGATTTAGTCCAATTATTTTATTATACAGGTGAAAAACCCACAAAAGAAAATTATCTACCAAAGGCTATGTATGTAGTTAGAGATAGAACAAAGATTAAATCCAGTTACTTTAATTCAGTTGACACTAAAAGACCCTTTCAGAACTAGATATGTAACAGCAACTATTAGCTATTTTCTTTCTTTTCCACTACACTCTTTCACACACATATGCAGACTCACAGAAACGCATTCTTTCATTTTAAAATTAACTGTAATTTTTATTCTTAGTTAGACCTCATTGTGGGCATTCCTAATAATTCAGTGTGCATGCTGCTTCCTTGAGGAAAACAGAAGCTGCACACATGAATAGTTTGTAAAGCAAAACAGTAACACCATGAATTTTGGAAAAAATATGAGCCTACCTATCAAACTCTATGAATATGCAGACTATAAAGTAAATTATGTGCATAGCTTGGAGCACCATTCAATCAAAATATTACAAGGACTAATTTAATTTCTCCAAAGAATCTTCATAAAAATCTAACAGCATATATAAAATATGGAAAGGTAAGTTTGTTCTTTCATCTTTTCCTTTATATTTTCAACACAACTCTGAAATTCAACATTTTAAAATAATTCCCACATTTAAACACAAGTTAGAGTCAAATAAATGTATCTTTTTTGAAAATCTGGAAAAGTTAATTATGGAATAAAATAAAATATCAAATGCTTTCATATATAATAATCTCTTAAAATACTATAAATAGTATTTACGATTTAGTTCAGCATAAAAATAATATTTAAAATCATTGATTTTGTCACAAGAGGGAGCCCATGTTTTTCAATTAATTCAAACACTGCAAAAAAAAGGAATCAAGATAATTTTATCATGACTAAATAACAAGCTGCAAATTTTATGTAACATTCCACTGCTGATAATAAAATAAATTATTATTAAGTATGAGCAATTAAGTATGAGCAGTTATCCCCCCTCCATTTTCATTTCTTCAGCTAGAAGAATTAAAATTTTTTTTTTCTTTTTTTCTTTCTTCATATATATTTGACATCAGTTGTGGTCCACAGGGAGTTCCCACCACCATTTCACCAGTGCACCATCACCTCAGTGCCTAGTGCTCTTTCTGCTCTCATCCCATTCCCTCTCCCTCCATACACACAAACTGTTTCTGATTTGTCCTTGTTTTTTTTTTTTTTTCATTGTTATTATTCTTTCCCTTGGTCTCTGATGTAGTTCCCTTATATTCCTCCTAGGAGTGATTCTGTCTGGTATTGAAAAAAAAAATTTTTTTAAATGATGATTTAGTGTCAAATAGAACCAGAACTATAAATTTCAGGAAGCAAATAAAATATGTAATACATTTAAATACAAAAATTTAAAACTCAGACATACTGTTTTGGTAAAGTGCTATAAGGAATAGAGATCAGTTATCTCCTACTTTGTAATGTGGTACTAAATATCCTTCCAAATTATCTTAAATATTTCCCAATCAGATAACAAACAAGGTCATGTAACATCTTGAAAGATTTTTAAATTCTATGACACTAAATTTCCCACATCTTTAACAAAAGATTGTTTAGCCACTTTTTAACATAGTTGTGAGAATTAAGGTAATAAGCTAAAAACATTTAGAACTGGTACTTGCTGTACAATTCTTTTACTTTTTGAGTAAACATAGAAATTTTCCTAATAAATATTTTTAAGTATATTTCATAATAACAAACCCTTTCCTGATCCCTAATATCCATTCTACCAACTACCTTCTAATACTTATGTTTTCCTTTCTATTGTAAATTCTGAAAGGAGCAGCATATATTGGTCACTAAAATTTTCTACTCTACTAAACCTACTTGTACTAATTTTCTAGTAAATTCAAGCTACCAATATTAAAGGTATCTCCCTGAAGCATGTGATACTTCTTTCTTAAACTTATTTTTCCTTTTTAATCATTCCTGTTTCTTCATGGAATCTACTCTCATTTAAATCAATCCTTGCAATATTTTGATTGAATGATGCTCCAGGGTTCAACCACATACCCTGTGTTTGTCCCACTGTATCTGTGATATATCGATGGAAATCTCATCTTCCTCCAAAGTTTCACTACACCCTCAAGGTGATTATACAGGTAAACAAAAGATATAGCTAGTATGCAAATCTATCCATCTCTTTTCTGCTGGAAACTCTTCTGGTATTCATTCTCCTTACCTAGACATACAACTATCTGGGTGGTCAGGGTGTTTGTTGGCTCATATACTATTTGTACATGCAGTGTTTTGTTTTGTAGTTTTTAAATTGTTTATCCATAGAAAGAAAAATAAGGTAGAACATATTTCCCATTCCTCTGGCTTCCACTGGACAAATGAAAATATTGGGTCCTTATCTATCAGCAATGATGCAGAAACTATGTAATATGTTTGTCGAGGTATGGTATGTTTTCCCCAGTTTATCAGAGTCCATTTTCTACATGTTGCTGGCACTGGGGCTCATTATCATCACCAGGTTTGTGTTATAATATTCATTGGGATAGAATAAATAGAAAATTAAAAGTATGTTTTATATTCAAGTTAATAGCAAAGGCAAGAAATTAAAACTCAAGATGGGCTGAGTGCTTCAAGAAAAAAATTCAGAGATGTCCTTTGTTCAATGAATCAACTTAAGAAACCATTATGGAAGGTTGTTGATTCTCTTGGTCTCTGGATCTTGTAGACACTGAGATTGTGATCACAGGGCATGACCCATGAGCCTACTCTGGGCCAGCAGGGATGAACATGCATGAAGTTCACATATCCCAACCTTCTCATCTGCAATGAGATTCCTAATTTATGTTTGTAACAGGAGACAATCAACCAGTTGTACTGCTCACTGAGAAGCCTCAGGTTGTGACAGGACAGTTCCCAAAGGTTAACTAAAAGCAAAATTCTCTAGCACATGCTAGTAGTTTTCCTTTGTCTTGATTTTGGGTTTTCCAACTTATTAGGACTAATAAATCTTCCATTCAGATAGTTTTAGAGGCAATACTCTCTGAAGTCACATCCTTATTGCAGGAAAAACAGTCTCTAGTGGTAGTGTTTTTTTTTTTTTTCCTCATGTGGTATTAGAATTCACAGCTAGCCTCCCTGAGTATGATATTCTCTTCTATAATTCTATAAGGTAGAACATTAATGTGTATTTCATAAAAAATGCAGGAAAAATTAACTAACCAACATAGCAATCTAACATTGGTAGCTGCACTATTTTAAATACCTAGCAACATGACCATATTTGCTCTCACAATAACCTCATAAGATAGAGCTGTCCATTTACCTCCCTTTATAGATGAGAAAACTGACAGGCATTAGGTAAGGTCACAGCACAGAAGTATCAAAACCAGCACCAAAAATCAGGCATTTTGATTCCATAAACTAATATTCTATATCTTTGACCAATATACTATATTAACTACCAATCAAAGAGTGATAGGTAGATAAGCATGTCCATATTTAGACATATAACTACTCTCAAGACCAAACTCTGGTTGTTCTCTGTGATCCTCTGCTTTGATCTTCCCAACACAAAACAACACATAGAACAACTCCTTCCCCAAGTCTGAATCCAAGCAGGCAGTTTATTACCTCCTCACCTCTTCCAGTTGTCTCCAGTGATAGGAGACGTCATTGAGTGTAGCCCAGAAATTACTGACTTAACCTCTGTCTGTTCCATTGAAGCTCCTATGGATACTTTACCCAATATTGAGAGTTAAGTACCATATAGTTATGAACAAAGTTTTCACCAGTTTTGTGTCCTCAGGATTTTTTATAGCTCCTGTTATGAAAAATTCAAACAAATAATGATTATGGTATGAGAAATAAGGAGAAGAACAAATAATAAAAGGCCTATAAAGATTTTGATACTGAGGAAAATAGATTCTATATGCAACTTTAAATTTGAAGCATTTAATTAGAATCAAATTGCAAATGCTAAAATAAACTGATTCTAATTTAAAAACAGAGCAGCCATAAAATATTTTGTTACCACTTAAATGGAGCTATGCCATCACGATGACGTATATTTATAGTGTTTTTTCATATTTATTAAAAAATGAGTGTGGCAAAAAATTAAATTTTAAGAGTTTGGAAAGAAAAATCACATAAGAAAATATATCCGCACTTTACCTGCATTTCTTTCTTTTTGCCTCTTTTGCTGCTAATATCCAAATGCTCAATATTGTTCCTTTTTGTTTAAATTAGCATTCTGAAATAGCACATAGCTTTTCTCATATTTTTACTTAATTTTTGTTCAGTTGAATTTGTAATCATATGTTTTATATAGGTAATGTTGGTTTAAAACAATGCATATATTTTAGGTTCATAACTTTTCAGATTTATGTTTCACATGCATCCACCATCGAAACACCATATTCCTCCACTGTAGACCATGTGGACATATTACCCTTTGCTTCCCTGCAACCACTCTCTCTCAATTTCATACTCAGATTCCTAGAGTTTGGTTTGTTTGTTATTTTGTTTTGTTTTATATACCACACATGAGATTATTCAGTAATTTTCTTTCTCCTTCTGACTTATTTTCCTCAGCAAACCCCTATCATTCCATTCATGTTGACCGAAATGGCAAGATCTCATCATTTTGAAAGTGAGTATATTATCCCACTGTGTAAATATACTACAATTTTTAAAATCACTTAGTACTATTGTATTATATAAATGTACCCCATTTTATTAATCCACTCATCTATTGTTGGGCACTTAGGTTGTTTCCATTACTTGGTTATTGTAAACAGTGCTATAATGAAAATAGGCGTGCATATATATATATATATCTTTAAATTAATGTTTTGCATTCTTTGGATAGATACATAGGTGAGGAATTGCTGTATCAAATGGTGGGTCTTTTTTTAACATTTTGAAAAGCCTCAGTTGATTTAAAATGAAATACAGGGGAACACATGTATAGCATGTGAGACAAACACTGAATAGGCCTTGAGTTAGAGAGGAATTTTCTGTCAAGTAGAAATTCTTATTGTGACAGAGCATAACAAAATCACACAAATGATTGCAAAACAATACTATATAGATAGTATTATAGATAAGTACTTATAGATAAGAGGCAACAGTTTAAGAACTATAGTCACAAGTGACAATCCACTTACTGGAAGAAAGGACCTTAGACTGATCATAAGATATGAACTGCAATGGGCAGTAAAATGGGGGGCTAAATTAGAAGACATTAAACAAAAGCAACACAAAATCCTAGATTTTAAAAATTCAAATTACTGCTATGGAATTTTAAAAATATTATTGCTACCTAAATGAATTGCAAGAAGAAATTATTTAAATGTCAATTTAAAATGGTACAGATCTGACTTATTCAGTGCATTGCTCATTTCCTTGTCCCTCTTTTCTCAATTTTTCTGTCCTCTGTAGTTCAATATTCTATCTGTTCAACAGGTTTAAAATATTATCTATGCTTAAGGGTTCCAAAACAAAGTTGGAAAATAATTAATACTAATTTGCTCAAAAATGAAAGTATTCCCAAATCTCTGCTCAAGGTTGAAAGTAATCCCAAATCTCCAAATCTGACCTTTAAAACATTTTTCCTCTCCTATTACTTTAAGTATTATAACTATGTTTTCTATCCATATTGACCAGTCTCCAAAATTTACCCATTCAATTGCTGGACTGGATTATGTTTTTTTTTTTTTCCGACATACACATAGGCCTGGATTCAGAGATCCACCTCAGTAATTCCAATAAACTATGAGCAACTTGAAGTCAGGAATGATTTCTTACATAATGTTCAATCCTTAGAAAATCCATAGTGCTTTTTAAAACCCATAGAAAATGAAAGTAAACAGACAAATCTTTTCATCTGGAAAGTTTGAAAGAGAAAATGTGAATTTTTTTTAGAAGAAAATGCACAAATTTTAATTCCAATTTAATTTGAAACAATTCAAAATTGAACATGCTTTAGTAAATACATTTTTCTTATTAAAAAAACCCTCATAACATACATACATAACTATGAAAATTGTGTAACTACTACTATATATTAGAATTAAAACAGCTTAATAAACAAAATTTATACAAAACTGAGTTATGGTAAAATATGGTGCAACTTATATCTGGTAAGAATGTAAAATGGTAAAATTAGTTTAGGAAAAAAATTATTACTGGAAACATACACTTATCCAACTATGAATTAACCAAGTTAAATGAAAACTAATGTTCACCTAAAAATCAACAGGAAGATATTTATAGTAAAGCCTTTGTTCATAATTGCCCAAACCTGGAGATAGTCCAAATGTCCCTCAATTGAGAATGGATAATCTGTGGCAATTCATACAATAGAATATTCCTCAGCATAAAAAGGCATGGATTATTGACAAATGGAACAAAATGGATGAATCTCAAATGCTAATTGAGACTTAACATTAGATACAGTATGTTCATGGCATATCTACATATGATATTATAAGACATTCTTGCAAAGGACAGAAAATGAATCAGCCTTTGCCAGGGGCTGGGGAATACAATTCCATGAGTACCTGAATTCTTGAGTGCTTGCCATATACCAGCACTTTTTCAATGTCTCCAAACCAATATCGTATGAAGTAGGAACTACTTTTATCTTCCTCTACCAGAAAACATTGTAGTTTTTAAAAGAAAATGAATTCAAGTGCTTACTGTTAATCAGTTCATTATTTTTTCTCTCTAAAGATTTAGACATAACAAGTTTGTAGATGTCATAAGAGAGATCACTATGACCTTGAAAAAGTATGAATATAGCTATGAAAATAAGTATCAATAGTGTTGGCCAATTTAAGAGATTACAAATTATTGCTTACTTCAAACTAATTCTAAAGCCATCTAATATCTTACAAGTGAAATGCTACACGCATTTTCTTTCTCACAGAATTTCAAAGTTAAATTTCCACATTCTGTATATGATTTACCAATAAAAACAACAATTTGGCGATATGAGTTAATAGCTACAGGTGCCTTTGTGGTAGGTGTGGTGTCCTAACATACATCTCAGGAGGTATGGTCCTATACTTCTGAATCATAGAGCAGAAAATCAATGTTACCTCAATGAAAAAAAAATACATTAAAAAAATAAAAGTCCTGCAAAAGGCTTGAAATTCAGGCTAATCAGTGAAGATTATTGGTATGCATGAGTGAAGGATTATGAAGTATAAATCCAGCATAGCGAATGGAATGATTTAATTACAAAGAAATTAAGATACTAGCACATTTATCTTAAATATGACCATAAGAATCTGATAAGTTATTAATTTTAGCTGAATAAAATGCTAGTATTATCATCTGTATCTTAATTACTAAAATCAGAATTATGGGTTCAATGGAAGTGATAGTCAAAATAAAATCATGTATATACATATATATATATATGTATGCTTTCAAGATTCAGGAAACCCTCTAAACAACTACAAATGACACAGCAGCTTATAGGAACAAGAATCACTCAAAAAGGATGCTATTAAAACTAACAATGCATACATCGGGATGAATATCAAGAAGGTATTATATAGTGCAACTGCTTGTATTATGCAATCTAGGCTTGAAATTAGCATTTCATAGAGTTGGCAACTTCTAGACACATCAAGGAATGTCATAAAATAGGGACAGTGGGGAAAGAACCACAGAGGAAAGGAAGCAACTGGGATTAATGAGACTCCTAAGACAACTGGGAGAACATTACTAATGCACAGTAACCGTACTCTTGAGAGGGAAGCAGTGTCTTCATCCAACCCAGCCTCTCCCTTCAGAAGAACAACTAAAAGGAAGTGATTCAGAAGAACAACTGAAAGGGGATACTATGCATAGTGGGCATGGGAAAACTGGATTCTGGACTTAAAGTTTATTGATAGCTTTCAAGGGTGAAAGAAAAGGTTAATTCTAGAACTAAGGACTAATATACTTTAGGACGGCAGGCTGGTCACATCATATCTGGTGAGTGTGGTTGTGATATCCAATTCCCGGGTAACAAAGAAAATGCAGTCTGTGATACATAGAAACAGAAATGATAAAATCTAAGTAAAGCAACTCATGTGATCCAATCTTGTTATACTGTGGGTACTATAAAGTATTGTGGCACATAACTATTCAGTTATATTGATGTATTTATTTGAAGTCCATTAAAAAGTTCTTCTGGAATAAGAACTTTAATATATTTTCTCTGCTAATTCTGAAAACTACACAATATTTAATTTTCAAATAAAGTCTTATGTGAATTGATATACATAGCACCATAAATTTGCACTTTAAGAAAATTTTTTTCCAGAATTTCTAACATCTCTATCAATAACAGAGTGATAATGTTATGTGTAAGATGGTTTTAGAGAAGAAGGGAATCACATCCGCTCTCACATACAGAAATAAATTTGAATTATACATAGCTATGAATGCTAATAACTCTGTAGGCTACTAAACTGCAGCACAAGGAGAAATAATCACAGATTCCTAGAATCACAGAATCCTACACATCAAAGAATGTTAAAGCTTTCTTTTTTTCACACTAGCTGTTTTTCTTACTCTTTAAAGCTCCCCAAATAGAGACAGTGTGTCCTCTAAGAGCCTAATGCTTTTCATTCCATCTAAAATCTGATTGGGGCAATTGAAGAGATCATGTCATTCTTGAAATAGCTGGATTAGAGTCCTCCTAATACCAGTTTTTCTCCCTTCCATTCATTACTTTTGAGACATTATTATTTAAAATAATAGAAGTTACTCTACTGAAATCAGAACAAATATTTCAAGCTTGGGCATATTATAACAAAATAAACATCAATAAAAACAAAATTTCATATCTTTCAACTATATTAAATATACATATTCTTTTCTTACCTGAAGGAAATTAGCATGTAAACAATTCTATTGCTAGTATACTTTGACTTGGAATGCTACTAACATTTTTCACTTTGCTTTATAAGAAGTGCTAACTTCCCATATCAATAATGGCATGAAAGAGAAAACCCTGAATACTTCTCAGAGTTTTCTAGTTAGGTAGGTCCTCAGTTACAACTCTGTATATTCACAAGCTATTTTATGCCTTCTATTTGGAGATAAATATCATGTCCCAAAATTCATATTAAAGTCTTAAGTCTTAGGACAGCACAATGTGACTGTATTTGGGAATATGGTATTTCAAGATATAATTAAGATAAGGTTATTAGGGTGGGCTTCAATCCAATCTGATTGGTACCCTTTTAAGAAGAGTTGATTAGGATACAGACCTGAACAAAGGAAAACCAAATGAAACAAAGAAACCATTAGAATGTTTGCCTTAACAACTGCGAGGTAATTATTTCTGTTGTTTTAAGCTAGTCAGTCTGTGGTAGTTTGTTATGGCAGCCTGCAGAGTAATATACCTTCCACAACTCTCACCTTAAGAATACACTATAAAGTTAAACCATAGAGGTTTCCACATACAGACATCTGATGTGAACATAACAGATTAAAAAAAAATCAATCTTGTCATGATTTAAATTTGAAAAAAGCTCAACGTCCACCATGCATGAACATCATTGTTTCAGGTGTTATGTATTTTGCAACAGTATAAAAGAACAGCATAAGTCTGTACTTTCAGAAAAAAAGAATTTATCCAAGATATGCATTATCTTTACCAATAACAGTGATGACATTACAGTTACACTAGAGGTTTTTTAAAAGGAATCACATCCCTTTTCACATCATATACTCAAATTACACATAACTATTAATCCTAATATCTATCCAGGTTACTAAACTCTGATATAGAGAGAAATAATCACTTTCTTCTATCAAAAAAGTTGCAAAGTATGCTTATTCACATCAAATATTACCTGATCTGTGCCCTCTATGAATTTACATTCTAAACACACAAAAAAAAGACGTGACATTAAAAAAAATTTACATTACAGTAAAGACCTAAGGAGTCACCTGAGTGTCATAAATTGTAAATGTTGTATGGATTTTGAATGGTGAGTTATGGATACATTGACTTCTTCTCTGAAGGAAAAAGAAGCACCTATTGATACCTGACATTTTCCTCACAATTACAATTAAAGTGAATGTAAGTATGAAGATGTATATTAATATTTTATATTAGTTTCCTAAAGCTGCCATAGTAAAATAATAAAAGACCAAAATAAACTAAATATGTGATTTAAGACAATAAACCCTATGTCTCATAATTTTGGAGGGTAGAAATATGAAATGAATATGTTATCAGGGCCATTCTCTCCCTGAGACACTGGGTAGAGTCCTTCTTTGCCTCTTGTTGAGTTTCTGGTGGTGGCTCAAATCCTAGCTGTCCCTTTGCTTGTAACACTACAGCTCCATCCTTTCATGGTGTTTTCCTTTATATGGTCATATCTTATTAGAACTCTAGTTATTGGACTGTCGCCCACTCTACTCCAATATCATCTCATCTTATTATATCTGCAATGGCTCTATTCCCAAGTAAAGACATTGTAAAGCACTAGAAATTAGGATTTAATCATTTTGGGAGGCATAATTTCATTCATACAGAGATAAATAGTTTTAAGTGACACAAGACCATATTTATTTATTCATTTATATTTTATTTCTTTTTCTTATATGATTTATTTCTTTTTCTTATATTCATTTTTAAACAATATTTGATTTCTCCCCTCATTTGTAGTCCTCATAATTCTCCCACCACCTTGGCTATATTTAATGATAACTAAAGCTGGCAATACAAGTGAAGGTTGCAGCGGTGGAGGTGGGATGTATGTGCCATGACACTCCCTATAAGTATTTTTCTCCTGGTAAGGGCCTAACACTGTTCCTGCTTGGAACCTCTCAGCAGGATGGGAACGGCAGAGCAGGATGGATGGATGGATGGAGATATGACAGATAGGTAGTTAGATAGATATATTGATATTTTAAAAAGAAATTTAGTGCACGGCATGTGGCAGGAGTCAGCATAGTGTGCTAATCAAGTCTAAGGTACATTAGCTGATGGGCTCAAAATCCTGGTTTCCAACAATGCTTACACATCCCTGCATTCTGAATGCCCACTCTGCCTGCCAGTTTGCACACCTGTGGTCTGGTAGACACACCCTGGAAGTCTGCTATGCCTATAAAAATAATGAGATATCACGGACAGACTGCTAAGTATTCAGTACATGTCAACTACTATTAGAACATTACTACACTGACTAGTTTATTCTCCTTGAAATTTTTATGAGCTGGGCAGTAATGATCAACTTCACAGAAGAAAAACTCATAACCAGAGAGAATATCTGACAACCTCAACATAGCATAGCAAGTAAATGAAACAAGCTGAATGACTCAAGCTCACATACAGTCTATTACTACAGTGATGTCTGGGTGGTATAGAAGGCACCATCCCTGCCCCAGGGGACAGCAAAGTCAGTGCAATTAGTTCTACTTTGAAGATGGTTACATTAAAGGAAATATTCCCCATTCACATAATCTGTCTTGAAATTTAGTAAGGAATTATATATTTTTTACTCATATAATCTGAAACTATAGTGAGGAAAATTTTCAATAATGTCCATAATGTTAAAAACACAAAACTCCTATTCATACTTTTATTTAAACATCTGCATCTTGTGCTACACATGGCTTTTTCTGTAAGTATTTTTTTTATTTTATATCAGAATATCTTTTGATAAACAACAAGTACAAACATATTCTTGGATATAAAGAGATCATTTTATTTGAATGTTTGCTTCATATGGGTAACTCATTAATGCTGGTTTTTTATATACATAAACCCTGACTTGGAGTAACAGTTCACAGGTAAAATAAGATACTTCTAATTTTTAAAACTTCCTTCCTGAGAGTGTGTTCACGAAATAATTTCAAATTTTACACTAAATGACTGACACTAACTGGTTTTCTCACAGTAGTTCTTATTGTCTCTACAAAGCAAGGTCTCAAGTGAAGAATAAGAATGGTTTCTAGTCCTTACACATTATCACTTTGTAAGTGACTTTCCTTCCTCTCTTTGAACAAAAAGGAAAGTACATTTGCATTGAACTTAACAACAGAGTATAGAAATAAAAAGAACCTCGAGATAGCAACGAATATTCCCCAAAGACAAAAGCATCTTAAAATATAACCAATGCTAAAAATATATAACTGCATGATAGAGGGAAAGAAAGACTTTGAGTCAGATAGAACCAAACTGAAATCTTAGTAATGGTGTTTTATCACCATCTGGATTTCTAATTCTCTCACTATAACGTAAAGGAAGGTTATCGTGAGGAATATATTCTACATATGATGATGACACCTATCAAATTGCTTAGTATAGAGTATGCACTCAACAAATGTTGCTCTTCTGTGACAAATTTAACAAGGATAAGTAAAAAATTTATGTAGTATACCTCCATGATATCTGGGGCAATTTGCATAGTGAGTTTTCCTGGAAACCTATGTTCTCTCCTCTCTCTCTCTCTCTCTCTCTCTCTCTCTCTCTCTCTCTCTCTTTTTCTTTCATCCTGCTTCTAGTGGAGCATAATATTAAAATCTAGGGCAGAACCAAAACACGAAATCATGTAAAGGAAAAGGTTTTGTCAATTTTATGCTGCTTAAGAATACTCAGCCAGTCTTATTGAAAAGGCTAGGGGACATGTGCTAAACTCTGTTTAGCAATTACAATGATTTGCTCATAATTGCTGACAGTAAATTTATCTGGAGATTTAAGAGATTAATATACAGCCTAACCCCACCACCTCATACTCCTAAGTCCCCCCTAGCATATCAAAATATATTTTAAATATTTACTGTGTGCCAGTGAGTCCATTTACATGAAAAGTCGGAATATAGGAATCATCTAACATTTCAAGAATGGTAAGTCTACTACCTCAGTGTAAACATGTGAAACAAACTAAGAATAGAGAGGTATACCTGTCAACATCTATTTTTCTTACAGATGTATAATGTAGCCTTTGGGGAAATATTTTTCCTCTAAAAGCATTTAAAAGGTCTCATTTATTTCAGTCTTCATTTAAGCTATTGGTCCAAATGCACTGGGATTTTATTCAACAAAGGAATAAAGATCAAAACTACAGGTACAATATCAGGTTTTTAAAGATGTCAAATCTCAACAGCACTAAACCAGTCCTTCTTTGTTCCTTATGTTATTCTTATTTTGTAAGTACTCAAACAGCCTGCACAATTCTTCACTGCTTCTTTTCTGCAATGATTTCCTTTTCAATGATTTAAGCAGTCTATTCTCAAAAGCAATGCTCAAAAATCCAATTACCATTCCAACACTGCTTTTGTAAGCCCCGAGCATTAAACCATAGAATATGCTTCTTCTTTGCCCCTTCCTTCCACCTCTCACTCAGGCACTCTACATTTTCCTAGCAAAAAGGACTTTGGTTTTGTTTTTCTTTGCATGGCTTTCTTTGGATAAGGAAAAATGGCCATAAATTACCTTAAAACAAACAGAAAAAACCTATAAATCTTTCATGTGAAATTAAGTCCAAGAAAATGTACAAAAGGAGAAAAATTGAACAATAGGCAATTTCTCCTTTAAAATAGTGCTTAAGTCTGTCCTAACTTAAAGGAGGCTTATGAATTATATACTGTAATGTATTAGGAGGCATAACATACAATTTCTTTCACATTTAACTTCTAGTTTGTCAGCTAAATTAGGAGACTTAAAATAGAGGGACCATGATAAGTATAAAGTGCTTTCTTCCTCATCCCACGAATATATGGGTATGTGTGGCTGTGTGCATGTGAGCGTGTATTGTGGGCAAATAAAGTTAAAGGACAGACAATGACAGTGATATTATAGTAAGATTTCTAATTTAATTTCTGGAAGCAATAGGCAAAGTCACTGACAAAGGGTCAGGGAAAGAGACAAATCTTTAACTGGATTAAGGTTGACTAAATCCATTCAGAACAAAAACTTTGTATTAAAAATTTTACTCAACCAAGAGCCATTTCTGGTCAGTTACTCACTAAAAAGACAATACAATGTAAATCATTTAACTCTAAATCTGAATTGAAACCAGGTTATAGCCCAAGTTTAAATGAAGCCAAGATACATGTAGAACTGCTTAGAAGTTATGGGAATTTTAGGAATACATAATTAAGTCTTAATTATCAATGGTCACCCAACCACCTGAATATCTTTTTATTCTAACATTAACTTTTCCAAATAAATGCATTTTTTAAAAAAGGAAACTATAATAAATCAAGCGAATATATTCTATATAACATTCACTTAAAAAAATTTAATATAAACAAAATGTTTTGAAGCACTCTATGTTTGTATATATATGTGTGTGTGTGTATCCATACACATACAGAAAGGTATATGCAGAACAGAGTGAGAACAGGAGAAGAAATGTAACACCAAAGCAGAAGCATAATATACACAGAGGCAGAAAACAGGAAATACTAGGATATTGATTTTGATTGGTCTTTTGTTTTATGTGAGCATGTTTGCACATGATTCTGCAGGTCAATGTCTTCTCAAAATGTGACTTTTGGAGCAGTGGCTATAGAGAAACACAGAATGCTTAATTAAAATGCAAATCAGAATCCAAATGCAAAGGTGAATTCCAGAAATCATTATACCAAAAACTCCAGATGCTTACATGGAAGTTTAAATTTGAGAGTCACTTGCAGGTAAAGTATGATAGGGACTTTGCAGTTTTGCTTTATAAAAAGGAGACTCTGGATTCTGTGAAGAAAATGTAGAGAAGGGCTTGATGCAAAAGGCTGGAAGTCTAGTTGAAAGGCTATTTAAATGGCGGAGGTGAATGATATGTGGTGTGTTAAAATGCCTTTTAATACTCAATCGTCCCCCATGCACACTTAGTTACTTTGTAATTTGGATATCTGAATTTAAATCCTTCTTTGGTTTTTACTTATTTTAGTGACTAGAACTTCAAAATTGGTAAAATGGTCTTGGATCTAAGTTCAATATGCTATTTGAGAGATTTTTTTCTGCTTCAGTGAAAATAAATATCCCAGATTTCCTTATACTTCAAATAATACCTCTATACTTTATTTCCTAGTTTCAGTATCCAAATGATGCTGGACAGATGTTCTGATGGCAACAACCAAATATACATTTTGGCGCCAGTGTGGCCCAACTCAGAAACCTGGCGTGCTCGGCCCCAGGGGAGCGCCATATTGGAATTCCTCGCGCTGGGGGAACCGCGGGAAGCGGAGCCACCACTGCAAGCTGAGATCTGAGCTGTAAAAGTCAGTCAGAAATAAGAAGCCACACTCCATATGCAGAAAATCCTCTCCAACGCCTAGATTCAGAATCCAGGGACATCCGGAGGAGGTCAGACGGGCATACGGAGTTTAGGAAAGAGGCAGATAAGTGTGCCAGCTCCTACATGGCTACTTTCTCCCCCTAGCAGAGACTGATATTAAGGGGAGCCATAAGGAACCAGTCCCTATATAGGAGGCCGGTTGGGAACTCTAGACCTCAGGTGAAAGGAGTTCTTAGGAACCTCATCACCCACCCACTTACCACAGGGCCCTCATCTGCTGCTGCGAGTCAACCAGCACCATCCCTCCCGTACCCCCCACCCTAGTGGGTTTTTTTTGTTTTTGTTTTTTTTGGGTTTTTTTGTTTTTGTTTTTTTCCTTTTGTTGCTGTAATTGTGGTGACCTACTAGTTTTTGATTATTTGATTGTTCTGATTGGTTTTGGTTCCTGAGACTGTTTTGCTCCAGTTGCTATTAG
>JAGFMF010011568.1:11058691-11073172 GCA_019455555.1 Galemys pyrenaicus | reverse complement strand
CTGAGGTGATGGTGCACTGGTGAGATGGTGATGGGGAATACATGGGGATTACAATCAATGGCAAGTATATGTAAATTTTAAAATATTTTAATAAAAAAAGGAAGAAAAAAAAACAAATATACATTTTGTCATCATACCAAACTCTGTTAATTGCTGACATTACTCTTAAATATCCACCACCTATACACATACACACAAATATAGATACACATATACAAATCCTGTGTCCCAACAATTGGATCTCATTGTTCAGCTGAACAAAGTTTCTGGAGAGCCTCTGGAGTGACCTTCCAGTAGAGTCAGGGTAGGATATAAAGTCTGATATTTTGCTGGACAGAAAGTTTAGAATTGCTATTTTGCAAAATTAGTTAGGAAACTTCTTAAAACCAAGTAAAAATTAAGATCATAAATGTGTGAAAGCAGTAAGCAGTCTCTCAGTTTAGGACTAGAAAAACAAGCTGTTAGACTGTTAGTTATTGGAGCAAGGTAGATCTCAATGTAGGGTCCTCCATGAATCTAAGAGATGGCCACCAGAACAAAACAGAGTGGCTGAAAAGCATTAACCACAGATAAAGGGGGCTGGACTGAAAATTTGGAAAGCAGCAATAGGAACTGATTTACTCTCAGTCTCTCCTTTGCACCTTAACATTTTCATATGTGGAGCTGGAGAGAAAGAAAGTGCATTGCTTCCAGAGACGGCTGCAAAGGAAAAGATGTATTTTCTTGTGCTTGGCACAAGGAAGTACTAGAAATTGTTAAGAAGACATTGAGACAATGCAAGGAAGCCCTACTTAAGACTGAAAAGAGGTTCCAAGTGATAAAATGGAAAGAAGGTATAAGCACTGTGAGAGAGTTAACAATATTAAAGGAAGCAGCAGAGTGGCTTCTGAAGGTAAACAGAAAGACATTGAATCAACTGGATTTAAGAACCTTAATGGAATTACATTAAACTTTGAAAACTAAATTCAGGGTCCAAGTAAAGACTAGTTGTAGCTAAGTACTAAATTTGGAGTTTATAGACAATTGCATTTTAGTAACAAAATGGTTCATTTCTATTAAGGGGAGAAGGCTTGGGGTCAGAATTTTCACTCCCACTAAATTAATCCTACTAGCAGTCTGGACAGTATGAAAATGAAGTTATCATTTATGAGTCATAATACTAGGTAACATTTATTGAGTGCATATGTGCCAAGTGTGCTATATGCTTGATATAACCACATCTTTTTAGTCTCATAAGCAGTCTTTATTATTACCTCCATTTCACAGATGAAGTGACAGATGTGTAGAGGTTAAATAATGTGCTCAAAGTTCTGTAATCAGAAAATAACAAAGTCTGGATTCAAATCCAGCCATCTGACTCCAGAACCTATATTTTTAGCCACAACACTGAATAAGAATTCCTGTATCAGATGCTATAGATCTTGTCAAGTGTGAGTTTGAGGACTTTCAATCAGAATATGAAGAGGTCAGCAATTACTGTGTGCCCAGAAAACCAGGTGATGCATTACAGGATGAATTTGTATTCTCATATTTCCTTTAAGTTGTTTGATCAGCTCCTGTTTAGCCACCTAGGGGGAAAAAAGAATTTGTATCTTCAGGAAGGTGCTTTTACTGAGCACACACACAAAAAGGAAAAACAATAAAAAGCAAAGTTCTCAGCTTTGGTGTCCAAAAATAGAGTTTCTGAGACAACAATGTTTAAAATGAAATTGCTGGGATTTTAGTATTTTCACAGCTGAAAAGTACTAGGTTTTCTTTGGAAGATGGGAGGAAAGAGAGAATTAGAGAGGTGAGCAATATAAATATAAATGTAAAGACCTTTGCCTTGACTGTCTTCCTGGAGAAGGAATGAGGATACTGACTATTTTTTTACGATTTACTTTTAACTGAGGTATAGGCCAGAGATGCTGAGGATGAGAGATTCGCTAGAGACAGAGTAGGGAGCAGAACAGGCAGATCTACTGAAATACACTCCTAGGAGAGCAGGGGGTGAGACAGGAGAGGTCTGCTGCACCATAGTGGGTTAGCTCCCTGGCTGGGGACTGAACTCAGGCCATTGCCATGATGTCACTGAGACTTAACCTTTGTACCACCAGGGAGGCCTAGCATGAGGATATTTAAATGTAGAGAAACAACATAGAGGAAATCCATACCCCTTTCCCAACTTGATACAAAAAGTTAGCAATCTCACACTGTGCCCTGGCCAATCATCCAGTGAAGGTAATAGATGTGACCATGATCCCAGCAAAGAAAAATATGACAAATTCCATCCACTTTGTAAAGTACAGCATAAAATAAAAAAGGCAATGGAGGGCTGGGGTTCTCCACCTGATTTTATGACATTGTGTTACCTTCACCCTGAATTTTGTTGTAACCAAAGAGAAAAGTAATGTTATTATAAAAAAAAATAGTTCATGTTCTACAAAATGTAGTTCCAATATTTTTCTCCATCTACCAAACACCACCAAGGAATCTAATTTGTACTTTCCAATTTCTATTCTTTGAAGACAGCCTTGCCTTGCCAAAGTAGTTCTTGGGGTTTTGAACATAAATAATTAAGAAGAAAGATTTTTCATATTTTTGGAATACCAAGAAAAGGACATTTGTCTCCAATAGCACTTCTAAAAATAAACTTCTTTTCCTCTCCTATTCAGTGTACATATTACAGCTGTTCCTAAGCTCTATTAAACACCTCCTCAAATTCATTTTGCTTCTTTTTTTTTTTTCATTCTTACTACTATTTCATGACTATATGTTCATTATCTAACATTGACTCAGGCACAGTACAGACATTATATAAATACTGGTTGCACTTTGAAAAGGAATACAGAAAGGAAGAAAGGGAGGAAGAAGTAATGATGTTAGTTGGTTATTTAGTACTTCTTGTTGTATAGCAAGAAATTATGCAAAAGCAGTATCTTAAAATGCTGTGCTTTTCCAGAGTCTGAATTTACAAGAGCACCTTTCTCTGTACCTTGCTCTAAGAATTGAATAAACAGCATTAGCTTTCATATTGGATAAGCTGAGCATAAAATTTACCATCCAAACTAGAACAAATTTAAAAGTAAAAAGGCCACTACTAATAATTTAATCTGGAAAATTGTATACTAGGACTTCCACATTAATGCAAATTAGGAAAATTGTTACCCTAGTTTCTCATGACATTCAACAAAACTCAACTCTTACAAATTCAATACATTGTCTATACAAAGATAAAAATTTGTATTAAAACATGAAAACTGGTTAAATGATACTTGCGTAAAAAAATCCCACTTTCCACTTCTCTTTCTTTCAGATCCATGAAAGAAACAAATGTTCACTTTTCGTGTTCTTTCTTTATATATAAGACATCATCACTCCCTTTGCCTATTTAACTTTTTATCATATGGAGCATCCTTAAAGGCTAGAAAGGGACATGTTCCCTTCTCCTTGACAGTCCTCCTGATCCCTGCCAAAGACTACCTCAGCTGCTTAGGTTATTACAATTATGAAAAGATGTATTCTACATTTATTTGTGGGATTTTTAATGTCTCTTTACTAGTAGATTTTATATGTAATGAACACCAGCATGGGGTACAATTTTATAATTGTGTTCCCAGTTTCTAAGATGCATTTAGATTCAATAAATCTTCAATAAATATTGAGTGAATAAAGATTTAGTGAATAAATAAAGGATGTCTTTTATATTAGCAAAGGGGGATAATTACATAAAGAGTCTTAAGGTGCCAAATAAGCAGTAAATTGCTATGATACAAAGATATTTATACTATTTTAACTCAATTTTAAATTATCCTTAATCACTAACTTTTGCTGAATTAAAAAGTCCTGTTAGTAGACAACTATAAATCTGAGACATTCCCCAGGGAAGGAGGAGGGAGAAGGAAGAAAATGGGTGGGAAAAGCACAAGGAACTATGGTGATGGTGCACAGTCAACTGGGAATTTCATGGGGACGAGAAATATATAGTGTACAGAAATGAAAAATAATGTAAAATATATATAAATAAAAAAATAAAAAGGCCTGTTGGTGATGTGTAAGAGTATTGACAGTTGTGCTAGAGGTTTATCACTTCTTGACTTAATGAGAAGGAAATTGTTAATAAATAATCACTATATTTTTCTTTAAAACAATACAATAATTCTATGTATATTTACATACACATAAGACTAAGTAATTATGTGACATTACCATGGCTATTAAATTATTTTTGTTACCTATACAAAACATCATTTTATTTTTAATGTCTAGAGGTGGTCTGCATTTTCAGACACAGTGCTGCTTGGGCAGAGGAGGGTAAAATGGTGTCAGAATTCAGAGTGGGCTGAATACAGGCAAGGGAAATGATTACCAGGTTTCTGGTTTAACTGAAAATGTGTCACAAATAGAATGCTTCCATTCTTTAAAAATAGTCAGTATGTCATAGTGAAGAGAGTATAGAGTGACCTAATATAATTCTGCTTATAAAAAAAATCATGTTCTTATATCCTTTCTTACATCCTGTCTAGATCCTTTCAGCCTAAACAGCCCATCACAATCACCTAAGAATTTAAAAAATTATAGATGCCTAGAGTCTACCCCCAAATGTGAATTTCAGTGTTTTTCGGGGAGAGATCTAATCCTGTGTTTTAAAGGTACATTCAGAGGTGAGACCCATTGAGAGTGAAACATTCAACTCTATCATGTAGATTTCCTGGACTGGATAAACGGCCTGCAGTATAAACCTCTAAGGTCTCTCTTCCAGTCAGTTTGGTAACATAAAGTTTAAATGTGCAAGACATGAAAAAATGTAGTCAGAGAAACAAAAATGACTTCTTATCAGACAATTGGAAATTTCAGACAATTGTGATAAAAATATCTCCAGCAATTTTAAGCTATTAGTTTTTAATATTAAAAAATAATTTATAATGCAAATGTTGGCAGTGGAGTCTTAAATATACCTGCAGTTCAACTATGTACAAAAACACATATCTACCAGGCAATAAAACCAAAGTAGAAGGCACAAAACAAAGGGATTATAAATTATCTGTGAAACCAAATATATTTACTGGTTTGAAACACAGATGTAAGTAAACTTCTGAGCCACAGTGACATATGATAAGAGAAGAAACTTTAAACTTTCTTCATGGCAGTTCACATTACTGAAATATTAATAAAAGAGAAGCATGACTAACAAAAGTAAATACAAAAATGCTGCATCCATTTCTCTATTACAAAGAATGACCACTAATGTAGAATTTATATATGTATAAATAAAATACATTATATATAATAATGATAATATAATTTTTAGGAAAATATACTAATTAGTAAAATTTTATTACCCGACTACAAGAAAATGGTAAGTCCCATTGGAATCAACAAAGAGAAATATGATGAGATCATTTTTCTTTTGCATACACTAGAACCTTTAAATAAATACATACATTAATTTTTATCTATTTTTCTCATTCAAAAAATGGTTATGAGATTACAACTAGCATACTATGATGGGATGTTCAAGAAACAGAAAACCCCTCTAAAAATATATGCTATTCAAGGAAAATAAGACTAGAAATAATAATATAAGCCAGTCACACAACCTATGCTACAATCTTGAAGAATTTGGCATATGATTAAAAACAGAAAACAAGATTGATCTTGATTGCATTAGGAGCTCCCTATAACACTCATTCTGTATGCAAATCATTTGTAAAATGAGGATTTGCTATTCAATTATATAAAACCTTATGCATTTCTCCTTCACTTTGAGCAAAACATAAGGTAGAAGTTATAACAATTTGCACTTTTATGCATATTGTAATTGAAGTTCAACTATGTTTGACAACTTTAAATATAAAGCTTTCTACAATAAGTATATTCAAGAGAATCATTTAAAAAATAACACAAAGTGAATTATCTTTTCATATGCAAAATGTATAGTAAAAGATGTTAGAATGTCAAACTAAATTTAAGATATTTGTTCAGAAGTATACCTAAATATACAGGTTTTAGGTATCAGTATATCTGTGTACAGTGATGGAAGGAGGGAAGTTGTTTCTATCTGTAAACACATGATGTCCAGTTAGAATTAACACTTTTTACAAAATAAATATTTTGAAATAAATGATTATTTATAATTAATGAAAGTATTGCATAAAATATAAAGATAAGCAAGAGTAGGTAACTAAAAAAATATTCAAAATTTTAAAAGCACCCTTATCTTAAATTCTCAGAACTTGCTTTTCAAGATCTTGAAATGACCAGTTTTGTTGGCGACCTAATTTGACAAAATAATTTGAAGAACAAGAAAAATTTCATTTTAATTATATGTATAATTATATATTTAATATTTACACAATTATATATACTTAACATTGTACACTAGCTGTCATAAGGAACTATCCTAAATATTCCTTAGTAAACCTTTATTAATACTTTTTGCTTCTTCTCTGTTGTATTCTTTCTTTTCGCTTCCTCTTTTCTCCTTTCCTGTCAGTCAACTTGCCATCTATCCCACAAAGACTGTAGGGTTTTGCTTTCATAAACTCTTGGTAACTTCACCAGTTACTAGGCACTCTTTGGAATTTCAGGTCAAAATGGTTTTACTTTGTATTATCTGCCACTACTTGAGACCATTTCCTTAACATTATCTGCTAAAGAGTTGTAGTTACTTTGGCCCTTAATGACGAAGTTTCTCCTGCTTGTTTAATTCTATTTTCTCTCTAAAGAATCAAGAAGATACTTACCTAATTGCTTTTAGCATAAAAGTTGAGAGAGAGTGCAGGTTACTTTTATCATTAATATGAAGGCTGAAATGAAAGGAATCTATAATTAGGAGGTTATTAAATGAGTAAAAATGGGACCTCAGTGTCCCAACTACTAATATCATCCTATAATGTAATGCCTTTGGGATTCACAATTCACATGTGATATAAATGAAAGCCATAGTCAAATCTCCCTAGACCAAAAATGTCCTGCTTTCTTAATAAGGGACAATCTAGAATTCACATGAGAAGAAGAATCTAGGTGAACTCTGCAAAGAACATAGATAATTCTTTGACTGATAGTCAGAAAGTAAAATAATAGTACTAAGAGAAAAAATTCCAAGGAGTGCATATTCATTCTTAGGATTATAGGCCTGTTTGATTTTCTAGATTATATCAAATTTTCTCAGATCAGTTGATACTTTCCTTTCCACTTAATATAATTTGTAGCTTTACTTGTATTTTAAAATTTATTTGGTTAATATTTGTTCCCCTCTAAACTAGAAGGAATATATGCCATTTTGCTTATTCACTTACTATAGTGAATAAGAATAGGGTTTCTATAAATATTTGTTGAGAAAGTGAATTTTGAATACTGTGAAACTAGCTAATGGTTTGAGCATTTAATGTGTCAGATATTTTTAATAACTACACATATTAAAGCATTCACTTCTCTTTACAACTCTGGCTACAGATTCTTTAAAAAACCCCACATACGAATGAGAACAGTGGCAAGTTTATGTAACTGGGTATTTGTCATACAGCTCGGAAAAGAGGGGTTTGAGCTCCCTTACCCCACCATTTTATGTAGTTATTTGTCAATATTAGAAGAAATATGGAGATAATTGAAAAAAGTCTTATTTTCCAAGGGGGATAATTTAATTGAACAAAAGGGATTTAAACAAGTATCCATGGTTGAGTGTTTGCCCTTTATTTAATAGGGAAAAGAGAAATAGTAGTTATCATTATTATGTTCCTGGCGTTGTGCTAAGTGCTTTATCTCATGTAATCCTTATGGTGATAAAGGTTGTGTTTGTCAAAGTAACTCTTGAACTGAACTGTTCATTCAAAGAGCAAACCAGACTAGAAATAAAAAGTTTGGTGTTCTTCATGTTGAAGAGATCACCTAGCTAGGGGAGAGGGGATATAATTGTGGTGAATCTGAGAGAAATGGTGAAACACTGGAAAGCCACTGAAAGGACTACAAAATGAAGTTACTGAAAAATGATCAAAAAAAGAAAAGAAATATTGTGAAATATTGGCTGAGGGTTAATCTGAAGCTTCCCCATCAGCTAGATCTTATTTTTCTATAAGATACTCAGTTCTAGCATGAGAGTGGAGAACACAAATGTTGAAGTATAATAAATGACAGAGTATGGGGTAAATCAAGTATATAGTATTTGATTCAATCACTTTGACTATAAGAGATATTATTTGAAAAAATGTATTCTGTTATTGCCAAATTTCCATCCATCTAGTGTTTGTTTTATTTTAAAGCAAATTTTAAAAATAACATTATCTTAGTTGCTAAATCTAGAATGTCATTTATTGATCTTGGGTGCTTTTGAAAGTACAATTATCTTCCACTTTCAGTAAAAAGGCTACAATTTACTAAAACAAGATTCATCCTAGAATGCTGTTCCTTTTTCATTTTGTATGTATGCCATAAGCTGAGAATTCAAGCAGAAAATATCCTTATTCACTTATTAAGAAACACTTTAAAATTCCAACTTGAATAATTAAAATTTTCTTTAAGAATTAAGATGATGACAGTGATAAAGAGATGCAATTTAAAAAAATGTTTTTCTTTATTGAGGTAACATTGGTTTAGAACACTGAATAAGATTTAGAGGAATAGGTTTACACCTTCTCATATATGTTATACAACATTCCTATCATAAAAACACCCATATTCCTTTACCCAGTCATTAGGCTCTCTCCCTCCTTTGTCCTCAACCTCACCTTCTTTCCTTCTCTAGCAGTCTCAATTCTGCAGTCATATGTCTATGGTTTGTTTTGGTTTAGTTTTGACAGTTCTTTGCTTTTTTTTCCTCTTTATATATATTCCACATAAAGTAGATGCAATTTTTCCACACATAGGAAATGATTTATATTAAATCATTTTTTTACTTAATCTATAAAAAGCTCAAAAAGTTAGCACATCACTATAAGTTAAAGGAGTCACTTTATTTTAGAATTTGATCTTACAATTAATAAAACACTACATATTGTGAGAAGCAATATTTTGTTATTTTTAACTGGCCTATTACTTAAAAGTTTACATTAGAAAAAAGAAATAAATCAAACATAGTAGGGCAATAAAAAGAGGGTTCTACTTTTGTTGAAAGAAATAATATAGTGATGAGAGCTTATGTAATGCTTGCTTAATCTATGGCATTATACTCTCTTAGGTGTTTTATATCAATTAAATCCTTTAAGTGCTCACTCAAGATAATGTAATCATGAACAATATAAGTTCCGTTTTACTAATAAGAACACTGAGTAAAGTGTTTAGGAAACCTGTCCATGTTTCCAGTCAGGTTCTTGAGTGCAAATTCTTACCATCACTTAATACTGCCTCTTCTTTCACATTGTTATGCACAAAGCAGAAAACTTAAATATATGCATATTTGGGAGGAAACTATAAAATAATACTTTTTTCCTGTTTGACAACTAAAATACTGTACCTAACATATATAATAGGCACTCAAAAATAATCCAAAAAAGATGTGTTTTGGCTCTTAGTTTACCAGAAATCACATTAAAAGGTGGTTCTGAGATTCTGAGGCAAGGGCATTTCTAGGTCCAGTCCCATGGACAATCGAAGAATGAGATGTCTTTTGTTCTGCAATGTCTTACAGTCTTGTGGATATAAAAAAGATAATCAGGACTCTAACATGCAATATAAATATTATACATACAGAGCCTTGCCTGGTGGCACATGGGGTTAAGTCTCAGCACTATGAAGCTATCTGCAGCCACTACAGCACTAGTTCAATCCCTGGCCAGGGAGGTGACACACATGGCACAGCAAACTTCTGTCTCCCTGTTGCTCTCCTCAGCAGTGTATTACAGTAGATCTGCCTGTTCTGCTCTCCACTCTGTCTCTGGTGAATCCTCTCACCACCCCCCACACATACCCTGTACCTCTGGCCTGTACCTGAGCTCTTATCTGCATAAATAAATAAAAACAAGAAATCTTGTTTAAATTTACATACATACAACCTACATAATAAGCCTCACAAAACACATACTCTCATTCTTAAAAGTTTCACAAAAAGTGATTTTGTATTATAAAAAAATGTATCTATTGCTAATATAAATAAAGAATGTAAATATCTGTTGTTAAGATTTAATTCTGACCTTCAGAGCTTTGGCTGAATGTAATATTGTTTTAGAAGATAATGATCTTAGATTCAATACAAGGTCAGTGAGTGATGGGAAAATGTCATATCAATCACTCCCCATTTTATAAATGTCATCAGCTTGAACAAGAGTCATTCATCTACAGAAAATAGTTTATTTTCACCTGATCTCAGATATCTTAGTCTATAAAATACAATTATATTAAATGAAGTTTATGATAGTTCTTTTTAAAATTATATGATCTCAAAGCTAAAATAGGGTGGCCGATTAAGTGACTATTTGTCCTACTTTGCTTGAGACAATCCAATTTTTACCTGTTGTTTTGGAGTGAATTTTTATGAGCATCTCTTTTCATCTCAATCATATCCAATCTGAATAATACATTATTCTAACTGTAAAAATTATCAGAGTTATTAGTGTTAATTTTCACTTGTATATTCCAAAGTATCTAGTATCCAATAGTACCTAGTATAATATTCAAATAATTCAAATATATAATGATAAAATAAGGTCTATCATATGAAAGTGGGAATTCAATAAAAAGCACAGAAATCTGTCCTAATATTCATTTAATGTAATTTCACATGCTAACATAGCTTACACTAAATTTGATTTATGCAAGATTATGTACCATCTAGTGATGGGTCAATGGCTTCTAATGTTAATCATATAAATATTTTTAGGCAATCAAACTTTCATTTGTTTTCTCAATATATAAATTAGACAGAATTATTCCACTGTTTCCATGTTAGAATGTCTAGTTAACTATGCCACTAAGCTTAAATATTCAAGGTGATATTATTTCAAATATTAATAAACAGGTTTAATGCATTGCTAATGTTTTTTCCTTTTTCTTACATATTAACCCTATAAGTAGGATTGCTAGACTTAGCAAAAAAAAAACCAAAAACAAAAAAACAAACAAACACAAAACCACAGGATATCCAGTTACACTTCAGGTAAGCAATGTATCCCAAATACAACATGGGTGTCTTATATTTAATCTGGCAACCCTGACAAGATTACATTCTCAGTCCCAGAGATCTTGACTGATGGCTACAAGTGTTTCAAAAAACACCACAGTAATCAGAAACATGTTTATATCTTGATCCATTAGGTTCACTAGGATTCACTCTCACCCATATTTCCCATGAGTTTTTAAGAGATAGACAGTCATCAATATACAACAGAGACCTTTTGTTCATGAAAATTTCCATCTTATATATACTTCAGTTGTTATGTGTTTTATATGACATCTTCCAGTGAGATACTTTTTATAATTTATAGATTTATATGCAGTCCTGATAAGACCAGGAACACTTCTTAGATTTAAAAATAACAAGTATCTTTTCTGATTGTAAACAGTGTCAGTATAGTGTTTCCTAGGAGCTCTGTTAATAACCAAGATAACTTGACTTGTTCACCTTTCTTTCTTTTTGAGTATCCCCCAGTGAAGCAGAAGGTTAATCACTCATTACACATCTGCTATAAATTCTTTCCTTACAAAAAGTCAGGAGTTAAAGATGGAAGAGCCTCAACCTGCCTGGGTCCCAAATGACTACATGGAAGAGAATTGCCATGGACTTTGTTCACCCACCCCATGTTAACAGAATGAATAAGAAAAAACTTGCTGCTGCTTTATGACATTATATATATTGGGATTGAGTAGTGTGGCAGCTGGGCTAGCCTATATAATAGGTTTTTAAAAAAGAGATATCATTACAGGTAAAATTAAACTGATTAATGCATTAAAATGTTTCCTTGTAAATAAGGTAATATTTCATAGCTTTCTTATGCCTGGATTATCAGCTTAATGATTACGCAATGCTTTCAACATAGTGTAATACTGTGTTTAAAAATGTTTTCATTCCTGGAGAGACACTTAGATTTATATTCTAGTCCTATCCTTGCCTTGGACAATTTATTTAACAGTACTGAGCCTTAATTTCTTCATCTATATTATAATAATTGTACTACTCTTTAATCAATAGGGTTGTTATGAGAATTGAGATGATGTCAGGCCTAGTTCATAATAAATAATCAATATTTATAGCTAATATTATTATTGTTACTCTTATGACAAAAGATGTGTCAACATGTTTTATTAACAGCACCAGTTCTTTAAAGTGAAAAGACTTTTCAAACATTTTAAAATTTAATTTTCCAGTAAAAGTTAATCTACATTCAGATAATTTATTTTCCCTGAACCTTCTGTCTAAAGACAGAGAAATATCAGCAAACATTTTCTCTTTTAACAGAGATAAATGAGAGATAATTACATGAAGAGGTATATAAAATATCTGCAACAGGTATGTAAAAATGTAAACCTGTTCAGTCTTGAATTAAGAATTTAAATACAAGGCCTTCCTGATGGCGCAGTGGGTTGAGCGCCGCAACGTGAAGCATCCGCTGCACAGCAGCGGGAGTTAGATCTCGGTCAGGGAGGGGACCCACTTGGTGCAGCAGATCTTTCCTGCCCTACAGGCTGCTCCCCTCAGCAGTGTATTTCATTCAATCTGCCTGTTCTGCTCCTCTGTCTCTGGTGAATCCTCTCACCTCCCATGACTCTGGCCTGTACACTAGCTCTTGTATTCATAAATAAATAAATCTTTAAAAAAAGAATTTAAATAAATCTTTACATTTTTATCCTAACATTGTTTCTCAATGTGTATCATTATTGAATCTAAGAGTCAATATATATGAGCTTCCTTTAATCATTATCTCTGTTTTTTGCAGGTTTTCTTCACTTTCCAAATGTTTCAAAGTCTATTAAAATTAATCTATTTCTGTTCCAGTACTCCTTGGAAGATATTTGAGAACCAGAAAATTTGACAGTGATCACCTATCATCTCCTTTCAATGTTGAAAAAGGCAAATACCAACAAATAAAGAATGAAGGAGGGTCCTTAATGCTTCTAGAACGTGTTGAAATTTTATTTCAACATGCTTTGGACTCTTAGGCCCATTGTAGTTGAAATGTTTCCTGATTACATAAACTTAATTTAAGTATTCAGTTTCGATGTTCCTCAGTAAGAGGTTGTATGCATATATTTGTAGAAATGGTTTATTCAAAATGGTGTTATTATATCAAAAGAAAATGCTCAGAAGTGCTACCTCTTATATTCACTTACCTAGCATTTTCTGATACAGAATATATTTGAATATATTTGTCTAATATTATAGTCCCAAATGTTACTTAGAACGCCAAGCAAAAAATAAAGGGAATGTTTCTGTAATTTATTTTCCTCTCCACCCCACCTTTAATTCCCACCCCTACATGACTTTTTATCACCAGATTAATTTTTAATTTTTATTTTGTTTAAATATTTTCTTTATTTTTGCATAGAAAAAAGGGGTGTAAGTCAGAAGTATGGGGGTAAGAGGATTCATAGAGACAGAGTGTGGAGTAGAATAGGTGGATCTACTGAAATACACTGCTGAGGGGAGCAGCAGGCGAGACAGGAAAGGTCTGCCTCGCCATGTGAGTTAGCTCCCTGGCTATGGATGAACTCAGGCCATCATGATGTTAGTGCTGTGACTTAACCCCTAGGCCACCAGGGAGGCTCCAACAGATTGATTTTAAAAGTGGACTGCATATTTCAAGATCTCAAGAAGGAATACAACTGGACTTCATAAATCTTGAAAATCCATATTATTACTGAAAAATGGAATAAAATGAACCCTATATATATTTAATATGCACATTATATATTTGTGTATATATACACACACAAACACACACACTCACACATGCATAATGCTTAGATATACATATAGAATTCCAGAAGTGTTAATTCAAACTACTTAAGTAGCCATTTAAGAATGTGAAAAACCGACATCCTAAAGATGTCTTAAAAATGTAAATATACATCCAATGCTCCATTAATGAAACAAAATACTAGGGCACAAATTTAGAATAAAATAGTCAGCATTAATTAAACTTTTCTTCTTTTCCTTTAGGTCCTGAATAGCACAGAAATGTCTTCTTCATCTTTTGCAAAAGCCTATAATTCTCTTATATTGTTTGTCTAGTGTATGCTAATTATCCATCAAGGTTATGGTGGTAATAATACCTGATGGGAGTATCCAACTAGCACCTTAATTAAAAAATAAATAAATTATAAAAATGAAAACGTGTAAATCATTAAGTTACCTAAAATTTATACTAAAAAGTCTCATCATTATCTTTAATATTCACAAAATTAAATTAACATATTTAAAGAAAAATTATTTTATTAAAATGTTAATATCGGGGTGCAGGTATTCTTTTGAAACAGAGTTTTTGTGTCTTTTGGGTATATTCCTAGGAGTGGGATTGCTGGATCCTATGGAAGTTCCATTCCTAGTAGATTGAGGAACCGCCATACTGCTTT
>JAGFMF010011568.1:10951379-11056542 GCA_019455555.1 Galemys pyrenaicus | reverse complement strand
GGTGATGGTGCACTGGTGAGATGGTGATGGGGAATACATGGGGATTACAATTGATGGCAAGTATATGTAAATTTTAAAATATTTTAATAAAACAAAAAAGAAAAAAAAAGAGTGCTACTGACCTTTTCATGAGAATATTTGCTAATCTACAGCAGGATATTTAAGAACATCTCTGAGCCCTGGCTACTAAATACAGGAGCAAAAACCCCTTTATTCCTTTGGTTATGGAGAAATTCCCTCATGTGTTCAAATATACCCTAATGGTAAGTAGAATTTCCCCACATGCAACTACTGAGTTAAGAATTGGACAAATTCTTAAACATACTGTATTACCATTTAAACATACTGTATTACCAAGTTTGAAGGGCCTTGTAACTGACAGTTGATCTGTTGAATTTCGGAGCTGACATATCTAAAAAGCACAGTCTTGATGATTTTCAAATTTCATATTTTATTAGCACATCTACTGAAAAAAAGTTTATAAATCACACATCTATTTTTATGGAAATTGAAGGCCAGGAAATTTAAATAGCTTATCAAGTTAAGAATGATGGGGGTAACTAAAATAGTTATTAGGGTTTTTTGATAAGGGATAATTTACTTAAACAAATCCAGAAAAAAATTCTCTTAATTCATGAGTATATATTCTTTCCTAAATATATAATTGGCAAATGCTTTCCTACATTCCGTTGTTACTGTCTGAATAGTAAAAACCCCTTAAGTGAGATTCTATATTTATAAGAAACTAATAGCTCTACTTTTACCACTTTTTCTTAGAGAATTTAAAATAATTTGCTCATCTTTACATTTTATGCACAAAATTTATATATACTTCACCTTATAGTTCTTAAAAATGACCAGTGTTTGCCTTACACCATAGTTGATAAAATCACATACAAAGTAATTGCCTTGAAAGGATTGCCTCAGTTCCTTTCACTAAAGGGCATCACTCTCATGTTCAAGGTTACAGCCAACTAGTGTTGTAGATTAAATCTTAACATGAACTTCTAGCTCATTCAACTATGTGCCATCTTCATAACACCAACTTTTCTCTGGCTTTTCAGTCTGAACAACATTTCTCTAATTTCAATACCTCTCAGGCTCAGATGAGAAGGTTCTTCTTCTGTCCTGAGACCAGAGATTCCATGAGTGGGCTAATGAACAGGGCTTTGCCATGAAAGGGATAAGAGGACAACAAAGTTCTGTTCTTTAACCTTTATATTTCCTGATAAAGTTTGAGTAGGGCTGAAATAAAATAATAGTTATGCATATAAATGAATGCTTTTGAAAAAGCATGGCTTTGTATAGAGTTTAAAACCATAGTGATGAAAGCTGAGCACAGCATACAAATATGTGCTGCTTGCCCAGTGTGTAGTTTAAATATAAATACATTTAAATTCTGAGCAATTTGCCTTAGTTCCCAGAACTCCATATTGATTATACCAGGCAACTTCATGCATTTATGCTCCTTGTACATATTTGAATTTGCAATCACTGGCAGAGCATTTAAGAGCATGGACTTTGAATTTAGACAGACTGAGTCAAGACTGTGCTCTGCAAGCAACTTTCTAGCTGCAAGGTGGGATGTTAAAAAAAAAAACTATTTCATAAGGTTATTGTGAACATTAACTTATATAATAAATGCATTTTATCATACTCTGTAGCATATAGTAACTAATATATGTTAGTTCTTATTATTCTGTAGTAATTGAAACTTCTAATGCTAATGAAATTGTGTTAGAGGAAAGAACATGAATAAAATGCCTTGCCTAAAATGCTGTACCACCTGGGCATAATTTCATGAACATAATTTTATGTATATTGCTTTAACGGAAACTGAAATTAGGGAAGTGAATTTTAGCAGATGACAGAACTATAATAAGATTTCCTTGGGTTGGTTTTTAAATGTGTTACATTGCACTGAAAGAATTCTTCCCATTAGTTCCAAAGCAATGTAGTTTTCAGTCATGTGTTACATATATCGTTTTTTTTCAGGTCTATAATGCTATGAAATAAGTGTTTAAAAAATTAAAAGACAGAATGAAAATTAAGAGAAAGAATGGAAGCAAGGGATAGATGCCATGGAAGGAAGAAATGGACTTCCCTTAATTTTATAAAATTGAAATGTTTCCTAGCTTTCACAATATTTGTTGGAAGAACTCAAAACTTCTAGCCTATTTAATCCAAAAGAAACATGTCGGCTAAAAATGTTTATAAAAATATAACATTGTTTGTTATATAATACCTGGAAAAATATTTAGAAGAGATTAATAATGAAATGGCAAGGTTAAATAAAAAAGGGAAACTTTACCTTGTAAAATCAAAAAATGTTCTGTTAACTGAGAAGTGGATTAGAATGTTCAAAGTGCTTGGGGACTGAGCACTCTGTAAAGCCTGATTTATACTGCAGGCATCATAATGCCTACCTACTTCAGAATGACAAATAGCACCAAGCCGAAGTCGCAACAGCAGCCCCAGAGCATTAACAGCAAATGTCTTCCATCTTAATAGCTGAGTCTGTGCCATTCTGTACACTTAAAATTCTGAGCATTTAACACTTCTTGTTGCATCTAAATCCAGATACAAAAACCTTCAAATCAAACTATTTACCTCAGCTGAAATCTGTCTTGAATAATTCATAAGAAGGAAGAAAGATGGCAGTGAAGAAAGCCAAAGAGAGTTTTAATGAACTCTAGAGTTTCAAAAATAATGGCATAGAAGCTATTACAGCGTTCCCCCTCACCCTGCGAACCAGCACTGGTCTCTCTAATACTGAATACTCCCAGGAAACAGGAGGAACAGTTATGGGAGTGGCTTCCTGCATGTCTGTAATTGATATACAAATAGGATCACACGATTATTACTAGGAAAGTCTCTTTTTGAATATATGACAGTTGAGGAAGCATCTCAAGTATTCATATTCAAGTGTTTTATTCTTATGTTGTTTCTTAAAATTCCTGTAGTGTCCAGAGACCCAGTTTAAAAGAAACTATGACAATCAATAAATATAGAAGCTCTGACCTAGGTTACACCAGCACCTGCTTTTATGTGACTCTGCTACCTTTGAATGCTTAGGTGGCTTGATGAGTAAAATTAGAAACTATCCTGCCTATGTTTCCTTGGAACCAATAAAAAGTTTCACATTTGTTCTAAAAAATAAGTATCTACAATGATTCATATAGTGAATGAACTTAAGGCTTTTAATAAAGTGACTAAAATAGAGGTAATTATAGTGTTGTATATGTTTATACTAGTTTCCTGTAGTTACTATAACAAATTAACCCTAAATTTAATGACTTAAAATAATGCAAATGTACTCTCTTTAATTCTGGGTGTCAGAAATTCAAAGTGAAGCTTAAAGGCCTAACATTAAGGCAGTGTTGCAGTCCTTCTAGAAGTTCCAGAGGAGAAAACTTTCCTTGACTTTTCTAGCTTCTAGAAGCCACACACATTCTTTGACTAGATCAGTACCAGGATATGGGATGATGGGCAGGAACCTTAAAAATTTCTAGTTTTAACTAGTTGCCTCTTTCCTGTTTTCAAAGCATGACATTCTAACCTCAGCTTCTTTCCCTTTCTACCATCGATTATAAAAACATTCCCCATCTTATAAGAACAATGTGATTACACTGGGCCCAACTGCATAACCCAAATCATATTCCCATGTAAGATCTTAATGAATTATATTAGCTAAGTCTCTTTAGCAGATAAGGTAACTATTCACAGGTACTGGGGACTATGAGGTGGCATCTGTTGGCAAGTCATTATTCTATCTCCAATTGCTTAAAAGAAATATGTTTCTATATTAAAAATCATACCCGATACGACTTGATTATTTAAAAAAATAGAAGATAATGTCAACAATTTAAGTGTGATTAAATTTTTCCAAAGTAAACTTCTCTAAAACCAGCAAATGTCTTCCATATTAATAGTTGAGGAAGTATCATTTTTTTGCACTTAAAGAAGTTTCAGAGAGCTACATTTCAGGTCAAGAAAAATATTTATACTTAGATAACAGCAAAAAAATATATTAAATAATATTACTTGCCAAATCATGCTCAGAGCCTTGCATTCATTATTGTATTTAATTTTCAAGTAGACTTTATCAGATATTCACCATCTTCTGGTGAGGGAACTAATGCTTAAAGAGTTTAATAAATCCTCAGTCATAACGCTAAGTGCTAGAAACAAAATATATAAAAAAAAGAAGTCTAATTATGAAACCTCCATTCTTATACACTATTATGTATAATGCAGAGGATTTAAGTACTAGCTAGGTGGATTCTTGATGGATTAAATCTGGATAGTGAGTTGAATCCACTAGGCTTCCTATGATAAATGCCTTTAAATGCCTTTAAGGATGCTGGCAATTGTTCCCACTTTCCAGAACTGATGTCCTTGTTCATTCCTTCCTCTTGAATAACTTGTTTCTAACTAACAGTCTGTGGTTAATAGGATGTTATTTCTATGATTAAGTTATAAAACACTGCAACTTCATTTCCCTAACTGACCACTGCCTTTTTAGTACTGTTCGATGAAGGGTCACATTGGAAAGTCACCTGTCAAGGATCTCAGAGCAGCTCCCAATCAATATTCAGCAAGGAAACAAGGTCATTCCTGCACAGCACTCAAGGCACTGAACACTGCCAGCAGCTATATTAGGGAGTTTAGAAGGTCCTTTAACAGTTGAATTTTCAGATGAGATCCCAAGTCTATATAACATCTCGACTGCAGTCTTGTAAGACATCCTGAAATAGAGGGCTGGCTAAGCAGATCCCGGATTTCTGACTCACATAAACTGTGAGATGAAAAATGTCTTTCAAGCTACTAAATTTTGGAGTAATATGTTACACAGCAATAGATAACGAATACAGTTCCCTGAGGCATGAGCTATGCCTTATTCCAGTCCATGTATCCAGCAACTAACACAATTCCTGAAACACAGAAAGCAGCTCATGAATCAAGTTCATTTCATTAGGTTTAGCGTGAATAAAGGAAAGATTAGACTAAATGATATTTAAGATTATTTGAAACTGAGATCATATTGTTATTCCATGTAGAATATAATTAGACTACAGCAGTCCTGAACACTTTAGCACAATAAAATATATTATAAATAAAATAGCCTAAACTCAACATTCAAGTTATTTTTTTCTCCTCTACCCCCCCAGGTTTATTGAAGTATAATGTAGATTTAAAAATACTTCCACATTGTAAGTGTACCATTTGGTAAATTTAAGAACTGCTACACATGTTCATGGAAGCATCACCAAAATTAGGTTATAGAATGATTCTAACTTCTGAAAATATTTGTGTGCCCCTTTTCAACAGAACCTCTTCCCTGATTCCCTCAGGCAACTACTGATCAGGTTTCTCTTGCTAAAATATTACATTATCCAGAAAGGGAGGGTGGGGGTGATACTTGGTGAGGATTAAAGGAGCAGAGGGACACAATGGACTGTGGTAGAGGATTATGGGTGACTTGATGGCGGGCAAAAGTAATAACATACCTGAAGAGGTATGCTCTACACCCCTGATTAGGTACTAGTATATATAATATATATATATATATAAATCAGTGTTATCTCAATAAAAAGTAATACAATTAAAAAAACCAGAATATCACATGTGCTTTCAATGCTCACCATGTGTTATAAATGTTCTAGATGTAAAGATACGAGGCCAAACAAAGCAGTGTGGTTAATATTTTTTTGTTTTTCATGCATAAATTTTCATACATAAAATAGATGAACCTGCTCAATTGATTTTTCTATAATTTTTGAATAGAAAGATAAAATACTTAAACATTTCTAAATTTTGAACCACACATTTAGAATGAAATTTTTACTAGTTGATCTTTATAGAGAGAATAGTTCTTTAGAGAGAAAATAGTTTCCAAATTCCTTAAAGATTCCTGAGATATATTCATATGTTTTTCCTTCTGAACACTGAAAGAAAAATAAGGATAACAATTGTACTATATTAAACTATTCTGTAGTGATCATTTGTCAGCATCTTTTAATGTAAAATCTGAAAGTTTTTATTCATTAACCTCTGAGATTGAAGCAAAAAAAATTACACTTAGAGTTCTCTTGATTTTGCTACAACTTGATGCTTTGACATTGGTTTTTGCTTATTAAAATATTGAACTCTGACAGAATCAGGCTGCTTTTGGAATTGGGTGTTTCTCCTAGTTGCATGTAAGAGACATTTAATTAAAAAAATCATTTCCTTGAATGTAAATTTTTTGATGGAAGAATGAACAACATTGAGACTTACACAATGAAATAAGTTGGCAAAACACAATAGACGTCACTATTAGCTATGAACGGTTGCATCAGCTGACTTTGAACTTTAGTGGTCTTTCATTTAACAAATATTGAATTCTCACAATGAGCTAGGAACTGCATTAGCTACATCAAATGTTTTTCACTTACTGGGGGGAAAGACTAATAGTTACTAGCACAAATACAGGAGTCGATTAAGTTGGATAGGCTTAATATGCCTACAGCATCAAAGCTCCACTTTACGTTCTAAGTATCTAAATAAATCCCAGGAGTTCCATTGCTCTCTCAATTTGTAGATTCTCTTTGGTAACCACATACAATTATTAAACAATTACATTCTGAGGGTAACAGTGCAGTGAACAGATCAATCAGTTTGAGATCAAATTAGCCAAGATGTAAACTGGGTTTCAATTTCTACTAGTTAAGAAAAATAACCTAACTTCTAGAGTCAGTTTCAGATATAACGATTTCTTCACATATGACAAGTTATGAAGGAGGATTTTTCCTGTTGCTTCAAACTTTCCAGCTAAAATTAGGAACAACAGAAAAAAAGATTTATAAATCAGCTTTTAGGCACCCTTTTTGGGGTTTTCTAATAAGCAGTAAAACCAACCATCTAAAATTCCTTAATTGGTCTATCAAAGCAGAATCCTGGATTGCACTGAGAAAAATTCACCAAGGCAATCAGACATCATCCAAGGAATGGGTTTTTGGCTCATCTCTTCTGCACGCATACTCCACTCATATCCATTTCTAAGACACCCAAGAGTAGTTGATGGAGCACTTTTGAGTCAGAGAGACTAGTGATCATTTCTGACATAGGCTTTCAGAATGCAGAAATGTGAAAGCTAATATCCACAAATCACTGTTATCAGGAGATTTTGGAATAAACTGATATGGTCCCTGCAATTTGGGAGAATCTGAATATTTAGATAACTACCCTTTTTCCTTTTGGAGAATTCAGAAGGCAGGATGTTGGGTGGAAGTGTCAACACAAGCAGAGCAAGGAGAGAAGCCAGTAGACAGGCAGGCGTACATTGTAGCACTTTGTGTGATAAGTACACTTTCATTTCTTATGAGTTCAGTACACTGCACAGAAATTACATGCTATTTTTCTATTTCCTACTGAAAAGAACTACCTTGCAAAATAAGGTAACCCCAGCAGAAGTAAACAGCTGGACATGGGTGATAGTTAAAATGCCTATATCCACCATCAGATAGCTGAAGCCCAAAATAGAAGCAGTCACAAGGAGGGGCAAGGGTTTTAGAGTCTACCAGTTTGCCACACATGGCAGCCAGCTCCTGCCAGTGACAAAAGTACTGACTGCTGAGAGAAACAGAAAAAGCTCAGTTACATCAAAAACTATTCCAAAATATAGGGCTCTTACCATGGATCCGGCATGAACTGAGTGGGAAGGCAATATTCTTAATTTTATTAGAATTCAAGATCATTGGAAAGTTTTAAAAACTGAAAACAAAACATAATTACTGCAATTAAATTATGCTTATTACTGAAGGTTGAAACTATGGTTTCTGACAAATGTATCAAAATTGCACGGTCATATATTTGATAACCTGAATAAAAAAGGAAAAGCAAAAACTCTTTTTGCTTATATTGTCTTAGAGTTCAGGTCATTGAACAAAATCATTACAGAAGGATTACAGATAATGCACGTTAAATGCCTACTATAGTACCTGGCACACAGAAAATGAGTTTAATAAATATGAATTATTATTAGGTTTATTACTACATCTTTGGCACTGTTAGTTATTTTACTTACATATATTACCTTTAATCCTTCCAATAAATGTACAAGGTAGCTATTATTATATTTATTTTATAGATGAAGAAAAAGAGGAGACAAAAATGAAAAAGACAGTGCTTTCCTCAGAAGCTTAATCTAAGGGAACCAGAATAGTACATGAATGGTAGTAATGACTCAAATACAGATTATACAAGATACATCTGAAGCCAGCTCGGACACATATAGGTTTTCCCAGAGGACCTGAAACAAAAAATAGTAGTCATTTATCCGGGTAAAAAGGAGGAACAAAATTAGAAATGACTAGCTCTATAAGAGGTTCCTAAAGGCTAAAGTACAAGGAGAGAAGCAGCAGGAAAAGACAGTTGTAGGATTGAGTGATTTAAGTAAAGGTATTGAAACCTTCCTTACTCATTTACTCTGAAGACCATGTGGAGCTAAGGCTTGAAAATAAGCAGGAAGTGGCCACTGCCACGTAAGGATCTCTACACAGGAGTCAGAAGTTCTGAGTTGCAGCGTGACGGTTTCTAGTTGTTGAATTGAGCAAATCTGTCAACTCTCTGACCTCCTGTATACTCATCTGTAATGCCTTTCAGATCCACATCTGTAAAGTGGAATAAAAACAATGCCTACCTTGTGGAGCTATACTAAAAATGCTGTTACAAAATACTATTTAAATCTTAAATTATGGACTCTAAAGTTAAATGTGTCAATTTTCCCCAATTTTCACTAAGATGAATAATTATATTATCACCAGTTAAACTTGTCTTCTGCTTAGAGGCATGCCAGGCATGAAATAAATAAAAAATAATTATTTACTGTTCTAAAACCTTTTTGCTGAATTTCAAATTTTCTATTTGTTTTATAAATGCAACCAAAGACTATAGTATAAAAACATGGTAGGAAAGCTAGGATGGGTAAGTGCAAAGGCTAACTATGGAGGTTTCAGTTGAAGTTCCCAGAGTGGCAACAGTAATTATAGGTTTAGAGCTTCTGACAATTACAGCAAATTTTCAAGTGCAGTGTTTCTCTTTCCTCTAAAAATCTGCAGTGACTGGCTGACCTCATCCAAGTATCAGAAGAGACCTATATCTGACAGGATGCCCTCTTCCCTAAGTGGGAAGGAGGAGGGAGAGAGGGGCGAGAGAGAGATTGTTATCAGAGTGAAATATTACAGAATGATGGGGGCAGAATGACAGTAGAAAATATGAAATCAATTCCCTACCAGGTCCTATTAGACATCAATTACAGTGGAACTGGCTAACAAATTTAGATGAGGAGGGTGGATGGGTGGATGGTCAAGCTCAGGGCCAGCCATAGGCTATCTTTCCAGGTGCTGTCTGTGATTTATCTAGCTAGCTCTGAAAGACACAACTTGAAAAACCACCATGTAGAGGCCCAAGGGCATCAAAAACTTATCAGTGTTTAGTCAATTCTAAACAGTTTAGTCCATTACAAAGAGAGTCAATCTTGAAGGAAAGCACTTGGTGGAAGCTCTTGTCCAAGAAACGGATAACAAGGAAAGGGGACAGAAGTTATAATACAGAATAATGTGGCTATTTCTCAAGCACCTAGGAAGCTAGGAAGATACCCTTCTGCACTAAGAACTGAGAATAGAGAAATGGGAATCATAGAGAATATCGAACGACAATAACACCTAACATTCATTTCTATTCTCTCATATGCCTGGATGCTTTTTAAGGGGTTTGTTTAAAAAAAAAAAAATGGTGCATATCTGAAACCTGACTTGTCCAAATACTCATGTGACTATACACACTTGTTGTCAATAATATGTCAATGGCCAAAACAAACACTGCAAATTGGAACAGTACTAATTTGGTGAAAAGATGGAGAGGAGGCACAAAAAGATGTAAGAATAATTCAAACGTCAACCCAACAGCTTTGGATCTGGTAGGTACCGAGCCCTAATTCCAAGGTGCATTAAGTGATGAGGTCAACATTGTTGTTTTCTTATAAAAACTTAAGTATCCGGTTTGACTGCTGAGTGCCAGGGAATAGAAAACATGGGTTGTGCCACTCAGAAAATTCAAACTCATAAAATGAGGGAAAAGAGGACAGGATTGAAAGTTAAGTTTTTATTTGATACTTTACCTGATGAAATCATGTCATTGTACCCATGGAAGATGGGAAAGGCAGCTATAAAGTGAAAGAAATGAGGAAAAAACTCTCAGAAGTATAATGGTCCTTGAAATGTGTATTAGTCTTCATCCAGAGTTCAAAGAATATCTATAATGGAAACAATATTATGCTTTCATGACAATGCATTTGTCGTTGATTAAAATAGAGTCCTATGATAAAAATCTTGTGAGACATGCTCTACAGGAATTAGAAGAGTGACATGATAGATGAAAATTGAAAATTGTTTCAGGTTCATATAGAGGGCACTGTATAATCATGATGATGATAGCTTGCATTTGTAAAGGATTTTACTTTTCAAAGTGCTTTCATACCCATCGTCTCTTCTGATCCTTAAAACAACCCTTTGAGTTAGGTAGGGCAAGAATTATCATCTCCATTTTAAAGAAAAGGAAACTTTATATCTTTCTCAAATAGGTAATTTCATATTTAAATTGATTTATAACAATTCACTCCTTGATATCTGTACTAGTCTACTGATATACTTTTGGCATTTATAAAATACTTTATAAATATGAGACTGAAAACTAAATAAAATTTGTAATATAGAAATGTTCAAGAAGAGGCAGGCACAATTAAAGAGGATAACATTATATAAACATCTGAATATTTACATGGTGGGTGTATCAGGGAAATTTACTAGACATAGTATACTTTAAGTAGCACCTTTATTATTTGGGACATTCCCATATAACAGTCTGTTTCAAAATCTAATTCTTATCTCTCGATGTTTCTGTCTCAATCTGTAGAACTTTGATTCATTTCTTTAGCCCAAATTGACTGGGTTTTATTTTGTTCATCTACATTTTATTTACCTATCTGAAATAAATCACCCTATCTTTCCTGCCACAAATTCATTCCTGCTATCTCTTACTCAATCCATGTCTTCACTCAATTCCACACTGGACTTTGGTTTACACAATTTACAATCTACCTTCACCACTGAAATATAATATCATCAAGTGACATTTGTTCCTTACAAATACTTATTACATCCCAGTTTTCTCTTTAAATAAAAATGCCATATTTGCCTTACATAATCCTTTATTATCACAACATAAATGCCACCCAAATTACGAACACCCCTTTTCATTTTTAGTGAGCCCCAAGTCCTCCCAGCAGCTCTATGCTTTTCTCTTCCTCCAGAACTCAACATTTTGCTCTACTCATGAGGAAAGCAGTTTTTCTGTTTATTGTAAATATTTCTTCTCTAAGATTTTCTCAGCTATCACTTCTGTGATTCTGTTTTCTGTGGAAAGGATGAATACCTACATAATACATATTCTGTAATATTCAAGCAGGATCTTAATGATATAATGTCTTATACTGGTCTATACATTGTATATTTTTCATTGTATGTGTTTTCAACTATACTAAAGGTCAGAAAGCAACAGCATGCTTTATTTTGACTCTGACACCATCATACACCAAGCAGTCCTGAGGACGTAAGAGTGGATCATTTAACAAATGACTATATCCAAAAAAAGATAAAAACAAAATATTTGAAAATAAATGAGCTCATTCATGCTAACCATGCATTATGCTAAGTGCTGAGAATAAGGGTAAATGACATAATTTTGCTGCCACCCTCATTGGGCTCACAGTCACCTACTACAGATTATCAATTGTGTAACTTCAATGGGAAATATGACTACCAACCATATTTTAAAGTCACAAAAATATAAGGAGGAGGAGAGTTGATCAGTCTTTATTATGAAAGAAGTTCACAAATGAAATAATACTTTTGCTTCATGAAGCATAAAGGGTTTATGAATATTGCTGTTTTCCATATGACAGCACAGGGACCATAAATGGTTTAACATCACATGAAATATGAAGATTAGTGAAATGCTTGGCATTTCAAGTTGGCAGCTGGAGGCAAGATGATTTATAATTCAATGATATATAATTCTATATTCATCAAACACTGTATGCTTAGCATCATCTAATTTTTAAATAAAAATGAATAATTATAATTACTCTTATATGCATATAAAATAGCTTGGAGAACTTTAAATTTTTGGTTATTCACTAAGTGAATAAATAAATTCATTTAATTTCAGTTAATTCTTTTAATATATGCAGTAATAGTGAATTTAAATTGCAAATTTTTGATAATCCAAGCCATCATAACAATCTGCTTAGAGGATACATTTTCTTTATGTATCAATATGTATTATATACAGATTTTTTTGCAAGATCAAGACTTACTTGGGAATGTTAAAAGGTGGAAAATTAAAGATAACCTTAAGAATAGCAATTTCAGAAAAGATATGTCAGTTATATTTCAGTTTAAAAAATACTGCAGTGCTTTTTTATTCTAGTGCCAAAGATTGATAAAGAACATGTATTTTAATTTACATTCTAAATGTATTTTAATCAGCACATGTTCATTTTTCTGACATTCTTCTGTACGACTTTTCATGTCTTTATAGATACAAAAAAGAATGACGATAGCTCTATTGCAAATATTTTTGATGATATTAATTTGATCATATAATTTAGAGGCATCCAAACCACATTAAAGAGTGACTATATTTTCAGTCATTAATGAAATCTATGTCATCACTTTAGTGTTTCAAAAGATGATTTCTAGTTTTGATTTTATGTAAAAAATCATTAATACTTAGGGAAAAACAGCAACACAGGCATATAAATAATGATCAGGTAGAAAGTCACTTCTTATTTCACAATCATATGCACTGTTGTAAACCACTGTTATCTCAATTTTTTTTAAATGATGGAAAAAAATGTGTTGAAAGAAGGAAGAAATGTACATGTGAATTTTCAAAGGGTAGAGGTTGAGGACAAGGTCAGATGCTGAGAAATGGGTGATCATAAAGAAGTTTCAGAAAATCATACCAACAATTACAGACAGTAAAATGGGAATATACAAAGGATGATAAAATACTGTTTTCAGAGAATGATTTAAGAAAATCTACTAAACATTTTACTTAATAGATTAAGAAAGGAAACCATGTAATGATCAATCCCAGTGAAAGAAAAAAAAATATCTAAATAAAATGCAACAACTGGTGGCTAGAAATACTCTTAGAAAAATAAATTTCTTAAGACAGGGTAAAAATATCTTAAGGCATTTTTATGACATTTGTATACATTAGGACTATAACAAATATTCCATCCAGCTAAACTAAAAACATTAAAATTAGGAGAGAGAGAGAGAGAGAAAGAGAAAGAGAGAGACACTACATTGTTAACTATAAGTTTACTTTGATATAATACAGAGAATCAGTAAAATATCAGAACTAAGGAGGTTGCTGCAAAGCTTTTGGGTGCCCTATCATCTTACAAAATCATCAACCTGCCTCTATACCAGAAGTAACTATTTGTGAGAATAAATGAAAAAAAAAATTTCACAATAATAACAAATAATAAGATGTTTAGGAATGTCTACAGAAAGATATGTGAGTTGTCATTTTAAATTCACAAAATATAACTTGAGGGACTTTAGCGGACCAGAAGAAGAAGAATGTACAAGTATTGTGCCATGTTGTTGATGGAGGGAGAGACAATATGTCACAAATAAATGTTTGTTGTCTCTGAATATATGTATAAACTGACAATTTCAACCAAAATCTTGGCAAATTTGCTCCCAGAATTAGAGAACTTGACACTAAAGTAAGAATAAACTGCCAAGAAGTCTTGAAATTTTTTTATTTGAAAGAAAAAAAATAAACGTCATTACCCAAGAGATACCAAGATTCATTTTATTTGCTTTTAAAAGTTTGTTTTATTCAGTTCATGCTTTTTTAAAATCTATGTACTACATATGAGTGAGATCACCTGCTACTGCTACTTGTCTTTCTGTGTCTAGCTTGTTGCAAATGGTAGGATTTTCTTTTTCACAGCTGTATAGTATTCCATTATGTAAGTATGCGAGAGTATTACATCTTCTTTATTCATTAGTAAGTCAGTGGGCACAAACTTATTGCTAGTTTTTGGTTATTGTAAATATTAATAGTATTATAACAAATATGGGGATGCATATATCTCTTTGATTTAATGTTTTTGTATTTTTTAGGCAAAATTCCCAGGAGTAGGACTACAAATTCTAAACCTGTGACAATTAAAAAATGTGTGTGAAGTTACAAGGGGATGGATAAACAGGCCACTGGAATGGATTAGAATCAACTGATAGCCAGATAGGTAGACAGATGGACACAGATACTGTGAGACAGCAATGTGCTATAAATGGTATTGTAACAAGAAGTTATCCGAATGGAAAGTGGTAAAATTAGATTCTAGGCATACTTCATACAAATACACATGCATAAATCATAGTGGATTAAAGATCTACATGAAAATAGTGAAGCTTTAAAATCGTAGATGATACTCTAAGAACATGACTTTCTGGAGAAGGTGGAAAATAATTCCCTTATTAAGAATGGAGGAGATAGAACCTTGGCTGACCTTGGCTATCATGTTCTTTGGTGATCCCCTTTACCTGGTTACTGGAAGTCCTCCTGGCTTCTGTAACTGGGATCTGTTGCTTATGTATTATAATTTCATTTCATTGTATTATTAATACTACCACTCTTTTACTGATTTGGCTTCACCTTGACTAGGGATGAAATTATTGAACCTTCTAAAATCAACCATGCCTCCATCAGCTCCTACTTTATCTGCCCAAACATTAACACTGATAGAGGAAACACTTGATGCTAAGTCATAGAGGTCTTAGCACAATACATTCTTCTCAATGTGTATGTCATGTTGCTTATCACAAAATAAGAAACTTCTGCATCCCCTCTAAGCCACTCTGGGTTGGCTCATTTAGATCCTCTCTTAAACATTTTGAGATGACCACTTTTCCACTAAGCTTGGGCTCCCCACCATTGATGCTGGTCTATTCTATGTAGCTACAGTTTTCGCTCAAATTTATAATGGGAATCACAAGCATCTTTTGCCTTTATTTTCCCTTAATTACTCTGCATGTCTAGGGTTTTAAACAGGAATCAACATGCACTTGGTTGCTTGCTACCTTTATCCCTACCTTCTAAAGGAGCAAAAAGAATTAGCCTTTCTTTATTCCCATCAGATCAAAATCTCTTATATCATCTGCTCCTCATTCTTAGAGGCAAGAAGCTACATGGCCTAGTGAACTCAAGTGGAAAGAGCTTCCTACATCAAATGGGGCAAATTTGAAATCTAACAGAAATCAAACATCAAAATGCAAAGTCTTTAGTAATAAATTATCTGACATGCTGAGAAGTATATAGGATACCATTATTAAAAATTTTTAATAATTAATAATGGATCAAACACAATTAGCTAATCATCTTATGAAAACATGAAATTTCTCAGTGTAAGTCCTCTGTTTACATTATCAACCACTATAAAAGCAAATTTGTATATCTTGAAGGAGGGCACAATAGCTGAACATTTTTCATTTCAAGTTAGTACCAGTGGTAATTCTTTTTGTCACTAAATTGATTTCTGTTTTTATTTATTATTAAAGCTTATATCAGGGAGATAATAACAGTAATATGAATGATATTAAAATATTATCCAAGTATTACTCTTATTTGCAGGTACTTGCATGTATTAATAACTACTGACCTCACTGTGTGTGAGTGAATTATAAAATCAGGCAAGGAAACGCAAATCACTGTTAAAAGCAGTGAAAAGTCCTATAATCCTAACTTCACCATCTCTCTTGCCACTGTTATTATTGATAATAACTACAATTAAATAATTATCAATAATCAGTTCATTAAAGGATTACTAAAAATTTAATTATCTTCCCAATGCCTCTTACAGTGAGATTTCCCATGAAGGCAATTAGAATTTTGTTTCTGTGAATATACTGATCACTTGCAAATGTCTTTGTTCTAGATTGAAGCTTGTCCTAAATGAGAGTGTGATTTGGGACACTACAGAGCCAGGAACTGAGTCTAAGAAAACAAGTAGCAGCAAACAGTAGAGCAGTTATTGAGAGAACAGGCTGTTTCCAATAGCAGTAATTCCAGACTATTCTTGCTATTATGAAAAGCTATGGTTTATAAGTAATATATTATAGCCATTTTGTAATTGATAAGTTAACTACAGAGTTTGATTTTACAATTACGATTTTTCCAGTCTCCCAAACTCATCAATTGAACAGAGAGATGCTAGCATCTCTGAAATGAATTTTAACTACGAATAAATTGTTTTCTCTTATACCTAAAAAGACACGAAATACTAAATAAACAAAGAACTTTAACTCACAAATGCAAGTTTATTGTTAAAACAAAGAATCTAATTCACAGGCTGATATATTGAGTTAAAAAAGTAAGTCATGGCCAATTTTATTTTTTTTTAATACTGTGAATTCAAAGTACCAGCGATCAAACCAAATGGCTGATTTATAACTTTATTAAGTCCACATTTTAAAGCTTATGTCGTAGCTTACAAAGACTCTTGAGAAGGTATAAAGCGAGATAACATAAATATCATTACCTTGAAGATAAAACCTATAAGCAGAAACCTATTTTTGATTACAGATGTTTAAGGATAGTTAAGAACAACACACACTTCTCAAAATAACATGCTCTAAATAAGTTAGTATATTTTGTATTCCTGAAAAACCACCAAGTATACAGCATCATTCAGTCAGTATTTTTTTTTTTGCTAAACTACTTTAACAAATCACAAAAAATTTCAAAATCATTCTTTCATCTTATATTTTCTTCAAGATGCTAAACACTGTCCTGATAATTAAATACTGATAATTAAAACTTATTGTGCTGAACATAAAGAGCATAAAGTCAGATAACACTGGTTTTAAGGATCTTGAACTTAGATAGGTCTGAATTTTCAACTGTTTACATAAAATTAATCTTATGTTTCTAGTTCTTAGGGTGAGTGGGATATATCTGAGGAGGAGATAGACAAAATACTGGGGTTTCTGTGTGAAGTGTTAGTATGGAAAAGGATTGTCTCATTTGTTTAATAAAACTGAAACAAAACCTACTGCTAAAGACATGAGGTGCTGCATCTACTTATGAATACAGGTACAGGGCTTCCCTGGTGGCTCAAAGGGTTATGCCATAGTTCTATGAAGCTATCCGCAGCCTCTGCAACACAAGTTCATCCCTGACCAGGTAGGTGATCCACATGGTACAGCAGACCTCTCCTGTCTTAAATGCTGCTCCCCTCAGTGGTATATTTAGTGGATCCACCTACTCTGCTCCCCACTCTGTTTCTGGTGAATCTTCTTGCAGCCACATTTCTAGCCTGTACCCCAGTGCTTGTATGCATAAATAAGTCTTTTTAAAAAACAAACAAAAAATACAACTTAAAAAACACACAAATATAAATTCCTATTGCCTCAGACTATTGGAGGTAGAATTATCTCCAAAGAAAAATGTTTTGTGGGTAAACATAGTTGCTCTTAATGATGTCACCTTCAAAATGTTAAGGCTGTTTGCTAAAGGGATATATGCAGTTATTCTAAACAAACTATAACAGCAACAACTATACTATTCATTCATTTATTTAGGTTCTTGGAGATTCTATTAGTTGTCCAAAATGTACCACAGTCTGAGTGTCATGAGATCTATTAATCACACATACACACACACATACACAGGCACACATACACATTGTATATCTACATGCAGTCAATTTAGGGAAATTGATTCAGACTCTCAGACCCTTCCATAAAGTACTTTTAGCTTGAATCACTCATTATAATTAAAATAAGGAGCCTATAATCCAATGATCTATTATTTTTTCAAAAATGATACCAGGATTTGGAGAGCATGTCTATGTTTAGCTCATCGTACCAGAAACAACTTCATTAAATTTATTTACCAATTATTCCTATTTTAATTGTTTGAATCATTTTTTCATTTAAAAACTATATATATAATCACATATTTAAATATAAATATAAATGTATATATATATATATTATCAGTAACTCTTTTTAGCTTCACTGTGTTCCTTGCAGGGTATATTGACTTGACATGATGCTTCTTTCCATTATACCATGCTATTCTTAACCAGGGTCAATCATATTAAATGGCAGAATGCACCTTCCCCCCAAAGTCAGAAATGAATATGAACTTTTAACAAAAAAACTATCATTATGTTTTTGTGCAGGTGACATGATAATATCCATAGAAAAATCTAGAGAAGTACTGAGGAAAAAAAAAAACCTAACTGAAACAATAGATCAGTTCAGCCACATAGTATGTTACAAAATCAATATATAAAAATCACTTCCCTTTCTATATGTAAACAATGAGCTAGAAGAGGAAGAAATAAAAACAATCACATTGACAGTTGTATCAAAAAGAATTAAATACACAGGAGTGAATTTAACAATAGAGGTGAAGAACATATACAATGAAACTGTAAGATATTGTTAAAAGAAATAGAAGACACAAAGAATGAAAAAAAATTCCTGTATTTTTTTCTGAAGGATTAACATTTGTAAGATGGCCAAATATACAAAGCAATGAAGAGATTCAGTATAAACCCCATAAAAATTTTAATAGCGTTCTTCAATGATTAGTACATAGAGTAAACATTACTGAAATTCATATGGAACTATAAAAAATCCCCAAATAGTCAAAATAATCCAGGCCCCCAGAAAAGGAAGAATGACAGTATTAAATGCCCAGATATCAAACTATACAACAAAGCTATAATAATCAAAATAGCATGGTACTAAAACAAAACAGAATAGACTAGGTTTGGGAGTCCCAAAATAAACCCACACCAATATGGATAATCTAAGACAAAGGAGCCAAGAGTATACATTGGTGAAAAGAAAGTCTCTTCAATAAACAATACTGGGAAAACTGGGCAATCGCAATGCAAAACAATGAAATGAGACTGCCATCTCATACCATATGCAAAAATTAACTCAAAATGGATAAAGGACTTGGACATAAGAACTGAAACCATAAAATATATAAAAATAAACATAGTAAAACACAATACAACATAGGCTTCATTAATGTCTTTGTGTATTCAACTCCCACAGCAAGAAAATGTAAACAATTGGTACTACACCAAACTAAAAAGTTTTTGTATAATAAAAGAAACTGTTGCTAAAAAAAAAATAAAATATCCTACTGAAAGGAGAAAATATTTGCTTATCCTCTATCTAATAAGGGGTAGATATCCAACATTTGTGAGCACTCAAATATTTCAACAAAAAGAAAACCCAATCCAAAAAAATGTCAGAAGTGTTCAATAAACACTTCTCTAAATAAAATACTAAGATGGCCAATATTCATGAAAACATATTCTTCCTCATTTATCATCTAGGAAATTTAAGTTAAAACCACAATGAGATACCACCTCAAACCTATGAAAATGATCGATATCAGAAAGACGAGAAATCGTAAGTGTTGGTGAGACTGTAGAAAACAAGGAACTCTCATACAATGTTTATTGTCGGGAATGTCCAACCACTATGGAAAACAGTATGGAGATTTCTCTAAATATTAACAGTGGATCTACCACATGCTCTAGCAATTCCACTCCTTGGTATCAACCTGAAGAGTACCAAAAAACTCATTAGAAGGAACATATGCTCTCATGCTTATTGTAATACTATCAATAATAGTATTTGGAAACAACCCATATGCCCAAAGACAGAGGAGTGAATTAAGATGTGGCATATATACACCATGGAGTATTACTCAGTTTCAAATGTATAATGGACTATAGTAGAGGACAGCAGCTGCCTTCCTGGTGAGTTCGGTGGGGTAACAACATATAAAGGGGGGTGGTTCTTACCTTTAAATTATATACAGTGTTATAAACCAATGCTTTATATATAATTTAGGAAAAAGCTTTCAATTAATAAGCAATGAAGTAATTCATGAATATTAGGGTCAAGAGAACTTGAAGTTCTGCACCATGGCCTACTTCTCCACTGATTTTACGATTCTGATGCTTGTAAGTTCAAGAAATTAAAATTCTCTTATTTCCATCATTTGAGGCTCAGTCTAATGTCCTATAAAGAGCTCTAAATCCCCAGTAGAAGAGGCCAGTCCTTACAAGTGACAGCCTCCACATGTCCTAGGCTGCTGTCTCTGCCTTACTCTTTGTCATAGTCCCCATTATGTGTTAACAATTAATCACTTCTGATGTAAACAACAAAGCAGCAACCTGAATGTACACATATTGTCTGCGTCCAATGCATTAACTTGTTATTTGTTGAAAATAAACTCACAAGACTCACATACAACTTTAATTTCTTCACCTAGATCTACTTGAATATTACTGGAATCCCAGAAAATTCTAGTAGTATCTTCCAAATTACAAACACAAATGGGGACACATTCTTGTGAAATCTTTATCAAAATATAAAATCGAACTATTCCAAGGACTGAGCATTAGTTTGCTTTTGTCCAAGCAAAAAGCACCTATTATATTATATTATAATTATATTATAATAAAAAGCACCCTTGTTTCTTGCCCATAGGTCACTTTTCCACCCCTGACCAAAACAAAACAAAACAAAACAAAACAAAAACAACATTCTATGGTGATTTAAATTAAAAAATGGAATTTAGTGCGGGGCCTTTAAAAAGAGTTTCTTAAAGCTGCAAATACATTACATTTGATATATTTTCCTTGCAAACATATTTACCTATTCTTTCAAAGAATTCTAGGAGCTTTCCCCTTTCTGAAACTGTTACCTTTCCTCAATCTGTTCTACCTGATTTAGTCTACCAATCTGCAAGATAAGAAAATGGAAATCTCTGGTCTCTTTTTGAGTGCTAATGGATGACAATCACTCTGTTTAATCAGTCAGCACTCTGGTACATTGACCATCGTATAGAGCATTTTGTCTAAGGACATCACAACTCACCCTTACATATTTTCAGTCCTTACTGGATGACATCATCTTCATAAATTATTTATATCTACTTTAGCAAATTAGGGTGAATATGCATTACGGTTTCTTACAGTATTTATTAGCAGAGTGACTCAAAATCACTAGAAATGATAGTCTTTTGTAAGATGTGACACATTTGCCTATTACTATTGCACCATTATCATCCCTCTGCTCAATTTTCACGTAATTGTTTATTGTCTTGCTACTGGCTTTAGTGTGTTCTATAAAATAAATTTTGATCTTTGAATCTGTGGGGATCAAATTTCCACTGAATTACACACAAAAGGACTACTTCATTCTTTCATTCGATATTTATTAAATATCACTATGTGTTCTCTTGCAGACTATAGACAGTAAAATTATGGTAAGTTAAAAGTCTAAACTATAAGCAGCTCATTATAATGAAGAATTGTATGGTTCATTAGAGATTTGGTTAACAGTGGAAACTAGGACAATTATATCCACTACAGTTTTTGGGTTGCAGTCAAGTTTCTTGATGGAAAAAAAAATAGAAAATGAGTCTGGATATCTTGAGCAGAAAATTACCTTAATGTATATGTGATGGATGGCTCATAGAATCGATGGGAATGTGAGTTATTCAGGCTTGAAAATATTCAGAAATCAAAGTAAGCCAAGTAGTTAGAACCATAGATGACCCCAGTAAAGGCTTATTTTAAACTTCTATGGGTTTCTGTAGAACTACTACTTTATACTATACTACTATAGTATAGTAGTAGTATACTATCCTACTTTACAGACTGCTGCTGTGGCTGCCCCATGCAGAGTAGTTTTGAAACTGTTCGTATATCTTAATGACACATCCAGATTAAATAAACACCAGGAGGCTGCTTCTGATTGAGCATAGTTCAATGGATGCCCCTCCTCTGCCGGGGTTCTCAGAAGGGAAATGCCTGGCCTTCTCTTTCATAGTGGTGGATTCCAGTCATGGATGTTCACAAAAATGGGCCCAGTAATTTGTATTTGACATGTATCTGTAAGAAGTAACTGGATTTCATTCATTAGCAATTAAGGTACCATGTCTCCACTGTTACTCCTCTTCCTTTAAATCTCAAAACCTCCAGTACAGTTTTTATATGGTTTCTGTTGCTGACAAGCATTTTTCTTTTTGGTTTTAGATTTTACAAATTCCTGAGGAATAACTCATACTCTGTACAGGCTTTTCTACAGCTGTCAAGTCTCTTAGTGGCTGAATACATATATTGTCATCATCATCACCATAAAGCAAACTATCACTGTGTTTAGATTTCCTGAATTCATCAGGGATACACACACACACATTCATAATGAACTTAAATATATATGAGCATATGTAAATATGTGTACGTGTATATATATAAAGCTATTATACTGGCATTTGCCAACTCCGCTTTTTGCTTAAGAACCTTGTCCACTAGGACAAATAATTTTAAAGGGTTTACCTTTACTTGGGAACAGTTCTCCAAATTGCTGATGAAATCTAATTTTTTCCCCATCTCTAATGATTTTTTAATGTCATGAAGCATTACTTCAAATCCATGGGGACTCTTGGCTTTATTGTCTGATATGTATGTTCACTTAAATAAGATGTCAGAAGTTCCTTATTGTACATATGTCTGATTACTACAAATTTGTTCTTCATTTTTATAAGTTTGAGCTAGCTTCAGAGGTTTTGACATCATTTTATTCTCTTTAGTTGCTTTCACAAGCATAAAATACCCAACAGAGAAGTATAATGAGGAAGTAATAAGTTATGTATAGTTTTAGTTTGTTTGGTGAGAATGAAGAATCGGGTGTAAAATGCCAGTAAATATCTTATACTGAATATCTCTAAAAATCTCCCCCTTGGGATGTTGTCTGCTGAGATGTTTCATGGTAAGGAATAATATTATGTTATCACAAGTTTGTCTAATTAGATGATATAAAACACACTAATATGGCCCAGCCTTGGGATATTATAATTACTGCATAAATGGTACCAGAAACAGTTTCCTTTCATAAGAGATGAAGAAGACAGTAAGTGTAGAGATTCTGGGAGACATTTAAGAAACTCAGCATAATGCAAAATCAATGGGCTTCTGTAAGGAAGCATGAGAGAAATGGATTGTGAGGAAAAGGGACTAGCACAATTAATCCCTACTTTTAACATCATAGAACAGGATCTGTTTGCCTAATTATTTAATCTTTCAGTGCTAAAACTCTTTAAGGATTTTTAACCAGGGGTGATAATAATAATCTCATTAGTAAGATTTTCTTTCTCTTCATTCTCTGAAATAAGGCAATTGTGCAACCTCTGAAAATTTGATGATTGGTAAACCTCTTGACCAGAGTATAACCCTCACCTCCTATTACCACGAGGTGAATCTACTGTAATATGCCCTACTGCTAGAATTCTACAAGTTGCTCATTTACATAATTGTGACTATTTCTGGCCACCTCTTTATTGTAGCTTGTATAATGACTCAAGTTCTAACCCAGGCTGCTAACCACAACATCGATACTCACTTGCAGCTCACTTGATGCTTTCCAGCTTGGAACTTTCTTTGGTTTCCTTTGTTTCTGTCCTTTACATTCTAAAATACAAAACCTATGGCTCCCCATTTACAAGATTCAGTTTGATATACACTCAAACATAAAAAATCATTTACATGTGTATGGTTCTCTGTGTACGTGTGTGTGTTGTTACAAGAGTAATTTTTCATGTGAATTCTCATTTCTCTGAGAAAAGATTTCCTTTATGTAAACGTAATATCTTTTTATTCTCGACAATCTTATTACTTCAACAGTGGGTTCAGAAAATGAGTTGGGTAACTCATTTTAATCTTCTATTCCAACTTTTATTCATAACCAAGTCAAATTAGGTAAGTAGTATTTCCCTCAATCTCAGTAAGATGAAATATCATTGTCTTTTAAAACTTAATTTTTCAGTGCCCACTGGGAAAAATATTGAATAATTCATCCTGGCAAAAGAATATAAACACATACCCTTAGAAAAAAACATGGTGACAAACACAAAAATTACTCAAAGCATATAAGGTTTTGCAAAGCATCACTGTTGGAATATTTTGAGTTCCATTGTTGTTAATAAAATTTGAAATTGATGGGATTAAAATAAAGAAAGACCAAATAAGACTCCCTGCTGAAATCATAACTTGTGTTCAATGTTCAGTATCTGAATGTCTCTAATCTTCTGTTTTGAAACTGTGCCACCAAAATGATGTTCTATTTTAATCCATTATATTAATTGATTGAATGCTTAAATAGTTTTCTTTGGTAAGAAAAAGATTCATTAGAATGTTTTAATGGTTTGCTAAAGGCTAATGTATTTTAATAGGAGAACACTTTCCTATAACTACTTATAAAGCATTTTGTCAAAGACTGGTATTTTCTTTTCACAAACACCATTTATTTTCCTTGTTCTTGTACAGTATGAAACTCAGCTAGTTTATTTGTAATGTTTAAAATTTCAAAATAAATATACTCCTGATTTATGAGTCTAAATTAACATGACTGAACATAAAACTAGTGATTAAAAGAGAAATGTATCTTTCTGCTAATGTTTTCACAACCTATTCCACCCTACCCAAACCCACATTTACTTCATCTGTGCTTTAAATCAAGAAAGGAAAGGATTGGTAGGAAAGGATTGAACTGGACTTAAGGAAATATTCACAGTCAGAGAGGAAAAATGGTCTACAGAACCCAGAAGCACTTACTGACTGAAAGTTGGCACAAAGTCTCCCACTGAGTCTGCTCTCAGACTATCTTTTACTTTGACATCCACTAACTTTTTTGCTTTTCAAAGAAAAAAATGTACTTTCCATCAAACTTGTTAGGTTTGATGCCAGTTTGACTGGATTCCAAGAGGATACTATGGCTGCTGCTCTAAAGATAATCAAGGTTGCCTTTCACTAATTACTTAGCACACCACTACTCTACTGCGGTCCATGCAGCCACTGGCTCTCTGCACAACAGTCAGTGCACAAAAGTGTGTCACTGATAGCACAAGTATTTCAGTGAAGTCCCTGATCCCTTAGTTTTATTTCTCTCCACAGTGACAGGAGGCCATGTTGCCCAGACGGTACAGGTAAAGATGGTAGAACTTTTGTAGGTCTGGCCAAGGACCATATGAGGCAAAGTGCTCTGCACACTGACTTAGACATGTTATAGACAAGAAACAAACTTTTGTTGTGTTAATAAAAAGAGATTTAAGAGTTCATTTGTCACCACAGTATTTCCAGAGATTAAACAGGCATGTCATCAGCTAAAAAATGCTAATGGGTTCCAGGGTGATGGCACAGGATTCTAAATAATGGAAGTGCTCAAATACCAAAATGAATATTGGAAGCACAACCCAGGTGTTTCTGTTCTTGGTTAGGGATCTTTTGAATAAAAATGATGGAAATCTGGCACAAACTATTTTAAGTAAGTGGAAATATATGGATCGTTAAATTCACAGGAAACATAAAACTGTTGGAACACAAAACTCTTGGAACAATGGGGATGGCAAATGGGATGCTTCTGAAACAAGAATCAGTCTGAATACTGACAGGACACTCCAGTTCTCACCTCTTCATCTCTATAGAAGTTTCCTTCATTCTCTCTCCATGTAGTCAGACTATTTCTACAAGTCAACAAATGTGGAGCCTGATGTTCAAAGCTCTACCTCCAGAGGGAAAGTGACAGATGTGTTCATGCCATTATGCACTAATTAAAGAATCCAAGGAAGAAATATGATTGTCCAATCTGGATTTAAGTGCCCCCAGATAGCCAAGAAATTGTCCAGGAAAGGAAATAGTCTGTTGACTATACAGTGCACATTTGTGATTGGTTAAGAACCACTAAACTTCAGTGCAAAATACATGGTTGGAACAGAAGCAAACCCAAAATCTGTTTCCTAAAAAGTGGTGAGTGATTCTGGTAAAACCAAACATTTACACATTGAAAATCCTTATGCACATAACTAAAACCCCAAAACTTCTTCAAACAAAAGACTTTGCTTTCTAATTCAATTGGTGGCAAAAAACTCGACATATTCTGATGGCAAACTAGACATGAGCTTGATGGAAGGTTATTGCAGTGTTTGCTTTTTTAAAAGTAAATTGATTTTACTTGAAGTATAATTCAGGCACATTCTAAACATTCAAATAAATGTTTACTTATGAATATTAAATACATTTTAATATATAGTACTAGTTTGTACATTGCTATCCATTATAATACTTTTCTAATTATAAATTTCAGGGATTTAGAAAAAGAATCATTGGAACTATAATTTATAAAATATAAATATTTATAAAAATAAACTGTATGTACCATAATTTAATACTAGATAGCACTGGAAACCAATATTATCTCAATAAACTTTTAAAATTAATTTTAAAAGTATATATGCAATATACAGCGATCTCTCTACACCTATATTTTTCTTTCTTACAGAGAGAACAAGAGAGTACATATCCAAATAGATACATGGACATTCATGTTTCTTATACCTTAGCTTACTTTTTTTCAGCTATAGCTTTTAACATGAGAATTAAATATATTAAGAAATATCAATTCAATGCAACTTTTGCATACAGTGCACATTTGTGATTGGTTAAGAACAGTATGAGAGAATGACAGTTTTAGATATAAAGGTGACTTTTAAAACCATTTAGGACACTCCCTCTGTGACATATGAGAAAATTGAAAAATGGAGGGGAAAATAGCTTTCCTAAGCTTAAAGAATTGGTCATAGGGTAGATCTAGAATCTGTTCTTTTACTTTCAATCAATGAGACAAAAGGGCTGTTGTCATTGTTCTTGATGTCTTTCAGAACCTAGAGCAAAACTTTCTGAATGTTTTCATTGAAGCAACAATGGTTTATAAAACTATATAGCTTTCATGTATGCAATCTTATAAGTCATTATCTGTACATACTCCCTTATGCTCGCTACCAAAATATCTACTTTTCATCCATCACTATATGACTGACACTTTTAACTAGTTTCCCTACCACCCTGCCCTCTTCCTATCATCAATAACTACTCTTTTGATTTGTTCTGATTTTGATTTGCTCTGATTGTCTATTTTTATTTACCACATGCATGAAATCATATGGTATTTGTCTTTGCCTGACTTGTTTCATTAAGTATAATGCACAATTTTTCAGAATTCTACTCCTCTGTGGTTTGAGTCTTTTGATAGTTATTTCCTTAGATACCTTTACTGAATGATAAGGTAAAGCAAAAGGATAAGGGGTAATTATAATACTGAAATGGTCTGAGATGAAAGGTGTTATAAAAGTGTTATTTTCCAGCAGAAGAAAACTATGATAGCCTGCTATGTCTTATAATACAATTTGCTAAAATCAAAAGACTCTGAAAAATACTTTGTACTTCCATGTGATTCCAATCTTTGAACTTTTTGAGGCATCTGAAAATAGTAAATTTTTTTCCTGACAGATGTAAACTATATTGAAAGATATAATGAAAATTATGAAGCAAAATGTATATAGAGAAAATGAGGTATATTTTTCTCAATTTGCCTTGTAGGTGGCTTTGTTTTCAAAAACATTTCTAGAGAGACTATTTTCTCCAAACTCTACAGTACAGTTTCTCCTAGCTTCTGTTGTAAATAATCTGAAAACTTACTACTATGCTGTCACACAGAGTCTATGTCCTGTTCCCCAATTTTCTCATTCTGTTTGCCAATCTTATGAAAATTATATTCAATAATGATAGTATCTACCTGTTATCATGGTGAGCTTGGATGTGGTAAACAGCACCTACCACACAACGCAGAGCTCGCTAACCTTCAACTTACCTAGATCAAATATCTTGTAAGCTGCTTCCATCACTGTTATCATTACTTATCAAACAGTGTACCATTTTCCCTTATACCCTATCATGTTCACCCACACTGACTCAGATCCTCATTAGTTATTGTTGCAGACTGTTTGCTTTAGCTTTCTAACTGAACATAAAACTGCTATTTTAAAGTGAACATTACCAAGTTTGGGTCTCTTTTGCTGGTTGGAATATGATATCTAGGGAATAACTGACCTCTATCACCCAGCTGGTTAGTGCTCTCATCACTTATTTTGATATACACATCCCCTGCTTGCAATTTTGGAAACTCTGACTTCCTGCATGTTTTGGTTAGAGGTAGGACCCTCCCTCCTTGCCCCACAAACTGGAACTTTGAGTTGCTGCTCCTTTCTCTGGCTGGAGGCCTCAGAGCATACTATGAGATTCAGATCACCAACCAGAAGACAGCATCTGAAACTATGGATGGAGAACAAGTGATACAAACAATTAAGGGTGGTTAAGAAATGACCACAGTAGCAGCCCTGACAATGTCAGCAGGGTCAGGGTGGAGTCCAGGATCGGGGAGGGAACATCCCAGTCACTGTTCTGAACAGTTGTTTAGGTTCCTAAACCTTTCTAAGTCCTTGGTTTCTGCCAATTTTCCTTTCAATTCCATAAGCTACCTATTTTCTTCCAAAAAATGCCTTTCTGTTTAAAACCCCATTGTTTTCTGCTGTTTGCAACTAAGGATCCTGATTAATGTCAGTATTGAGTTAGCACACAGGCTCATTGACCCTTAAAGCTTTATTTTTCTCCCATTGTAGACACCTCACTATTTTTATAAGATACATTTACCCTAATTTTTCAACTATCAGAGGTAGGTTTCCCTGCAAGTAATTTCTTTTTAATTGTCCAATTTTTTATCCTTTTATTTAAGATATACATTGGTTTATAATTACTAACATCAATTTTTATATAAATAGCTTATTGACTGTAGGCAATGTATTGACTTTTGGGGCCAACATTAGTTTTGTGACACTGTAAATCTGTTTCATCCAATAGATGAGAACTGATTTATGGGTCTTTAGTACACTGAAAGGCAAAACAAGTATTGTCTAGCTGGGAATGAGAAAGGTACTGAATGAATATAATGTGGCACTTATATATGAAATATATCATACATATATATCTCAACATTCCCAAACAGTGATTTATTTTATAACTGACTAGTAGGTAATTTATCATTAAAAGGAAGACTAGGTAAATAATCAAAGCATATAAGTTGTTCATTTATTTATTTAGTTTTGTTTACCTGTCCATCAGCAAACATTTACAAAACTCCAGTCATATGCCAGTTGTCACTCTTAGTTTGTTATCTATAAACGTTTAATGGAGCCTCCTACTGCCAAAGGACTGTGCAATGAAATGCATGGGAGGGAAATTTAACAATTTAAAAAGAAATTCAAAACTGTTTGGAGATGAAAATAAAATGTTCTCTAGAGGTATGTGTCTCATATACCACTTTTTTTTTGGTATTTAATTAATTTTTGATGTAATACTTTAGTAACAACTGTAAAATTTAATATGAACAACTAGAAAAAGATTATGAATTAAACAACTAGAACAAAATATATTTCTTTAATAAGTAATATTTGTGAAATTTAATGTAATGCCATGCTTTATAAATTGTTTATGAAACAAAAGTTTTTATCAAAACATACAGAATTTTTATTTATATAAATACTAATTCAGTACTTTTGACTCTGTTAGTAACTTAACTTCATCATCATAGTAGATGATATATTATTCAGTATTAGGTGAAAAAGCAGAAGCAGAGATGAGAAGTTAAAAAATGCTCCCAGGTGATTTCTGGATGTCTCGCCTTACCTAGCTAGCACTCAACTTCCCAAATCTCTCACCTCCTCCTGAGAAACACCAATGTGGAAAAGATTAAATGGAACCACATGGTAGAGTTTATTATAAGGATTATGATGCCAAGACTCTTCCCCCTTCTCTAGGGTGATAGTGCATTGTGTTAAACTAACAAGGCTGCAAACTAAATTTTCCAGAATTTCGTTTTCTGTGTGGTATCCAGTTAGGCTGGTCATTCCGGATTCTGCACGACATTTGGAACACAGACATAAGCATAACTCATTACCTTCCTGAGTTAGTGCAAAGCCCCATGAGTTGCTACATTTCAGTCATTTGATGGTTCACATTATTACCATAGGAAAATCAACAAACAGTTTAATTACACTAACTCCTCTCTCCAATCCTCTTCTAGTTTCTCTGAGTCCTGAATGAGGTGCATCTGCAGACACCTTGCGAAGGCCACTAGATTCTTCTATAGATAACCAAGGACATTGAGTTTGGGTATAGTGACAGAGAGACAAGGTTTCAGTTTGTCTTTGCAGATTTCAGTTCTCACACTTTACATTTTGACCTTGGAGTTTCCCTGTCTGTCTTCATGAATCCAGTATGTCCTTGCTTTTATCTGCTTTATAGTTGGTGGCCCAGATGACCACCAACTGACTTCATGCCAACTCATAGGCAGCAGCTTTCCACAGAACTTCTTCACCTTTAATTAGTGTTTTATTGTGATCCTCCAATAACCCATTTTCAGACTTTCCTTTTCCCAGTATTTTCTATAACTGCATAATGCTTAATCCCAATAATAAGTAAATCCTTAATCTACTAATCTGATCACTGGTGGTGGTTCTGCTTTCTCCCTCACTCTGATATAATTTATAAATATTTATACACATGCATACATTCATTCATATGTAATATATGTACAAATAGATACATATATATGAGAATGTCTTTTGTAGTGTGCCTTAATTACCTTGGGAATGGCCAAAGTGCTATTACCAAGGAAATTTCCCTAGAGGAAATAATCACAGATACATGAGATTTTATGATCCCAGTAAGAACACCTATCCAACTCAGATGCAATTTCTTTCTGTATTTTACTTTAATCTTCACTTTATTTTACATCTATCTTAAGTATTGCTGCCTTCCTCTTTATAACTAGGACCATTCTAATACTTTGCTACTAGTGATCCATAGTCTAAGGAAATCTTAACCATTGTCAGGCATCTTAAGAACTGATAAACAATCCCGATTGTATCCCTCTGCTCCTAGCATTCTCTGAATTCAGTGCATATTCAACATATATTTACAGAATGAATAAAGAAATGAAACAACAAATGAATGAATGCTAAAGGCATGACCCACTGAATCTTCAACATAATAGTGGCTGCTATTCACTAATTCTCTACTACATTATCAAGCACAATAAAGGATTTAAAATAGAGCATCCTGGAAGATTTTAAATACAACAACCTGGAAGATAAGAATTATAAGTTTGACTTTACAGATGATAAAACAGAGATTAAGTAAATATCTTGTTCAGAACCACACAGCCAGTGTGTGAGAATAACTGTGTTTGTCTCCCCCCCAAAGCAGCTGCTTGTTCTGCTACATCAAGCTGCCTATCAAAAGTAACATTCTCTCTGGTGAAGCCTCACACAGACAATTTATCATGACTTCCTGACCTACCCATCTCCCTTGAGGGTGTCTGCCTTCCAGTGTCAGTTTTCTTATTTTTGTTTACTTTCTTGGCTATTCTCAAACACATTTTTCTGCAGATTTAGAATGCCATCTGCCTCATCTTTGATTCTTGCTACCCCAAATTTTGCCTTGTGAGTATGACTAAGCCTGACCTGTTTTTACTTTCCATTTTAAACCTAGAAAAGAACTACATCAATGGATATGAAAAAAAAAAATAGTCATCAGTTTTTCAGGCGAAATGAAGCTCTGGAATTCTTCTTTGAAGTACAAGATACGTGCCTAGATTCACTTCAATGTTGCCACAGCCACACTGTCCTCCATGGCAGCAAACTCTGCTCTTATTGTCCCAGTTTCTGCTCTGTCCAATTTCTTCCAATGCCTCCCTAGTGAGTGTACATGGGCCATGTTCCAACTTCCCGGTTTTCTGTGACTCTGACCTGGGTGCCTGCTGCCTTTTTCCAGCACAGCCACCAGCTTGAATAGTAGAATGCTGGAACAAATTCCAGGTAACTGAAACTCAAACTTGTATAAATCTGATGGAATATTTTCCCACAAAGTGATGAACAGAGCTTATATCATATGAAACCATTTTTGTCATTCAGATTAATAGCACAAATCATTATTTTACATGCATTTCTGAATCACCAGAAACACAATTTTCCTTTGACTCAATAGCATAAAGAGAGCTGAAGATTTTCCAATAGCAGGGCTTCCCTGGGATCCAAATCATTTCATCCTTACTAGTGGAAAAGAAATGCTAATCTACCTCAAGAAACATTGCTTTTTAAAATGGGAAAACACTCGCATTTTATATTTTTCAGTGCATTTTTTTCCCTTTGCTGTATTTGAAAAGTTGTTGTATGTAAGGTAATATTTTGGCACTGATTCACTGTTAGAAAAAGCAGTGTAGAAACCTGACTCCCTGAAGAACACAGTGAGAATTATCCAATTTTATTGTCCTCTACAGATTAACAGAATTGTTGGTGTGAAAAAACCATGGCAATGAATCTAATTCATCCCCACACTCAATGCCTGCAGGCATATCACATATCTCCCTAGAGAGATCAAATGTATTCTATTTTTAAAAATTTCCAAAAACCTTACAACTTCACTCAATAAATCCCTCCAATGTGCAATTACTTTCCACATCAGGAAACATTTCTTCATATCTAACTAAATTCTCCAGTTCTACAGTATCTTTGTGTGCTCTGCTTCCTGTCCTATTCCAATCAAGATTAAGAATAAATGTATAGTGAATCCTATTGTTTACTGACCTTCAATTTTTATTGTAATGAATAACTCATTAAAAGTTCTTTGAAAATTTCAGTGTCTCTCTCACTATAACATTTTTGAATGTTTCAATGTCTTTTACTTGTAAGATATTTTAAATCAATACAATCTCTTATAACACAATTATTTTGGGTTAGTACAAAATGTTCCTAGTTTTTGTCCAGTATGTTAGACAATATTTCTTAGTAAGTGACAAGGATATCTAAATTCTAGCATTTTCTGCAACAAGTAAACTCTAAAGCAGGAAACAGTATTCAAGTAATACTCTTATGTTCCACAACAAGACATGAAGGAACACACACTAATTTTAATTAAATTTTCATTAGTTTAAATGTAATGTGATTAATGGCTACTGTATTTGCACAATGCAGGCTTAATAATACACCTATGAAATTGCATGTTGAACATATATTTGTAAATTGTTAAATTAAAGAATGTGAGGTATTTTTCCTAAGAGCAGTATTTAATTCAGTATCTAAAAGCTTCAGTTTACTATATACAAACTGGGGGAGTCTGATCTTTATTTATTATATAGTCATTTCAGTAAAATCAGTGTTTTCAAATTAAATAAGCAAAATATGAATAGGTATATGTATGATTATTAGTCATGAATAAAAATACTTCTATTTTAATTTAATAAAATAAGCAATTCCTGAAGATAGTTAAAGGCATTACAGATTATTTATATATATGTATATACACATATATAATAAGCATATTACAAACAAAATGGTTTCTTAATTTCCTGGAATAAATTTAACTTTCAATTTACAAATAAAGAATTATTAAATAGGAGCTAATAATTCAGTTCTTCATTCTATTCATTTCCTAAGTAGTTTATGCTGACTCAGTAGAAATCTATAGAACTATAAAATATGGAAATTTTTGTCTGAGTTTATTTGCACTTTAAAACTAGGTCTCAAAGTAATATAAGGATCTTTATTTTATAATTCAGTCTTCTACCCCAACCTCCTTTTCCTAGGGAAATAAAATTAGCATTATATACAGTGAAATAATGGGGAGATAAAATATTTGCTTTAATTCAAATTTAGTCAAAATGTGAAATTAATTGAAAATTTAAAGAAAATGATTAGCATGCTTAAATAATGTTTTTATATATAAATTATATATGTGTGTGTATGTATATTTATTTTCATTGCCTAGTTCTATTATATCTTTTTTATTTTTTTTAGCCAACAGCCTAATTACCTAGTCCTTGGTCACCTCACAACTATATTACTTCAACAATTTCATATCTGTTCAGGATATCTCTAACCTTGTCTTCTCCAATAAAATACCATAAAATTCACCTCATGTATAGCTTCTGTAACACCATCCTCTCACCTAAAGCATTGATGAAAGATTTTTGCTTTTCAGTTACCTGATTCTAAGACATTAAATCAACAATCTCCTTATTCTTTCTATATTTATATTTCTAAACATTTTTTAAATCTTCATTAAACAGTTTTACCAGCACAACCAAGTGATTTTTCTTACATGTCTATCTTAGAACTACATACTTTTCTTCCTATTTTTCTCAGCTTTCTAGATCACATCAGTGTTCTTGCCATCATGTAAACATCATTTCCTTCAAGTCTTGCTAAAGAGTGTGCTCATCATTCACTAATCCATTATTCACTACGTAATTTCAAGTATTTATATAGGCATGATCATTATTTTATGGAATATACATGCACACTTACAGACATATATACACAATCTTGTCTTCCTACTGACAAGCTATGACTCTGGGTACTCTCCAAATTTCACGATGAGATCCTGTTCCCCAAATGTTTACTGTTTTATTTTATAAGTTAATAAAATAACTTCTTCTTACATAAATTGAAAAAGCAGTAAAATATGACTCATCACTTTTAATTCATTTTTGACATCTATTTCTAATTGTTATTTGGATTGTTAAACTTGCTGAAATAATTTTAATATATCTTAAATCTAGGAAGTCATCTGAATGGTTGTGTTGAATATAAATGTGTTGTGAGCTTACTTTGCCTTCTCATTAATCTGTCCATTCATATGGAGAACCAGATCACAAAGAAAAATTATTTTCATGATGTAACAGAAAAACATAAAACATTTAAACTTTAATGAAATTAACCCTTTATTACACTAGTTATTTTTTTTCTCAGATAAACCATTTAACCATTTCAAGATCAAGTTCTGTTAACTTTTGATTTTCAATGGGCAAATAGTCATCAGGAAAACAGAGTTAGACTAACATGAATAACAGAAACCCAAATCTTGAAATCTGGCTAACTTAGTCTAGGTTTTAAACTATAGAGACAATAACTTAAAAGAAGATATCAAAAAAATGATCAAAATATAATATAACATAAACTGGATATGTCAATGAAAGTCCTGAAAAGATGAAAATAAAAGTCTTTTTTTAATTTACTTTGAAATCACTAGCATACATTTTCCCAGTGTCTAAGGTACTGAACAAGATTTTCCAAGAAAACTTTAACCTTATAATTATTACTATCATGGAAGTAATTAATTGGACTCTTCAAGGCTGGGCACATAATGAAAAATTGCTTCAGAATAATCTTTAACTTTAAAGTGAATGTCTGTAAAATCAGGCAGTGTGGGGGAATGTATAAAATATCGATCAAAATTAGGGAAATCAATCCTCTTATGTCCTAGGTTGAGTTTAATTTCTACTCTTATGTATAGTGTATCAATTAAATTGTTTCTCCTGGAAATCTGTTTATCACAATACATAGGGACTTTACTGGCATAAGTTATTGGGGTGCAGGGTGTGTCTTCTTGCAATGTGAGGAATAAAATTGCCTGCTGAAGAACTATTCTTCATTACAGGACTCTTTAATATGTTACCAAAATTGTACACAACATGTTAATGAAGAAAATCTTATAGATTTTTCTTATCCACATTATTTTTTTTTGTTTTTTGTTTTTTTTTAAAGATTTATTTATTTATGCATACAAGAACTGAGGTACAGGTCAGAGGTGTGGGGGGTGAGAGGATTCACCACAGACAGAGCAGGGGAGCAGAACAGGCAGATCAACAGAAGTATACTGCTGAGGGGAGCAGCGGGCACAGCAGGAGAGGTCTGCCGCACCATGTGGGTCCCCTCCCTGGCTGGCAGCAGGGATCGAACTTGTGCTTCAGTGGCTGAGGTTTGCTTCATAGTGTGTTGCTTAACCCACTGCACCACCAGGGAGGCCCCTCTTATCCACATTATTAATAAGAGCTACTCAATATTTTAGAAAAGGTGATGGCAATGCCACTCCTTCTGTTTGGGACAAAGGCACAGCATGCATGTATCAGTCTGCATCATAACAACTGTGTTGCAGTGATTCCACATATTGCTACAAATGTCATCTATCTCATTACTCTATATACAGCATATGATTACCTCGTCTTGAATCTGGCTCAACCAGTTACAAGTCCTTTTTTTTTTTTATGACAAATAGAGCATTATACTTTTTTCATGTAATTGTATTTAAACTGGTAAATTATATTGTCTGTGAATTTTATTTCAGATTACTAAAATCTAGTGTTTAACAGCATTGAAAGTCATGGTTCTAAGCCAACTGTGATGGCTCCTTTCTTCTGTTAACCACTCAATATCTTATTCAGTTAGAGGAACACTTGACTTAGGAAACTTCTGAGGAACTCTTGGGATAAAATATTTGCATATTACTTATTCTAAAAGGGGAAAGAATACATGAAGAACTTATTTAAAATGTCCTTTTCCAGTTTTATTACTTCAATGAGAATATGTTTATTGCAGCCCTTTTGTGACTATGAAACAAAAAACTTGGGATAAAATGACAAAAACCAGTGAAGCCATGGGTTTACCCACAAATTACTATTTGGTCTCTTGAATTGCATGTGTGGGGGAGGATTTTAGGGAACTGTACATGGTTTAAATGACTGCTATTTGGAATTTATGCAGCCTAAATCAATAAATCAGTTAAAACTAGTATAAAATGAAATTTAATGGAAGACCTTCAAACCTGGTTATCATCCATTGTTCCATGCCACTAATTAATCAGCTATTAATGCCAATAATCTTAGAATCACTCTTATTACTTTCCATCTGCTACATGTATCAAGCTTAATTATAATTTATCTGACCTCATAAATATATGGAAATCTGTTTACTTCCTCATTTTCTTCTTTTACTATCTTAAGCCAAACGACCATCACATTCTATCAGCACTACTGCCTTCTAGTTACCCTTAGAGAGACTTCCTCATCCTCTACCATATTCTCAATCCAAAACAGACTTACTTTTTTAAACTAAAAATTTAACCGTATTAGTCTACTCTGGAAAAGTAACACCACCGAAAGGGAGAGAGGTATCTTAGATACCCCAAGACAAAAACAACCTTGTAATTGATGTTATTGATTCACAAAACTTATTTTCTTTTAAAATACAGCTTCCTTTTGCTGCAGAACAAACTCCCAAACTTTATTGATTAAAAAATTTAATGTAGAGAAAGATTAGAAGAAACATTGAAAGGTGAATTAATTTACACAATAATGAATTGCATCCCATGAGGAGGGAGGAGTTAAGAATGTGGTATAAGAGAGTCCAACTTGAATGATACAGATCTGGACATGGAGCTGATATTTTCAAAAAAGAAGCTGAGGAGAAGTGACCTTATATGGTCATGGAGAGCTGTCTTGATAAATCTAATTTTGAAGAGAAAAGTGAGTCTTAGAGGATTTCTTAGGAGGTTTACTTCATGATGTACTAGTGTAAAATCTTGAGTACTATGCATCAAAAGTATTGAGGAAAAGCTCTTAAGAGTTGGTTTAATATTTTATTTAAGTTTACAGGTATATAGGATTACAAAGGTTTTTTAAAATAAAAGTGCTCTCTGGAAACTAGGAAATTATTTTCAACCATAGTGGCTTTCACTGATTGAATCAAAGGGAAGATATTATCACATAAAATTATAATTCTTAATATTGCTTCTAATTATTTCTACAGGTAACCAAAATTAATTTTCTTTAAAGGGCTTTGTGAATAAAGATCAGAGTAGAAATAAACTTAGTATAGACTAGAAATAAACTTAGTATAGACTAGAAATAAAATAGAAAAGATTAAAGAATCTGAGCTATTTTTAATGATAAAAAAGACAAAATTTTAGCTAGGCTCACCAAGAAAAATGAGATGATGCAAAGAAATAAAATTTGAAATTAAAGAGGATACATTAAAGTAATGTTACAAAAATACAAAGAATCATAAGAGACTACTTCGAACAATTATATACCAAATATTGGATGACCTAGAAGTGGATAAATTCCTTAAAACATACAAATTAAGGCTGAACCATTAAGAAATAGGAAATATGAACAGACCAATTACTGGTAAAGAGATTGAATCAATAATTAAAATCTCCTAACAGAGAAAAAGTTTAGGACGAGAAGACTCCACTAGTGAATTCTACCAAACAAATGAAGAATTGATGTCAGTTTTTCTCAAACTCTTCAAACTCTTCCAAATAATTGAATAGGAGAGAACACTTCCAAACTCAATTTACAAAGTCAGCATTATCCTATATCTATGTTAGACAGGGATACTACAAAAAAAAAGAAAATTATAAGCCAATATCCTTGATGAACAAAAATGTCGACATTCTCAAAAGAAAAAAATAACAAGCCAAATTTAAGAATTACCTTAAAAGAATTATGCAACATGATCAAATAGAAGTTATTCCAGGGAAATGAAAATGGTCAAACATCTTCAAATAAGCCATCATGATAAACTATATTAACAAGAATAAGGATAAAAATCACATGATAATCTTAACAGATGCAGTGAAAGGAATGGGCAAAATTTAACATTCATTCATGACAGAAACTGTCAACAAATTGAGTATAAAGGTAATGCACCTCATCATAACACAGGTCACATATTAGAAGCCCACAGCTCCGATAAAATTCAAAGACAATAGGCTAAAAAAACTTGTAAGATCAGGACGCCCATTCTTGCCTCTTTTAGTTAGCACAGTAGTTGAAATCTTAGTTAAGCAAAAAAACAAACAAACAAAAAAAACACAAAAGCATTTATTGAAAAAGAAGTTAAACTGTTTATTTGCACATGGCATGATTTTATATATAAAAAATTCCAAAGCGTGCATCAAAATTTATAAACAATAAGTGATTTCAGCAACTTTACAGTATATAAAGTCAATATACAAAAATTAGATGTATTTGTATACATTAAAAACAATCAGAGAAATTGAGAAAACAATCTTATCTACAATTGCATCAAAAGGAATTAAACACTTAAAAATATTTTTAACTGAGGAAGAGAAAGGCCTGTATACTGAAAAAATAGATAATGATGAAAGAAATTAAAGGCACAAATAAATAGAAATATATTCCATATATCCAAGGAGCACATGCAAATCAACAGTTAAAAAGAAATAATCCAGTTAAACATCCAAGCAGACATTTCTCCAAAGAAGTCAACATATGAAAGATGCTCAATCTTACTAACCATCAGAGAAATACAAATAAAAATCACAATAATTATCATCTCAAAGTTTCAGGATGTTTACTATCAAAAGAGCAAACACTGTATGGTTTCTCCCAAATATCACATACAGAGAAAAGAAATGGATGAACTAAGTAAAAAAAAAAAAAAAAAAAGTAACGTTTTAGACTCAGAACAATTAGTGGTTGTCAGAAGTTTAGGGGAGTGAGATAAAAGGGGACAATTGATATTGAGGATAGAATTGAACTTTTAGTGGTGAAGTTAACATCGTATGTACAAATATTTCATTTCGAGGACCTGAAATTACATGTTAAAATGAAACAGTACTACAGTTTTTTTTTAAAAAAAAGCCCATTGCATATTAAAAAATAAATAAAAATACAAGAAATAACAAATGCTGGTGAGAATGTGGAGCAAAGAGAACACTTGTGTACTGATGGTGTAAAGTAAAACTCACAGTCACTATGGAAAACAGAACTGTGGCACATCCAAAATTAAAAATAGCATTGCCATATGATCCAGCAGTCTCACTTCTGGTATCGCTCCAAGGGAAACATTATTATTATCCTAGAGAGATACGTTACACCTGTTCACAGCAGCACTGTTCACGCTAGCCAAGGTATGGAGGTATGGAAACCACCTGTATCCATGAAGATAAATGTATCTGTACACACACACTATGAAGTATTACCCAGCTTATGAAAGATGGAGATTCTGTCAATTACGATAGCATGGATACAACTGGAGGTATTATACTAATTGACATAAGCCAGACAGAGAAAGACAAACACAACATGATTTTTTTTTAAAAGATCAAACTCATAGAAACAGAGGTTAGAAAAGTGGCTGACAGGGGTAAGGAGTAGGGGAATAGGAAAAGATTGACAAAAGGGAACAAACTTTCGGTTATAAGATGAAAATAGTCTGAAATTTAATATATATGGTGTCTATGATAGATAACAATGCATTACATAATTGATACTTGTTAAGAGAGTAGATCATAAATGTTCATACCAAAGCGGAAAAAAGATAAGCCTGTGAGATGAGGGATAAGCCTTTTCACTCAATGGGAGAACCCTCTCATCATGAACTATACACATATGTATATGTATATGCATATCAAATTATATCACATTATATACTTAAAATATCATACAATTTTACTTGTCAATTATAACTCAATAAAGCTTGGAAAAATCCTAAAAAGAAAGGCACGTGAAATTTTTATTTTTTAAAATTGATAGCTACTTCATGCCTGCAAATAAAGACTTACTCAAAGCACTTTACCATGTCATTGGCAATATTCCAGACTCTCAAATATATCCGAGAATATTTACTAACAGCTATATCAATTTGTGTTTTAAAACTGAAAACCTTTTATACAAAATAATTATTTTATGACATAATACATTTCAAAGAGGAGCAAAGATATTTTATAACACAACCAAATGTGGATGAATATATTCAATTTCATTTCAGAAGACTTTATCTAAAGAAAACATTTACTCAGCAATGTTAACTCCACTCAGTGGAATAACTCCCAATCCACTAACAAATGGCTATAAACCCGCCCTTTCTAAGTAGTTGAAATACATTCATAAATTAGAAAGACAATGTTCAGTCTTACTCTGTAGCAAATCTCAGACTCCTCTTTGACCAAAAGTGAGTCATACTTTCTGAGTCACTCATTGATTAATCAAAATTGTATTTCTAATAGTATAAATTTGATGAATTTTATGCTGTAGGGAGATTCTACACAATGTCACAGTTAGAAGCTATTTAAGTGGAGGGATGGCTTTTATGGAAATGTTATATGAACATAGGATTATCGAATAAATGAACAAATTTATGAAATGCTACATACCTAGGATTGACAAGAGTATAAAAGAAGGGATGCATTGGGAATACTGCTGTGATAGGTGCTATGGGAGATGAAAAATGTAATCAAATACAATCTCTGTCCCATAAAGATGGAATGTACACACATATAATTAAGATAGTACTTAAGTGACTCATTGGAATAAAACTGACAATAAAAACAACAAAAGTTCTATGATGATCCAAAATTTGGTTTTTGTATTCCCCAACATCTAAAAGACAGTCTGGCACATAGATGATGTTCAATAAATATTTGCTGAATCAACCAAAGTTGTATAAGAGGATTGTGCATGTGGAAATTGCTGTTATTGTAAACTCTGGTAGACTGGTATGACTTCAATCAGCATTGCAATGTGGATATTTCCTAACCCCTGAATCTTTTTGGGCAAAGTCTGGGGATTTTCCAATAAAGAGCATAGGTAATTGATACCTTACCTGCAATTCTGTGATACAGTTTATTTAAAATATTTTCCTGCCAGTTAGAATTTATGATACTTTTGTAAAGTAAAAAAGGCATATATTATGCAGTCAGGACTCAATATTAAATTACTGGCCTTCCTGCCTATCAAGTGTACAAATGTGGGTAAATGGTTTTGCCAATCCAAGCCTATAAAATGGGGTAGAAATGTCTAATCTGTACGGTTGTAATGTAATATAGTTGAGCACTACATGACCTATTACTTGTTACATAGTTTGCATTCAACAGGTATCAGCTCCCTTTCTATTTCACTAGAATTCTTTTAAAAGCAGCCTAATTCTGCACTTAATCTGATTATGTAGTCTCAGCCAAATCCTGGACAATGTGTCTATAGGGAAATTATTTAAGTGTCTGAGCCTCAGTTTCCACATTTATGAAATGGAAATTGAAGTGGTACACACCCACAGGTACCTCAAAAACATAGCAACTGGACCTTCAAATATCCTAATTTTCAGTTTTGAGATTTCTAAGGATTTATTTCCTCTCAGTGTTTATAATTTATGTATCTCCTGTTGATTCATTTTTGTTATTCTTATTCTTCATTAATGTTGGTGGAACATATACAAATAAGGTGAATGTAATTTAAAAAATGGCCATTTGTTGAAGGGTTTCAGTTTTACAGGCAATACCAAAGAGTATAGCCAGAGAAAGAAACAGGTAATAGCAACAGCATGATGACCTTTTCTCTGAACATTGCACAGGAAAATTGGCATCGCTAACACTGTGATAGCAAACTGAAGGATAAGAAAAATTTTCCAATATTTCTACTAACAAAGCAAGAATTAAGTCAAAAAGTTATTGGTGGATAAAATTTTCTTAATTAGGAGTTCTCTAAATTTAAGCTGCTTCACGGTTAAGAGGGCAACCTTCTCTGCAGCTCCCTCTCCACTGCAGGTAAAGTTAGGAATACATACATATAAACAGCTATTGCATATTGTGAATTTCATTTCTCTAGGTCACCTTTCAAACCCTCACTCTCACCCTACTGAGTTTCTGTGAATTTAAACTCTTATTTGAAACTCTTATTTAAACTCTTATTTAAACTCTTATTTGAAGTAAATTAAAATTGTATCTAATGTATTAAAATGACAAAAATACTATGACTATACAGGTATAACTTGTATTTTTAGAAACTCTGCAATATCAAGCTTTTTATCTACTTGCTAATAAAGTTGTGGTATTATGGTACTATTATGCCACTGTTAGCAAAAATAAACAAAAAATACTAATTTTAAGGGAACTAACCATAACAAATGAGAAAGGCTGCCAAGAGAAAATTTCTGATTAATAAAAGGAGAGCTTATGAGAGAGAGAAACAGCCCAAAGAGGAAATGTATTATATTCAATAACATCTAGGTGATCAAATTCTAGGGATTGTATACAGGCAAATCCATTATCCACTGGCCAACAATGTAAAAGATAAAATTCAAGTCACTCCTGAGAAGTAGAAGTGACCCTCTATATCACAGATACTATAATACTAAGTAAAAATAATAAAAAAATTAAAACCATCTTTTAAAAAGATATCCAAGTTAAAAAAGTCAACTTTCAAAATAAATCGCATAAATATTCTGCAGAATAAGACATGTGAATATAAGTATATTGTACCTTGAACACTTTTAGAAAAGGAATACAGGAAAATGAGTTCAGATTTGGTTTACTCTTAGTTATTTGTCAGTTAAAAACATTCTGTACAAAATGTCTACTAATCAGATTCAAGGTGACAGTAAATCATTATTCAGTCTTGAATTGGTTTTGATTGACTATCATAAACAAACATTTTACTCTAATGAAATACTGTATATTTCAAGTTCAAAGGAAACTTGGACCAAACAAAAAACTATAGTTATCATTATTTTTGATAGTTTATGTTGCTACTAACAACTAACAACACAGTTTCAAAAAACTGTGCCATAACACAGTACACCCTCTGCTCCAAAATAGCCCCCCTCTCCATTACAAGAAGTTCCAGGGTCCTTAGAGCCCAGGGTCATTTTCTCCTCCAAAATTGCACAATTTTACCATTGAACACAGACAGCTGAAAAAGCTCTTCTGAGCAGAGAAAATGACTCTTCTATCGATCCCTCTCCTTCAAATAGTGCTCCAAATCCTCCCTTCAAATTATAGCATTTTAGTCCCCACAAAACTACTTGCCCCTAATTATTCTTAGCCATTTCCCTGGAGAGTTTTATTTGTGTTTTGCTTATTTGGTAGTATTGTCACAATAATAATGAGAAAGGGCCACTTGTAATTATAAATGGCATGGTACACTGATTAACATGCCTTTGTGAAGTGAACTAGTGTCCTGATTCAGAATCAGCAATCTATCCACGACTCGTTCTTACTTACTAACTCACTAACTTACTTTCTACTGACTCACATACTTGCTTATTGACTTATTTATTTCACCTCTGGGGGTCCCCAGCAGACCAGAAGAGTACTGGGTGAACCAATGACAATACAAGTTTTAAAAGAACATTTAAAAACAAGAAAACTAAATGTAAACCTGTATAGAGGCATTTATGTTAGGAAACAATTTCTTCATTTTTCAAAAGGCCTTGCTAAAAAATACTCAAAAGCTTCTACTTCTGCATAGTTTTGCATATCATAACTAAATTTCTCTTTGGGGACCTGATCTGCATTTTAGATCACTGTGAATTGGTTTACTAGAGGAGATATTTGGGAATAGAGGGTCTTGTGATAATTAAATTAAGGCTAGCCAACAGTAGTGAACATTCATCATGTAAGGGGCTGCACACTGTCTTTTGAAAAGTCCTTGATGCTTGAAGACATTTTCAAAATATGAGTTTCACTATTCCAATTCAAAAGTCCAAATTGAATTCCCCATATCCCCATACAGTTGAGATGCAATTATGTGATTATGCCCCAGAAATCAAATACAGAAATAAAGAGACATGTTTTCAAATAGGGACAACATGAGGAAGAAGTTTCTACTTCTGTTGGAGGCTTGAACATTCTGCCGTGGTCCTGGGTATTCCTGGTAACAGCAGCTGAGACAGCATGACCCGAATGATTCAAGGTCATGTTCTTAGTTCATTCTTAACCTTATTGGGATAGTCGTATTCCACCATCTTGTTGCCTAGTCACTAGACTAATGTTCTCATAAAGTCAGAATGTTCTCAAAAGCATGTGGCATGCTTCTAAACTTATCTCCTGAAAAGTTAGACTCAAATCTGGCTCTGCAGGACTCCAACATTCTAATTAGCACCTTTGTTATTAGAGTCTGTATCTGTTGATTGAAATCAAGAACACTGAGTGACACTGATTGCATACAAGAGTGGAAAGGGAAAGGGACAAGAGAAAAAAATAACAAGGCAGATTTCTGAATTTGAAGCTCAGATACCACTGTCCTTGGGAGGGACAGCCACAGAAATTTTAGGGGACTTAGGGTATCCAAAATGAAATCATAGACTAACAAGGGTTTAAATTTCAGCTCTTCTTCAAATCTTAAACAATAATATATTATTGTGATAACTGAGTATCATGTATGCAAAGAGCTTAGCACAATTCTCTATATAAATTGTTATGCAGAGGAGAGAGGAGAAATAGCATAACTCTGGGTGAATCATCCAATTTATAGGAATAGCTCAAGAAGAAAAACGTAGCAATTACTAAATAGATTATCTGGAAATCTACCCACATAAAGTGGTTTAAGGCCTCACTCTGCTTAAAGGTGTGTTCTGGTCATATGAGCAAATTTAGGTAAGAAGGCAAACCCAGAAGTCATGAATATAGTTTCTGACCAAGTGCTACTAAACCTGAAAGTATTTGAGAAAATTCTCAGATACAACAATCCCAAAAAAAGAACAGCAAATCAAACTGGTGGTGCTACCTGCTCTTCCCTGCTGAGTCCATGTCAGAATTCCCTAAGAATTGGGCATGACTCAGACTGCAGTTGAGGGCAACTTTATCCCTAGGTTAGGTGGACCAGGAATGTTTGACCTTTCCACTTAATATTTATAAACACAGTTCAGTTAAGACTAGACTAAATGCTTAAATTGAATACCTTTGAAAAACGGCTGGAATGTAGGTTTTTCTGTATTTTGAACTACAGAAAAATGCTGAAGGTCAATAAAGTAGTAATAGTTCCTGGTGGTTTAATTGTCTGGCATTGTGCAATGATTTGATCAGTTCTATCTAGACACTTGGTACATTAAATGGACAACTGACTGGGTAAAGTAACCAGCTTTGTAAAGTGATGTTCAAGGCAATCTAGCTGAAAATTGGCCTGGGAGAAATGGATGTCAGTGGGACATTCTAGGAGTTCTTATAAGGTGAACTGAAATGGAGCAACAGTAAACAAAGGATATAGGGGGAAAGACAAGCAAGACAACTTCAAGCTGAGTCACAGATTCAAACAGCAAACCTGATCTCTGGAAAAGCTACAGTCCTTAATGAGAGTCAGGCACAAAGATACCAAATAGTGAGTTCTTAACGCAGAAGTGTTTAAAGAAAGGACAGTCTGTCAGTCAATCAACGGCATTATTCATGGAAGGTTGATAATCATCTGGGTTTTGACAGTCACCTGAATTTAGTATACCTAGTCAGATGCTGGATGTCAATTTGTTTAAATATTTATGATTTTGAAAAGTTAAGCAATACAATATTTATCCCTCAAATATTCACTGCAGGTTTAACTGTGAAGCAGGGTAATCCTGCAGGAAAACTGTGGCGCCATAATCCCAGCAGGGGTTATGGCTATAAAGGAAGATAAAATAGAGCATATGCCCTTAGCAAATTCTAGTGCAGTATGCCACACCTGTACGAGCAAACCATTGTATTCAGAGTAATTCTGGATAAGAAAATTATAGAAACGCATAAATGGTTCAATGATGGCCCCAAATGGGAAAAAAAAAAATTAATGCAGATTGGAGACTGAGCAAAGACTTCACAAAGGGAATGACAGATATAAGTAAAGTAGTAAGTGGCAATGTAGAAAATTACAGCTCAATCCATGGTACTTGAACTTTCCATGGCATGCATCATAATTATAATTATTAAGTTAATTTCTGTCATCTTCACAAGCAAAGCTCCCAAGAGTAGTGTTGATATTGAACACCAGTGTCTACTACACTGCCTGATCATTGTTACTACTTAGTTTTCATTAGTGGGTAAGTGAGTGAATGTGCTTCTTTATTTTGAACACAGGAAGAGGGTAAAAAGCAGTAAGTGAGGATGAGGGACAGATCCTGAAGGGTGTCTGAAAAAGAATTTTGAACACATTCAAAGAGAGTTTAGACTTTACTTTGATGATGTTTCAGTCAACTAAATTCACTAATTAGGAAACATAAAAAGATGCATATAAACAAAAGACAATATTGGTATAAATGTAAATGTGTATGAACTGAACAAGCAGAGACTGAGATTGACATGTATTGGTGCAGAAATTATGACACATTTTATTTCACTTTTATAATGACAATTTTTGATAGTGTCTTTGTGAGAAGTTAGTCTTTTTAATGCAAAGCATATAAGTAGTTGAGCTATCAGATCCTACAAGTACCTTCCTGAGAAACTTAAAAAGAAAGCTCTAGTTACTAGTCTTAACTAAGTCAGTGCACAATATAAAACTATTGTCTCTCAAATATATTTAATACTAATATAACGAAGCAAGTTCTGTGACAGTCAAAACAGTAACAGATTGTGGCCATAACTTTATAGATTCCCCACTTGAATCATTTATTCACTTATATCACAGCCTAGCCTCTGAGAGTATTTAAGCGATTTTATTTTAATATCATCTTTTTTTAAAAAAATCAAATTTTAAAATATGGCAACAGTATTTTTTTTGAAGAACAATATAGTCTAACTTTTATGTGATAAAAATGTTTCTTCTAGATTAACTGTCAGATTTACAAACATTTCTTAGCAGGTTAATCTGAATTTACTGCAAGTAGTATACAATATAAAATTAAGAGGAAACAAAGAAACAAATTCCATTTCAAACTCCCTTCCACTGTGGCAAATGTCATTATTAAAAAAAAAGGAAATTTCAGTTACACAAGGTCATATTCCTAATGATAAATAAAAACTTCAAGAAGTACTAGTCACTTTAATGAGAAATTAGACATGAAAAGTATGTTTTTCAACATGAGTAGCAAACCAACTGACCTATCTCAGAGTAGATTATACACAATGACATTCACATTTTTCTAAATCATTTTCATTTTGTCTTCCATGCTAAAGATTATCTAATTGTGTTTAGTCAACTGTGTATAGTTACTTCTTTTAGAGAAATAAGAAAAACATTATAAATCAGAGTAGAATTATTTAATTCATGTATGCCTTAAGTATGTCAATTATAAAATATAACACTGCTTATTCTGTCTGGCCTTCTCGTTTTTCAATTTTGTATTATTTAGATGATTCTTTGCTGAGCTAGGTAGAAAGGGATCAATGTCAGGATTGATAAATGTATGTACTCTATGTGTTTTTTCAAACTGCAAAGGGATGTATCCGATATTCTGAGTATGTGCAGCAATGTTTATCTGCATTGCTGAAGGTCTGCAAAAGTCCCATAAATTGTAAGCAGCTGACAGAACTAATATTTCATACCACGGTGAATATAACTTGTTATTAGTATAAACCTATTGACAGTAAACATTCTTTGTACCTTTGTGTGAGAGAGGAGTTTCCCATGAATTTTCATTGAGGTAACCTATAGAACTAAATCTTTAAAATAAACCTCTGATAGAAATTATTCTTTAAAGTGAGGACTCACAGATGTCAGTTTTTCCATCCACTTTGAGTGTAGAATAATTTAATTCTTTACTTTTATTATGAATGTCAAATGATCGTGGCTAAATATTTCATACTGCTTTGTAGAATTTCTATGCATTTGAAAGTAAGACAGATTTGCATACTTCCATGGTCCAATTCCAAGCAGTAGAAAAAACTAAATATATAACTGGAGTTTTGCTTGTCCACTTATTATATATTATATATAGTGATAAGACAGGACAAAACACCTGTTTCATCAGATTTTTCCCACGCATAGTCTAGAAAAGGCAAGTCTTATCAGAGACATGATTAATGACTGCATAAAGTTAAGGAGTGTCATGAAAAAATAGCACACTTACACTGGGTCTTCTGCTAGCAGAATTAGGAAGAATTAAGTGTATATTTCAGCTGATTGCAAGTTTCCTTATTATTACTCTGCAGTGATGGAATAATTGTTTTCTGGTCCATTTAAGTTATGATAAAAACATTTGGTGGTTTTACTTTATGCAGACTAAGTTACAATTTTGGTCACATGGGTAAAAAGAAATAACAAGTTCCTGAATTTAGATTGTCTCCAATTACCACACCTACCCCTACCATTGAACTAACTCCACTTTCCATCATGCCTGACCTACCTTAGGCTTTGGGTTCTCTTTTGATATTTGGTTACTGAGAACATTCCTTTATTACTTGTGAGCTCACCTATACCTTTATTATATTTTATATAGAATTTCTAGGCTCTTGTAATTGGAAGAAATTTAGATTGCCAATTCTGATGTGCTTTCAGAAGCGTCAAAATGAAATTCCTTGAAAAAGAGAGTTTAGGGCCTCCCTGGTGGCGTAGTGGGTTAGGCAACGCACTATGAAGCAAACCGCAGCCAGTGCAGCACAAGTTCAATTCCTGCCTCCGGCCAGGGCGGGGACCCACATGGCACAGCACACCTCTCCTGCCTGGCCCGCTGCTCCCCTCAGCAGTGTGTTTCAGTCGATCTGATCTGCCTGTTCTGTTCCCTGCTCTGTCTCTGGTGAATCCTCTCACCCCCTGTACCTCTGGCCTGTACCCCAGTTCTTGTATGTATAAATAAAAATAAATCTTAAAAAAAAGAAAAGAAAAAGAGAACCTAGAGAACCATAAGACACAATCTTGTCTAGTAGTGAGATTCTTAATTATTATCTGTAGAAGTTAGCCCATATATACATATGACAAGTGATCAGACAATGTGCTAGTTAATAGTGGGCCTTGTTTTCAGGGAAATATTATAAGAAACCCCAAAGTATTAAACAGTTCAAGAAGTACTAGTTGATTTGAAAGGCTAGAAGCAGCTTTCTGCTTCAGTTTTACAGTGAACACTCTTTTATCTTTAATCAAAGTTTAAAATATTGTGGTTGTTTTCACAGAAATTCTAATATATACTCTTCTAAGAAAATTAGTTAATATTGCTAATAATACTCAATCTGTTCAACGTTGATTTTCATTCCTGCACCACAGCCAGTTTCATCCTTTAGAGTTGATAAAATATACTTTGTGATTAATTGATCTTGACATCTTTAGTTCTCATTGGATAATTCTTATTCAAGGTGCTTCTATGTTCCTAGTATAGTTAGATTAATTTATTTTTATCACTTACTACATGCTAGGACAGAAATATATGTTAAAGCACAGAGTCAGCATTGAGGTCCAACTATATGCAATTTCCCTCATTTATAAAATAGGAAGAGTGGGGTCTCCCTGGTGGTGCAAGGGGCTAAGCACTACACTGTGAGGCATCTGTGGACACTACAGCACAAGTTCAATCCCCAGACAGGGAGGGGACACACATGGCATGGCAGACCTCTCCTGCCTTGCCCACTGCTCCCCTCAGCAGCGTATTTCAGTCTATCAGCCTGTTCTGTTCCCAGCTCTGTCTCTGATGAACCCCCCCCACACACACACACGCACCTCTGTTCTGCACCCCACTTCTTATATGTATAAATATTTTAAAAAATAAAATAGGGAGAGTGCATTAACTTCCTGTTTCACAGGATGATTACAAAGATTAGTATAAAAACATTCTTTTAAAGCTTTATAAATAAGGGAGGAAAGTTATCTGTTATTCTTTAGAAAAAATTTATATTAAAAACAAAGACAAGTATTTCTATGAAAATACCATATAATTTCTTAATGCACTCATTTACTATTTTAGCCAGTACAGAATTTTGCTTTTTTCCTTTGAGCTGATTTAAGCTCTAATAATTACACAATAGATGGAACATATAGTGTTCAAAATGATGCTAGAAATTATTAAGAACCAAGTGAAAGCAAGCATTTCTTTATATAATCTTCGCTTAGATGAAAAGGTGATGGTAAACTTAGGAAAAAAAGATAAAATTGTATACATTTAAAAGGTGAATTGAGTATCTTTTACCAGCATTTACAAGGTGTACCACACATGCCTATTTACAAAAGTAAGGAAACTGTCAGTTTGATGAAGTATGACTCACAACTCATTAGTGTTGAACACAGAAGAAGTATTCCACATCAAAAATGACTGCTGAAATATTCACAATTACCAGCTGCTCAGAAACCATTTTATATGGATAAAAAACATGTCACATTTAATTTATCAGATGCTTTCTACTGTCATACTTTTCTTTCGTTCAATGTACTGAAAAGTTATAAAAACAACCTTAGTCTCACTGTAGCCATGTATAGACATTAAGAATAACACAAATCCATTATCTACCACAATATAATTGTCTCTACATGGATGAATAATCTTCTGCAGCTTCTTTGCACTCAATTCTGAATTAAACACTCCTTTAAAGATATTTGAATACACAACATTCAGTATCTCTATTAGAAAACTACCATCTCAGTATAAAGAAAAAAAATCATTCCTGAAGCTATATTCTTTGATGAGCTGGCATTATGAGCCCATATCTATAGTGACTACAATGGGAAACATCATCAGAAAAATAATGCCATATTAATTTTCTAACACTGAAACAAATCTAACATACATACAATCCTTTGTAGGGGAAAAAAAATGTAGTGGCCTAGCTTTCCATTGTAATTCTATGATAAGGATTCAAGTAAAATTATAATAATTGAACTAACTCTTTTTTAAGATTATCAGAAACCAGATGCAGCTAACTACTACAACATATTAACTTTGGAAAACCCAACAATAAGCAAAGTAAAACAACCACACACACGTAGATACATAGTATAATTATCCTCAAATAAAAGCATATGAGCAAACAAACCATAATTTACATTAGGTTTCTGTCTCAAATTTAATCTATTGCAAACCTAGTGGCATTCAAAGTAGTGTTTGAACTAGGTTCCATTGCACACTGTGGCTAAGTGTGCAATGAGCATCATTTTTGCCCCACTATCTTGCACAGCATAGGTATGTCATGAGCCTCTCCTTGGGTGGAACTCACTTTCTGATTTCAGTGCTATTTTGCTGAATGTTGTGGTTCTATTGTAAATGCCAGCAGAAGCTTTTGAAAATGATGGAAAAGAAATAAGCCTAGTCTCTTTGGGTCATCTAAAGACACACATGAAAATTTCCTAATAATTACAGTTTTATCTTATTTTTAAAATGATCAACCATAATAAAAGATATATAAGAACACTTATTTCATATAATTAAAAAATGTCTTATCCTGTGCTCAAAGTATGGGAGTGAAGTCCTTTCCTGATAAGTAAAATGATAATATCTCTTTCAATAAATTTATGCGCACTTTGTTGCAAAAAGTAAATTTTAAATAGCAAGAGATAAATGAAAATTAAGGGATGAAATTAATAGAAAGATAAAAGAAGGGGAAAATAAAACAAGCCTGGGTTGTGTCTGTTGATAAATCATGTACAGTTCTTCATATTTTCTAGAGGTATAAGAGTATCCCTTGTGGTTCCTGGCTCTCTAGAGGTGCCAAGTCAGAGAGGCATCAGCCCAGATTAAGCCAAGGCAGCCAGGTGGGTTTGATGGCCAACCTGGTGCAAACAGGTTTGGGTTTTCAGAAAAAGAGGAGAGAGAAAGAGAAGAAAAAAGAACATGACAGCTTTAAAGAAGCAGGGGTAAGGTTTAAAACTGGTCAGCATCATTCACATATAGCAGAGCTTACCTGCTCAGAGGTGGGACCATGGTGCAGGGCAGGTTAGATGCATTGGTGTGGCTTCATTTTTGAATCCTGAGATGGTTTTGAAAACAGGTAAGGTGTGATCTCCCACGGACACCACCTAGGTTGAAGCTTGCACAAGGACCAATCAAGTCTTGGAAACAGCTGGTTTGGAATACGGACCAGTCATATTTGAAACATGGTTATTCTGAAGGGGGATCAAAGTGGAGGTTTGACTCAGTTTGGGAGAGGCTTCAGTAGGCTTAAGAGGAGCTTTAGGAGAGATTCATCTTCAAGAGGAGACACAGCTTCAGAGAAAGTCTGGGTTTCCTTTGTTGTAGTGCCAAAAAGGCATGGAGCAAGTTATCAATGATTCTGAACAGGCGTGTCAAGGAGGATTCCTGGAGTCCTCGGTGGCTTTGTGTCAAGAAGGAGTCCTGGAGTCCTCGGTGGCTTTTTCAGGATTTTATTACATCATTGTATCAGAGGCGACCAGGTACATGGCAGGCAGAGGTAACCGGGTGGCCAGGAGGCTGGCAGACCTCCTAGCCCCTGATGCATATTCACTCTCTGGGCTGCTTCTGCTGCTGCTTCTTCTGCCTTTCTCTATATCTTTGCCTCTCATCTGTTTATGCTCTCTCCTCCTCTGCTGGCATCCTTGTGATGCCACCCTTATATGCCCCATGTCTCAGCCCAGGTGTGCCCACTTGTGCATGCTCACTTAGGCATGCATGCAGGACCTCAGGTGCCCATCATCACACCAATGGTGGGAGGGCAGAAAAGCCTGATCACTTTTCTCCTACCCTACATTTGTATACCGTCAAATCCTTTACTCCAGCTGCATTCATCAGGAGTACTACTGGTTTATGCCTGGCACCTCTAGGAGCTGTAGCATAGTCCAGTGTCTGGTGCTGTTTAGTCCAACTTCAGATTGCTGCCACACTGCTGTGGTTTTGCCTCAGCAGTGCCACCTGCGACTCTCTGGGTTAGCTGGATCCTAGCCCACCATTTACTGGTGTGCCACCAGTACAGGCTCTCATGGGGGAACAACGTTATCTTATATGAGTTGCTTTGGGTCTGGATTACTAGACATGGGAGACACTATCTAAGGTAGGACAATGTGCAAGCATGCACAGGGCAGGCTGACTGTCGACTCAGCAGCTAGATAAAGAGAGTCCAAGAGTCCTCAATGGATTTTTCAGGCTTAACTACTCTCTCAGGGAACCAGGCACACAGGTACACCATGCAGGGAAGCAGGCATAGGCCAGGCAGTGGGGGTTGGAGGCAGGCAGGCAACAGAACCTCTCAGCCCCCACTAATCTTTATGCTCTTTCTCTGGGCTCTCTCCGGCATCCTTGTGTGGCCATTTTCCCATAGCCATCCATCGCTGAGTGATGCACCTTTATGTCCTTGCCCATTGGGCTCAGGTGTGCATACTTACACATGTGTGCACATCCATGCTCCAGGTGTCCACAATCAGGCACACATGCTTATGCCCATGCTCCCAAGTGCCTTCTGTGTTACCATGTCAAGACCGTGTGAAAGCCACAGATGCTAGTGGCACAAAAAGCCCATTAATTCTATTTACCCTACAGAAAACCAGCCAGTTTTGACGTTAGAAACATTTTTTCCTTTTTCCCAGATTCCTCTTTGTCAATAGACCCTGCTGCCCCCGAGCTTGAGTCATGTCTTGCAATTGTGAGTGCACAGGTGAGAACCCACAACCATGACACACTTCTGAGTTCTGTTCCATGTCAGAGGTGAACAAACAGGGAAGAGATGTGAACCTATACCCTTAAATCATGCACAGAGCTGTAAACCACCATTACCTCAATAAAAGAAAAAAAGAAACATAATTAAAAAAAATAAAAGCTCCAGTGGCTATAGTGGTCATCATAAGTGAAAAATTCTTCAATTTCAGTAACCATAATATTTTTAAAAAGTCTACTTAAAAGTGATATAAGTATTCCTGGAACTGAGGACTGAAAAAAATTCTCCTGTATTCCATGCAGAGAAGTCACTATAACATAGAGAGTAATAAAACCAAACAATCTCTAAAAAGCCATAAAGTTTCATAGGACACTTTTACATTCCCACATAATGTCTACATATGTTATACAACAGGCTGTTAGAATTATCAATCTTACTATTCTTATTTGTATACAGCATATCCCTTTTGAAATTAAACTTTGTTTTTACCTCTAGAAGGGCAGAAACTGCAAAATTTAGTTAAGTGCCTCTCAAATAGCTAATCACTATACTGGGTATTATATGGGCCTCTTTCTCTGTTAGTTTTGCCAAAACTTCCCAAAGTAGAGAACAAAAGAAGAGCAAACTTGCTCTTACATTCTGAAGTGAAATGTTTTATCACTTAGGTGGGACAAAGTATTTAATAAAATTTAGTTTGTGTCACTCAGACTAAACACTACATACAAAAGACAGATGGTAGAAATATCTAACCACTCTCCTTTGGACTCTTCAAAGTACTGTGGTATTTTTTCTGATCCCCTTGGGGGAAGGAAAGGAGATGACTTCTTCCTCTTATTTCCAATCAGGTGGATGAAAATTTAATGAGCTTAGAAAGCTTGATATATGTGTCTGGAAACTTGGGTAACAGATCTTGCTTGTAGACCCCAAAAATTTTGAGAGAAAGTCAGTAAACTGCCTATTCAGCTATAAAGGAGAATTGAGTGGCCATATTAGTAACCAGTAGTGCTTCCATAGACAACTGACAAGAATGTTGTTTCTCATGGTCAAATAAATATCAGTCATGCAGGAGGATGCTGACTGAAGTAGTTTCATACAGAATCAAGGAGACATCAGTACAGTACAGAGGTGTATCCTAGCCAGTGATGAAGTAATCCGTGACTTCCTCTAATCTTACCACCCTGAGGCCCCATTTCCAAACACCAGACCACAGGGAGGTTTAGAATTTCATTTGTGAGGGTATAAAAACCTTTGGAAGGAGTAAAAGGTCAAAATGGATCTGGAAACTTACAAATTAATAAACATGAGATGCCTAGCCTTAGCTGGATTCAGCAAATGATTTAAATAAATAAATAGCTTTAAACAACATGAAACACTAAGATACCTTGAAAAGAGTTTAACTTAGAGAAGAGTAGCTACAATGCTTTATACGTTTGTAAAACATCCAAAAAAATCTAATTCTTTAGGAAGTGTTACTTTACAAGGAGTCCTCCAAGATAATCTGCCAAATCTAATTAAACTAGGTGACATACAGTACACTTTTTACATGTGAAATCTACTGAATATTGAGAAACATTCTTTTAAATATTGGCCAATATTCTGGAATATCACACTTGAAAGCCATTCTTTGTGATCTTTAACATACACTAAATAAATTATTTGTTGAGTAATAATTAAGTGCTCAATAAATAATTGACAACTGTCAATTTGTTTGTGACTTGCAGAAACGCCATTGAAGGAGATAAATAAGATCTCAGTATCCTGGGGGTATATATTCAGTTAAGAAGTACGTAGAGAGGAAATAAAAAAAAACAGCAAGTCGAATGTATTTTAGCCCGATTCTGAATAACACAAAAATCATCTATGCAAACACTGGTCATGAAGATCCAGAAAAACAGAAGAGTAGATGCAAAGGCCCCAAAGTGTAGAGAGTATAGAGACAATTGAGTGTGACAATTTTAAATGAAGCCTTGTGACTTAATTGACAGCTAAAGAATGAGTGCATATGAAGTTGAAGAGGACAAGCAACCATTATGTATTTATAGTATTAGATTTTCCAGTGTAACTACATGTTTTTTTTTCTCTAAGAAAGCATGAATAATCTGAGTTCAAAATCAGTAGTCCATAATATGTTCTTGAACAAAGAAACAGATCCAAGTAAAATTTGGAATGCATCTTAAATAGTATTTCTCTGGGTTTTTCAACAAGAGGAATAAATTTGACTTGAGGTATAAAAGGTATATTTTGAACTTATCTTCTTTTCATGTGAAAGATAACATTTATTATGTTCTTATGCTACATCTGTAATTTTGGGAAAGAAGACTTGATTATTTTTTAAAAGTGAAAAAAAAAATCTCTGAGGTAAACTGAAGAGAGTGACGCTATTAGAGTTAATAAAGATAGGTATTAGCAAGAGCAGAAATTTATAGAATTGAACTGCAGTGAGAGTGTTCTAGAGACAGGCCATTTTTATAGGATATATTAATTAGCATGAAATTCAATTACTGTGCAATAGGAAGAGTTTGTAGACTACAAATTTCAAGGTAGTTGACTTTGGAAAGCAAAGCTAGAAAGAAGAAAACCAATTTTCATTACTTAACTAGGTTCTAGGAATCCCTAGTCCCAGTCACCAAATTCATACCTCGGTAACTGCAGAAGACTCTTGTTATCAAAAGTAGAGTTTCACCTGGTCATCTTGTACTGATGTATTGTCTATGGATGTATCCAGACAATGTCATGGGCACTTTTATTGTGGTCCCAGATATACACTTTTGATATTTTTTCTCATGTGATTTCAGAAACCTGACCACAACTTATTTTAAGTCCTTTATCCCACTCAATATATTTTAATAAACAGACACAAGAGGGTTTAAATCTTCTTTTTCTGAACATAGATAGAAATTTTGAACAATTCATTGAAAAGAAATAATGGGAAACTTCTTCCTCAAGACTAAGTTTGCTTTGGTTTTTATTGTTTTGTAATAGAATTCCCTAATTCCACAAATCAAACCTGCTTAGAAGACAGCTACACCAAAGTTAAAATGATGGCAGAAGAATGGACCAATGTATCATTTTGAGAACAGTAGAAAGTACAGAAAAATTAATTAAAATATATTCTATGATGTTGGCATCCAGTATGAAAACACTGCAAGTTTCTTCTACATTTTTCCCACATACTGCCATTCATCAATGTCAGACTATTTAAATAAAAATCTAAAAAGAGATTTTCTACTGTGATTAAATGACTTTAGGAGAATGCCTTAAAAATAATTCTCTTTGTTGAAATCACAATACCCTATTGTACTCAGAGCCAATGCAAGGAAAATTAATTCTGCAGAAGTGTGTATAAAATAAGTCATATATTTCCCATACATACCCAGATGTCCATGCAAATAGCCTGGAATTTAAAAGGAAAAATGTTGTTGTCAAAATTATATCATATTCAGCTTGACAGGAAAGAAATTGGGAAATGAGATTTTTATCATATAAACACCACAGAGCTCACCATATAGCTCCACTGAGATAGACAAAGATGAGACCAATGAAGTCAGCTTTCTACCTTCCTGTATTTTTTTTTTCCTGATGATCAAATGTATAAGTGATTTAAAATGCTACGCTTGATGAGGTAGGAGTGCTAAAATCTAATTCTAAAAAAAAGAGAAAACATAAATTCTTTAGAGTTCACCTCTCATGCAAATTTAAAAACAAAAATGCTCTTAAAGTATGTAAACTACAAAATCTACATCTGAATGAATGTACTTATGAACTTTTTCAAAGATAGCTTTTATAACCTCAGTTCCCACATAAGCTGTCTGATTCTAGAAAGTTAAGCACATCTGATCCAAACTGAAAAATATCCAAACTTTTTTCTGGAAACAAAGAGAATATTTTCTGGACCAGTCCATCTATATTGACAATGTGATCATTGTTGACAGAGAAAGTAAAGATGAGGAAAATTCCTGAAGACTATCATTAGGGAAATTACAAGTGGTACTTCCAAGGTCAAAAGTCAAAAGATGTTGTGTTCTTCCTAATAGTTTTCTATTTTAGCTGTTTTTAATTTGTGCATGTGTCATTCTCCTAGAGTGAGAACTCTATTTTTAACTCACTAATCTATTTTTAATTCATCTTCATAGTTTTCATAAGTGCCAGACACAGTATATTCTATTTACTAGACATTCCAATATTAAAGGACACCTATCTAAGGCCTATTCTTACTGAGTAGTTTCATATGTTATCTCACTAATATATAAGTCAACATTGATCCAGCAACTAAAATAATGTAGGTAGGTAGTTTCCTACATTAGTACATAAAGGAAAAGCCATGAATGCATTATTTAAAGTATGAATTCAGGTGTCTGAGCAAAATGGGGAAGTTATTTATCAATACGCATAATGTTTCAGTAAAGATGAGAGATCTACTGAAAACATTGTACTTGTAGTCAATGATGTATTCTATACTCAAAATTTGATGAGGAATATATCTCAGATTCTATGCTTTAACCACATTTTGTTTAAAAAGTGTTAGTTCAAAGCCAGGCTTGAGACTATTCTCCTGGTACTGTGGGGGGAAAAAAAAGCAAAATCTACAAAAATCAGTGATATGTAATCAACCAAAGATAAATGGAGTCTAAAGTAGCTATGATTCTGCATTTGTAAAATATTTTAGAGTAGTTCTGATTTCCTATTCCATTTCTCTTCTAGAATTTGTTGTTGTTGTTGTTGTTCAGGAAGATCCCAGCGAACAGTCTGCTCTTATGTCTAAGTGGCTTGATATAACAGAACTGCTAGTATATTTTTAGGGAAATCATCCAGGGACCTTTTGTAAGATTTAATTGTCTGGGTTCACTTCTGGATTTTACTTTAGTTTCCAGGTCACCCTTCCTCCCCTCTGGCTCTACTTCTCTGAATTCAAAGTATGGCCTCCAGGGACTCATCTTTGCTGCTATTATCTGGGCATACTTCCATTAGAGTCTTTCTGGGCATTTAGATGCTCTTTGAAAGGTCAATAGGAAGACAGACGCCAACAGCCAGCAATAATAGGGAAATAGGTAGAAGTTTAAAAATAATAAACTTGGAGACATTTAAAAAGGAAAAATCCTTAAAAGTCTTAAGTATTATTATTAAATATTTTCATGAAATACAGGTAAGTTTTTTCTTTTTTAGCTTGTTCCTATCTTGAATGTTAGGTTGCCTGATTTTTGTTTCTTTGGTGACTTACAGTACGAAATCTCGATAATCCTTTTAATTTCTTATTAATATGCTTCCCATGTGTCTTCTTCTCTTTTGCTTTCCTTTTAAATTAAACTACATATATACATATAAATGTAATGGGCATTGGATCAAATCTTGTATAATCTTTTCAAATCCCCTTGTCCCCTTTTCAAAGTCCTGTGGGCTTTTTCCCTTTATATATTCCTTCTGTAGTCTCTTGAGAATCAGACCCTGAAGATACTATTTTAAAAACAAAATAGTATGTGACAGGTAACCAGACACAAAAGATGCAGAAAAATAAAATGTGAGCTGACACTTCAGAATGACGTTTTAACAAAATGCCCTTCTTTGTAAATACAAAAAGATCATCTATTCCTTACAAGAAATACATTATACCAGATAGCCACACTGCTTATGGCACTAAAAGAAAGCTAAAATTTTATAAAACAAAGAAGGCAGAAATTCTTTTAAAAATAGACTCAAGAATTAGTAAATGTTAGAAGAGGATAGGGCTGTTAAATATTGAAACTGTTAAACAGTTTCAACTGTTTTAAGAACTTCATCACATAAACCCTTAAATTTACATGGTTCAACTAATACATCTCTACTTACTATGATATACTTATATATCAGTTTTTATGATATATACAATTATATATATAAATGTAAAGAATTGTTATGTTCTATGAAATGATAACAGTGACTAAATCATCAAAAAAGAAAGTCAGGTGTTCGGTCACAGTTGGGGCATGTGAAGTACATTTTAGAATTTATTCCAAGATAGTCATGAAAAAAAAAAAAAAGACAATGTAGTCTAACTTTATTTTTGCACTATTGAGTCATAGCTATCTTTATTCCTATGACAAATATTTTGGGAGGAAATTAATTTGCATAGACTTTTCAGATAAGTTTTCTTGTTCAAAAAGCATTCCTTCATCCCTGCAATAGACACTGGCAAAAAGCATAGTACTGAATAAAACTACAGGGTGCATAATAAAAAACAAGCTTTTATGGGATTTTTGAAGATGGCTTCAAGGAAGATGTAGAGTCCAAGTTTACAGATTCCTATAACCAAGCCAAAAGAGCACTCGTTTAAAAGGTGACTTTGGGTTTACTGCATCCAACTGATACCTAGATCATTATAATAACCTGCTTCTATGACTGCAAAGTTACACATATTCTAATTGCACAGGATAGGATGAGCACTCTTCTTTCTTTCACACAAACAACATGTTCTAGGCTACATTTTTAAAACTGTAACGATTATAGAGAGTTATCATAAATATAACTTTTGGGGGTAAAGGACACCTTGAATAAACTCCACAAATAGGTTTTATGACCCCATCCCCACCCCAGACCAAAGAGATCCAAGACACCGAGAATTAGAAGCTCCATAATGTCATCACCACCGAAGGGAGGATTGCTGGGAAGTGAGGGTGGAGTTCAGCAGCCAGAATTGGCATATAACCAGACCTGTGGGTCTTGGAGGCCCTTTGATTTAGCCAGATTTCAGCGTGTTATTGGGGTTCCAGCTCAATGAAATTGGTAGGACACATTCACGGATTTATTTCTCTCTCTTTCTCCCTAAGCTGGTCATTCATTCATTTCCTCCCTTTTGTAAATAAGCCCTTTATTACACTTTTTGTGTGTACCTGCAGTTGAGTCTCAATATAAGTCCTTATTAAGCACATGGGTGAAGACTCACAGTCAGACCAACCCATTTGACACTGGTGTTGCCCTGTAACTTAACAACCCTGCCAGCACAATGATGAGTATCATGGCTACTGGAGGCTCAATTGGATCTTAAAGGATTATTAATATAACCTTCAACCTTTGTGGAGATGTCTTTTAATGATCCTGGATTTCACTTGAGGATATGTTAGGATGTCTTGCCTCCATTTCCAATAAATAGAATAGATATGCATGTTTCCTCCTGCTTATAAAGAGAGAAAGTACAATATATTCACCAATGAAATCTAGCTTAAAATATAAGGCTCTTCTCATCATTTTCAAGATAAAAAACTATACATTTTGTCCAACATAGCAATGCCCTCTGGACTTGTTCACCCAGTTCAAGTCCTTTGTGTTATACAAATCAGTATAACATTCATATATAACTGATTTGTGTTATACAAATCAGTATAACATTCATGGGGAATGATGATAATGTTTGCAACAAACAAAAGTGCAAGAGTTCATGGCATAAGCATTACCTTTCATGTACTTGTTTGCCAAGACAAAACAATGTTATATATATAAATATCACAATCCAAAGAGATTTCTGTTGACATGTGAAATTAAAGCTCTCAAAGGACAAAGGTAATGAAGTAGGTGGTAATTATTTGAAGTTTAATGTCTGTCAGATTAATGTAGACTTAATGACTGATGCTCATTGTGCACTAATACCATATGACAACTTCATGAGGAGCTCTTAAAAAGCCTCAAATTTAAGAAAACCTGGGGGTGACTTGGTTTTGAAAAGAAATCATTCTAAAAACTGACAAATTTCTAAGTCTAGAGATAGTGAACTAACCCAAATGTTCTTTGCAGCTATTCAGTACTTGTCATGTCCCAAAACTGCTTTACTATAACAGCTTCTGTTGTGTTGGAATGACAGTGAGCATCACCAAGATTATTCCCAATAGTTAACATACTTGTGAAACTTCTAAATGAAAGAAAAACTCAAGTATTGAGGAACAGAGCAGGCAAGACCATCCATTCTTCTGGTGTAAAAGTTTGGGTCTTTCATAAGTAAACTCTAATACCTTTCTGGCAAACTTATAATCCTTTTTTATTTACTTCCATCATTATTAGTAAACAATTTACACTACATGCTCTTCTGATACATTCATAGTCTAATCTCTAAGCATAGTCTGTATTAACAATAATATAAAAACAAAACAAAACAGATTTTGTAGGCCCTTTTGCATCTGCCACAACTACCAAAGTCTTCCACTGAAGAGGGAAGCAGTCATACAGTCTTAAGGCATAAAGGCCTAAATGAGTATGACTGTGTCCCGATAAATCTTTATTTACAAAAATAGATGGCAGCTAGATTTGACCCTATATGAACCTTTCTACTTTGACAATTGGTCTATGTAATAAAATTCAAACATATGTGGTCCTTCATAACAAACCCAAAGGTATTTCTATAGCCTTATTTCCTATCACATTCCTTTATGTACAGCCATATTGAACTTAGTCTTGTTCTCTGTACTGTGCCATTTCATCACATAGCTTGTTTTTACAGTGTAGCTCCCTACTATAAAAAGAAAAGAAGAAACTTTCCCTCTATTCTTCTGAGTTTTAGATTGAGACTCCAGTATTAAAATACAGGTTAACAAGAGAAAAACAGAAGTTTATTAACATGTATCCCATATGTATACATGAGACATATTCAGGAAAAATGAGTAACTCCTTGAAGTGTCTTCAAATTCAGGATTAAATGCATCTTAATGAAGAAGGTGGGGGTGGGTGCTGTAGGCCTCTTCAGGGATAGTAAATTATATTTTAAGAAAAAATGAATAGGTCCTTAGGAGAATAGATAGAAGGTATGGTATTTTGTGAGTTTTTCTGGATATGATGTGGATTTCCAGTCTCTTGTCCTTTGATGAATCATTCTGCCTGGTTGATGAAATTTATGGAGAGGGGACTGCTGACAATAGTTCCTTAGGGGGAAATATGTCTGTAGGCATATAAAGGAGGTTCAGAGAGAGTTTCTACCTGCACTTGCTGTTTTTCAAGTGTCTAAGTGCAAAATAATCAATATACCAAAGTCACATATTTGAGGTAGCATATTCCTATCTTTCATTACTATTCTTCACCTGAAAAAAAATTATTTAAACTAAAATTCATTTACTAAGGCCTCTTCTTTGAAGTATTTCTCAATCCCTTCCCCACCCCAAGGTGAGTTAATTACCTCATTCCTGTATATTATATTTTGCCTTGTACTCCTATGATCTACAACTCCCTATCATATCTACTTGCTTATAATCCTCAAGGTAAAGACAATATTGAATTCATTTTTAAATCCTCTGGATATGACATATGGTGGAAGCTCAATTGTATTTGTATCTTTGTCTTGAAATTTGAGTGGAGCACTCGTATAAACACAAGAGACAGAAACTGCTAGTTGCTTTTAATATGCATTAATACTTTAGCCTTTAGTAATAGAATCTTTATTTTAAGACAAGCTCATGGTTGCTTGAAAAAATAACTACATTGAAAGCCTCCTTTTAAAGTGTGATATGTCAGTCTGATGAAATCAGCATAAAAATAATGTATGCAAATTCTAGGACAGCTCCTAAAAGGAAAGGACATAGATATTTATGTGAGGGAAAATTATGTTTTTCAGGGAGTCCTGTTTTGGTGTTCCTAATATATTGATTACATTTTTACCTTAATTATATAAAATAGCTAATATCATAATCAATACACTTATATTAATATTTTTTCATAAAAATATTGTTTCAGAGATATGAAAATGTTTACTGGACTGGTTTATTCTTTTAAAATACTCATATTATTTTAAAATAAATGTAGGCAAATGTTTAAAGCATGAAATAAAGAAATACAATTTTCAACTGTTTATTTCAGCAATTATTTCAATTAGGAAAAGTTAAGCAACTAGCAAAGTGCATGCAGAACACACTCTAATTTCATCCCCTAGAAAACAAGTGAATAATCCAATTAGGACAGTAAGCAGCCATTAGCAGAGAAGCAATCAGAAAGGCCTAGAATTTTATATGGTTTAAAATGGACCATGAGAGACATGTAATCCAAAATGGCATACTAAAAACTAGAGTCACAAATGAATAGAATTTCCATTGAAATCCAGATACCATATTTTATACTATCATCTATAGATAGCATTGTAATGTATGCAATCACATTTGTATTTTAAATTGCTAATATGAAAAAAAATCCAGTATTTCTAATAAGTATTAACTACTTATTGTTTTAAAATAAATAGAAGACACAAAGGTTTTTATTCTTTGGATTTCCCTCAAGAGACATAGAGCAAAAGTCACCTGCCACACATATAGAATGGAGTTAGCAAAGTAGAGCTTTTGAAGACCAAGAGGCAAGTCATCTTGGAATACTAACTGGTCAACGCTGAAACAAATTAACTTCATCACTTAGGCATATAGGTGGGTAAATAAAGAAGAATATACAAAAGGCTTAAAGTCAGGTTCAAATTTGTCAACTGCAAGCTTAGTATTTGCTAGCTGTCAACAAAGTACACAATGGTCATTGAAAATCTCTGTGACTGTCCACGTGTACGTGGGAATATCTGAGTGATGACACTTTTCAATACTTGGCACAGACATTAGGCAACTAAAATGAAGGAATATTAAAATACAGTTGAACTACGAATATCAAGGAACTCTGAGTTTAAACTATTTGATCAGTTATGAAGAGTGATTTTGTAGTCACTGCACAGGCTATCAAGAGAACAAAGTAAAAACTGAATTTATCCAAGAAATGGGGATCTAAAATTCAGTGAATGAAATTTCCTAGAATATCAAGTACATAATATAAAAATGCGGTGATTAAAATATAATATACTGTTTGATGTTAATGAAGTAAGGTAGTATTTAGAGTGAGTCTAAATAGTGAATGTTCAAAATGGACCTGATGACTTTCACTGAAAATTTCCACAGAATTAGAGACTCAAGGTGGGGAGGGACTGGGATGAAGGCAGAAAGAGCACAGGGACTGAGGTGACAGTGCACTGGTGAAATGGTAGTGGGAATTCCATGGGGACTACAATTTGTGTCAAGTATATATAAACAAATTAATTTTAAAAAACAAAAGAAAATAAATAGAGATACAGGAAATATAAAAGGAAATGGAACTTCTTTTCCAGTAGTACAAAAGTCCATATACAACAATGAGAAAGACTATTAAAAGGCTAGGCATGGATGAAGTTTAATACTCAGTTTGATCTTAACATCATAGACTTAAGAGCCCAAGAGGAGTATGGCAATGTAAGAAAATAAATAAACATTTTTTTAAGTATATAAGAGGTAGTAATAATGCAGGAGGTAAGAAGAAAAAAAGAGCCTTTGAGTAATATATTTTGGAACATTTCCTGATGAAAACATATTAATATAGGCTATATAGGAAATAAAGACTAGCTATAGAATTTATCACTAATTTTTATGGGTTTAACATAAGCTAAATGAAGTAAAATGCTTACACTTTCCCCAAGTGAAAAATCCTATAGACATTTACCTTCATTAATCTATGGAAGTAGGAAGAGGGAAGACATCTAGAGAAGAACTGATAATTTAAAACAGCAATATCAAATGATGTAAAACAATATAACAATGTAAAAACAATCATCATATCAGTAAGCAAAAATAAATGCACTTTTAAAAAAATGTTCATTATAAAATATTTACTGAAAAATAATATAAACTTGGGACTTGAAGTATTCCAAAAGGAATAAAATCCTTGTGATGAAATTACACTGGACTGGTTCTTAGTATAATAAGAATTGTAATATTTCAGGCACATTTCAAAAGAATTCAATGACTAGCTCAAAATGAGTAAACTGAGTCATGAAATGTTTAACAGAGCTCACGATAAAGGGTTATAAGCCACACTACCACTCAGAGTTCATCTTTTGAAATACAAACTAACATTACCCACAGAGGGAGGGAGAAGGGAGGAAATAAGAAAATAAGAAGGAAAGTGAAACAAAGGGAAGAAGGGAAATTACCTACATATAGCATTAAAATACTAGACTGATTTAAGTGCAAAACAATTAAAATATTCAATAGTTGGTGACTGGTCTATTTGGTTGAACAGCTCAAATCAGCAATCTACTAATCTTAAAATAATTAGTGAACAGATAATTTGTGAAGCATTAAAACACTTGTTTATTAAATAAACTATTATTATTCACAATCCATACACTATCACAAGCATACACATGTGCATACTTCAATTCACTGCAATATAGTTTGATTGTTTCATATTTGCTTTTAACTCTACGATATGAGCCAACTTTGTAACACAAGGAACTCACAGATAAAATATTTAAAAGGATGATTACATAACTGCTATAACAACATTCCAATCTCTTTTAACACATTCTAGTATTCCAACCCTATGATTACCAGAATAATTGCTGCACTGATTCATATTGTAGAACTCATCATATGTAGGATGGCATGTTTAAACTTTAACTGACAAAACACTCTTTCGATGATGAATGATGGAAATCAGAATATAAGAGAAACTTCTTTTCATAGTAAGTCCCAGGAATTGAGTATGTGTGGTCAAAAAGGTAGTCAACAATTGTTCTCTTTTGATGTATTTGAAGATATTTAATATAGAACTACATCAAGTGTCTTTCCTATTAATGTACTGGTTTACCAATTTAACACTGTGTTCTGACTTGTGAAAAGGAAAACAGATTTTTTTTTTAATAGTGCAGTCTCTTTGAGGGATTATTTTGTTGAAGGTGATACATTGCAATAAAAAGAAAGTGTTGTTCAAAGTTCCAGGGAAGACTTTTTCAGAAACCTAGGTTATTTCTAAAATCATCTAACAAGTTATATTACATTTAAAAGAAGAGGAAAATAATTTTTAATGTACCTTGTTAGATTTAGGTCAAATTTATGAGACATTAGAGTCACATTATTTATGTGTTGTATGAAGTGTGTACCACAGTCCTTGTTTAAAATACACATTTAATTTTGTATGTAATATATCTATAATATATTTATGAGCATTCCCTAAAACTTGAGGTATGTTTTACTATTTTAAATTATTGTGAAGGATTATAATTCATCAAATATTTATTAAAACAACTTCTCTTTAGAAAATCCCATGTTGGAGGAAACAAAGATTAATAAGTTATAGTCTTTGCCCTTAGAGTCATGCAATGTAGGGCTATAGATCTTTGTTTTCAGAAATATTATGTCATCATTTAGGAGAAAAACAGTATCTTATTTTAATGATCTTTATCTAGTTTCTACCTCCAAGTCCCATTACCCAAGGACAATTGATACTCACAACTTCTATTTCCAGACAAAGTCCTCAAACTTATTATAACAGCCTTTCTACTACTTTAAATAATGTAAAGTGATGAATGTTGGGTACATGGTAAGAGTATCTCTGCAGTGCTAAATTAGTCTGCAAAGAAAATCATGATTTATAGCAAAGGGCAAGAGGATCCTAGAGCCAAGAGGTCAGGAAAATAGAGAGACTGGAGAGTGATTAAGAAACAGACCTGGGAAAACATGAGTTAAAATTTCCAGACACTGGTCACCCTGTATGAAGATTAGCAGTGAATGAATAAACACTTTAGATTTGAGCAATCCAGTCCAGCATCATAAAAGGCAGACTTAATCCCATATTCATAGAATCAAAAAAATCAAATCTTAGTTAAAAGAGGATATCAGCTTTGAAGAAGTTATACATTACTGAACTTCTTTGAGCCTGTTTCTTTACCTGAGAATGGTGATAAAAATCTAGATCAAAGTTTATAAGGATTAAATAAATAATGTATGTAAAAGTTAGGAATAGAATTTGCAAATATATGAGAAAAGCTCAGCCAAGGGTAGATACTGATATTAGTACTGTTTTTATTTTTAATTGCGGTAAATAGTATTGGTATCTAGTATTCTCTCTCTTTTTTTACATCCTTGTTTATTTTTTCACAATGTAAGAATTCTCCTCTCAGGTATTGTGGCCTCTCTTTCACCTAGGACCTTTGCACCTGTGAGCGCTAGGCCCCTCTGTGCACCTAGGTGTGTTTGAAAGATTTGGACCAGGCATTCCCTCGGGACAATAGCCCACATCACAGGTGGCAGTGGATGCCAAGGTAGCCTTTGACTGATTATGTGGTCAGGGTTCAAGATGGTCTGGGATAGCTTAAAATTATACCAAGTACCTGCACAGGAAGTTCTCCCTGGATACATGGCTAACATGTCCTCCCTTGATCCCCATAAAATTGATTACCCTTTGATCCCTTTGAAGTCCTGCTCCCCAGAAGATGAATGCCCTTTGTCTCCCTGGGCCCTGCTTCTCTTACCATTGTCATATGATCAATCTTGCTTATGTACTATTGCTAATAAATAGCAAGAGCACTGCTCACTGAGCAGCAGAGCCTTGGCTTGCAAACTTGCTCAGTTACCTTGGTGTGTCCCTATACTTGGTGACACATCTGCAACCTCCAGAAAGTGTGGCCATCATAGTTTTCCCACCATCAAAGCATACACAGTCCTCCACCATAGTATATTGTGCTCTCTTTTCTGTCTCCCTCCCTATCCAGCCCCTGTTTCCTTCCCTCCACTTCTCCTTCCCCTTCAGTTCCTCTCCTGGTATTATTCTTTTATTCTAACTTTCTACTTTTTTCTCCACCTATAATTTTTTTTTTTGCAGAAATATCTTCCTAGCATTTAAAATATTTTTTTTACATTATTGTATTTTATGGGCCCCGTAAATGTTCTAAAGATGATAATATTTTATGTGAGTTCAGAAGGATATATATTCTGATGTAATTTTAGGGACTATTCTAAAAATGTTAACTAGATCAAGTTGATTGATAGTGCTAATCAGGTGAACATTATCATTACTAATTGTTACTAATCAGTTACTATCATTACTTATATTTTTGTCTGATATGTCAGTTATTGAGAAGTGTTGAAAAACACAATTATATAGAACATTAAATTTGTCTAATCTTTCACATCAGTTTATGTGTCATATATTATGATACTTTGTTGTTAGGTGAAAACGTGTCAACGATTGTTAAATCTCCTAATAAAATTAAAATAGCTATTTCAGCTTTCTTTTGAGCATGGTATATCTTTCTCATATGTCCTTTACATATATCTATTCCCTGAAGCTCTTTCCACTATTGCCACATAGTTAGCTCTCCCTACCCTGGGTGACATGAAAAGACTAGGGAGCCCCAGTTAGGACAAGGCTCACATTTTTAACTCCTTTTCCCCTGAAGATCAGGTTTGTATGATGGAGAATACTCTAAACATATTTCACAATAATACATCTTCCCCTCTCTCTTCCAAAACCATGAGTTTCTTTTCAGTTCCTCAAGAGGCAAAACACACAACAGTAGGGGCTAGTCCCTAAGACTGTGCCCCCTAGGAGAAGTTGATAACTTCTGACAATTTGGCATAATCACTTACGTATTCATTAACTAGTTTACGGTTCCACTGGCTTTTGTTCTAGGTAAGCAAATCTTGGATATGCCACATTATTAGCCACCCCGAGATCTAATTTCTCTGATGTGTCCAAGAAAAGTCATTAATTTCCAGTGTTTTCAACTTTTTTCTTATAAGGGCAAGAATGATGACTACTGAGATCATTACATGTTGGAACCAAAATCACAAGTTACATTCCTGCTTTTAAGTCTCTTCTTAATCTCTTTACTTTTCCTGGTTACTTTTCTATTGCTTTTCTTCTATTACTGTATCAATAAAGAGTCTTTTACCACCATAGAAATGATACATCTTCCTTAACCAGTGACTTTCTATTAAGATTATATATTTTGGGACAACACAAAAAATTGAAACGAAGTTGAAGATTTGTTCTACGCTGGACCATCATACCTAAGTAAGAATTACTTTCATGGAAATCTCCAGAATACTAATTCCTTCTGCTCCTGGAAGTTCCTAAATTAACCAGTAGTCAGAGGGATTAAAAAAAAAAAACAGATTAAAAACTTCCTTATAATCATAGTTGGAACCATAAAGAATCTAAAATGTTTGCAAACTCAAGTTCATCTGTGGAATTCAAATAACAGAGTAACAGAATGGCATTGGGAAAAAAGAAGTCCTTATAAAACCAACACACAGAAACATTATAATGTTTTGATATAAAACAGTTATTAAGCAACCATTAGTTGAATGAATGGCTCCATTTTATTTTAACTTTAAAAGCAACTACAAATATAAATTAAATGGTATATATTTGATATTTGCAGTTAATTACATTATGTGACCAACACACAGACATATATGTATGTCTAAAAGTATACATGGAGTGAGACTTTATTATAATGAAATTAATTAAAACATGCTGTTGGTTTTTGGGAGGGCATGTGTGTATGTGTGAATATATACAAACATGTATACATATACACACATGTGTATTGATATACACTATATACACATGTGTAATACACATACAGGTATTAACTATGTATTATGTACATAGATGCATTACATATATATTGTATGAGTATTATACACACATAAAAAGAAAGAAAGGGGAAAGGAGAATGACAAAAATGAATGCATACAGAAATGCCTATCATACATCTATCAACATTTCACATTACCTTAAATTAGCTAACACATACAAAAGGTTATTAAGTGCTTCATTGAAAACCTTCACAAAATACAGTAAATTTGAAATGATGTAATTATTTTGACTTTTGATAGATGTGTGTACTTTCCTGAACAATGGTACTAGAGAAATTTGGAATTTCAACTAAAAACATTGGGATTTTAGGGGGCCTCCCTGGTGGCACAATGGGTTAAGCAACGCACTATGAAGCAGACCACAGTCACTGCAGCATGAGTTCAATCCCTGCTGCAGGCTGGGCAAGTGACCCACATGGCAAGGCAGACCTCTCCTGCCTCGCCCACCCACTTCTCCCCTCAGCAGTGTGTTTAGGTTAATCTGCCTGTTCTGTTCCCCATTCTTTCTCTGGTGAATCCTCTCACCTCCCACAGCTCTGGCCTGTACCCCAGTTCTTGTATGCATACATCTTTAAAAAAAAAACACAAAAAAAATTGGGATTTTAATATGGAGGAAGATTTTACCTAATTAAAATGTTTTAAAATGAAAAATAATTTATTGAAGCGCTTATGTACACTGACATCACTATGTATTTTAAGCATAAATGCAATAATTTTTGTGTATATATTTAGAAATAAATTATTGAAGCAAGAAAAAGAACATATTTGAATGTCATTTTTACAAATTACCTTAGAGAATTTATACCTTTTTTCTTAAAAGAAAAAAAAATATTTTATGAGTAATACAGTTCAAAAGATACATTTTCATTGGAAGCTTAACAAGAACACATTCTAATATACTTAAGTGACGAAAGAATGAAAAAATGTGTTTCTTCACCTCAAATAGTTTCATCTTTCCTAAGCTTTTCTATGCACCAATGACTCAAAAACTATTAATAAAAGCTTAGTTACATTTAGAAACTACTAAAAGTTCCTAAAAGATCTGTCTTCTGAGTATGATAAAAGGAGTGGGAAGTTAAAAAGACAACCAGCAAAGCTCTTTTTGCCATGTCTGTTGTTATCTGCATCGACCTTAAGAAAAACTTAAGAAGTCCTCCTTCTGCCTCAGACAATGTAAAGAATCAACTGTTCCACCTTCCCAGCAAGAGAGAAGGTTATGCATTTAGTTAGCTATTCACAACATAAATGCAGTTTAGATTCTTTCTAATAGATATAATAAAACAATATTCAGTCCAAGGGCAAAATCTGACTCTTTGGAAAAGTCAAACATTTCTTAGAAAAACTTCACTATCTATATTCACTATGAATACATAGTAACAAGACAAAATGTTGAGAAATTCTTTTCAGTTCACTTAGAAGTCTTAGTAAGCATCATGCATAAACAAAATAATTTATCTCTTTTAAATATAAGTGAAGGTACCTCCCTGGTGGTTCAAGAGGTTACACACCATGCTACGCTATGAAACAGCCTCAGCCACTGAAGCATGAGTTTAATCCTGGGCCAGGGAGGTGATACACATGGTGCAGGAAACCTCTCCTGTCTCACCTGTCACTCCCCTCAGCAGTGTATTTCAGTAGTTCTGCCTTTTCTGTTCTCCACTCTATCACTGGTAAATTCTCTCACCCCCACACCTCTGGCCTGTACCCCAGTTGTTGTAAGCATAAATAAATAAATCTTTAAATAAATAAATATAAGTGGAACCCATCTACTTATAATGAGAAAGTAGAAGGAAGATGAATTTCTTCAAGATAACCCACTTTAACACTTAGCCATGGCTCTCAGTGCAATTGTTTAACTGACAATGAGCCACATGGGGAAGTATGTATATTGCAAATTCTCTTAAGAAAACAGTTCTTTGTTGGGTGTCAATACAAAGACTATGTTAAGCATTTCAATTCACTTAATTCTGTTAAAGGCCATTCCTAAGCAAAACAGTTTTGTCCATATCAAATTGGCAAGTCATTCATTCTCCACATATGAAAACTCTAACAATTTTTTAAGGAAGAAAATATTAATAAAGTATCATTTATTGATTTAATTTAAAATATTTAATTACTACAGATTGACACTGAAGCATTAGCTTCAGAAAATCAGGCAATTCATATCTATTGTAAATATTATGATGATAACTGTATCTGTCCTATTTCTACTATATTCTCATCATCCCTATATTGTTATTCAACTGCTAAGTATTTACTGACACCATTTTATATACCCAGCACCATGCTAGGCAGTAAAGTTTTATTCAATAAATAAAAAATAATTGAACAAATCTGACAATGTGATAAAAAAGTTTAAAAAGTACACAAAAAACATGAATGTCATAATTTTTACAAAAAAGTAAGTACCACATGAGAGATGCTTGCTACAATAATGAAGTCAATGAGGGTTTTAAGATGAATGAGTTGAGTTCAAGGGTGAACAGGAAAGGAGAAGCAAACAGAGAAAATAACATTTATAAAAGTTTAGTGGCATGTACTAAGAGGGAGAATGAGAAAATTACTAACACTATCAACCAGAGATTTAAGAAGGTGTTAATATGTCATAGATGCAAATGGAAAATTAGGTTGCTAACACTAAACTCATATAAAGAATCTAAGTCCTTGTAAGAGCAATTGATAAGACTTCTATGGGGATAAGATGGAGAACAAATTATAAAGTAAGGGCTAGATTCAGCGCCTAAAGTCCACTCATTTTCATAGAAATACACGTGTGGTTTCATGCTCTGCTGTTGCTATATTCCAGTTATATATAATAAAATGCCTTACATCTTCATTTTGCATTAGGACTCATAAACGATGTGGGCAGTCCTATTACAGATGGTAAATAGTGGATAAGCACATAAATGTTTTATGGCTATTTAGTTTTCTACAAAAGAAATAATGGTAACAGACCAAGATGAAGATGGAGGGAAATGAAACTTAGGACAGAGGTAACAATTAGTGATTGATAGACTATTTAATAACTGAAATAATTAGCTAAAATAAGTAAAAAAGAAGGAAGGAAAGAAGAGAGAAGCATACAATAGTGTGTTTCCATAAAACCTGTCTTTGCTTTTCCAATTGTACTAAATTATTTTTCACTTCCCAAACAAAAGCAACTCTTCCCAAAAATGTACAAAAAATAGCAGCTATTGATCATGCCTAAACAAAATCTATCCTCTTTTCCTTTTCTCCTTGCTAACACAGATCTAATTTGTTTAGTTGAAACTCTTCCTTATGGGACAACTTCCATTAATAAACCACTGAGTATAAATCCATCCATTTTGTTGATTATGTTTTAAAAATGGGTGTGGCACATATCTGGTTGATATGTTGTGATGAGAGTCTTTTTGAGGGCTTTAGAAAGCATTTCCTTATTCAAAAAAATACTCCTAGTTTCTGACTCCTCTCTTTCTTTGACCTTGCCTCATCACTCCAAAACTAAGGCAGACATCTCAACATGAGGAAAGAGACAAGCTCAGGAAAAGAGAGTGGCAAGTTGATTTTAAAAAAAAATACAACAACAACAAACTATATTCAGCTGCTGAATTATAGCATCCTTAAGAATCCACTTCAGAAATTCTAATGTGCAATCTTAAAATTCCTTTGATTTAATCCTACTAGATTTAATATTCTTGAGGTCAGAGGCTGTTTTATTCATCTTTACTTTGCCTCTAGCATCTAATACAGTGTTTTCAATCTCACAGCTGTATCTCATATTATGAAAGATGAGTTAATTTAGGTTCTAAGGATTATGTCTTGCTAAAATAATATAAAATAATATTTGGTGCTTATTTATTTGTCCTTTATCCTTACTGTCCTCACTATATGTCATTTAACATAGAATCATTATGTTGAATAAGAAGTGAGTATTTTTGCTTCTATGAATCATGAAATCTAACTTTGGAGTGCTCTTGAGAATACCTAACCTAATTAAATGAAGTGTTATTAAATTTTAATTAGCATGTGCTGTTCAAAATTAATCGGATCCATAACTAAAATCGTACTTAGCAAACGATCACACACACATGAAGTTCTCTAAACTTATTTTAAAAGGGTACAGGATATATTTTCTTCTGTTCAAATAGGGATGCCACCATCTCTGCCTATTTTTTCACTGGGTCAGAACAGAAATTGAAGATTCATGCTGTAAAAAAGGGTAGTCTCTTAAATTTCAAATTCTTGAGAGATCCTGAGTTTAAATCATTGAATGTATGGGTACGGAATGAGAATACACATTAGAACATGCTGAATTGAAAATAAATACACCCACCAGAAAACAACTACAGTTAAATTTAATAATGCTTAAGCAAATAGTAGAAAGGATATAGACTGAAATAACAAATCACTAAGATTTTGCTTTAACATAAAATATACTTATCATAATACACTTATAATGACTAAAAAAGTACCTTTCCTAATTTCTACTTAGTTTTCTACATGAACTAAAAAAAAGGTCAATACAAGTATTAATAACATGACAAAATTTATAGAAATAAAATAATTTAGTTGCCTTATTTTTGAGTATGACATTACATAAATTCTTTTTAAGATTAATGAACAATTTAGAGTTAATGAAACACTGTTATAGAAAAGAGCATCACCATTATTTTCCCATGTCTTCCTTAGTAAGAATTCTTTAAATTGCAAGTGTAAATTGTAAGCCAAGTATTACAGCTGACTTAGCATAGAAATACTAAAGAACAGATTACTAAGAGATTTAGTATTTTCTGGAAAATCAGAATAAAGATTGCTTTGGTAATGTCCTGATAAGAACATGAGTTTAAAGAATTTTTACACATATGACTATCTAAGGCTAAGTTATTAACAAAAAAAAGAAAACACAGATTTTATAAACTTCAATAAATATATGCATTTGTAATTCCCCAAATTCAAAATAATAGTTTTACAAAGTATTAGCTATCTTCTATTTTAGCCAAGTAATTGGATAATATGTTAGTTGTGTTAAAAACTGTTATTCCAACTTTTAATTAACTATTATCAAAATAATTTATAATTTTCATCAAATTTAAAAATTCATTAAAGTTATATAAAATTTTATTATTTGTTATATCACTCAGAAAAACAACAACAACAAAATATTGCCAGGCAGTTGTATAGCCAGTTATAGTGAAATCTAAGTAAAAATCTGGCTATAAACTATATAGCTAATGGACTATCGTATACTCCTAAGTTACATTTCATATAAAGGTTACAAGGATTCTCATTGTATTTTAAGATGCAAAGTCTACTTAACTATCTTAGAGAAAAATAAATTGGGCAGCTAATTTAAACAATTTTGATCAATGTGTAGACTCCTCTGAAATTAATAAATTGTCACTGGAAAAAACATGGTTCAAAATTCAGGAGGTACAAAAAGGTACTAATTGAAAAGTCTCAACATAAATTCTCCCACAGGACTACAATTCCCCCTTCTAACAAATTGCAAATTGTATTGTCTCTTCTATGTATATGTAGATATGTTTGTATACTCAACAAATATGTAAAAAAATACTCTGTCTCCCTTATTTAAAGTATTTTAATATAGATGATATAAAATTAGTAAATATTGTTGGCATATCATTTAATATAATTGGGGCATTCTACTATATCAGCACATAAAACCTTCCTCAAATATTTTTAAAGGTATATATTATTCTATAGTATGGACAAATTGTTTTTTTTAAAGATTTACTTTATACATCTAAGAACTTGGGTATAGGTCAGACATGCAGGGGGTGAGAAGATTCACTACAGACAGAGTGGGGAGAAGAACAGGCAGATCTATTTAAATACACTGTTGCGGAGCGCAGCAGGTGAGACTGGAGAGGTCTGCTATGACATGTGGGTCAGCTCCCTGACCAGAGATCAAACTTGCCCTACAGTGGCTGCCAGTAGCTTCATTGCGCTGAAACTTAACCTCTTGAGCCGCCAGGAGGCCCTGGACAAATTATTTCTAACTACTATTCTCTTGTAGATATGGGAATGGACATGTAGAAAACTATTTATCTGAAATGTGTGGAAGAAATGTTATTTATTTCACTACTGTTTTATTGAAGGCCATTTAGTTTGTTTCTAATGTTTTATTACAAAAAATATTAAATGAACATATTTAAATCTGAATACTCTTAGGCTTACGGGAGTGCACCTAGAGGAAAATTCTTATACTTGCATGGTAATTTCAATGACTGCCAAACTACTTTCCAAGTGTACAGGAGAGCATGTGTTTTTTTCCAGAAGTATACACCAGAGAGTGTTTTTTAAGCCATGTAATTACTTTATGAACTATTTATTTTTTAGGTACTATTATATCATAATTCTAGCCTATTTTCTGATTGAAGCTTTTATCTCTTACCAATTTATATGAGCACCTCCTTTTCTCTTGCTCTCTCGCCATATATATATATGATATATATGAAAATATGAATATGAAAATCTGTCGATTTTGATTATATTTTGCCTGTGGTAATGTTCCTACTGAGTTTTTTTAGTCTTTATATATTTTTTAAGATAGGTAAGAGTTTTGTATCCTACTTATACACATATGTACACATTTATGTCATATCAAATATATTTATATGTATAATCATTTTCTTCTAATATTTTTCTAGTTTCTTTATCTTTTAGTTATAAAATTTGGAGTGGTGAAGGTTTTAAGGACTACATACAATCCCAAATGAATTATTTTTTCTAGTTTGGCTTTATACACAATTCTTCTGTTTTTTACTACATTTCTATTTCAGTTTCAGCACTGGATTTAGTTTGTTGTTCCATCAGTATCTCTCTATAGATTTTAAGTACCACATTATTTAAATGATTGAAGTTTATAATCTCAATATTTAGTAAGATTAGTTTTCCCTCATTAATCTTCATTTTCAGCTGTTTCTTTTGTTGTTTTCATTATTTTGAGAAAATGCCATCAGCTATTAAAACAATCCCCATGGTATTTTACTGGTATCATGAATGTCATCAATTTCCTTTTGGAAGTTTAATATTCCAAGTTTTAAAAGTAACCTTCATAAAAATCTTGCATATTTCTATAAGTTTATTTATAGCATTTTGGGTTTGCTAATAAAGTAAAAAGAATAATTACTATCACTCTTTGTTTAAGCAATTTTATCTATGAACAAAACAAGTCTTTTTTTTTTTTTTGCCAAATTCATTTATTGTTCACAATGGCTTTTTAGGTTTATTTGTTTGATGCAATATTTTTCAGTTAACTACTAGGTGCTTACAGAGATATCAACTGTAAAATATTATTCAGATAGAGAAAGAAAATACATGTGTATATAAGATATGTCATATATATGTAAGAACACATAAATATATAAGTATATGTAACATGTTTTAGCATTCAGGTATGATTACTTCCCCTTGTTATTTATTTATTCATTCATTCATTTTTGGTCATAATGCATTCTTCCATCTTTCATTATTAGGTTATTCAGGGCTTTTTTTCCTTTCAAACAAAGCTAGCTCTAAGACTGCTCTTCTAGGACATGTACATGGCCAACAGGCACATGAGAAAATGCTCAATATCCCTCATAATCAGGGAAATGCAAATTAAAACCATAATGAAATATCACTTTACAACAGTAAGAATGGCACATACTATAAAAACCAACAACAACAAATTTTGGCGAGGATGTGGAGAAAAAGAACTCTACTACACTGCTGGTGGGAATGTAAGTTAATCCAACCACTATGGAAGGCCGTATGGAGATTCCTCAGTCTACTAAAAATAGAGCTACCATATGACCCAACAATCCCACTCCTAGGAATCTACCCAATGAACATAAAAACACCGATCCAAAGTAGATGACTGGATCAAGAAGATGTGGTACATATACACAATGGAATACTATTTGGCAATCAAAAATGATAAATTAGAAGAAAGAAAAAAAATGATAAATTAGAGTTATTTATAGAAACATGGATGGAGCTAGAAGGAATTATACTCAGTGAAACAAGTCAGAAGGCAAGAGAAAAATAATGAATGACTTCACTCTTAGGAGTAATGTAAAGGAACAACAACTACAAAAAAAATGAGAGAGCTCAAGGAAATGAACAATTACAGCCAAAAATAAATGAGCAAGCAAACAAACAAAAAACACAACAAGAACAAAATGTCAAAGGCAAACCAAAGGGATCATTTGGGGAGAGGGTAGGATAGAGACCAGAATGAGGGCAGAAAGAGCGCAAGGGACTGAGGTGATGGTGCATGGGTGAAATGGTAGTGGGAATTCCCTGAGGACTGCAAATGATGTCAAATATAATTAAATAAATCTAAAAAAAAAAAAACCTTCTCTTCTGAAATTTAATGGTTTTTTTTGTCTATCTTTTTAATTCATTACTTTTGAATTTTACTTATTTAATGTTTCCTGCTTTTCTTAAGTCCATTTTTTTCATAGATTAGATGCTCAGTTTCTTTACAATGTAAATGTTTAGGTATGTGAATATGCCTCTGAGCTTTGCTGCATGTATTCAATACTTTATATATTAAGCATTTGTTTTATTATTTTTCTAAAATTTCTAGTGTTTTATTTTAGGATTTTTTTTTCAATAGAATTTTTAATAGACTTTTGGTTTTTTAAAACCATAGAGAAGGAAGCAGAACCAAAACATATTGGGGTAGTCCTCTACCTGCAAATCTCCATTTGGTAACCCTTAAAAAGCAACCATAACTACCAGTTTATCACTGACATCACTGGATTGGCCTGTCCATGTCTTTTTCTTTCTGCAGTAGGTGCTTTGTATCTCACTAAGGGTTTTTTGTTTTGTTTTTTAAAAAGATTCATTTATTTATGCATACAAGAACTGGGTACAGACCAGAGGTGGGGGTGGTGGTGAGAGGATTCACCAGAAACTGAGTGGGGAACAGAATAGGCAGATCAACTAAAAAACACTCCTAAGGGGAGCAGCCAGCAAGGCAGGAGAGGTCTGCTGCGCTAAGTGGGTCAGCTCCCTGGACAGCAGCAGGGATCGAACTTGTGCTGCAGTGGCTGCAGTCTGCTTCATAGTGTGTTGCTTAACCCACTGTGCCACCAGGGAGGCCCCTGTATCTTATTAAGAAATTTAGAGGTGTGGGGAGTGAAGCCTTGGATATTGTGATGGCCATTCCTGGCAGATAAACAAATGTGGGTAGGGCAGAAGCTCTGGTTCACTGAGAACTCTTGTTCATTGAGACACAGGGAACCATCACAAGAGTGTGAATTGATATACTGCTTCATGACTGAGTCTTGAGACAGACAGATCAGCCTCAGAGCATTAGAATGGTCTAGTGTGAGTACTAGCACAGTAATATCCCCAACTGCCCACCTTTTTCTTTTTCCAGCAGAGGAAAATCTACTGCCAGTTACCAGATCCCCTGATACCCAGATTGAAATCTGTGAAGCGGACTCCCGGCAGAGACAGAAGCTTGTTCTGATTGTGGAAAGATACATAATGGTACAGGCATCCTATCCTTAAAGTGAATTCCCTGCCCAAGACACTTGCAGTATGAAACCAAAAAAGAACCCAAATAGTCAAAGCAATCCTGAGATTAAAAAAAAGAAATATGGAAATATGACAGTCCCTGACTTCAAACTATACCACCCAATGGTAGTAATAAAAATGGCACAGTATTGAGACAAAAATAGAAACACAGACAAAACAGAACAGAGAACTTAGAAATAAATCCAGAAAATATGGAAATATGGGCAGTTAAACTTTGACAAAAGAGTGATGGCAATACAGTGGAAAAAACAAAAAACAAAAAAAACCTCTTTAACAAATGGTGCTGAGAAACTTGTGCCACCACAACCAAAAAAAAAAAAAAAAGAAAGAAACTAGATTATTACTTAACTCCATGTCCAAAAAGGAGTTCAAAATGTATTAAACACTTGGATATATGACCTAAAACCACTGAACACATAAAAGGAAACATAGTTGATATACTTCTGGATATCAACTTCTGAGATACATTTGGGGACTCAAGTCCTACAGCAAGGACTTTTACTTTTTTACACAAGTAAAAATAAAGAAGTTGACATCAAACTCAAAAACCTTTGTACCACAAATAAAACCACCACAAAATCAGAAAGGCAACAAATGGATTGGGCAAAAATATTTGCATGTCACATACCCAACACATTAACACACGGTTAATTTCCAAAATATGGAAAGAACTCATACAACTCAACAATAAAAACAAAAAACTCAATCAAAAACTGGAAAATGACTAAGTAGACACTTCTCAAAAGAAGTCATTCAGATGGTGTATAGGCATATAATAAGATGCTTGGCAACATTAATTATAAGGAAAATGCAAATCAAAAACTACATTGAGCTATCACCTCACTTTTATGAGAAGGTATATCACTAAGACTTGAAACAATAAATGATGGCAAGAATGGAAAAAAGGAACACTCATCCACTGTTATTGGGAATGGAATTTGATACATGTTATGGACATTTAAAATTAAACATGAAAATACCATATGAGCCAACAATACCACTGATGGGTATTTACCCAAAGAATATGAAAACACTAATCAAACAGATTCATGTTCTCCTATATTCTTTGCAGCATTATTCATGTTAGCCATGTTATTCATGTAAAACCCTCAAATTCCCACCAATCACCAACTGAATAAAGAAATTATGGTATATAAACTCACTAAAATATTACTCAGCTATATGAAAGGATGAAACAGTGTCTTTTGCAACAATATGGATGGATCTTGAGATTACTAAGCTAAGTAAAGTACATCAGAAAGTGAGAGTTATAAAATGATTTCACTCATTTGTGAACTTAATATAAATAACCCAGGAAAACAAACTGACAAAGCGCAGCAAAAATAATTCTAAGACTATGGAAATACACTGACTGCTAGAGATGGGAGGGAGGGAGGAAGGAATAGAGAGATTTTGGTAGTGGATCTTTGGTAGAGATGGGGAAGGCATATGCACCTCTGGATATGGAGTTATAACCCCAAGATTATATGTTATGTAAATTATTGCTTATAATCACTTCCCAGAACAACAACACCTGACAGAAAAAATAAACTTTCTAAAGTTAAGAATACATACACAACCAAAGTGATTGACTCATTTTTTCATTTTGCTATTAATTTCTTATTTTGTAATAATAGAGAACACTTTCTACACTACTACTTTGATTGTGACTGCCTTTATAATCAATTCCAATTAATTTTTCATGAAAAATAAATGAAAATGAAAAATAAAGTTGATCTTTTTAATTTACAGTATCATAGAAACATAACTTAATGTACCTATTTAGTTTAACATTAAATAGATATTCTTTAGTTAACATTTAATAGTTAGTTAACATTAACTAGATATTCTTTATTTTTGTTTACAAATGGTGTGATTTTGTTCTACAATATTCTGTTTCCTAATATTTTTGCATGTGGATTATTATGCTATATTTGTTGTATATAAAATAATTACAATAGCTATACCTTCATCATGTTATATAGGTGTTAAAATTATACTTTTATTTCAATTATCAGTCCCTAGTCTTAACTCAATATTTTATGATAAAGCAGTCACAATCCTTGATATTTGTTTATTGGAATTTGTTTTGTATATCTTAGTCCATGTTTTATTATTATGTCTATATTATCAATCTTTAAGTAACATCGTATTACAGAAGTATCTGTTGTTGAAAGAACAAAATTGGGCTTTGATTTGTGATCAAATCTAGCATTCTCTTCCTTTTCAGTTATACTTAACCATTATTATTTATTTATAGCACAGATGTTTGTCTCCATTCTGACAGTTCATTTTAACACAGCCTGTCAATTTTAAGATGCACATTTTTTCACATCTCTGAAATTGGGGTGCATTATTAAAATCCATGGAGTAATACAACCATCAGGCTCTAACAATTGTTACATTTTCATTGTCTGGCATCTGTAAGCCATCTGAAAAGTATAGTGACTTCATTATTGTGGCATCTGCAGACAACAAACAATTTAAGGACCATTTGGTCATTTTCTGAAACCTCTGTTCACAATTTTATGAAGAGTCCTAGAAAGTGCCAGTATCCAGGAAATCAATGACATGACAAAAAACTGGGAGGAGAGGAAGAGTATTCTAGATTCACAGATGCATAAGATTATAAAATTTTGGCATGATGTCCAAAAGTTTTATCTGTCATGTGGCCTCATTTAATTGGGATTTTTTTAGCCTTTTATGTTAATTTCCTTATCTTTTTTTAACAGAACTTTTTATAGGCATTTTGTTGGCCCTTTCTTGATTACTCATGTTTCAGGGTTCTGAGTTTTTCCTTGATGATCTATTTATTTGTAGTTTATGTTTAGGAGAGATAACAGCTATGGCCCAATATAAGTGAAACTTTCTGACACAGTTTTTTGAGTTGTTTTAATTAATTATTACTTCTTAGCAGCTAGTGCAGGTATGCAATTGAATTTTTTCCTCACCACCCAAGTTCTTCCTATTTCCCTGCTTAACAGACAAGACTTCTTTAAATAGGGCCTCCCTGGTGGCTCAGTGTGTTAGGCAACACACTATGAAGCAAATTGCAGCCACTGAAGCATGACTTCGGTCCCTGCGGCAGGTCAGGGAGGGGACCCACATGGCGCAGCAGACCTCTCCTCCCTCGCCCGCTGCTCCCCTCAGCAGTGTGTTTCAGTCAATTTGCCTGTTCTGCTCCCCACTCTGTCTCTGGTGAGTCCTCTCACCTCCCTGGACTCTGGCCTGTACCCCAGCTCTTGCATGCATAAATAAATAAATATATTTTTTAAAGACTTCTTAAAAACATGGATTAGGTGCATAGTCTTTAATTAACTCCTGCCCTTTTATATTCTGGGAACTGCCTGACTCAAGACCCTCTTCTATTTATTCAAATAAAGAATATGCTCTACTATCTTAGATTGTGCCCAACACCTTTGAAAAGTAAACTTGATGGGCTTTCCAAGATGCACAGCTATGGGTCTCTCACTCCTTTTTCTACCAAAGTGATCACTTCTCATTCTCCCTGTGTTTGGCAGATTTTCCAACTCATTGTCATCAATAAGTTTTCAGTTCCCCTTCTAGCTTTTGCTGATTTTCAGAATGAGAAAGGAAATATTTGTTCTGATTGTCAATTGTAATTAATACTACTTAATGCTTATGCATGTTTGAAAATTTGGCTATAAAGAATAGAAACCATACAAGCTGGAGTTGGGATAAGAATTAAACTACTCCTGGTTCAACTTTCTGTTTTCTCCAGTGTAACACTCAATTTTGCCCCAACTTATGATATTGGCAAAGACTTTTATTTATTTTTTTCATTTTCTTGTCTTTTTAAGTAAATAAGACTGTCCATTGGAGGAACAATGCTCAGTGAAATACTTCAGAGAGATGGTGTCATTAATATGTGGAACATAAAGTAACTAAATTAAAAGTTAGGTAAAGATAAGCTGAAAAACACCCTTGATTGCAACTACAGAACTAACTGAAACACCAAATGAAGGAGGGGATGCAGAGGGATAAGAACAAAGAGGGAAGGAAGCACAATTGTCTATCGTGGTGGAATATGGGTTATTGTGGGTGCATTATGGTGGTAACCCCAATATTAGTTCAGTTAAAAATAAACACATTTAACAAACTAACTAACTAAATAAGCCTCTACAAGTGAGTTCAGAGATAGACTTATTACAGTATGGACCAAGGTGAAGCGTATCCATAAGTACCTGAATCAAAAGGGAAGGAAGAAAGTCTGCTATCTATGAATGCACAGGATTTCTAAGAGTATTTTTTATGATCTTCCTAGCTCATAGGAAGAACACTGCCTCTCCTTACTCAATGTAAGACATCACAGCATCTGCCAACTTGAATCTCCTGTTCTTGGGTGGCCTCAAGCTTTAGTTGCTACTTCTGTAGTATTTGAGTCATATTTTCTCACATATTTAGTGTAATAAACTCATCACTCTTCCCATATCCACTCAAGATAGAAGGAACTAAAAGCTTTTATTTTTAATATAATTATATATTTATATACATTTTATATCATTGTTCATTTTAGTACACTTTTTCTTCCCCTCTCAGGTATAGTCTCCATAGACTTCCACCATCACTTCACCTGTGCACCATTATGATAGTCCCTTGTGCTTTTCCCTCATTTTGATTCATCTCCTTCCCCTTCCCCTGAAGAATCTCTGACTTATAGTTGCTTATTAATTTTACTCTGTTTTACTATTATTTTTCCCTTGATCCCTTATTTATTTCCCTATAATTCAATATTTTTCTTTTTCCTTCCGACTTATTTCACTGAGCATATTCCCTTCCAGCTGCAAATGGCATGAGTTTATCTTTTTTGATTGCTGAATAGTGTCCCATCTTCTTGATCTAGTCATCTATTTTGGGGCATTTGGGTTGTTTCTAAGTCTTACCTATTATAAATAATGCTTCAATAAACATAGGGGTGCAGGTATCCTTTTTGAATTAATATTTTTGTGTCCTTTAGGTAAATTCCTATGCGTGGAATTGCTCATATGGTAGCTCCATTTTTAATAGTTTGAGGAACCTCCACCCAGCTTCCCATAGTGGTTGGACCAGTCTATATTCCCACCAGCAGTGTTGGAGAGTTCCTTTTTCTCCACATCCTCTCCAACATTTGTTGTTGCCTGGCTTTATTTTTTGTGTGTGTGTGTGATGCCATTCTCACTGGTGTAAGGTGGCATCTTACGGTGGTTTTGGTTTGTATTTCTCTGATTATAAGAGATGTGGACTTTTTCACATGCCTGTTGGCCATTTGCATTTCTCCTTTAGAAGAGTATCTTTTTAGCTTTTGTTCACATTTTTGACTGGATTGTTTACTTTGGTTTTGTTGGGTCCTGTGAGTTCTTTGCAGATCTTTGTGATCAGTCCCTTATAAGTTGTATGGAGTGCAATAATTTTATTCCAATCATTAGGGCGTCTCTTTGTTTTGGATAATGTCTCTTTTGCTGTACAGAAGCTTGTTAGTTTGATGTAATCCCAACTGTTTATTTTTTCCTTCACTTTCTTTGCTGTGGGAATGAGTCTTTAAAGATGTTACTGAGATGTATATTGTGTATTCTCTCTATATATTTTATGGTTTCAGGTCTTATGTTTAGTTCTTTTATCCATTTTGAGTTGATTTTTGTATTTAGTATAAGGTAGTATTCTAGTTTCAGTCTTTTGCATGTGCTAATCTACTTTTCCCAGCACCATTTATTGAACAAACTGTCATTGGAACTAAATGCCTTAAAGTCCCTTACCATGTATATGTTGTATATTCATTACACTGGTGGGAAATTTCCTCAGTAATTTAGGGAGTCATCTCCCAGTTTTCTTGAATGTGATCTTAACAAGAAGATACACAGCACTAATGATGCAACTTGCCCTCTACAGATTTTTGTAGAACAAGTCTCTCAGAATTATAGAAAAGCTTTGTTCTTCATTTTTGTTCATGGCCCTTAATCCTCACATACTATGGACTGAGCAGCCACATCCAATGCTCTTTATTGCCAAGCAATTTAGTTCCTTCAGAGCTGTACTGAGTTGATGCAAGGGGTCAAGGCCTTTGTGCCTCTGTATCAACTTGACAGTGGCTGTAGGCTGTCCCCTGAAAAGAGATTTAAATTTGTTCCCTGAAAAAGAGATAGAACCAAATAGATTCCTAAACTTAAATTCAGGTACCACTAGAATTGCAGGAAATGAGATTAATGCAGTGGCCCTGGAGAGACATCCTATCAGTTGTAGACATTAAGCCTGGCCTATACTTTTTAGAAGATGGTCTTGAAACAGTCAGAGAGATGAGGATCCACAGTCAATATACCTAGCCACCTGTCAGTTTTAGGAACAATATCTTTACTTTTTGTTCATCATTCATGTGTCTCTAAAACTCATTGCAGCTAAAACACCTGCTTCAGAAATCCAATCTGGGCATAGTGATAACTGTTGTTTATTTTGAACTCTGTTGAGGTGATGTTTGTCATTAGGTTACTAGTTTCTGAAAAATCTCTTTGCCTTCTGACATGGGAGTTCCATGTTCTTTTGCTTCCAACTTCTTTCCTTACAGATTGTAGAATGCCATCCTTCATTTCATATAAATATTTTACTTTAACTTCAGTTATCCATCTAAATCATCCCACTGGGGTTGAAAATTACAGTAAAGGAGACATTTTAACTTCCTGGGGTGAAATATCAATGTTATATTCAATTGCCAACCAGTTTTGTTTCCTTACCATTAACTGAAGAACATTTGGAATGAGGTTAGAAGATGAATATAATCTTTTTAAGTAAACCATATAATATTGAAAATTATGAATTAATTTTACTTAAATTATCAATAAATAATAGAATATAAACAGATACAATTCAAGGAAATTGAAAAATGTCTTTTTTTATTTCCTTTTTTTGTTATGCACTTTATGTTTCCTTTGGAAAAAATTGATTTTTTTTCAAATTATTCCCTATATACTCCACAAAAGTAAACCTCATTCATATTTTTATAATAATTATGTATTTTCATCTCCCCAACTGCTAAATGTATTATTTCTTATTTTATGTAAATGAGCATCTGTTGCTGGATAAATATCAGCTGAATGGCAAGATGAATTATAAAAAGAAAGAACATTTTTATATAAAAACATGAAAGCTAGCGGTATATGTACCTTTTATTACTCCATGTTAAGAATTTTTAAATGAAGTTATGCTTAAACAAAAAGCTTTCAGATTCAGTTTTCAGATAAGCAAATAGTATGTGTTTAACAAATACTAGCTATATGCCTGAAAGAATGAATAAATGAGTGGCTTTCTCTATTTATGCAATAGTTCCACACCTCCTAGGTTTTAGATTTAAGCAGAAAAACTAAAGCTATCCTCAAGTTTTATCACTTCAATTTCTCACTCTGTTAGGTGCAAGTACTTTTAACAAACCAGTCTGTAATTTCTGTCCCCAGAAATCATATGGCAAACAGTTTTAGTGAAAAAATAATGTGACTTGAAAAACAAAAGATTTAATCAATACTACCTAAAAATTCTGAGATCAGAAACTGTAATAAGGTTATAATAAGTCAAATCAGCATCTAGAATTCTTGAGAATAAATGGTCTTATCTCAATGTACATAGTTCAGCCTCAAATTATTCAAACTCCATTAACATTCTGATCATTATTACTCAATACCATCAATTCTGATTTATTTTAACAAACTTTAGCATTAAGAAAAATATAGCAGCAATTACATTAAACTAAAAAGTTTCTCCACAGCAAAAGAGACAGTAACCAAAACAAAGATACATCCTAAGGAATGGGAGAAAATATTTGCACACAATATAACCTATAAGGGACTGGTATCAAAGATCTACAGAGAACTTACACAATTCAACAAAAAACAAAGCAAACAACTGAGTCGGAAAATGAGCAGTAGAGCTGAAAAGACACTTCTCCAAAAAAATAACACAAATGGAAAGCAATGAAAAAATGTTCAACATCACTTACTATCAGGGAAATGCAAATCAAAATCACAATGAGATACCATGTCACATCAGTAAGAATGTCCCATCTTAAAAAAAAAAAATGGCAACAACAAATGCTGGCTAGGATGTAGAGAAAAAAGAACCCTCTTTCACTGCTAGTAGGAATGCAAACTGGTCAAATCACTATTGGAAAGCTGTGTGCAGGACCCTCAAAATATTAAAAAAATGGATCTACTTCATGATCTAGCGATTCCCCAACTAAGAATCTACCCAAAGGACTAACACTAATTCAAAAGTAAACCTGCACTCCTACCTTTACTGAAGCACTACTTACCATCATGAAGATATGGAAACAATCTAAATGACCCAAAATCAATGACTAGATCAAGAAGGTGTAGTATATATACACAATGGAACACTGCTCAGCAATCAAAGAAGATAAACTCATGCCATTTTCAATAATATGGATAGAGCTGGAAGGGATTATGCTAATTGAAGTAAGTCAGGAAGAAAAAGAAAAATATTGAATGATTTCACTTAAAGGTGGAGCATATGAGCAAGTTTTACGGCAAAACTTGAAGCTGATCATAGACTTGAGGTAAACATCAAAGGAAAGAGGGAGAGAGTTGTCAAATAAGGGGCAGAGAGAGCACAGAGGACTATGGTGATAGCTCACAGGTGCTAAGGTGTTGGGAGAACTACAGGAACTACACCTGAAGGGAGAGAAATGATATACAAAAAATAAAAATAAAAAAGAAACAAAGAAAAAGAAGAAAAATCAAGCAAACTGTCAAATAAAATATACAATTATATTGAAAAAGCAAAATAATACTAGGATTTTCCTTTTAAAATCTGTGTAACTGAGAAAAGTAGAATTTTAAAAATTACCCTTTTAAAAATATAGTATCAACTATTTCTGAGTTTCATTTCAACTCATTTAAACTATTTAAAATTTAAAGTGCTTATGATTTTGAACTTGATTAGGATTTAAAAATAAATCTTTGCAACATAAAAAAGACATGATGAATTTTACATTCTTCAATAAATTTATAATACAAAGAGAAAAATATCATAAATGAAATGTTTTTAGATACAACATATATATGTCACAGCAATGTAACATGTACTTCTAATAACCTATGATTCAGATGGAAATACATGTTTACAAATGATATCCTTCCATATCCTATGAACCAAAAAGAAAAAATCTATTTTGAGGAGAAAAATTAAAATATTAAATTGTAACTATTTTACATATTATGACTGTATTGTATTTATGGTCTTCCAGAGCTCTGCCAGTGCTAAGCTTTAGTTTCAGGTCACACATTTCTGTTTTAAATTTCTTAGCATGGTTTAATGGAAGACTCCTAAATACCTACATCTCTTCCTGATTAGCTATCTTGGAAAACTAATTATGTAGTCAATAAACAGAAAGAGTATAAGTCAATAGAACCTCTGATAAGCATGCATGATCTTCAACCTACAACAACAGAGTTGTCAGCAATTACAGGGGAAGCTATATCTTAAAGTTCATTAAAATACACTTGTAAGGCTATTAAATGTTATCTGGAAATGTTTTTTTAGTACTATTTATAATGCAGCACTTTGTTAAATTTTAACTCACAATTTATTTTAGGTAAGGTAAGTGATAGCACATTTTCTTGAATCTGCATTATGTAATTAGAATAAAACTTCTGTTGTAGCTATGACTCATTCATTGACCTAACATTATCTATTTTGCTTCTATTAAGTGTCAGGTACTATACTATTACAAAGACAGAAACATCAGTATGCCATTCTATCAATTATCAGTCAGTTACAGTTTAATTGAAAAGAGACATATACAGAGAATAATTTATTATTATAAATGAAAATGTTACCCTGAATGTTCTCCAACCACAACAAAATATTAGTAAAAATAAAATCATATCAGTATTACTATTCAAACTCTGTTTTATAGAGTCCCACCCACATAAACACAGGCCTAAAAGTCTCCATATCAAAGTCTCCCACATTATTTCTGGGAGGTCTTTGGATTCCAGTATAAGTTTTTGACCAGTCGTTTTCATTATACTTCTCCAGCATCCTTATGACTGCTCATTGCATCAAAGGCATTTGGAGGTCCCTAATCAACAGTATATCTGCTATCAGTGTTCTTTATAGAAGTACAGCCTCCGTCTCATGCTGTCTCCTGTTTTCCAAATGCTATTTACCCATAAGTGGCCAAGTAAGCTGACTTCACTCCTCCATTGTGCAAAAGCCAATTTTAAGAATTTGTTTATTTCTCCAAGGTTATCCAATGTGTTGCTATATATTGTTCATCTTATGATCCTTTGCATTTATGTAGTATTTAATGATTTTACTCTTTTGTTTTATTTTATTGATTTGTGCTTTCTCTCTGTGATTTTTTCTATTTTGTTATCTTTTCAAAAAAATAGCTATTGGTTTCACTGATTTTTTAGATTGTCTTTTTGATCTCTATTTCTGCTCTAATTTTTATTATACTCTTTAGAATACAGAATTTGGTTGTGATGTTTCTTTTTTTCCTAGTTCCTTTATGTGCAAGCTCAGAATTTTTTTTGTGTGATTTTTATTTCCTGAGTAGTCTGTATTGCTATGAACTTTCCTCATAGTACTGCCTGTGCTGCATGCCTGAGGTTCTGATATGTCATGTTTTTGCTTATCTTTTTTGGCTGGAAGTCTATTTTATCTAAGTTATAGTGGTTACTGCCTTTTCAAATTTTTCCATTGACACAGGGTACCAGTTTCCATACCTTAACTTTGAATCTACGTTTGTATTTATAGCTTGTGTCTCTTGTAGGCACCAGATAGTTGAGTTGTACTTTTAGTCCATCCATATACTCTCTGCCTTTTGATTGCTGACTCTAGTCTATTTACATTAAGAGTGATTATTAATATATGGAGGCTTACTATTATCATTTTGCCTTTATTTTTTTGGTTCTTCTATTTATTAATTTCCTTATTCAATTTTTGTGAATGTTCTACTCTTTGATTTAGATAGGAGCATTCCTTTAAACACTTGTAGGAGAAGGCTAATGTCAAATTCTTTCACCTTTCAACTATCTAGTATGTACTTAATTTTCTCTTTGTCTGAAAGAGAGGCTTACTGGACATAATATTCTTGGCTGGAAATTTTTATCTTTAAATATTTTAGCTACGTAGTTCCATTTTCTGCTGGATCATAGTTTCTGAAAAATCTTTATATTTTTTCATAAAGTTGCTGAAAAGTCTTGTGAAAACCTCATGAGAGTACCTTTATAATTTATCCATTTTCCCCACCCACCTTCAATATTCTTCTTTGTCTTGAATTCTTATTTGTTTTATTACTGTGTGTCTTGGTCTCGTCTTGTTGCATTTAGATAATGGGAATTTCAGTAAGCATTATTAACTTGTATATTGTTTTCCCCCAGGTCTGTGAAATTTTCCATTATTTCTTTGGATAAGGTCTCTGTTTCTTCTTTCTTCCTTCTCATTTTAGGATATTCATTATCATGACGTTGCCTATCCTAATAGAGTTGGTGAGTTCTTATAGTATTTATTTAGATATTTCATATTTATATATGTATGTAAATATATAAACATGTATTTTACAGATCATTTCTCTCTCTCTTTCCACCTGAGACATTGCAGTAGTCTATTTTGCTTCCATATCTTTAGAGTTCAGATCTCATTTTGAGCTCTTGACATCCTGAATCTTATTTGAATTTTCAATTTCTACATTCTGTTTACTAATTTTATAACTTGTCTCATTTTTTCAATTCTGTTTATCTGAGTTTTCTTATATCATATTGACTTACCTTTCTGAATTTTCTTCTCTTTGAGGTTATTTATTACAGCCTTTGAATGATGTGATAGCGATATATAATCTTCCATTTCCTTTTGGTTGAATTCTAGAGAGTTGTCTTGTCCTTTGATGTCATATTTCCTTGATGTTTTGAGTTGCCATGTGTTACCCTGACCTACTGACCATCTATTTTTTCATCTGTTCATCTTGTTACTTTAAATTTTCTTTTTTTTTTTTAAATATCTGTAACGGTACCTTCAAGAATTGAACTATTTTTACTTTTCCATCAGGTAATGCTTCTGATTCATTTTACGTTGGGCTTTTCTGGCTTCTATATTTACTGAAGAAGAGGCAGCTTTTATTTTGTACAATAATGAGAGAGTGCTGCCATCCCAGACTCTGGTCACCCATTGTCACCTGTTCGGTGAACTACTGAGATCTGTGTTATTTAGTCCTTCCCAGAAAAACATATTTTTTCTTTTGTGTATAGTATTCTTCTTTTTTTTCTAAGGCTTTCACTTGTTCATTAGAGCAGTTTAAAGAAACAGAAATGAGGTGTTTCTATCATACACACATATCTGGGCAAAAATTATCCTCTTTACAGAATGCCCAAACTCACCCATTCACATACAATTAGTTCATGTTTATCAATGATCAAGAGTGAATCATACTTATAATCGTTTTGCTACACCAACCTGCTAAGTTCTTCTTCAATGTATAGTATGTCAATATGCTTTTTGCTTAAGACTAATATACTGCATTAATTATTAATTCTTCTTTCTTTTTTACCTTATCTCATCTGATCCATAATTAATCCCTCTTCAGACTTCACTTCCCCTCTCCAACACCACTCCATTTTCCAAAATGTTGTAAAAATATCTTTATAAAAATGTAAAATTTGTTACATAATTTCCCTGCTTACATATAGGCCTCAAATGACTTTTCATTGACCTTATAGCTCAGACTCCAAGAACTCTCATATATAATTTATGATATGCCATGTGCAGTGAATAAAATATTGCACTCTAATTCAGATTTAGAGAAAGGAATATGATAAGTCACCAAATAAAAAGATGTTCGTTGCAGTATCATAAACTATATGATAAGAGGAAGGTATTATTCCAACTATAATAAATTATTTAAAGAAACAAAATTCTTTAATTTAATTCTTTAATTCTTCAATATTTCTAGCATTTTTAATTACACTGTACTAAATTTAATTTTATATTTTTAATTGCCTTATATGTTTGCCACTTAGTATAAAAGAATTTTTGATGGTTTGACAAGTACTGTATGTCACAGATCAATCATAACTTTCCCTGTGGGTTATCAAGATCACTTTGCATAGTTTCCAGTTGCAGTCTTTTTTGTAGTCTCATATTACCATACAGAGTAATTTAAAATGTTCTAATTTTACAACACATTAACCTACAAAGTCTTCCAACTTCTTCCACACTGTGGCCATAGAAATTAAGTTTATTCAGTTAGCCCTTCCATCACAATTCCAGGTACTCCATAAAAATAACAATGCCAACATTTCTAAGACTCATTAGGCAACAAATCAAAGTACAATAGTAAGCTGATCAACATTACATATTTGTTTAGTTGCACAGTACAATGTGGTTTCCCTGCAAAAGGCTCATTACCTGATTGATTTATTGACTGTATTTTTTTTTTAAAGCAAGAGTAACTACAAATTATTTTAAATTTAAGCAGAATCAGGTAAGCTTGGAACAGATTAAATTTTTCCGACACATTTCTTGAGTGGTGTACCTCTCAAATAAAGGCAAGAGAAGGATGTCTACTGCCCTAGGGAATGAGTAAAATGGGCCTTTTTGTGTGTGTGTGTGTGACTCAGCATGCCATATTTTTGCATGATGAGCTCTGGAAACTGGATAAAATAATTAACATAAGGAGCCTCAGGCTTTTTCAAGGGAAGGCAAGGATGAATATGGTGAACAGGGTAAGATGTCACAGCCCTAGGAAAGATGTACCCTGGGATATCTGTGTGTGATTAAAACCATTGTTCACTAAGATAATACTCTAGTGTCTTAGGAATCTTTTGGCTTTGAACTCTCTGATCTGACTTTGTCATAGGGAAATTTCCACACTTTGAATTATTTCTATTGCTGTAGGAAATTCAGTAAGTAGTAGATGCTAAGGATGGGTTAAGGGTAACACAACTTCCATTTATTTGAAAAACACATAGAGTAAAAAAAGAGTGCATCACTGTCATGTGAACACAACCACATGAAAATCTACTTTATAAACTTACTGAAGCTACCTACCTCTGCACCTCCCTGACGATACAGCCTACATTGCCACTACTCACCAGAACTAGCAATGATGCCCTACCCCAGCAGTTTCCTGCCATCGGCTTCAAGTCTCCTGGTACCAGCTGGAGAAGAAAACACAGCTTACATTACCACACATCACACAAGCAAACTTCACTGACTGAGTCTGTTCCCCTCCCAAAAGTGTCCATACCACATTCAGCAGGACCAAATAGGTCAAGTTCCAAAAAACCCAATAATTCATAAATCCACATGGAGACCTTTATACAGAGACTATTTACAGAGCATAACTTGAAATGGAATGGACATTCAGTTCTGACAAATTAAGTTGTGTAACTGAGAACGATGAATTTAACATAGCTTTTTCAGATTATTATGCAAACTTCAATAAAGGACAATGGCATCTAAGAGAAGCAAAGAGGCAGTGGTCTAAGTAAAATGAAAACAAAAGCTGTCTACCCCCATTCTCAGTTGTAAAATTGAAAAAATATAAGTCTGTTGTCTCTTTTAACTTGAATTTCCTATTCATATATCTTCATTAGCACAGAAGTCTTTCCAGAAGTCTCTTGCTTAAGGAATTAGTTTGATTGTTCATTACAGGAACTTCTTAAAAGATCTCCTCAATGGAAAATATCATCAGATATTGTTGGCAGTGAATATTTATCTTATAACCAGTTCTGAATTAGTGTGTTCTTACCCTTCTCCAATTCTAATTAACCCTTCTACTATTCTAAATGATTCCCTTTTTTTAAAAAGATTTATTTATTTATACATATAAGCACTGGTACAGACCAGAGTTGGGGGGGGATGAGAGAATCCACCAGATAGAGTGGGGAACAGAACAGACAGATCAACTGAAATTCACTGCAGAGGGGAGCAACAGGTGAGGCTGGAGAGGTCTACCTGTACCATGTTGGTCACTCGCTAGCCAGGGGCAGAGATCGAACTAGTCCTGCAGTGGCTATGGCCTGCCTCATAGTGCTTTGCTAAACCCATATGCTACCAGGGAGGGCCCTATTCTGAATGATTCTTAAACCAAAAGTCCATTTCTCAACAAATCTGAAGTTAATTCTCCCTAGTCCCAGACACTATCAAAGCTTTGTGAGGTAGCATTCTCTTTCACCTAGAGATGTAGTAACTCAGTAAGCTTTAGCTTATAGACAGGTTCTGTTGATAATGTATAGGGAATGAAAGACCATATATGGCCACAGAACTTTGACCTGAAACATTGTAGCAACCAGCTCTGAAGGATCATGTTTGGTCTGTGACCATCAATTTCCATTATTCATGACCCTATCTTCTTACTCAGGACCAAGTAGATAAAGTCAAATATATTTCCTACTCAATTGTAAAAAGATGCTGATCCCACCCCCCATTCTGGATAATCTGCCTCAAGCTGCCTTATGTCAGCATCCTAAAATCTGGTATCATCCCAGATTTTTCTTTTATTAAAAGCTTTCCGACCTCCAGCTTCCTTTGTGTCTGCCAAACACCAGTAATGGTGGGTGACAAGTTCATATTAAATGATTTCTCTTTGTCCTCATTTTGGTGGTCCTCCTCACTTTCCACAGGAGCCAGCTCTTGTCAGCGGGATTTTAAAATATATAAGAGAAGCTTTTAGAAGTGTAAACTGGCAGCATATTCTTCAAAAACTATTAAATTTTTAGTCGTTTAATTGTTGAACTCCCTATTTATTTAAGAGTAAATGTCAGTTGAGTTCTGTGTATTATTGATAACCATTGTATTATGAAATTGAGAAAACCAATTAACAAGCATTCCTGAGCAACATAAACCTAGTTCACATATAAAATTCACTATCAAAGCCTGCCACATAAAAAGAAAAAAACTGTCTTCAACATCTCTCATTTTTCATTCTTCAGTTCAATACCTGGTTATCTAATCACAATTCACTTTTTCTCTCCTTCCACACTACTTACATTAACACTGAATTGTCAATTTATTATCTTTAAGCCCTTCTTAAATGCTGATGACATTAACTAAGTATCTATTTATGAAAAAGGTACCAAAATAAATTGAAAAGTATAATATAGAAGACTATAATTATTTTTCTTATGGAGAGGGAAACTATACCCAGCAATTTCTTATGCATGGAGAGAAAACATACAATGTGTCTTCTGAGAGAGGCACATAATTTTTCTCCAGGGTGGATAGCTACTCAGAAAAGTAGCACTACAGGTTATTTTTGATATAAAAAGTAAGACACTTCTGGAACAAGAAAAATAGAGAACTGAATTTCATATAACATAAAATGTGAGAAACAAAGAATGGCAAAAAGAAGAACAGTTTTCAATTCTTAGAAGATCCCTAGTGTCAGCAATTATCACAAAAGGTAAGTTAAGAACATTAATGTCTAATGGCAAATGACAGACTGTCAGATATTCTATGACTGTTAAGAGTATTCTAATAATAACATTCCAGCAATTAAACTGTTACTGTTTTTGTATGCTGTACTACCCAGAAGGGTTTAGAAAATCTGTGCTAAATTCAAGAGTTTTGTGATCATGATTGATTCGGAGAACCAAAGAGAGATGTCTGTGTTTACACAATGTAGAAAAGACACGAGAAGACAGAGTTCTGTGCAAATGTGAAATCAGGCAAGAGATTCTTTAAGAGAAATGTAGATAAGGTCCTAGTATTACTATATCGAATTTGGGAAAATACTGACTTCTTTATAATGCCTGGGATGGAAATTTAACCAAATTTTATTTATATATTAAGGGAAGAATAACCTCACCAGGCTAAAGGATTTGGGACTAGCCAGGCAACTGGCATTCAGGTACATATGGTTCTGTGTAATATTCTGTAAATATAACCATAAAAATATTAACACAATGGAAATTTGCATTGTCTCTCTCTCTCTTTCCCACCCCCTCATCTTCTCTCTATCTGTGTGTGTCTATCTCCTATTTTTTTCTTTTTTTTTTAAGACTTATTTATTTATGCATACAAGAGCTGGGATGTAGGCCAGATATCTACCTGAAATACAATGACTGAGGGGAGCAGCGGGCCTTGTGGTGGCAATAGCTTGACAGTGCTCTCTTTAACTACTGTGCCTCCATGGAGGCCCACTATCTCTTATTTCTTTTTGGATTTTCCCATAGTGATGACTTTGTCAGTATTCATAATTAATTTTCTGCTTTTCACTTTAAATTTATAGTAGTTTCTATTTCTTTATTTTTTTACCTTTTTCATTACCATATAAAGTACAAACACTGAAAAAATCTAGAAAGGAAGTTATTAACATTAGATATATTCAAAAGAGAGAAGCATTATGTAAAAAGAGAGAACTGAATAAGGAGCTATTTTACTTGGGTGAGGTCAGGTTTTTAAACTCAATGATGTTTAGAAAAGTAAAATCTGTGAGACTCAACCTCAAATCAGCAATATAAGAAAGCAGTATAAAATAGGACCCATTAATGACTTTGTAACTTAAGGTTCTGGGATATATAGATGTGTAAACTGCACACTATACATATATCCATATATATTTATCAGAATACATATTTCACAAATTATTCCACATCACATGCTCCATATGTATTACACATGTATATTTTTCATGTGTACTCTGCATATGTATTCCACATTAATGCTAATATATATTTCAAATATTTGCATTATATGAATTATTCTAATTCATATCTATATAGGTTATATATGTTCAAAATTTCATTTTATTTACTTTCTTGGAATTGAACCACAAGAAATTTGTGATAATCTCTCTCTACTAGTCAATGGTTCATTAGAGCAAGCATAATTCATTATTAATTCACTAAGAATTTAAAAGGATATTATGTCATTTTATTGGTTACAAGTTTCCAACAAAATAATTATTTTTACAAAGGAAAGTCCTCCCCACTCAAATCACATGTACTTTCAAAATGCATGGCTATTATATTTATAGTACATATTCATAGTTAACATGTATGAAGTAATATTTTAGTAGTTTTAATTATCTAACAAAGATAAATTTGTGTTATTAGTCAATAAGATGTCAGCTTTGGTTCTTTAACAATGATTTTTAAATGGACATTTTTAAATGGACATTTTTATAATAAATATTTGTTAGAACTCTAATTTAACTAATAGTTTTAAGAGCCATAAAAATGAGAACATATATTAAAAAAGGTTGAAGATTAATAAATGCTCATTTACTCTCTATATCTTTTAAGACCAGTTCATTTCTTTTCTCTAAATTCTATATAGTTCTACAGAGCAAACATTCACTTAATGGAATTATTTGCCAGGATTCATGATAAACACTGACAAGCCAAAATAGTTCTCTTTATTTAAATGAAATTAAACTTTGCTCAGTGTTTGCAGTTAGGAGGTACTCAATAAACCTTAGTTCCTCCTCCCATTTCTTTGTGCCACTTTTGCTATTTCTGCCTTTAGTGAAGCCTATATTTAAGCACACCGTGTTGAAATTATATGCCAGTATGACTGTTTCCTCTACAATGAGTTTGGGCGGCTTTGACTTCGGAATTTCAGAAACACTACAGAATTGTGCCCACTTTAAAATGGGCAACAATTTATTTAATTATTTGAAATGAAACAGGGATAAAAGTAATACACAGAAAAGAAAAGGATCTGGAAGACATCAAATTAGAATTACATCTCAACTTATAACAGGTCCTCAAATTATGGTGTTTGCTTAATATCACTTAGTGATATTGTTGATGACAAAACAACAATGGCCAACATTGAACAAAATGGTGTTAGATGAACACAAATGCAATTTGCAATTGCAAAGAATTACTGGAAACATTAAGTGAGAACTTACTGTACTTCTTCAGTGATTTCTGGTGCTGTCTGAGAAAAATGGAAGTTTTTAGAATTCAAAGCATATGTGAAAATAAGGACTCTTAAAAAGGTAAAAACATGCAATTATGAGGTGACATGGAAGTAGTAGAGCTAGGATATTTATTTTTACTTTTTAAAATTTATTTATTTTGTAGAACTGAAGTGTAGGACAGAGGTGCAGGGGATGAGAGGATTCACTAGAGACAGAGTGGGGAACAGAATAGGCAGATTTACTAAAATACACTGCTTAGAGGAGTAGTAGGTGAGGCAGGAGAGGTCTGCTGTGCCGTGTAGGTCAGCTCCCTGACTGGGATTCAAATTCAGGCTGTAGTGGTGATATTCAGGACTCAAACCCTAGGCCACTAAGGTGACCCGATAAAGTATTCAACATTACAATTTGAAACATGTGCTGACATATATGTGGTGGTGGTTGCTGATGGAGGGTATGCAGCCACAGAGAGCAGGTTTTGTCTTTCTTTAATCATAGTTTTGATTATCATTTGATTCATCCTCTTTACCATCTTCTTTTACCCTCTTCTCTCCTTCCTCCAACAATTACTATCTGCTATACAACAGAAATGTCAATGTCTAATATTTCACTAAAGCTAAAATATAGCATTTCCTTTTACCTAAAGTCAAGATGAAAATATTTTAAACTGGACATATTCTCTTAACAGTTGATGTTATTCATAACTAAAAATTCCAGTGGAAAATGAGTTCTGAAATATCAAGGGAAAAAAAAACCCAAATACCTAGAATTGTAGTTAGTTCTTGCTATATTGTATTGATTTTTCTCCCATTTCTGAGCTATTAAACAGGATAAGACTACAGGGTTTGTTTTTTGTATTTTCATTTTTTTAGTAAAATAAACACTATAAAACAAAACAAAATCTCCATGAAATGACAATTCCAAACAAGAAATTGCAAATGGACAATAAATATATTTTCAAAGTTCAATTTCATTGGTAATTGAATGTATGATATCCCATTCTTCACTTACAAACTGACCAAAATAAAAATAAAAGTTAGAAATAATGTCTTCTAGCAAGACCATGTTGTTATTCACATTAAAAAAAAAAGGACATATCATCTGTTAGTTAGAACACACATTTAAAAGATAAATTCTGCTGGGGATGTTCCAATATGAATCAAATATTTTAAAAGTATTCTCTCATTCACCTACCAAGTAATACGGGATGTGCATTGATCAAAATAGCTTTAACCTTCTCTGAACTTGACTAAACTTCAGAGAGACTGCTGGACTGTAGGTCCTAATCTCCTTTTTATTAGAGCATTTCCTTTAGAAAATCTGAATTATAAATTATTTCCTTGACCTTTGAGATGTAAATCTTTTTTAAAAGTCTCTTGCCAGTTTTACAACCCAGGAAGATCCTTCTCCAGTATCTGGAAACAATCTCTTTGAAATGTAAGCATCAAGGAAGACAGTGTTCTGTCTCCCAGGGTTACGGGTCTGTGAAGCATAACTTCTCCTGCTACTTTGCTCCAAATTATCAAACTACCTCCTGTCACAAAGATAAAACTTTTCCTTTTCCTTTAGGTAAAGCCAATTAGCAAATACCATAGCCTGTGTTCTCCCTCTCACCCAATGCTAAGAAATCCTCCAGTCCTTGAGTTCATTTCCAGTCTTTCCCCACTGTTGTGATAGTTTTAATAAAGTCTGTTTTGCCTATTTAACTTTTCCCAATGGAATTTTCACTTTGAAAATATCAAAAGGTATGTTTTACTGCATTTATTAATGTATGGCTTAGGCTTAAGGTGGGAACCAAGAAAAAAATATTGAATCTTCAAAAATATTAACTGGTTATGTAAATTTCAAGTTCTGTGAAGCAAATAAAATAGTACAGAGAAAAATATTTCTTTACTTGCACATATCTCCATACACATATTTTTAGGTAGGTAAGCAGAGAAAGTATAAAATGACAATATCTTTCTTTTTAAAGATTTTATTTGTATTTATTTATACATAAGATCTGGGGTGTAGGCCAGAGATGTGTGGGGGGTAAGAGGATCCACTAGAGACAGAATGGGGAGCAGAACAGGCAGGGCTACTGAAATACACTGTTGAGGGGAGCAGTGGGCAAGACAGGAGAGTTCTGCTGTGCCATGTGGGTTACCTCCCTGGACAGGGATCAACTCATGCCACAGTGACTGGAGATAGCTTGATAGTGCTAAGACTTAACCCCTGCACCACCATAGAGGTCCTAAAATGAAAATATCTTTCATCAATCCCCATTGTTAGAGTCAACATCTTTGTTGGCTAATAATGGTTTCAAATAGGCCAATAAAAGGCAATAGACCAATAATAAGCAACAGAAATGCAAAAGGAGTGTAATTCGACATTACAAATCTTTCACAGACACCACGTTCCATGTAATTGATGAATGTGCCCTTCCGCAACTATTTATATAACAAGCTAAGCCATTGAAAAATGAGGCCCTGTCATGTTTTGAACAGATACCAACTTAAGAGAAAATCAGCAATGATGACATGACAGATGCTTTCAATAATTTGAATGTCAGAGAATTAAGAGATACTATAGACAATGGTCCTGGTTTTTGGCTGCCTACTGAAGTCAACTTGGGGAATTTTTAAAAATACGGATGGCTGGGGTTATGGCCTGGATGTCAGACCAAACATTCCCAGGCCAAACATTCCAAGATGTTTCTAATGTACAATATTATTAGAGAATCACTGCTCTAGCCAGTATTCCTAGAGCAACACATCCATTCCTTGACATGCTGCTCCTTCTTTCCACATGTACTCAACCTGACTTCAAACCTGACACCCAGTTTTTGGGGTTTATTTTCTCATTGAAGTTGGATTAATTTCCTTATTCTTCTATTTCAGAATACTGGCAGTCTGTCCTCTGCATAGTTCTGTGGTAACTAAAAATTGATGGTATATTGTTTATCTCAGTAATCACAAAACTAGGTGAAGTGAAGATCACAAGAAATTAAGGATCCAGGGTCATTCTTCAACCCCAACACAAATCTCTTGAGCTTTCTACAATCTGACCTACATTCTGGTGTCCTAAATCACCAGATATTGTAAAATTCATGTTCATCTACTAGCAAAATTCTTTACCCACATATCCTCTTCTCTAAATATTCTCACCATCCTCTTTCTCAAATTAAAACTTGCCTACTCCTGAGGATAATGCTTGTTTTATTGCCATATAGAAAGGTAGTTATTTTTCTTCCAAAGTCTTGGAAATGATAGGTTATTTCTCTTTGCTAATCCCAGGCCATTTCCCTCCATTTTTCCTAAAATAGCTTTTAAATCTCATACTATCAGATACAACAACCATCACCCATCATTTAACCATTTACCAACTGCTTGGTTAATTTCTTTCTTTCCTAGAGGATTTAAGCTCCTGGCTTATACTCCAGGACTAATTTGTATTTACTGGCTATTAAATTATCTTTCCAAAAACTGGGCCTCAAAGTTTCTAGACCTCTTCTTTTCTATGATTGTATTTCCACCTACCTCATTCTCTTTCACTCTAAAACATACTCACACTTTGATTTATTCAAATTATATTTTTGGTTCACCACAATCCAAAGTTTGGATATATACCAAACTCACATAACAAAAGGTTGATCTTGGTTATATTTAATACTCACTATATTTTGTTTCCTGCACATAATCAAACATGACCAGAGAAAACACAGCTGTGTCATTTGATGGCAACTCCATCCTTTCAATTCTGTAGTCAAAATAACCATCATTTCACTCTTTCTCTCATATCTAAATTTTATTATCAGGCAATCCCATGAGTTAAATCTTCAATTTAGCTCACTGGTTGAAATTACTATCATTTCTCACTCTTATTACTTCAATATCCTCCTCATTGATTTTCATGCTTCCATCAACATAACATATATATGTACTCTTTTAAAATAAGTTAAATCCTGTTATACTCTTACTCAAAATTCTTGAGTAACTTTTATGTTCACTCAGTAAAAGAGAAAAGTCTTCAATATTGCCTACAACTGCCTCTGTGATTCTGTCTGACCTCATTTCCTAAGCCTTTCTCAATGCTTACTCTCCATAAGTCACACTGACCTCTACACTGTTTCTTCAACATTGAAGCTCTGATCCCAGGGCCTTTACTCTTGTTATTCCCTTGAGTTAGAATCCTCTTCCCAAGATACCTATATAATTTATTCCCTAACCTCTTCTAGGCCTTTATTAAATATCACTTTTTCAGTCACTACTTTATTAAGAATTGCAAACCTCTCAGCCAACACTTTAGAGCCCCTCCATGCTCCATTGCACTTCTATATTACCACCTATTACAATACATGGATTATTTTCTTATTCATTAGCTGTCTAACTATTAATAGTATGCCTGTCCTTAGGCTTAGCCCCCCAATTTAAAAAAAGTGGGTAAAGTGTAGATCTTAGTAAAAATGACCATTTAACAATTAGCCCTTTATATATTAATAGTAAATGGTAACTCAAATCACAAGACTTAATTGCTAGTATTGGGGATAGATAATACTTCAAATAGATATGTATAAATAACTTTTTAAAAATTTCCAGCTCTTATAAGGATATTTTTTAAATTATAGCAATAAAATCTATCATTGTATTTATTACAGGTATGGGCAAATGTGTTGTTTTGGTCAAAGTTCTTAGTTTGTCACAAGTATAAGTTAGAGTCACGTTTGGAATTCCTGTAGTATCGAGAATCCCACGGAAACTGAATTAACACAACAGAATTTAGAAAATAAAATAAACATTCTTTTTGCTTTTTAATCAGATACAATTATATTTCTCTTCTATCATTTATCCTTTCCTGCCCTCTCTTTAACTTCCACTACTTTGTATTTTACATTTTATCTTTCACAGAAAGAGGAATTCACTTGAATACATTAGTTTAAATACAGATACCCAAGCAGATCATGCGTTGAACATACTCCTAGCATTAGAAATGACACTAATTTTAGGTTTCCAAATTATTGGATCTTTCACTGCAATTAATATAATTTAAAGAAGATATTTTAAGATAATGGAAAAAATACTAGTTAGAAAGAAAAATCTTGGCCCTAACCATCTTTTGCTATTACTGGGTATATGAAGCGTCTCTGCCAAATGAATTTTAACCCATGCTACCTTCATTTAAACTTTTTACAGCCTCCTTTAATTCAAGTCTTTAGGTGAATACCCAGCCTGCCTGTGATAAGGTGAAAAGTACTGTTGTTGTTGTTTTTTAATTTATGTATTTATGCATATAAGCACTGGGGTGTAGGCCAGAGGCGTGTGTGTGGCAGGGGTGAGAGGATTCACCAAAGAGAGCAGGGAGCAGAACAGGCAGATCAACAGAAGTACACTGCTGAGGGGAACAGCGGGCACAGCAGGAGAGGTCTGCTGCGCCTATGGGTCCCCTTCCTGGCTGGCAGCAGGGATGAACTCTTGCTGCAGTTGCTGCAGTTTGCTTCATAGTGCGTTGCTTAACCCACTGTGCCACCAGGGAGGCCGGAAAATACTGTTAATGATCTATGAATTCTTTGCATTGAAAAGCTCTCCATTTTTCTTGCAGAGCTCTCAATGTTATGGAGAATTGGAGTGGCAGACAAGTGCAAATAAGAAAAAACTGAAAGGTACATAACTGGTTCTTAAATATTACTAATGACTTATTTAGAATCTAAACATTTCATTTTTTCACTGGAAGTGCACTGGCTTGTTTAACAAAATACCAAAGTAACTATTATAAGAGAATAAAAATGTATTTTCTACAACCTAACATTATAGAGTTTTCTAATGTATGTAATGTTGAAATACAGATGACTTTAGGAGCTAAAAAACAATCAATCAAACAGAGCAATTTTCTGCATTACTGCTTGACTTCCGGAGAAAAACTAACCTTTTACATAATGGAAAATTGGAAGAAAACAGTATTACTAAATAAGATATTTTCACACCTGGCAATCTGGGAAGGAAAGGCATCATACCTATCATTGAATGAGGCTGCTTCTCATTGTAATATTTAGCCAACCTTTGTTATATAAAGAAGGAATAATTTTCTAAACCTCCCTTTCCAACTATTTTCATCTATTTCATATGTTCGTCTATCTATTCTTTAACTTCACATTCACAGTGGAATGAAAAAATGCTCAACTTCTCTTGTCATCAGAGAAATGCAAATCAAAACCACTATGAGATACCACCTCACCCCAGTGAGAATGGCACATATCAAAAA
>JAGFMF010011568.1:10921899-10950800 GCA_019455555.1 Galemys pyrenaicus | reverse complement strand
ACTGGTGAGATGGTGATGGGGAATACATGGGGATTACAATTGATGGCAAGTATATGTAAATTTTAAAATATTTTATATTAATAAAAAAATTAAAAAAAATTCACAGTGGAAATTAATACAACTTGCTTGATATTTCATATACTAGAATTTGAAGATGATAATCCTGAAGACAGGGGTATGGCAAACATGTCAAGAATGTGAAGTTAAACACTGGTACATGCTTGGGCCTCCCTGGGAGCGCAAGAGGTTGAGAGCCGCACTGTGGGGCTTCCACAGCCACTGCAGCACATCCCCTTGCAGGGAGGGGACTCACATGACTCAGCAGACATCTTCTGCCTCAACCATTGCTCCCCTAGGCAGCATATTTCAGTCAATCTGCCTATTCTGCTCCCCACTCTGTCTCTGGTGAATTCTCTCAGCCCCCCCAAACCCCATGTCTCTGGCCAGTACCCCAGTTTTTTTATGCATAAATAAATAATATCTTTTTTTAAAAAGTGGTATATGATTAAGAGAAGGCACCCTGGGTGGAGTTATATTTAACTTACAGCATTAAATTTTTTCATTCATATGTGGTAAAATCCTACATCTTTTGAGAAAAAATACTCAAACAATACACTGATGTTTGACAAGTATGGAGATGTGAAATATTACATTTCCACTTTCCCTCCAAAGGATGATACTTAAGAGAGCAAAACACAGGTGATGAAATCAGTTCTTGGTGGTGATGGTGGGGGCACCTAAACATTAAATTTGCCTTGCTTGTTTATATCTCTAAAAATTCTCCAGTGGTAATATATTCCAGTGTTCTGAGCAGTTTTAAGAAAATATTTCGCTTAGATCTCCCACCACAAGTTGGGTCTTCAATTTAGAATAACACTTAGAAAGCAAGCCAGGACTCAGGCTTAAGAAAAATGTCTCCTTATAATCATGTTAACACCCCTTTCAGTGCTAATGAAAGCACTGCATAGCTATCAGCTTGGACTTCTCACTCACACAAGCCTCTATCCTGGTGATAATGCACCGCCTCTTCATGAACACTGAAGTGTGAAGCACAGGCTAACAGCATCCCAGAGTTTTAAAGCTGCAAAAAAACCTGAGTGAAAAAATCAGTTTGACTAGTCTCCATAATTTTACCTCATGGGATCACACACTCAAAATATCTCCTCAAAAAAGATTTATTTTCATGCAGATTAAGCATTTATGAAGGGGAATGGACCACTCCTTTTCATATATATCGTTCACCTGGTATGCACTAGTATACGTCTGGGTAATAAAAATTCAAAGCAGAGATACAATACATTCAAGAAAGCAGGAATAATGCAAAGATGAAGTCAGAGCCTTTAAAGTCTCATTGGCCATTAATGAATGTATATAGTATTCATAGTGTATGTAGTATTAAGTGCAGAAATAAAGTAATATTATCAGGTTTCCTATACTTCCATTTGAAAATTTATAACTCCCTAGATGAAGAATACCTATTATGAAAACTTTGGATGTAAAACAAAATCAGTAAGGTATAGTATATTTTGATACTTTGGGGAAAGTAAGTGGGTATACTACATCTTACCTTTCAATGAGACAAAGTTAAAGTGTCTATAAATTAATATCTTCTGTGTAGATAGCTGGCACATTTTTCCTTCCCAGCAAGCAATTCTTATGTAGGATCTTATAGATATAACTAGTTGATTTATTGTTTATTGTAAATATTTGAACACTTTCAAGAGCAAATGGAAGAGTACTACTGTTTTTTTTTTGACTGAGACACAGATCTAATGAGATAGTCACTGGGAACAGACGATTCTATTCTCTCACACTATTTTCCCTGTTCAGAAAAAAAAAAAAAAAAAAACCACTACCAGATGGTGTCTTTGAACCTATAAAAAAAACCAGCTTTCATCTTCCAGTGCAACTATTAAGTTCATTTTCAGTTTTCTTCTTCTAAGGACCCTCAGTGTTGGCTCCTGGTGCAGAAGAAACTATATTCACAGCTGTCACATAGAAATCTTGATTCTACTAAGAAAACGATGGTCAAGATCAAGGAACATATTTTTTTCCATCCTAAAAACAGCTTACCACATATAAAATCTATATATGTATATACTTGTGCCCTTTAGTACTTAGTTCAACTACTGCCACTTCAGAAGAATAACCTATGATCACCCTACACCCAATGTGAAGGTGTCTTGCCTGTTCTAGGTCATCCTCTCACTTAGCTGCACCCAACAGGCTGTAAAATGGTCTGCACCCAAGATGTCCATGACCTAATCCTATTAACTGGGTCTATGGTGACACCTTACATGGAAAAAATGCAAATTAGATTGTTAAGGGTTTATGACAGGAGATTTTCCTGGGTTATTCAAATATAATCATAAGGGTATTTGTGAGATGGAGGCAAGGCAAGAGGTTCAAAACCAGTAGCAGAATATATAATATACTCCTATAATATATATTGTATGCACATATCATACAGTATAAGGAATAAGTAGAAGAGATAATAAAGGTACAAAGAGACACAGAAGTAAACACAAAACCACATTCTGTGTGCGCTTTTTAGCATAGTTTTCATTCTTAGGGGAAAAAGAGTAAGGGGAAATTGATGAGGATAAATATGTTCTAACATAAAAACCTAACTTAACAAATGTAACTTCTGTACTGAAATATATAAACCTGGGGGTACAAATGTTACATCATTTTATTCTCTAATCACTGCATATCTCATACCTGTCCCTGAAGATTATCCAAACAAGTCTAAATGTAATCTAATTTAAACTTTAAATATCACACTTAATTTAATATTCATGTCTTTTTTGTCCTCAGTGATTCTCCTTAAACTCCTTTTTGTTCCACTGTGGTCTGCTTTAAAGAAACACAAAGAATACAAGTATTGAGTCACAGGATAACCATAACAGACCTAGTTTAAATGCCTTTTAATAAACCTTCTAAAATTATACTTAATGTCAGTGACTTTCAACTTTATTCTTCTGGTGGCTTAACAGCAAAATGGGGGTAGCAGCTTTCTTTCTTACCACAGAAATAAGCTGTAAAATTCAGCAGCACAAATCACAGGAATGTGCTTTGTATTGTAGTAGTAGGGTCAATTAGAAGAGTGAAGGAAAATCACATCTATGAGCCCTATTATAGTGCACAAAGATGCAGTGCAATGGGACAGCAGAGCTGGGATTCAAAGTCAGTCTCCAAAGCTCATCTTCTTTCCCAATTACTATAAATTATAATAAATAAACAAAACAATATAGCTTATTTCCAATGTGCTCTTCTGACTTTGAAGAGTATGATACATTATAAATACTGTGCATAGGTAGCACACAGCTCAGTTAACTTGTTTTTAAACAACATAGTGATGAAATCAGTATTTTCCCTTTTTATGTTTTTTACTGTGTTATTTTTTATTGAGATAGGTTGGTATATAATTTAGAGGTATAGGCTCACACCTCTTCAGATATATGTTACCATACCCCCATTCTTCACCATAGTCCACTGGGGCTCTCACCCATTTGCTGCCACCCACCGTTCCCTCAAATAGCCTCAATTCTATACTCTTAGTTCTAGGGTGTGTTCTGTGGTTTAGTTTTGCCTGTTCATTTGTTTTCTTTCTTTATATAGTGAAATCAAAATGATTTGTTATATGTCTCTGGGTGTAGACTAGTGAGCCATGACATAAATGATACTTTTAAAAATTATTTGTTAAACTTAAATGTTGCCTTATAAAACAAAAATATAAAGATATTCTCAAGGCCACTAACTCCTAGTTAACTCATTTCAGGCATGACATCTAAAATGAACTTGCTAAGAATGCCAAAAAAAAGACTAGAATTTTCCTTTTTTCCTTTATAAAGACTATCCTTAAGAAAGAAATGAATGTTCAGTTGAGAAAAATCAGTACTGATTCTGGAAATTTAATTTGCTTGTATATAAACTCTAAATTTATTATTAGTTTCTAACTAGTGTACATTAGCCACTTTCCAATTACAGTAATGAGATATTAGATTAGCAAGCTGGGCTGAATTAGTATATTTCATGACATACTGAACAAGTAGCAAGTAGACAGCAACATTGTCTTTTATTCTCTAGCATTCTTCCCTTCCTTTGGAAACTGTTCCTATCTTGCATTTCAGTGAAAGCCTGGATAACTGAGATAGGGTTTGCTAAACTTTAATGGAACTTTCTCTGAAAATGTGTAAAAATATAGAAAATATATTAGATTTAAAGCACAAATGAAAATGATTTATAATTTTCATTATGTTTGTGTATTAAACTGGCTGCTGGGTAGCACATGATTGGTACAAGAGAAACACCAGATCCTAGCAGGGTCAGTTACAACATCTTGGTCCTTGGACCCCAGTGACTGACAGGATGGACACCTGACCCAGATCTGAGCTAGCCAAATATATATCTGAGATTTTTCATTCCAGCCGTAGAGCTCTTAGCTGTGACTCTTTGAAGACTTTCGTCTTCAAAAGATAAAAAGTTTCTCAGCAGAGTTTTAGATATATGAAATTTTGTTTTCATTTTCTATCAGTATCAATAATATCTCGGTTTTCTCTGGGCTCACTTCAACTGGGTTTCTGTGACTTAAAGACATAAGATTTATGAAATACATAAAAATATCAAGTTCAGTGGCACAGTCCCTCATGGTATCAGTCAGGTTTATTAACATAGGCTATGCAATTTTGAAATTTTTTGTGTTTGCTTAGTTTTCATTAAATTTTAGACACAAACATTTGTTCTTTAAATTTTACATTAGAAAATGAAAATACTGTTCTTTCTTCCAAGCTATGTACCTAAGAGTGAGAAACCTTGGTTTCCCACTGATTATGCAGTGTACTAAATACAGAATATGTGGGTACAACAAGATTTCCCAAAGTTAAACAAAAGAAACCATAAGCATCTTCTCCTTTTCAACTATTATATTTTCATATTATTCATATTAAAAGGCAAAGCAAAATAACAATAGCAAATGACAATATCATTAAAAACAAATTATTATGCAAAAAGTACAGGCTTTTCAGTTATATTTATAAAGGCTTCCTAAACAAAGGTACATGCATGTACTACCACCACCTCCACCATCATATTTAAACATTCAGATTTTTTAAATTTACATTTAATTTTTATATTAGAGAAAAATATCATTCCTGGCATTTGATCACAATTTTGGGTTTGAGGGACCTCACAACTGCTAAAAGGGAAAGAATGTATTTCTTACTAATTGACTAATCAGAAATGAGTAAGAATTTTATAATGAAAAAGAAGGAAGTTGCAGATAATGAACAAGACACAAATTATGTGTCCTTTATGGTTGTTTTATAGTTTTCTTATGTCTCCATCCAGATTAATGGTAAATTTTAGAAAGAAGTAATAATGTACAGGGATCACGATGCTTATAATTAAGCAAACCAACCTGTATCTCTGACCCTGAAACAAAACATATCTCCTCTCTCCTCTTATCATTATAGCATTTAATTTTTAACGCAACTCTTTCGTTCTTCCGTTGTTAACAAAAGCATCTTACACCTACCATCATATTCAATTTTTCTTTATAGTAATGATGCATTTTTACCACTGATGGCGTTTCAAACAATGCTAGTAGCAAAAACAAGATTTTACTCCAAACGTTAACAACAACGAGGGATCAGGATCCTCTAAAAAGATTCCCAGTGATCATCATCTCCTGATATTAGGCCTTTGTGTATTCCTACCCCCTTGAGTGGGAACTGAATGACACCTATCTACTGCAAAGTGTATAGGAGTCAGAATTCACTTCTGAGATTAGTAGCAACAACAAAAAAAAAAAACCTGTGGCTTCCACCTGGTTGCTCTTGCTATCCTTTGTCATTGGGAGCTGCCTTCTGGAGAAGCCAAGGTTAGGAAGTCTCTGGCCAACAGCCAGAGAAAACCTGAGACTTCTAAGAGCCAGCCCTGAATGAGTCTGAAGTTGGTATTATCAGGGTCTAAGGATAATCTGATTGCATTTTTGCAAGTCCCCCTGAGTTAGAGAACCCCAAATCCCAGATTTTTGACATCCCCAAACTGAAGTAAATATATTGGGTGTTTTAGTGATTGCACTCCTAGGACTCTATCCAAAGAATATAAAAACACTAATTAGAAAGAAAACCTGCACTCCTATCTTTACTGCAGCATGGTTTACAATAGCCAAGATATGGAAACAATCTAAATGCCCCCAAACAGATTAATGGGTCAAGAAGGCATGTTATAAACACACACACACTCACATACACTCACAGTGGAATACTACTTAGCAATCAAAAACTAATGCTATTTACAGCAATTTGCTGGAGCTGGAAGGGATTATGCTAAGTGAAATAAATCTGAAGGAAAAAGAAAAATATCAAATGGTTTCATGTATAGATGAAACATAGGGAAACCTAACAACAAATCATGAAACACAAAACTTGCTAGCTGACCATATATCTGAGTCATACAGCAAGGAAGAGATTTAGAGTGGTCACAGATGGGAAGGAAGTGCACAAGAAACTATGGTGATGGTCACCAGTGATGGGCCACTGGCGATATGGTAGTGGGAAAACCACAGGAAATATACCTGAGGGGAGAAGTCAAATACTATTCCCAAATAATAATGATGTAAGAAAAAATAATGCTTGGTGCTTTAAATTATATAGTAGTAGGTGATTAGCATAAAACTCAATAAATTTTCCCTAACTTTGAAGCAGTATGATCAAAAAAATTTATTTTCAGTGCTGAAAAATTCAAATCTACGTTAAGTAGGCTGAATAATCACTAGATTTGAGAGAAATCAGTCCAGCAAATGTATATCAATACTTTTTCATCTCTATAACAATCTGTGTATCTATATCTATATTTTTATTTACAAATAAAGATAAACTAATCAAAAAAGATAAACTCTTTCCACATTATCCCTCTGAGAGGGCTGGGTGCCCATATCTGTGGATTCAACAAGTTATTGTGTCCTAATACAAATAAATATCATCTTTGTCTAATTAGTTACACTATTTTTGAGTTTGTTTATTAAGTTTTCTGATTATGGTGTATTATGAATCACTTGGATAGGCTGAAACCTTCGCCTTATCTCCCCAAGTTTCCAAATGTGTTTTCATAATGGTTTAGAAATGAAACTGTCATTTTATTTGCTATGGTAGATATGACAATGGGATGTCTGATTTTCCTGATAAAATCATGTTTCTCAACAAGCTCTTTCTTCACAGAAAATTTACCAAGTTGATAGAATCCACTCTGAAATCTCAGAGTAGCCTACTGGCCTTTTGTGCATGTATAGGGGGATAGGTTATTTCAGAAATCTCTGAAATAGTCTGTCAGTTCTTTCTATCTTTGGGTTTCATATCTGTGGATTCAACAACCAGCATACTGAAAATAAGTACTACGCATTAAGGCCTAAGATGACTGCCTCTATATCAAAGATGTACAGACTCTTTTTCTGGTTATTATTCCTTAAACAATAGTTTAACAACTATTTATGTAGCACTGTATTAAGAATTTAGCTAATTTTGAGATGACTAAAAATATATGGACAGGGGCCTCCTTGGGATTAAGTAGGAATTAATGGACGGGGACATAGGGATTAAGTCTCAGTGCTATTATGCTCTCATGGTTGTGGCCTGAGTTTGATCTCTGGCCAGGGAGCTAACCCACATGGCGGAGCAGACCTCTCCTGTCTCACTGGCTGCTCCCCTCAGTCGTGTATTTCAACACATCTGCCTGTTTTGCTCCCCACTCTGTCTCAGGTGAGTTCTCTCATCCACCCTGTACCTCTGGCCTACACGCCAGTTCTTGTAAGCATAAATAAATCTTTAAATAAAAAGAAAATATATTGACAAATATGTATACATTATATAATACTATTCTATGTTATTTTATTCTAATGACTTGAGAATCTGAGGGTCCTAGAACCAATTCCTAGCAGATACTAAACTTTAACTCCACCCTTCTTAATTTTATTACAAATCTAAAACTGTTTTACAAAAGTTAAGTCTCTATAAGAAGAAAATAGTGATTACCGAAAGGGGATAGAGCGTGAGTAAATCAGGTAAAAGAGTTAAAGTCTATGGTGACTAACAGAAACTAGAGTGGTGGTGTTTTTTTTGGTATTTTTTTTAAAGATTTATTTATTTATGCATACAAGAGCTGGGGTACAAGCCAGAAGTGTGGGGGGGCAGTGAGAGGATCCACTGGAGACAGAGTGGGGAGCAGAACAAGCAGACTGACTGAAACACACCGCTGAGGGGAGTAGCAGGCGAGGCAGGAGAGGTCTGCCTGCACCATGTGGGTCCCCTCCCTGACCAGCAGCAGGGATCGAACTCGTGCTGCAGTGGCTGTGGTCTGCTTCATAGTGCATTGTTTAACCCACTATGCCACCAGGGAGGCCCTGAACCTGTAGCTTTAAATCATATAAGATCATGTCAACCAACATTATCTCAATAAAAAATAACAAACAAAGACAAAGAAAAACTACTTGACATATTTTGGATATATCTTTTATCAGATATATGTTTTGAAAACACATTTTTCCACAATAACTTCTGTTTTTATTTTCTTATGTTTTTTGAAAGCAAATATTTTTAATTTTCATTAAGTTCAACTTATCATTTTTTAAATTTATGATTCTTTTGACACAATAAAAAACACAATTTTGTCTAACCCTTAGAATATAATGATTCTCTCCTAAAAGGTTTGTTTTCACTTAGTTTCACTATGAAACTAAAATTATAAAATTCAGTTTCATAATTTTGTACCTGCTATTGTGAATAGGATTCCTCTTTTTGTTTTTCACTGTTCTATCAAGTTACATGTATGTTAACTTTGACCTTGTCTGATATAAAAATTCTCAATAGAAAACAAAAGTTGTTTCAACAAAAATTCAAAGATACCAAAATGACAAAATTAAAGACGTTTGACTTTAATCAGGGAGATCAATAGATGCAAAATTTGTTCTTACAATATCATAAGTTAAACATCAAAAAAATTGAGTAAGTAAAGCTGTAATGAAGAAATGAGACCTAATATCCTGAAACACATTGTGAATGTATGGTCAACATTGTGAGTTAAGTGCCTTAAGATTACTCTCATGTGACATCCTATGAGATCTCTTTCTCTAGTTCTCAGTTAATTCATTCATTATAACTTGTTACTAAGCATTAAAAATTAATTTTAAAAATTAAACATTTTTAATTTCCCTGTCTTCAGAATTTTAAGTAACATGGAAAGAATTTTTTCTACTTCCCTATTTTAAATAATAATAATTAAGGTTAAAACGTGTCTAATGAGATAGTCTATATAAATATTATAGTGTTAGAGTACTATCCTTGGGGTAGTATCTTACATAATATTTTATACAATGTGAAAATAATACACATACACATACATATGTATGAACTTCATGTAAGTCACTTGAAACATAAAATTACACCCCCTTGAACAAACAAAATCCATTTACAGTTCTTCTATGTTATTATACGCCCCTTCTGAACCAAGTCAATGTAAGTTACTGGAATTTTTAAAAAATCAAAGAAGCAAAATAAATTTCAAATATTAATGACTATAAAAACCAGTATTTGCTTTTGGCTGTGTGTCATGATAAAACTTTATTTTTAAAAAAATTTTATTCTACCACCATCCCTTATATCCTCTTTTCCCTTTCCCTTCCCCCTCCCTCTTAATGTCAGAGGCCTCAGTATTTATTAATATTCATTAATATTTGAATTTATCAAATCATCTGCTATGTAAATTTTCAATATATCTTTTTTTCATTCTAACTTGTTTTGCTGCAAGCTGTAAGCTGAAAACTGAAATTCTCTCAAGTCCCTTCCGTGTTGCTTAGAATGACTGCATTGCATCTTTTCTTAGGACTGAATCAAAAGCCTTTCAAATAGCATCTTTGAACTATGTTATTTTATGATGAATTCCAATATCATCACCTCCTTGACAGTTATTTATACCACTTCTTCCTCAGAGAGGTCCCAGATCTCTGGTCACAAGGCAAATCTTAGAAGGGGTCTTAGTGTATACAGGCATAAAAGACTGTCTGCTCTCTTGACCTGTTAAGGACTGAACTTTCACAGTTCAGTTCTTTACTTGTGAGAACACAATCTGCCTTCACACAATGTGACTAGTCTAAATGCCAACATCGGAGTCAGTGATTTTTTTTTCCCACAACATATTATTATGAATAATGAAAAGGTGTTTGCTGTGACTGAGGGATTCTAACAGGAAAAGTATACAAGAGAACTATTTTATTTGCATTCTTATCTTTTAAAATGTTTAGAAATGATCAAGATAAAGATTCAGTATATAATTTTAAAATAACAATAAAAAACAGCACTTCATTTAAATGTCTATATTATTATCTTCTTTAAATTAATTTTTCAGTAAATTAGGATATTTATTTCTATTTTCCAATAAGTATTAGCATCCACTTCTCTCAAAAAGTATTTATTGAAAAGGGGAATTTATTGACTATAAATATAGTAGTAAATCAAAAAAACATTCAGGTTTTATTTAAAATAACACTTAGAATTGTTGGTATACACTAAATACAATATTGAAGTTGCTTTGATATTTCTTAATTATTGCTAATCAGTCTGAACTATTAAACTGAACAGGCTATATTTTCCTATATCGACAACATGTGGCTTATAATGTCTAAAGAAATTAAATTAAATGTTGAAATTGAAACTGAAATTTTCAGTTGAATTGAAACTAAGTCAAAATAAATAGTCTTAATTTAGAAAACAAATACTGTATTTTGCAAGATACATGCATTAAATAATAATCAAAGGAAAAACTACTTCTGACTTCATCTGTATTCATGATAGGAAACTTGCATCCCCATATTTGTCAATCACTCCCACTAGGACATCTGTTGAATAATGCAGTTGCTTACTAAAGCATTCAGTGTGTCATGACATAAGTGGCCACCGGTCCATAAATTTCAAATTAATTAGTTTTTAATTTATCTGTATTCACCAATATACTTCCAGCCTCAATATGCAGAAGAGTCATTCTTTCCCATAGTAATCATACAATCTCTATAATGTAAAATAAGAGACCCTGCTCTTGAAAGAGCTAGAATATTTAGAAAAAGAGTGAGTTATAAACTCAAAGTAATAACCTGAAAAGTAGTAGCATAGTGATTTATTAGATATGTGATGTAATGTGTTCCTACTACTTATGCTCAGTACTAATTACTTTGCATTCTATAATCTTCTGGATTTATTAATGTATAGTGAGAATGTCATAGTGACTTTTAAAAATATCCTTCGTCTCTTTATGCTAACACATAACACTCAAGTCATTTTCCTACACTGTGCTAAACAATACATTTCCGTCCCCTTAGAAAAATTTATGTGAAACAGAAAAAAAATAGAGATTGAATACTATCAACATGTGAGACAGTCAAAGACCATTTTATCTCTTACTGGAGAAAATACAGAACATAAAACCCATCAGCACTGTGATACAAAAATTGCTTGTTTGGACTACATGAAAACACCATCTCAGAAGAATCAAGTAGTCTTAATTAGACCTTTGACTCATATTTTTACTTCCAATTAACAATGGCAAAACAAAACAAAAATAATCCAATAGACTTTGATAACAGAATTGAGGTTACCAGAGGGGAAGACAGCAGGGTTGGGAACAGGAGTAGACGGGGTCCCACAGATGGTAGTGGTTATAATTTTTTAATAAAAATAATAACAACCTAACATCAAACATTATGATTATACTGTAATATATTGGAGTTTATTCTTAATTTGTAAAAGGGATATTCCTGTAGTTTAGCGAAACAAGTATAAAAAGGAAATAAACAACAAAGTACAAAATGATAATTTATAAGTACTCTTTCCTTATTAATATTACTGTTATTTCACTTTAGGTCAGGTTTACCCCCTAATAATTTCCTAAAAAAAAAAAAACAACTAGTGTTTGAGTGTAAACATTATACACTGGATTGCAGATTATCTTTTTTTTAACTCAACACAACAGAGTTGTGTCTAATTTTTAGAAATTTTCATCACCCTCAACAAAACCCATTTCCACTAGCTATCCATCTCTATATCCTTTTGTCTCCAGTCCTTGCCAAACCACCTTTTTACCTTCTCTCTCTCTTAGTTTGTTTATGCTTGACACTGCCATATATGATATTATTATAATCATACATGGTTTGGTCACTGACTTCTCTCAGTTTGTTGTCAAGGTTCATTTATGTTGTAGTATATAATGCATTCATTTAAAATACTACATTATATAGGTCTACCACATTTATTTACAATTGATATACACTTGAATTTCCCATCTTTAGGTATTATGTTTTATGAACATTCATGTACATGTTTTGTGTGAACACATTTTCAATTTTCTTACATATATGTAGGAATGGAATTGCAAAGTGATATGATATCTCTAAGTTTAACATTTTGAGAATTGTTCTCAAATATTCTAAATTGGAGGTTTTCCTGTCTCCACATATTTGTCAACACCTGCTGTTCTCAAACTTCTAATAGCCATTCCTGTGATTATGCAGTGATATTGCAATGTGATTTGGATTTGTATTTCTCTAATGGCTATCTTTTTGCAGGCTTTTTGGTCATTTGTTTATGTGCTGTGGAGAAATGTCTATTACAATCAATCACTCATTTTAAATTGGATTATTTGTCCTTTTATTATGGAGTAGTAAGAAATTCTTTCTTGGTTACATTTCTGTCATACAAAAGTACAATCTTTAGTGGCTCCATCATTCAAGGTCTTTTAGGTAGTAAACTATGTTGTTTGAAAATGTATATTTTTGCATTTACCTTTTCTCGATCTTCTGGTGGCAATGTTACTCATGAGTTATAGAAACATCCCTGCTTCTGCTAATTCCCGGAGACTTTAGGCTTTCCCATTGTCATCTTGTCCTGCTGTGGTATGAAGTCAGACTTCACATTCATGCATTCCACAATGGGTAATTAAATTCCCATCAAATCCTTTTTTTCTAACCAGAGTCAGAGGTAGTGCCCATAGGTAGTGCCCTTGCTTACTGTTCTGCCTGTGGGTTCCCATTTCACTTCTTACATTTGAGATTTTTATATTATTTGTTTGGAGTTTAGTTTTGTGGTATGCATTTATATGTGTTAGGAGAGATTCGCATACTATACACATTTACATTGGACTACAGATTGCTTTTAATAGTGATGCTTCTCAGGAAAGTGATTATGATTTATAAGTATAAGGGTTTGGCTGAAAAGGGCAGAAGACAGCTAATGGCCCTCTAAATAGCCCCTATAAATAAATAATGTCATCAGTTTATGACTGCGGCAGGTTGAAGAACCCCTCCCTGTGTCTGGCAATCTCTTATAGATCCCAATCTACTGAAACATTTGCTTTAAAAGATATACCTTTGTTTCATATAAGACTAGTTCTATAGTTTAAACTGCCACAAATCATTTAAGCTATTCTTAGGCACCCTCAGAGATGTTTTTGTTTTTGAAATCATTTTGCTTTCTAACATTTTTTAATGTCCTAAAAAATGAAAAGTTTCATTCTGATAAGTATCAACAGATGTGGCAGCAAGCCCCTAGTAAAATAAATTGAAAAATAATGTAACACAGACCACCTGGTTCTGGATTTTGGAATAATCATAGACTTTGGAATTTTCTCTACTCTGATTTCAACTGCAGGGATAGAGATGATTGATGTAAATCCCAGTGAATACAACTCTCCTCTCAACTATTAAACCTTAACCTAGGAATTATTTTGGTTAATAAGGTATTTTATATAGTATTTTGTATCCAGTGCAAAGATGTCATAAACATTAAAACATTAAGCAACAGGTTTTTTTTTTTTTTGGTTGTTGTTGCATTTTCTAGGTTTGCCTTCTTACTAACATATTTTTGAAGGCATTCCAAAAATGACAGAAATAACCTAACATAGGAAGATGTGCATGCCTATAATAGTGTTTGACTTGAAATAAATGTTCAGCAAATGTTATTTGAATGAAAGCTCAGGATGAGTAACTTTGGAGAGACAACAAAAAATAACCAGCAGTGGCTACCTTCAAGAATCTGATAATATGGTTAAGGAGTTATAACAAAAATTGGTAACCATTAAATAATTAAAACAAATATACAGCTCAAATAAAAGTGAAAGTTAATAAATAAGTGGCATCAATCATTTTGTGATTAATTAGCAATGTATGCTTCAGGGGTTCAGAATTTAGGAAGTTTTAATCAGTAGGATACACAAGATTTAGAATTAAAGCTGGGTATTTTGAGAGATTCTTAGGAAAATAATAAAATGGATCCTAAAATGCATGGATCACCATGAAACAATTTTTCTTTCTTATGTGAAAGATGAAAAGAATAGATTATGATCATTCTCCTTTATCAAGACTGCCAGCAAGATCATGCTGCCCTTTCCTGTAAGATTCCTGCAGATCTGCTGGAAGAGTGAATAATGAGCACATCTGCTGCTTAAGGCCCTGTGTTTATATTCTTTCTCAGTATCAGCCCCTGAATACTGATTAGGGGGATAGATATTCCTTTATTTCTCACACCAATTGAAAGGATTGGCATTTACCTACTGAGGTTGTAATTTGATTTCACCAGGAGCTCTCAATCTCTGTCCCACAGAAAGTAATGAAAAACCAAGGGTCAAAATACCCCTTGCCGGAGGCTTGCCTGCTCTGTCTGACCCAGCTTTGAAGTCTAGGATAGTTTGATATTTGCAGATTCCCACCTTCAGAATGAAAGTGATATTGGAAAAATCCTAATAAGCTGACACTGCATTTTATAGGAAGGAAAGGAAATACAGTGTCTTTGGTCTTGTCCTCTTGGAGCTCTGAAGTTTCTTTTTCATGGAAAACTTACTAAAATAATAGGTGTACAATCTACCCAAAGGAAAAACATTTCTTAGTTTGAAAGACTAAACAAAAGAGGACCATGGTTTGAATAGCCAAAGTGTGTAGGCATTCCTCATTGTAGGTGAGGGGATTGAGACTAGCAAATAGAGCACTGACCAAAAAAAAAAAAAAAAGACAAGAGGTATATTTAGGGGATTTTGAATGAGCCAAGTTGGCTGAGGAAGATGATTTCTGTAGAAATATAATGGACATGAGGCATAATAAGTTGAAGTTGAAACTAGGCTATGCAATACCTTGAAAGCTATACTACAGAAGAGACTATAAATGTCAGGGAACCATTTCAAGTTTTTGACTCAGGAAGCAACAACATCAAAGGAGCTTTAAAAGGTTATCTGGGGCTATATTTAGGTAAGATTAGATGGAAAAGATAAGAAAGAAGGCTCATGTAGTTGTCAGATAAGCTATGATCAGACCAGGATTAGGGCTATAAGTAAAAGAGAAGGAAGAAAGGATGACTATGAGAACTAGAACTACTCAAAGATTGTGGTATCTGGTTTTGATAAAAAAAAGTTTATCTAAGTGGACAGGTTGGAGAGGCATATCTCACAATGATTAACTAGGGAAAGATTGGTACTTATTAAAACCAATGGCGGGAGTTATTATTAGCTGCCTAGCCATGAACTGACTGATAAATTTACTGAGGTCCTTAAACCTGTGAAACTGTGGTAAGGAATGGAGATCTACTCATCATCAAATATTCCTTCAGCTTTTATTATCCCAGTAAAATAATACTGACTTGGAACAAGTTACCTGCATAAGTGTAATTTCTTTCATAAATGAAGTTTTGAGTTACTTTTATTTTTTCCATTTTTCTTCCATTTTGGTCTAGGGTCCTTTTTTTCTTTTTTAACTTTTATTGAAGTAACATATAGTTAGTTACATATAGGTAACATATAGTTCACTTCTTGACATTAAAACTGTTTAAACTGGTTTTATAAAACTACTCACAGATGATATTCATACAAGAAGCTATGGAGTTTTAAATGAAGAGCACTCTTAGGTTATCTAAGGAAAAAAGAGATACATGGGAGGACTGGGGGCTACAATGAGAACTGGAACTTTTTAGGGCACCATTTACTTTATTTCTATGTCATCATTATGAAATCTTTGCTCTTTTCTGCATACCTGCTTGAATCTTGTCTCCCTACTGACAAACACTGGTAGTTTCTAGTTTCATATTCTCCATTTTACTTCATCTTCCACCTGAAAGATCATGGATTTTCAGGTTTGATTTACCTTATGATCTTCCAACTACAGCTTATGTCACAAATTTGTAAACGTATTTCAGTTTTGCTTTTTCTTTACTTGTACAAAGTACAGGGAAAGAAACTGAGAATTAGTTGATCAAGTTCATTTGTTGAGCCAGTACAAGGTCTATATGTCACTATCTAACTTAGAGAAGATAACCTGTTGGTTGGAAACCTTGTGTCTGGCATTCACTTTTGTTCCAAAGAGGTGCAAAAAGAGACGATGTGGTATTTGAAACATTCCATCATAACTTTAGAGTCTATAGTGCTCTAACAAATTACCAAACATTTGAGCTTAAGCAACACAAATTTTTTTATAGTTCTTTATTTCAGATGTCTGACATTGGTCTCATCAGGTCAAAACCAAATTGTCTTCTATGTGGCTACGTTTTTGGAGGCTCTAGAAGAAGATACCTGTTCTTGTTTATTTACATAGTTGACAGATTTGAGTTCCACTTGACTATAGAAAGGAGGTCCCTGTTTCTTCTTGGAGGCCAGTTGAGAGTACATTGAGCTTTTACAGGCCACCCACACCGCTTGTTTCATGGCCCTTTCTTCCATCTTCAAATGCAATAATGGTAAGTTAAATCTATCTCACAGTTTGAATCCTTCTATCAAAGCATCTCTTGGACTACAGTTATAAAACTTAAGTGATTTTAAGGCTCATGTGATGATTATGGGTCCAGATACTCCTGGATTATTTCCCTATCTCAAAGTATATACCATTAACCAAACCTACAATGTCTCTTATGTGTGGAAGATAACATTAAGAGGTTCTAATGACCAGTGTGTAAACAAATTTAGGGTACCATTACTCTATCATGAAAACCTAGATAACAAAGCCTATGGAGAAAGTTACTTTATTTTGGAAAGAGAAAAGAGATAGGGAAGGACAAGGGAAAATACATCTAGTTCATGACAGTAGTTTTGTTAATACCACCTCCACAGTCTAGAAAACATCCTTTTATATCCTTTAAAATTCAGTTATAATCTACTTTCCTTTACAAGCTTTAAACAAATTAAGCTCAGCTTTTCTCAGACTACATGTCAAACTTAAGTAATGCTACATTATTCTCCACATAATTTAATTTAATTAATTAATTCAACCACCTGTTCTTACTTACAATAATGAACATGATTATATATCATTGATCATGTATTTCATGAGCATTTATTCTGTGCCTTTAATTAAAATATTAGATTCATGAAGGAAGAATCACATTTTGGAGCTTTAGTAGCATGGTAAACCAAGGAGCTATCATTAAATACAATAGCGATTAACTAATAGAAATAAAACCCTTAGTCTTCAAAACCAAAGTAATATATTAATCATTGAAAATTACAGGCATATAAGCATAGTCTAGTAATTTAAATTTCACTCAGAATGGGAAATTTGGTTTTATTTATGAGATAGATTTTTCATATACATCATCTCATCTTGAAAGTATCTTTCATTTGAAAGGTCATGACTATATAAAATTAATAGAGCCTTATTATTTCTTAATAGTACAACTAGTTCCATCCTTTAAATATATCTTCTCCTATTAAAAGGAATATTTATGTCAAAATATTTAATAATGACTTACAATTGTCTTATGATTTTGAAGAATAAACTGAAAACTTTAAAGATAAATGAGCAGGTCATTCCAAGGTATTTCAACATTAAATTTAAACAGTTAATTCAGGGGACTAATGTTTAATTAAAACTTGTCATATTCAAAGTTCATGCTTTTGCTATTAATAATAGCTCATATTTGAAGTGTTCTCAACTCAACCTCCCTGGTGGCACAAGGAGCTGAGCATTGCACTGTGGGGCTTCCCTAGCCAGTATGAGTTTGATGCCCAGACAGGGAAGGGACCCACATGGCACAGCAGACCTCTCTTGCCTCGCCCGCTGCTCCCCTCAGCAGTGTATTTCAGTCTATCTGCCTGTTCTGCTCTCCACTCTGTCTCTAGTGACTCCTTATACCTCCCCACCTCACCTCTGACCTGTACCCCAGCACTTGTATGCATAAATAAATAAAATCTTTAAAAAAAATAAAGTGATCTCAACTTATTCCAAGAGACTTAAATTTTTTATTAATGAGTTAATAATGTTGCTTCTAGACAAGTAGCTTTCAAACTGATTTGATAATAGCCATAAGCTAGAGGTCTGTTCTACACTGTGACCACTGCATATGAGAGTATAAAACTGAAAACATGTATGTATCCATATTTTCTGACATTGTCTATTTTAATATACTTTATTCAAGTCTATTCACCTCTTTAAGAAATTAAATTTAATATAAAAAAGCTTATTCCATGAATCATCAATAGATCACGAACAGATGGAAAACTTTTTCTAGAACAACCTACACAATTTAGCTAAAAACTAAGCAACATTTTTTCTCTTTATCAATTCAAAAATCTATAAAAAATAATTCATGGCAATTATTTAACAGAATAGGCTAAGACAATTTGTTAAATTATACTTACATATATTACAACATAAAAATTGGTATGAAATAAAATTAATTATAGATATATTTGTTTTCTTATTTATAGAAATGCTCAAATAACAGATTTGAACATTGTTCAATATTTATTATTTGCTGTCAGTAAGAAAAGAAATTATAAACATTATGATAAACACTTTGAAATACTGACATATATACTGAAATATGTTTTCAGCTTAGATTTATAAATTCTCTCAGCTCATAAGTAAACTGGAAATGTTATTTTGAGTCTCCAATGTGAATCAGAACAAACATTCTTATGCATATAAAAGCTGCAAAACAAAAGTGCACTATATTTTCCACTAGTGAAAGAACACAGTTGCCAGAGTGAAATATTAAATCAAAAGATTAGGCATGAAACACTGAAATTAATAATGTCTACAAACAGAAAACCTTATCAAAAACTTCTGATCTGGAAACAAATCTCCTATAGTCACCAGTGTCATGCAAATTTCTATCAACAAAGAATATTCTAGTGATGAACTATAAGAGCTTTTTAAAATACTGTTCTCCACTTAATAAATAATGAGATAAATCTTTTCTGTCAAATGTTTTATTATGTGACATATACTGACAGCTAATTAATCCATAAATACATATGAAAATTTTTTTAAACTTATAAAAACCTAAATTGATGCCAGGAACTCCAAGAAAGTAATATATATATATCTGAAATGCATTGAGATGACTATTTTAATGCCACATCTTATATAAAACAAGAAAACATGCCTAAAATACAGTTTTCAAATATTGACTGCCTAGAAAATGTATGAATTCAGGTAAAATTAGTGAAAGCAAGCCTAGATGTTTTGAACTAATATTGTAGAGCTACATTGTCATATTTAAAAATAGTTTATAGAGAAAATTGGACTTTTGTTATTTAATTATAAATATATAGTTACAAAGTAGTAAATGAAAACAAATGTAACTCAGGATTTTGCTGAGAAAACACACGAAACAAATATTTATTGAAGAATTTGATTTAGAAATCTCAGAGCTATTTAAATTCTAGCTGAATAAAATTCACTAATTAGCCAAAAACTAAATAACACATTGTAATAATACATGACTCTTTGGAAACAATTTGCTGCACTTACCTATATAAAGTAATGTAACTAATATATATAAACAAAATATCTTAAGCCACTAGAGTTAAATATTCAAAGTATGGATAATAGAAATTTTCAATCCCTAAATTACCACCTGCTGTACTTCAGAAAATGTTTATTACACCCCAAAATTATAAAATAACTAAATAGTTGGTAAATGAATAACTGTAACAACAGAAAAATGACAACAGACTGCAGACAACTATTGCCACCAACAACGGCCATCAACATTCACTTTACCCCCTTTTTAAAAAATTTTATGACTTTTTTAATATATTTTACATCATTCTTCATTTTGGCACAGTGCCTACTTTCTGCTCTCAGGTATAATCCCCGTGAAATTCCTTCCACCAATTCACCCAAGTCCCAGCACTATAGTCCCCTGTTTTATTCACACTCATTTTGTTCCTTCTCCCTCCTACTGCCCTAAAGAATGTCTCTAATTAATAGTTGTCTGTTGATTTTGATTTTTAATTTACTATAATTATTATTTTGCTGATCTCTTATTTGCTTCTTCCATATTCTTCCTCACCTCACCTCTTTACTCATACTGCTCCTACCAAGCAGAGATGCAGTCAATTTCTCCTCCCCTTTATTCTCAGCAGGCCTTGTGAGTTGCACTAATCAACACAATGTGACTGGCTATGTGAAGAGACATCCTAGAGTTCAGTCAAGACCTTAATGGGACTAGCAATGTATTAAGCAACTATTCTCTCTTGGAATCCTTAGACAACCATGTTGTGACATACTAAACTCACCATCTGGACAGGTGACATAGAAGGGGAGAACAGTTTTCCAGACAAAACCCCATTCTAAACACCAGCTGAGTGTAGCTTCATGAGTGATGACATTTGGGACCAGCAGAGAGATGACAAATAGATGGACTAGTGAGAAAAAAGAACTGCTACTGTGTTAAGCCACTAAGCTTCAGGGTGGTTTGTTACAGCGGAATAAGTAACTGAAAGGCTAATTTCCTTTCCTTTCCCCATATATTCTAATGTAAACATACTTCAGGAAATATCTAGTGTTCACCATAAACCTTCCTGCATAGCTGTCAGATTAGGAACACAGATAAAATATAAAAAAATAAAATGTATAATAGGTGTTGAAGGTAATCTATAATGCCTTCACCCTATTTCTAGCTTTTTCAGGTAAAGCACTGTCACAAGCTTTCACTGCTAAGTCTGATCAATGAACTGCTGTAACCTGGGCTCCACTCCTGGGGTTCTAACAGGGAACATGGCTGTGTGTCAAATAATGACACTGTTATCACACAAGCACACTTATGAAACAAAAGGCATATTATCACTGTTTCATCTTAGGGACTGTTTTCCATGGTTTTCTGTTGTTGCCCTGACTGTTCAGAACCATTAGTAAGAATGACAATTAAAAGTGGCATTAAAAAAAAAGCAAACTGAAGTTAGATAAAAAATTAAGCATGCATTTTAAAATCATAAGCAGGAAAAATATTTCTTAATAATGTCTGAATGACTATGCAATGTCTAATGTTCAAATCAAACAATTTCATATATTTTATATAAAAATAACTAACCTACCAAGAGGAAGATGGTATTTGGTCTCAAATTTAATGCTGACAGAATATGTTCAAGTCACCTAACTTCAGTAGCAAAGAATATTGTCATTTTACTGAACAATTAGAATGATAATATCTGTCCCTCCATACATCACAGGAAATTTGTTCAAATAAATGAGATAATATATATGAAAGTACTTTTGAAGACTACCCAAGAGGGCACTTAATGACACAAGAGAAAAATGTAAGGCAGGAAATACTCAGGAGTTGAAGGGGAACTTAGAGGTCAGGCTATGCAATATCTCATCTGCATTATCATTCACCTTGTACTTGACCTACACTGTAAAGGAGGGTCATTTCATTCAGACAGCGCTAATTGTTAGTAATGAGTTTAAATAATCTGTGTCCTTGTCACTTCTGCCCTTTGGCCCTATTTTTTTCCTTCAGAGCATCCCAGCTCAAATCAGTAGCAAAGAATATTGTCAGGAAGTGAACTAAGATGTGGGTTATAGTGATGAATAACACATACTAGCACAAACATATATGCTCTCATATCCCTTGCAGTCTAGTGGAGACAGACACAGATGTCAATATATTAATCTCTTTCAATGTGGTAAGCATGGAATTTATAAGGCCAGTAGAAAAGACAGACAGAAAACACCAATAAGGGTGTGTTCCAGTCACCTGGAAACATCAGGCAACTTCTGAGAACCTGACAGATTATTTCCAGAAATGACTCTTCAAAGATAATTATGAAAGTCTATAGAAAAATATAAAAAAGTGAGTTGATAGGAAAAGATAAACAAGAACAATGTTTAAATTATTTGCAGTTAGCTAATCCACTTCTAATATCACCTGGGTAAAAATTGGTTAAACTGTCTTTGCCTTAACTTCACATACATAATTTATAGATCTGCTCACCACCTAATCTAACTGGTATCATTTTTTGGAATGTGTTACAGACCTGAAAGAGGAGGAGGAATAGGAACAATAAATCAATTGCTAGACATAAAAATTACAAAGAATATATTTTGTTGGGCCAACTCAATACTACCATTTATTTATTTGAGCTTGTGGGAGGAGAGCTGCAGAAAGTAGCCACTCATGTACAAAACCATTCAGTTCATTTTCAAATTAAACCTTTTAAAAGTTGGCTCTGTTAGCTTTTCTGTAAGGCTGTATTTAGTATTTTAATCTAAATGCAAAATGTAATACTTATTCCTCTAAATTTTCATTTTCTTTTCAGATACTGATTTCATTCAGATGAAAATAACTGAATTCTTATTTCTCACAAGTACATTACTTGTACAATCATTTTTATGTATCTGAAATCCTGAAAACCCCACTCACTTTCTGCATACCATCTAAATTGCTGATTTAAAAAATAGCAGAAAAGGCAAATAAGCAAATCCCACCAACACCAAGGGTCCTCCAACTAATTGACAATCTGGTAAAAAATGTGTGTGTGACAACCTCAGCTCCCATACATCAGGCATCAAATAAGTGATGATTCTTAGCAATGGCTATATTTATTACTTCTTGAAGTTCCAGAACTTATGTGCAGTTGACTTCCAAATATTCACACTGATACCCAGTAAGGATTCTAAACTGAATGTTCAAAGTCACTTCATTATTTCCATTTGTCTTATAAACCTGCTTCCCCCCTATTATTATCCAACTTTTTTAAAGGCAGTTTCATCCTAATACTCTCATTATGTGCTTTAAAATTCTGTGCTTTAAAATTCCCACAAACCCATATTCTTAACAAATATGTCTTTTCTTTTTTTTTAAATCTTACAGAGAAAATCAAGCCAACACAAATTCAAGAAATTTACCTACCTAGCTAAGAAAGTTAATGAATCAGAGAGAGGAAAGATATTTTAGGTGTGTGAGTCTATTTCCTACTGCCCTGGAGTCTCTCCTAGCTGGCCAACAATTGACTGCAAACCAGGCGTGATATACTTTCTGACTTGGTATCAGAAAACATATGTTAATATCTCTGTGCTGACAATGATGAAAATTTATCACACCAAAAAATTTGTCTACTATGAATTTGTAGTACTTTATGGTGATGTGTGGCATTTGCAGTCCCATTAAATAATTAAGTGGATCTCCATTTCTTCCAAGTGTCATTGCACTGAGCATGGACCTCTGACTCCAGGCATGGCCCTCTGACTCTAGGCATAGCCTTTGGTAATTGGAATTTAAGTAGGCAAAAACAATGAAATCCTGCATAAATTTTCCTGTATAATTCTGAGATTCAATAATCTGTGACTTAATGTTCCATAAAGTAATTCAAGCTTAAAGTGGGGCTCCACTGGCCACCTGAATGTTTTCCAATTACCTTACCAGCCAGATTGTTCATATAATCTTTTCTCCAGCAAATTTTCTTTACTGTTGTTAAAAAAAATAACTTAAAAAAGTTTCCTGAACGTTTATATTAAGTGTTCATTTAATAAATACTCATTTGTGTTCAGATGTTATCTCATTGAATCCTCAAAAGTATCATTTAGAGTAGATTGTATTTGGTGGGTAGAGAAGCAAGTGGGTAAGATTATGGCCTAGGGGAGGAAGCCTGGTTCAGTTCCTATACTTGTATGCTATTCAGATGGGTAAATTAGTTAACCTCTAGTACTTCAATTTCCAAACTTAGAAAGTGGGGCTGATTGTTATGGTACCTACTTCTTAGAGAAGTCTGACAACTAAATAAGTAATTCACTCAAGACCCATACAATAAAATAAAGTGAACTGTGATAAGTAGAAGTTAAGTTACGTGTTGAAAGTTATGTGGTCAATAAGTAGCATTTCCCTAACTGATAATTCTGTTACTCAAGTCCAGTTCATGTTCTCAAACTTGGCTTCATAAAGATCCCATTTTGTTAAAGATATAGACAAGATGGGACAACAGGGCCTCCCTAGTGGTGCAGCAGGTTGAGCGCCACACTGTGAAGCATGAACGGCACAGCAGCCTGAGTTTGATCCCAAGCTAGGGAGGGGACCCACATGGCGCAGCAGACCTCTCCTGCCTCACCTGCTGCTCCCCTCAGCAGTGTATTTCAATCAATCCAACTGTTCTGCTCCCCACACTGTCTCTGGTGAGTCCTCTCAATCCCCCGCACATCTGGCCTGTACCCCAGCTCTTGTATGCATAAATAAATAAATCTTAAAAAAAAAGGATGGGACAACAAAGAGAGTCAAGATTATGCTAAAGATCTTCAGGATGGCAAACATAATCTTAGAAATGGTTTTATGTCAGAGAAAGTCTTTTAATGTAAGCAACCCCCGTATTATATTGGAAGCCACTTTTTCATCTGCTGTTTAATTGACTCAATGAAAACCATTATGTATCAAAGCACAGGGTTCCTAGGGCAAATAAGCTATCCCTTTTTAAAATCAGATATGTTCTTCCATGAGGAAAAACATTTTCAGAAAAACCTTTATATACTTTTGCATAAACTCCACTTTTGCCTAGAACATTTGATGATATTGTATTAAGGTTAAAAACTAGAACAGAAAATGGAGTGCCCTGAAACAGCTGACAGATGTTGGCAAACAAACCAACACATATAACCCTTCTAAACCTCAGAGATAATTATACCCTTCACCAGTAATCATGCATATCCCCTTTGCTGCTCTGGCCTTTGGTGGACCTTTGTAATTGTGGCAAATTGCTTGTTTTGCCATGACACTGGGTATTTCATGATATTCAATTGATGTCTTTCAAAATATTTTTAAATGAAACCTTACTCATAATGATAATAATTTTGCTAAGTGGTATCCTTATTTATTCTCCTGGTTATAGAAAGGGGAGAATCTTCTAATTTAGTCTGCAGTGAAATTATGTGTAATACCTTATTCATTCATACATTTCCATAAAATTGGTTTTAAAAATTTTAAATAAAATTTCTAAAAAAAAAAAAAACCAAAAAAACCTCTGCATAAGTGCATTGAAGCACATACAGAGCCATTTCAGCTCTGTAGTTACAATTACTACTTCATTTTACACAGGCATTTTATTGAGTGTCTACTTTTAGACAAACCCCAATATCTACTATCTACAAGCTGGAAACCCAAGAAAGCTAGTCGTATAATCCTGTTTGACTACAAAGTCCCTAAAACCAGAGAAGCTAATGGTGTAAGTCTCAATTCAAGTCTGAATTCTGAGAATCAGAAAATACAGTCCAAGGGCTGGAGAAGATAAATGTCCTGGCTCAGAGAGAGTAAACTGGCTCTTCCTCTGTCTTTTTGTTCTGTTTGGGGCCTCAGTAGAGGGAACTGTGCTCATTCACACTGGGGAGGGTCATTTCTTTATAGATTTCACCACTTCAGATGTTAATCTCTTCTGGAAGTACTCATAAAGACACACTTAGAAATAATGGCTTGGAGGGGAGAGGGAGTGGGGAGAGTTGAGGGAAGATGGGAACACGAGGGACTGAGGTGATGGTGCACTGGTGAGATGGTGATGGGGAATACATGGGGATTACAATTAATGGCAAGTATATGTAAATTTTAAAATATTTTAATAAAAAAAAAAGGAATAATGGCTTGTCAGTTATTTGGGCATCCCTTAGCCTAGTCAACCTGACACATAAAATTGACCTACAGGCACCAAAGTTCATCTTTCCACCCTTCCCACTTGTATTTCTCTGTTTACATAATCTGAGGTCAGTCTAGACAAGCACCAGAACTGCCTAAATGGGCCAATAACCCATAATTTGAAAAAGTATATTCAACATTTTGAATTCATCTCATATACTTAAAACACAAAAGTATATTGCTTTCAAAACTTGAACAACACAAGGTAAATTTAACTTTGCTAATATTGATACTAAGGAGATAAATAATTTTCCGTGGAGTTAAAGTATGGTTCATTGAAAGTAGCAGACTCTCGGAAAAGTCTGGAATTTTATGTTGATTAAAAGGAGTCATAGGTTACCAAAAAAGTGGCGAATATTCCAGTTTGACTGGAACTGTGGATGTCCACAGGACATGGGACTTTCACTGTTAAAATAAGTCCTTAGGAAATCAGAATGAGTTGATCATTCTGGTTACAAAAAAAAAAAAAAAGTGAGCATTAATACTTTCACATATTCAGGGATATTAATTCAAATATCCCAGACAAAAAGACATAGTAGATTGGCTGAAGAGGAAAAACTCCATCTTAGAAGGGAGAACTGACAGTAGGAAGTTAGAAAACCATGAAAAACTATGAGTGTTCACGTATCAATGTCAGAGAAAGGATATTATTTTAACTTATCCAGAATAAATTCTGCTTTACCAAGCTAAAGAGTGGGTGAGAGTTTTCCTAATTCGAGACCCATAATAAGCAGGTAACTACAAGCTAAAGCCTGGTTAAGAGAACTATTCAAAATTTCCTGTTTAAGACCCAACACAAGTACTGTAAAAGCACTCATATGGGTACACTGAGAGCACAATCAGAACTTATCTTTCCCAATCAATTATTGTTCAAAGGCAGACCTTTTTTCATTCATCAGTAAATAACAAGAGGCTAAGTGTTCCAAAGCACACGTGTTACCTACACACACACTTTTAAGAAGGATAGTGATAATAATTGAGAGGTAAGCAGAGACTTGTTAAGCCATAAATAATAGGTATGGCCTAAATATCCAGTGGCGGGAGGGGCAATGGCTTATGGTAAAGGAATATGGGTGTTTTGGAAATGAGTATGATCTGGTGACACACATCAGAAAAGGTTGAATCTATTCCCATAAATCATACACAGTATTATAAGCCAATGTTACCTCAATAATGAAAAAAACAAAAACAATTGTCAAAGCTACAAAGCCATAATGCAAAGTGAGGACTTGAGAATAGTGCTGAATGGCATTAATAGTAATTCCCATTGAGCTCTTGGCCTGTTGGTAAGTGAACACTCATAGCTAATACAGAGGACAAGAGAGGAGACAAGGATCAGAATCAGAAAAAAAGGAAAGGTTAAGGAAACTAAGAAAGAAGTTTTATTAAATGTATATAAAAAGCAAAGCTGAAGTCAGGATTTGAAGCAAAACAAAGTCCTTATGCAAGAAACTAAATCTATAAAGTAAATGACAAACTTGAGAGGATTCTCTAATAAAAGAGGGGAAATAAAGATATCTGGAAGAAAATGAAAAATGGGGCAGCAATATTCTTAAAGAGCAGAGCACATGGCATAAATACCTGAGTCCAATACCTGAGCTTGAAAATTAAAAGGAATTATGAATTATATCTTAACTTAAAAATATACGAGCACTTAGCCATTCTAGAGAACTTTTTCTTTCTTTCAAGGGATAGGAGTAGATCAGATAGGAAAAAGCTGATAATATCATCAGGAATCATTTTGCCTCAGACCTCTTTTCATCACTAAATTATAAAATCATTTGAGAATTGTCTACATATACTGGCTATCAATGAGCAAAAGACAACCTACAGTCATTTAAAAATTTCCTTCTCCACTTAAAATATAAATATGAATGCCTTAAGATTAGGCTGCACTTCTCCAATTTACCAATGACTTTAGCCATTATTTTACAACTGGTATACCTCATAAATTACTTTTAGTAGAAAAAGATTTAAGTAGAAATTCATATGATTTCTTTAGCATGTGCATTCACATAGATTTTGTAGAAATTCATGTGATTTATTTAACTGTGTACTACAGAGAATTTTATAACTAGTTAAATATTGTGATTCATGTGTGAAGCAACAAACTTGTCATCTGATAGAATATTTTCATGGTACTCTAAAAAACATATCCCAAAACAATCACCATCTGTCTAGAAATAAAATAAGTAATGAGCATAGGTAAGAATTAATTTAACATTGTTTACAGAGTATGCTGAAACTGTGAAATGAAAGCTTTCTCTGAATGTTTATCATCAACATAGTATACAACAAAATATAATTGTGAATATCTGTCACTCAGAAATAAATGCATGACTTTCTTTTTTTATAATAAGAAACACTGTGAAACAGGTGAGTAAAGCACAGATGTAAAGAATGCTAATTCCCCTCATTTCACATATTAGGAGTTGATATAAATTAACAGTACTAGAAAACATAGATTTAGGTATTGTTTATTATGTTTTTTTTAATTAAGGTTACATTTGTTTACAACACTGTATATGATCAAAAATATTGTTTCCACCTCTTTACGTATGTGTTACCACAACATACCTAACGTCAAAGCATTAAATTCAAACTAACAGGAGAATCTGAAAGAGGCTAAAGATCTCCAAATCTCCCTCCCAAATCACTAGAGGAATAAAAAAAACAGGAGCGAAAATAAATTACAAGAAACAGAAGGAGACAAATATATAAACAAACAAGCAAACAAATTAAGCAGAAAACCAAAAATTTAATGAGTCTATCAGATGTGATAGCAAAAGTAAATGGATGAATGCCTTTATTACAATACAAAGAGTCATAGATAGAGAAGAATATCAGTTATATACGACTTTCCAAAACAAACTATTTAAAAGAAACTGTTGGGTCTCCCCTGGTGGCGCAGTGGGTTAAGCAACGCACTATGAAGCAAACCGCAGCCACTTGCAGCATGAGTTCGATCCCTGCTGCCGGCCAGGGAGG
>JAGFMF010011568.1:10848709-10921849 GCA_019455555.1 Galemys pyrenaicus | reverse complement strand
TCTGCTCCCCGCTCTCTGTGGTGAATCCTCTCGCCCCCTGACACCTCTGGTCTGTGCCCCAGTGCTTGTATGCATAAATAAATAAATCTTTAAAAAAAATAAAAGAAAAGAAACTGTTGTACAATAGGAAGATTAAACACATGCAAGATGTATATATTAATTTTAAAAAAGTGGAATTTTTTTGTGTGGAATCATTTAATATAAGTCTCCCTTACCAATGGAGAGATAAATTACATTTTTATTACAATTTAATACTCTGATCTAAAATATAGTGAGTATTTATTAAATATTGAGCATATAAGGGAATGGATGAGTGAAGGACAGAGTGAGCAAATGAATGATGCATGTAACACAAATCCTGCCTGGCTCCAAACTTCAAGAATTCTTCCTTCACTTGCTCCATATCCCACACTCTGCTTTCTTAGAATCTTTTGTATAAAGTTTGTCTAACACTTTCACGTACTGCAGTTATTGTCTTAGTTTTTCTGCCTTTCTTACTAGCTCATAAGTTCTTTGAAAGGAGTGACTACATATTTTATACCAGTATTTCCAATTCAAGTTATGAATTGGAATTCCTTATATCTGATACAGCTTATTACTTACCACAGGCAGAGGCCACCACATACAAAAAAGCAGAATATAAATATACATAATATCAAATGTGATGGATGCTATCAGAAATGAATGACTAGTTCACACAACACTACAACATACAAGGGCTGGGCTGAGTGCTGTGTATAGATCATTCTAAGATCTCCAGACACAAGGTACTATTTATTATTCTCACTTTATAGAAGAGACTATTAAGACATAGAAGGATAAAATAATGTATGCAAATCACACAAGTAATAAAAAGCAGGGTCTTTTTATTTTATTTTATTTACAGATTCTGAGCTCTGAAACACACAATGCACTGCCACAAAATGAAATTGAAAGGTGGCAAACAATTTTACTATTATAAAAGTCAGCACCAGGAAATTTAATATAATTTGATGATAAAAGTAAATTCCAACCAAAGTTCAGTATAAATACATTAGTATCTTAAATTTATTTCTGTATACTGATGTAATACACAATATAGCCATAAATGTAGTCTGGTCACTTGTTTTTGCATAGAACTGGGATGTATGCCAGAGGTGCAGGGGATGAGAGGATTCACCAGACAGAGTGGGAAGCAGATTTACTGAAATATACTGCTGAGGGGAGCAGCGGGCGGGTCAGAAGGAGAGGTCTGCTGGACCATATGTGGGTTAGCTCCCTGGCAAGGGATCAAACACAGGCAGACATGGTGCAAGTGCTGAGACTTAACCCCTAAGTCACCAGGGAGGCCAGTCTGGCAACTTATTCTAAGAAGCAGTAGTTCTTGTTTTAATCTAAGCGTGAAATTCCAGAACTTTGATGCAAACCCATGTAAGCCTCACTAAGATATAATCAACATATATATTAATCTCCTACAAATGTGACAATTTGGCACACATATATATTGTGAGATAAATATAATAAGGTTAGTTAGCACACCTATCACCTCATATTAGTTGTCTCTGTGTGTAGCAAGAACATTTAAGATCTACTCTGTTAGCAACTTTCAAGTACAACATACAGTATTGTTAACTAGTTACCATGCTACATTAGATCCCCAGAACTGACTTATAACTACAAGTTTCTACCCTTAACCAACATCTTTCACTTCTCCCACACCCCAGCACACTGCAACCACTAATCTACTCTGTTTCTATGGGCTTGGCTATTTCTGGATTCCACATATAAGAGGCATCATACAATATTTGTGTTTTCACTTTGCAAAATGTCTTCAATATCCATCTCTACCTATCCATTTCTGTATCTATTTCTATTTTGACATCTACAACTTTTATATCATCTGTATCTTTTCATGCTTAGAAGGACACTTAGGCTGTTTCCAAATCTTGACTATTACAAAAGATGTTCCAATGAACATGGGAGTGCAGGTATCCAAGAATAATTTTGTTTCCTTTGGATAGCCATGCCCAGAAATGGAACTGCTGAATGATATGGCAGTTTTAGTCTCATTTTTTTTCAGAATCCTCCATACTTTTTCCCATTATGGTTATACCAACTTACAGTTCCTACCAACACTATACAATGGCCAACCTATCACTTAAATGTTATCTGTTCTGTTTTTCCCAGCTCTATAAAGAGAAAAATAATATCTTCCTTGGTAACACTTTTTACAAGAGCATTGTGAAATGAAAATAACATACTAGGTAAAATGACGTTGTAAACCTTACCTAGAGTTCCTTTATCTGTCACGTTGTGTACAAGAAACACTCTCTCAGCATTACTTCTTTTATAACTTTAAGAAAGTATTTAATATTGGAAAATTGGGAACAAATAGCTTTGCAAAAAAGTATAAAAATCATCAGATACTGAAAGCCTGAAGTAAAAGGAGATATCATTTCAAAGTGTAACATTAGAATGTTTACTTTCTGATATACTAATTCTTGAGGGAAAATTGACCTGTTCAGCATTCTATTTTCTATTTATTACACCCTATTTTAACATGGTGATAAGTTTGTAGTAAAAGTCTCTAAAACAGAAAATTGCAGGTTCTGAAAAATCACCTAAACTACTTCTACAATAAGGAAAATCAGTATCAACTGCAATATTTAATTATGTATATAATTTTTGCAGCAATTAAGAATATGTTAAGATTATACTGTTTTCACTTTTCTAAGCATAAATTCATATAATTCTGTATTTTTATCTTGAAATGTCCTATAATTACAATACAGAGTAAATTTTTGCTCATAACAATCCAAAAATGGCAATTATTTCTCTGAACTTACAGAAAAAAATGACTTAAAACTAGAATATCACAACACCCCACAAAATTTGAGTATAAATTACAGATTATGTATGAAAGGAATACGCATATAAAGATAATATACCTGAAGTCCTGCTTTTACCAACTGCTCAGCTGTTTTTTTGGATTTAGAGTTCAAAAACATTTTTTTTTCTAGAAGAAGATAAGCTATTTTATTGTTATGATATAAAAGTCTTTGAGTATTAGAAAGTTTATTTTCCTAAAATTAAACAGTATGAGGTAAATTGATTTTAGTTTCTTTTCAAAGTAACCTAGCCATTAAATAAGGCAGGACATGGACTTTGTAATAAACTAATATAAAATAAGAACAAAATCATAAATTTTGTGCTAATTTTTGAACTAGTTTTCAAAACATTTTCTTTACTATAAAAGATTTGCTTTAAATTATTCCTTTTTTATTGTTTTATTAACAGCTCCCTTATGTGTATAAAAGAAAATCTTTGAACTGAAAAATTTAATTAATATAGATATTAAATGTTTTCATATTTTCTTTTTCTGGGAATTTATTTTTAAGATTTAAAACTTTCTTCTAGCTGTATTATATTACACAGTACAAGGAAAAGATTCTCTAAGACATTAAATAAATGAGTTTGGTTCTGATTATAAAACAATCTAGTGACATCTTTGGCTTATCGCTAACTCAATTTAGTTTACTATGAAATGCAAAAGAAAGATTTAATCAACTTTTTTAAATATTTTTTTTCAATTTTTGAATATAAAATTGAATTTTATAATTGTAATTATAGTTTATAATTATAATTGTATAATATAATTAAATTTTAAAATTTTAATTAATACTATAAAATGCAAAGGAAATCGTTACTCAACTCTTTTTTCAATTATGAGAATATAGAACTCCACATTCACCTTTTATCACATGCTAAAATCCTTGTCACTTGACCTTTTTAAAAGAGAACTATGAACAATAAAAGCTCTCACATAGTATTTCAGATGTATTAGTAAAATTATAAATTTGAATAGCTTATTGATAAATTTTGAGTTGTTGGAGTATTTCAGAGGGATAATTTAAATGAAATTTGTACTATTTTCCTCCTCAGTCATCTGGATATCAGATAAATGTTTGCATTAACCTTTTTATCTTAAGGTGTCAAATGACTGTACCAGGCTAATTACAGTCAATTCTAGTACAGTTAAGAAAGTACATATAACTTTTTAATTAATTTGTCTGATTCCAATTACTCTTCTGTTAATTCTTTACGTCACTTTGGTAATATGATCTTTTAAATCTTGAAATTTTGAAATCCTCTAACTTAAATTTTAAATTCAGCTGTTTCCTGTCTGTACAGTTCATTGTTGCTCATAGTATTTTATCACAATGAATAGTCACTTTTGTCAAAGAAATAATCCCTCTAAGACTATGAAACAAACAAATATAAAAAGAGAAGTATGAATACAAAATAATATTTCTATCTTTCTCTCTTTCCCCTTCTCTTTCTACTGATTCTCAAATCAAAATGTCCAACAGCATCAGAACCCATAACACAAGAAAGGATTAAGAGGAAGAATTTTTTTCCCAGTTGCAGCATCATAAAAAACAATGTTTGTGGGGGGAATTTAAGATGTCTAAGAACTATGCAAAAGCAGGCTATATTAATAGCAAGAGAAAAGAACATCAACTTTCTGTTGCTATTATTTTGGGAAAACAATTTCACAACAGTCATTAATGATGCATGAATTCTGACAACCAAGTGCTCCTAGGTGTAAGGAGAGTTATATATTAGGTTTTTACCTCCTGGGGATGCATATCATTGATATAGTTGCTGAGTTTGACCATTACTGACTAATCCTTCTAATTACTCTTGTGAGCTTCTGAATCAACCCTCAAGAGGTAAGCCTTGATCTGGCTAGTTTCCTTATGAACATGCTGCTGAGATGGTTCAGGATAGCCCCTGTACCCAAGCAAACCTATCTCAGTCAGATATTTTATATTTAGCATATAAATAGGAAATCCTATTTTCTCCTCTTACCCAAAGTTATCACCTAAACAAATGAAGGGAGAAATGAAGCTACAAGTACATTACCCATGATTACTATTGTTGCATTAATTATAAGTGATTTGTTCAGTAATCCTAAAAAAAAATTATACTTCAAACTTTTGACTTGATAAAGAACTTCCCTAAAATATATTTTCATTTGATATAATAAAGCATAGGAGAATTGTTTCTATTTGGGTGCTATTTTTAAGAATTACAAATTAATGCAAAACAAGGATATTCTGAATCCCACCTTTTATTTTATTTGCATAACTGAAGTCCTGGCAGACAGTTTTTACTGTTATCCCTGCCTAAATACCAGAACTGTGAGCAGATGGTGAGCTGGTTCACTTGTTTAGACATGTCTGGATTACTACACTTGAAGGGGTACTTTATTATAAGTCCTTGGAAAGTAATCAAAAGAATTATTTTTCAGAAAATAATTCCAGAACAGAATTTAGAGTAACTAAAACTAAGCCACACATTTATTTCACAATTCACTAATAATTAAAACCTACATTCTACCTTGTTTATGACTTTCCAGATTTGGGTCAATTTTTTATATTAGTTATCTCATTAAATCACTGCACAAAATGCAAACACACCTAAAGGTTTGAGAAGCTCAGATACATTATACTTGATGTGCTAAGCTTGAGGAAAATCACTTATGCTGGAGTGTTAGTACAAATTACAGGCACCTAATACACAAATAGTAGAATACACCAAAAGTATTTAAGGGATCACTGAGAAATGGCAAAATAAATACTGAGAAAAACTCAAAGACCAGGTGATTTCCAGGGACATTTGATATACTTGAAGGCATGGGTCACTTGCTCCTCTAATGGAAGTAATATGGGACGTTCCCTGCTAGGTAAAATCACTGTACCACTGTGATTTTTCCTTAAAGAAACCCATTATTTTGTCTGTAATGTCTTTTTACATATCACTTGACCATTTTGACAGTCTCACAACATCTATGAAACAATACTTCTATGCAGCTAATTTTACAGATGAAAGATCTGAAGGCAAGGCTTGCTTACTTTTGTGTATTTACAAGTGGTGGAATTAAGATATGGACAGTCTCACTCCAGAGCCTGTACTCTCAACTACCATATTTCCAAGGCTCATATACAAATGATGACAGTTAGGAAACAATACTGATGGATGATCAGTCCTTTTATTGAAGAAATGGCACATTCTTCTGCTAGGTGGTGCTGCAAAGCACACATTCATGTCTCTTTCTTGAAGGTCAGCTCTTTAGTCTATGTCACCAAAACATCACATATGTCTTTACCGATAGTTTCCTGGATAATCTTCCCTATGTGAGCATACTATCACTAATCCCTACTACCACCAAGTTCAGCTTTGAGGCCTGCCCTTGTTCTTCAACCTCAGATCACTTTCCCAGATCAACTTTGCTCCACACATGAGTCACCTTCTGTCAAGTTTCCAAATTTGCTGTTCTTTTCCACTATGTATTCTATAGTAACCCCCCTTCTTTTTCCCAGAAAACTCTTATTTATTTTTTGATCTGAGCTTCAAAGTTGCTTCCTCAGAGAAATTTTCCAATTCTTTCAATCTAATTTAGTTCTCTCTTGTAAATGTCTTTTGCACCCTCCCTACTTCAGAGTACTTCTGACTTGCAGCTATCCTTCTCTCACTAACTTGTAAGGTTCTTAATTTCTGTGCACCACTTTTATGTGACCTTGGTCTGCACATAGTGCCTGGAATAAAGAGGATGTTCATATAATGAAAGCAAAAATAGGAAGGAAAACAGAGGAGGGAAAGTGATGAACAGATGAAGGAACGGCTTGGAGAAAATATGGAAAGAATAGAGAAGGAATGGAAAGGGAAGGGAAGGGAGAAGAAGAGTGGAAAGGGGGAACAGGGTAGTGGAGAGGAGAAAAAGATATGAAGGAGAGGAGTTCAGCTCAAAATGACTTCACTGTGGTTATCTATCTCTCAGTGGTAAACATCAGTCCATATCTGTTAACTTCAAGGTACTCAGTCTTCTACTTTTTTTTCACTATCAAGTGTGAAATAAACAAATCCTTGTCACTCTCACAAGAGCAGTTCTCTCTTGGGGTCACTGTCACTGTTACTGTTTCACTATTTTACTTTAGCTTCGGAACACCAGTGCATGATATGACAGTATGCAGGTCTTGACTCTCCATGATCTCTTTTCTGTGAAGTTCTCTGCATTTGCTTTTAAAGCTGCACTTTCTCTTTGTCTATTAAGATTCCTCCCAGGGTATGCTTTAATTATTAAAAAGTTCTTCTTTGTAGAGAGGGTAAATCTGCCTCCCCCTAACCTTTATTCATTGATCTTGATTCTGCATTCTGGAGCAGTCTAAACCTCCTTCCCTACCTCCCTACAGCATTCCTTCAGATTATTTAAACATGGGATCATGTGTACCCCTGAGTCTACCCTTCTCCAGGCTAAACATTTACTTTAATGTTAATAAAAGTTCTTAGCAAAATATGCCACCCAAAACTATTCAAGCATCTTAGATGTAAGCATATGCATATGCTCAGTAAATGACAATAACAATAAAACAACTACAGAGCCTCTAAAAATGTGCTCAGTGTTTCATTTTCTTGCTTCAAGCATTTTCTATTTGAAGCATTCTCTGAATCAAAGTCCCCAAGCAGAATTAGTCAGTTTTACCTTTGGGCTACCAATATAAGAAGTCCAAATTCCTTTATACTTGTTAACTGTTAGTAAAATTATTTGTTCATATCTGTTTGTCTTAACAGACAGTGTGCAAGAAGCTGCTAATTATTTCTTCAATATTTATTCTCCTATTCCTTTCAAGAAGAGGAATTTCTCAACAGATCTTTTGTGTCTCTGTACATTTTACTAGCAGAGACAGGGAGTGACTGACCTTTTGTCCAGATCGTCTTTCCAAGGATGGTGAAACCCATCTTGGGAGATAAAGATAGTGTCTTCTGGAGCAAGGGAAGACCTGTTGCTGCCAGGTATAATAATAAAGATCTCATTGCCCTTTAGTACAAAGTTCACAAAAGTTTGTTTGTGACTCTTTGAAAAGACAGGTTTCCCAAGTCAAGATTCTTCTGCTTGGGGTACTCCCACTACATTTGCAGTATCTACCCAAGTCATTCCATGTCCCCTTTCATGGGTCTTAAAACAAGAGTAACAATATGAACTTGAAAATCATGCTGAGAAATATTCTCTTGTCTTTGACTCAGGACTCTTTGCCTTCTGCCATCATCAAATAAAATCTCACATCTTTCCCATTTCTTCGTAGGTCCCATGAAATCAACAGCATCCACCCAGAATATGTAAAAGATCTCTGATTATTCCATTTGTTGACTTCATAGTCTTCCAGGTGACCCCAAATACTGTGATGCAGAGACACACCAGACCAACTGTGCTACCTGAATCTGTGGTCCAGAAAATGTGAGGTAATATATAACCATTTTTGCTTTAAGCCACCAGGATTTGAGATAACTGGCTTAAGGATAAAGACAACTAAAAACTGAAAGTAAGCGACTAGAAAACTCAAAATGTTCAGCAGACTTGAATAGCGTAAGTGAGAAGGTGGGAGGATTTTTGAAAAAAAATCTGTCAAGTTGAAGCCTGATGGCCTTTAGGATGACTTAAAGGAGAATAACAATGATACTGAAACCTGGAAGAAAGGAGATTCTTGTCCTATGACAACTTTGGCTATTCATTCGGTTTAGATACTTTGACTATGTATTTTTATGAACACCTAAAGGTAAAATAATGCAATGCAGTGGTGTGTAACACCACATACAGCTTACTTGATAGAGAAAAGTTATTTGAAATGGAAGATGCAAACAAGAGTTGTTCTTGACATCAAAAAGTTTAGAATCTTGTATTTTCATGTTCCTTTATTTTCCCAGAGAAACCAGTGGAAAAAAGTATATATTTTTTTAACCAAACCTCTTTGCAGAGTTATTTAACTTTAGTTAAATACTGATGTCCTCACATGTTAAATGGAATGACTTTACAAACTAACTGAGGAGTTTATAAGAAAAAGCAGTAACCAAATATTTTGGTTCTAGTTCATTTTGGCAAAATAAACATGCATATTCATCTCCTTCTGTACCCTCCCAAATCACTCAGAGAGTAAAGAAGAAAAAATTTATTAAGCTACATGAACAAAATAAAAAGGAGGAAAAAAAAGAATAAGATAATTACACCCATTTAATGGGAAGCCATTAGAAGAAGCAGCAGATGAGTTAGCACAACCACACAACTTGACCTCAAAGAGAAATAGCAGAGGCACACTAATTCAGTCCTCCAAGAACCCCTAATGCAGAATTCAGGACATCAACTCAAATTCCCGGGCCACTACACCATGGCTACTACGCCCTGGTCCACTACACCATCGCTACGCTTGATACTATGCAATTTTGTAAAGGTCTCTTTCTCTTGAGTAATAAATATTCTCTTGAGAGACACTGAAATGGAGGAAATTCAGTCCAGCAAAGGTAAAGAATAAGACAAATTAAACCATGAAGCAAAAAAAAAAAAAATGTGTGTATGAAGGAAGGTAGGAGGCTGTCACTAAGTATACCTTATGTATTGAACTATAGCACCTCAGTTCTCTTCCTCCATCTAGCTACCAGAATATGGTAGTCACAGGTAGAATTCTAGAGTACTACACTCTGGATGGACAATCCAATGAACTTCAAAGAAAAAATCTGGGGATATTGGCACTTGGAAGATCTCCCAAATGGAGCAGAGTCCAGATCACTGATCACATCTAAAACTCACCAGCTGTCAAGTCCTCCAAATACTCTCTTCATCCTCTAATCCCCATTCCAAGCACACAGAAATGTTAGTGTAGAGCTCTTCAATTAACATGAAACTTAACAAGGGATTATCAGACATTTGAAAAAGATCTAGCATGAAAAAGAGACAAATGGGAACAAGCCAAAAAAAAAAAAAAAAAAGAAAGAAAGAAAGAAAAGGAGGAAACAGAAACCTGAAAGAAAAGAAAAAAATATAACAAAAAAATGAAATTTATAATGCATCTCACTAAAAATTGTGGATAAAGTATGAGGAAGGTATTTGTGCATGTGCACAAATGTGCTCATACACATGTGTTATTGTGTATATATGTCTCTTTAAGAAAATACAATACAACTATACCAGAAAATAAATAAGCCACATAATATATGTACATAAAAGTAGCATACATATAACTATTATTTTGATAAAAAGTATTAAAATAAGTACTGGGGGTCTCCCTGGTGGTGCAGTGGTTAAAGTCTCAGCCTATCAAGCTATTGCCAACCACTGTGGCCTGGGTCTGATCCCAAGACAGAGAGCTAACCCCATGGCACAGCAGACTGCTCCTGCCTCACCCACTGTTCCCCTCAGCAGTGTATTTCAGTACATCTACCTGTCCTACTCCCCACTTTGTCTTGGTGAATCTTCTCATTTCCCACACCACCTCAAGTTCTTGTAGCAATAAATAAATAAAAAAAAATCTTTTCTTAAAAATAATAAATACTGCATGAAACTAAAATGTTTTTCCCTTTTAAACAGGGGGTTGTCTGCTAATTTACTTTATAAATTCTATTACTATTGTTTTCTTTTTCAACATATGTCTATAGTTTTAATTTATAAATGCACATTTATAAACGTTTGATGCTCCTCTTAGGATATAGTGAGTTCTCAATTTGAGCTTCTTTATTTCTCCTTCCCCTTTCTATTTTCCCTGATAAGACGAAAATTGTGTAGCTTAAATGGAAAAAGTTACTGACTGAAAAGTTCCTATAAATGGCCAATTCATGTCAGTCTGGGCAACAGAATATCTTATTCAGGATAGTGAAGTGAAGTTTGAAGAGCTCTCTCATTGCTGAGAAATGTAATAGCACTTGCTGTCTATTTTATTCATGTGGCAATGAATCATGTTCTCAAATTGTGAAATTTTTTCCATCATCTTGAAGAGCTTAACATCCCTAGAATAACGCATGTTCTCTGAAGACATTTATTTTTTATAACAGTATAGCACTTGGTAGGCATTCAGTAAATACATGTTGATTGGAATTGACTATAGGAAAGATGTTAGGACTTTCCACATTCTAGATCTTAGGAAGTCAACAGGTCAAAATTAGCAATACCTCAACTGACAGTAATTAGAATTTTGAAAGATATTTAGCATACCAGATGAGAGATGAGAGAATTCTAAATAGAACAATTTTATAAAAAATACAAATTTTATATTATTATTTTTAAATAAAAATAAATGATCACTGTAATTGCTATTTAAATTTTTATCTTTATGAGTTAGCTAAATTAATGGACCTTAGGAATTTTTTTGTTAATTTTTTTCAGTTCTATTATAGAAAAAAGTAGTCTGTCCACAATGTTAACAAACGCTGACAAGTTAGAAAATGTTCATCAACATCCTCAACAATGAATTAAAATATTGGGTTACTCTTGTTGATCTGTCACTTTTTCAATGTAAAATCCATTTTACTAAATATGATGCAGTATTTTGGTATATTTATCAGCACCATATTGCCTCAATGTGAGTCTTGGCAGTACTACCTGAGCAGCCTTGTGTAATTTATTATTAACCTCATTGCGTCTCATGTTCCTCATCTGTAAAATGGGAATGATTGCTATATGATAATGTCATGAAAACTGAATGAGCTAATACATGTAAAGGTTTTGAAAAGATTCAAGCATAAAACATGTAAACACGAAGTAGCTTATTTTTATTACCTGAATTAAGTTTACTCCAGACATACTCTAATTTAATTGTGTTATATTTACTGTTCTGATGCAATTAGAAAATGTCTCAATGATTTAATGCACGAAAGAGCTCAATTATTGTTATAAAAATACCAGAATATGGTTTACTTAAGTTGCTCATGAATGAGTTTTAAGCAATATAAATATATAATTGGGGAGAATGTGTCCTGTTTTCTATCATAAAGTCAAGATAATTAATATATTCTTAAAGGTTCATATTTTCACAGCAATTTTCCAAGTATAATTTTGGAAGAAACTATTGTGTTTATTTCTTTTTTTACTGTGATACATCTTTTTCTTAAATTTCTTAGTATATCAACTCTTGTTTGTGTAAAATACAACTTTAGCTTCCAGTTTTTATCTATTTACAAAGATGTCCGAATTTCTAATTTGAAATGCAACATTTATTGCAAATGTTTAATAATATTTCTTAGTGTTACATTTTACTCAGCTTTGTGGGTGGTATTTGAGAAGTATACTCATCAGATAAAAAATATTCTTCTATTTTGTTTTCTTCTTATTCTAGGGTGTTTTGGGTACTGTCTGGTGATTTCTATTCATTTTAAATTATCTTAGGAGCTTTTGCACCAACAAGAAAATGATTCTTCCAGGGAGAGAAGAGCTTGAATTATTTTTGGTGTTGTTGTTCAAGAGTACCTTCTTCCTTGGTATAACAATGTATATTTTAAACTATTGAACAGAAAGGGGAACATGATTTCATGACTTTCCTTTTTTCAATACTCAGTTTCTACCAACTGATTTTCTCCTTTCCTTCACCTCTCCCCCTCTAAGAGATGCCTCCTTTATTATTCCCCCCATGAGACAGTGCCCCTCTGCTTCTTCAAAAATTTTCCTGATTCTCTAGTAGTCATTGCTGTAATCTTCAGGTGCCTGGAGACTCTCAGCACTTACCATCCTTCTTGGGAGTGATCTGATCTGTTTACCCCCACAAGGATCACACTGCACAGCCCAATTCTCCATTCGAGCACAGGCCTTTAAACTGGCTCTGCAGATATCATATAACTTATTCCCATTTTAACAGTATATTGAAGTGTGTCATATTCTTTGCCTCCTTGTTATTCTGTAAGCTTGGGTCACAGCACTTTTATTTTCTCTGTGTGTATGTGTGTGTTGTGTTGTGTTGTTTTGTTTTGTTTTGGCAGGATGTTTGGAGAGATCAAATTTAGACAGCTATCATTATCACACAGGGACTTAGATGGCTTACCATCTAAGAATGAAATAGGTTTACTAATTAGTGACTAAAAAATTACACTGAACCATACTATTTCCTTAAGTTTAATAAATTTTTAATAAAGTGCATGTCATTTCTCATTATTTTGTCATCTTCCACACATGATTGAAACTTGGAACAATTTCCTTTTTGTGTCCAGTTTTTAGTTTTGCATTTATTATATCTCTTATAGAATTTGGACATGTTCAAATGCTATCACTGATGTTCTTGTCTTAAGATAGTGTTTGGAAAAGTATACTCAAAAGACCAAATCCTTGCAATGTTTGTGTCTAGCATACACAGAGAAGTCTTTTGTGGAAAAGTTTTTAACAGTTCAGTGTGACAGCAGAGTTTCATTGGAGGGTGACTGAAGCATGTGCATGCGTTCTGGTGTTAAGATGCACTCCTAAAATTATGTAGCTATATAAACAAGTGGCAAATCAAAATAATTGTTTAAAAAATTCAAAGAAGTTGAGACATCAGAAAAGACATTCCCATGAAGGCAAATCACACAAAAGTAGCTCTTTCCAGATAAGAAAGTGAGGCTTAAATGAATTAAATAACTTACCTAAAGAAATCCATCTAAGTCAGTTATAAAAGAGATATTGACATCTGTTAAATATGTCAATTAATCTTTCATCATTACAGATCCCTAGTAAGTCCATATGCCATTTGTGTATTCATCTAGGTAAAGAAATCTTGCAGGATGAAGTTACTTCTATTAAAGATATGAGTCAATACCATGTCATTTGCCACATAAAATAGGAAAAAAGATAAGTTATATTTGACAATGTTCTCAAAAGCAAAAATCCATTTTTTGATGAATCAAAACACATGGACAAATGGTACACCCTGCCAAATCTAGGTAATGGCCAAGAGAAAAGACTAATTAGCAATTACTAGCCTCTTGAGTGTATACTAGCAATTTAACTGGACTTTTTCCAAAAATCTCTAATGCACTGAAAATTATAAGAGTTATCTAGCTTTTCCTTATGATATTCTGTCTGTGCTCTGTTTCATGAAAGGTACAAAAATATAAATAAGTAAAAGAGCTGTCAAGAAAATGGGAAAGAAAGGCTAGGTACTCAGAAATGCAGCAGGACAGTCTAGACAAATGAGACTGGGAAGCCAACTGAATATCAAAGGCACAACAGCTTACCAGCTAAAGGTTTCACAGTGAACACCGAAAACACTAAAAAGAAAGGAAGCTAGTCTCTAGTGAATAACAGAAAGGGATGAAAGAGTTAGAACTGAATCATGACATTTTTTAAACATTATTTTAGCAGCAGTGATAAAATAAAGAACAACAAAAAGAAACAAGAGCAAGTTGAAAGATAGTGTATGATCAACACAAATGAGAGCCCAGAATATGATGAAGGTGGTAGTCCAAGTTGGTAAGCAGTGAGTAATTTTTATAAAGGGGAAATTTTCATAAAACATCATGGCATGAAATTAAACAACTGGAAATATGGAGGGTGGTAAAACAGAAGCAATACTGTTCTGCTGTCACCATTCCTTCCTAAACTAAAGGAAGACAAAACCTGGAGTAAGATGCTTTGTACAACTGTGGAATTAGTCTAGCTACATTATAACTATGATAGTGTCCTGAATCTACTCAGACCCAACATCTGTCACAGGAATAAAAAAGTCTTCACCAAATCCGTAAGGTTTTTTTCCCCTACAAAATAGAAGATTCTTTTTCTGTTGATGAAAATATATCATAAATAAAAATCCAAATATGGAGAATAAATAACCTAGTTACCTAGTTACCAAGAGATGTGAAATGAGTTTCTAAGCCCACATATATTCTACTCTATAACTTCTAATATCCATATTTTTTTGCATTACAGAATTTTTAACTGGTCCTTTTCTGACAGGAATTAAAGTTGTTTCAAGTATATGGATAATATAAATGATAATATAAAAAACACTTCATTGGACATTAGTTTTATTAATCTATATGAATATCTTTTCAGAGTACATTCCTAGGGGTGTGTGTGTGTGTGTGTGTGTGTAAAACGCTTTTAAACATTTATAACACATATTACTATGCTACAATCCAGAATGAATATACCAACATATATGTCCACAAACTAAATATATATATTTAAATATATATAACTAAATATAACTATCTATAATACTTTCTAACTGGACATAAGATAATCTATGATATATGCATCTTTTTCTCTAACCTTATTTCTTATATCAGTCAATCTGGAAATAATACTTTTCACCATGTTGTCATGGTTCCTTATTTTTTCCCAAATCTTGACATTTCCCTCTCACTCATCCTACTCTTACCTGAAGCATCACTTTCTATGTAAAGCCCTTCCTAGAAATTCTTGGGTATTTACTAGTCTCTCACTTTATCCTTCTTTCCTTATGATTTTCCCCCACAGCATCTGTAGGATTCTATTGCAATTGTTTGTTTAAATACCTTCTCTTCCTGGACAATGTTGGGAAGGGCCAAAGCTATTCATATGTATCTTGGAATCCCTCATATCTGAAGACAACAGTATCTAAAGTCTACATAAATTTGTGCAGACTGAATAAATGTAGTTTAACATGAAAGTTAAAAAAGGTTTATCTTTGGAGACATGTGGTATTGAGCACTACTTCTGCTATTTAATGATTTTATGACTGAGTAATTTACTTATTCCCCATGAAATTCCATTTCTTAATATTCAGACAATAATAAAAAAACTGACAGAAACAAATTAGAATAAGATGACATAGGTTAAAAATTTAATATACAGTGTTTGGTTAAAACTATGTACTTAGCCAATAGTAATTAAAACAGCATGGTACTGGAACAAAGTAAGACACACAGACCAATGGAACCGTATAGAAAGCACAGAAGTAAAACCACACAACTATGGTCAACTGATCTTTGACAAAGGAGAAAAGAATATGCAGTGGAACAAGGACAGCTTTTCAATAAATGGTGCTGGCAAAACTGGCCCACCTATGCAAAAAAAAATGAAACTGGACAACTATCTCCACGATATACAAAAATCAACTCAAAATGGGAAAAAAAAACTAAACATAAGACCCAAAACTATAAAATATATAGAGGAAAACAGGTAAACGCTGCAAGACATACATCTCAATAGCACTTTCGAGGTGGCAGTCCCCAAAGCAATAAAAATGAAAGAGAAGATAAACAGATGGGACTACATCAAGATAAAAAGCTTCAGTACAGCAAAAGAAACATTAAATAAAACAAAAAGAAACCCCACCAAAAAGAAAAAATCTTTGCGCTCCACACAATGGACAAGGGTCTGATCACAAAGATATACAAAGAACTCATAAGACTCAAGAAAAGTAAAGTAAAAAACCCAATCAAAAAATGGGAAGAAGAACTTAAAAACACTTCTCCAAAGAGGACGTACACATGGCCAACAGGCACATGAGAAAATGCTCAGCATCCCTTATTACCAGGGAAATGCCAATTAAGACCACAATGAGGTACCACCTTACACCAGTAAGAATAGCACACACACACACACACAAAAACAACAACAAATGCTGGCGAGGATGTGGAGAAAAAGGAACCCTAGTACATTGCTAGTGGGAATTAAAGCTAATCCAACTATTATGGAAGGCCATATGAAGGTTCCTCAGTCTACTAGAAATGGAACTACCATATGATCCGGCAATCCTGCTCCTAGACATCTACCCAAAGGACACAAAAACACTGATCCAAAAGAGCACCTGTATTCCTATGTTCATTGCAGCACTATTTGTAATTGGTAAGACCTGGAAACAACCCAAATGCCCAAAAGTAGAGGACTGCATCAAGAAGATGTGGTACATATACACAATGGAATATCATTCAGCAATCAAAAAAGAGAAACTAGAGGTATTTATAGAAACATGGATGGAACTAGAAGGAATTATACTCAGTGAAACAAGTCATAAGGCAAGAGAAAAATATCAGATGGCTTCACTTTGAGGAGGAATATGAAAGAGCAACAACTACAACAACAAAAAAAGAAGAAGCTCAAGGAAATGGGCAATTACAACCAAAAGCAAACAAAAAACTCAACAGGACCAAAGGTCAAAGGTAAACCAAAGGGACCATGGGGGGATGGGGAGGAAGTTAGGGCAAAGAATGGAATGAGGGCAGAAAGAGCACAAGGAACTGAGGTGATGGTATACAGGTGGAATGGTGGTGGGAACTCCCTGGGGAATATAAATGATGTCAAATATAATTAAATAAATAAATTTATTAAAAAAAAGTGATTATGGCATAAAATAAAAACCAAAAAAACTATGTGCTTAGCAATGGTATCTATTAGTAGTAAATAGTAATAAAGGGTATTCAAGTCTCCACTAAAGTGACTATACTAATATGAAAATTTTTTACACTTCCATTTTTCAAGATTTATAAGAAATATTTCTAAAAATAATTCAAGAAATATTTATTATAAATGTAATTTATATTTAAATTATATATGTCTTAAATTCTAAAATTTGTACTTTTTTCACATTGTTAGTAATTGATGAAATTCACTTGATATCGATTTCTAAGAAAAGGAAGTTTTGCTTATACATGTTTATTGTTCATTTTCCTCATCAAATTAATGATGGATTTGTGTCATTTTCACAAATTGTACTGCAATATTTAATAATCATAAGATGTTGGTAATAATACTATGTATATATTATCTCATAAATTTCATAAAGCAATTAACCTATTAGACAAAGTAAAATTTTTTTTAATTAGATCAACTGCCATAAATATTTTTGAATTATTACATGTATATTTCTTTTAACTAGGAATTTGAAACAATTTTAATATCACTGTATAGTCTTCCGGCACTAACAGAGATTAATAGTAAACCTTATATCTTTGGAATCTGTTAGGCTAAATTTTTGTTTATTCAATTATAAATGACTTCATTTGTTTGAAATTAATGTCCCATCTGCTTCTCAAATTAATTAGGGGTGGCATTCAAGACAGTGTTACGCAAATAATATTTTAGTAATTGTCTATTTCACTTATGTTACGCTCAAGTTCTCAGGTTTTTATTGTGTAATCAGTGTTATTTTCCTGTATTACAAATCAGATTTTTTTTTTTTTTATCATGGGAAGAAAGTCATTGCAGGTCAGGATCCACTAGTTCTGGTGCCATTCTGGCACCGCAAGAGTACTCAACCTCAAGTTCATAAAATGAGAAAGTCAAATAGGAAATTCCTTGAGGTTCATTATAGCCATAATCTTTTAAACTTATAGCCAAATATTTTAAACTACCTCTTAAGTACCCACTTCTCCAGTAACTCAAATTTTAAACCTGAGTCATTTTAACATTTGAGAATATGAGCAACAATACACAATTTTATGATAAGGATGAAAAATGGTGTTTGGGTTGCTGTGGATCATTTTTTGGAGTTAGTGAGTGTGAAGAACCCAAATATAATGTTAACATGATGAAATAAACAGCTTCAAATTTTCTTCTAGTTGAAACATTCCAACTCCCCTCTGTATTTAGCACTTGCTCACCTTTTACTGTAACTTCTACATGTTTAACTCTTGCTTAGTCTTTCACATTCAATTCAAATTCTGTTTCCTCTATGAGACTTTCATTATGTTCCATATGGAGACCCAGAACAATTTATATACACTTCTTCCTGTAATTCGGAACACAGTCTGTTTTTCTTCAAGAACAGATAAGTACATTTCAGATCACTGTGCCTACCAGAGAAACTGGAAGGATACCTTGTTTTACATATTTCCCCCCCAAAATGACTGGATATTTGATTGGCTGTCGGAACATATATAAACATGGACGTATGCAAGAATGTTGAATGAAAAATATGAGATAAAAATGCAGAGATCTGTGACTTGAGCGTTTAAAGTCTTAAAAAACAGAATGGAGGAAGAGGAAATTCACAATATGGAATGTCATATAAATTCTTGTATCTGTTGGTGTGTGTACAAAATGAAGCTTTAATGAGTTAACTAATTTTTATCGAGATAATATTAATAAATGAAACTCTATAAGTTTCATGTACACAATTTCTCATCTCAGCAATTGTCTATAACACACCACACCTACCACCAAATGTCCAGTCACCACCAACTACCAACTAATCATCCACTTCTCCCTGTTCCAGTTCCCTATTCCTCTCAGGGAACATCATTCTGTTGTTATTTGTTTTTATCTTATCTGTTTACTTTGTTTCCTCATATTCCACAAATGAGTGAAATCATATGGCACTTTTCTTTCTCTTTCCAGTCTTTGCATTTAATATAGCAAACGGTGTGTCCTTCCCCACCACTACCAGGCAAATACAGGTGTTTCCTCTATTCGATAGTTCTGGAGATTCACTTTTAAATACCAATGTTCTTATTTCCAACCACACTCAAAACTTGCAGGATTTGTGTCAAATGTAGTCTTAGTCTCAAGAATCTAGGGTTAGCTCAGCTATCTATGGTGAAGTACCCTCAGATTAGCAGAGGTAACAAACTATTTCTATGCTGGTAATTTTGTTTGTGCTCTCTCAGATACTTGAAAACTTCCTTTTAAACAAGGGTGGGGTTTCAATCCTTTAGTTTGGTTTATACTGCCACTTGATTTCATGGTCTTCCACCACCTTTATTCCCTATGCTGTGCTGTTTTCTCTGACTGGAACATTAATTACTAAAATCAGATATATACTATGTTTTTAACTAATTTGTATCCATCCTTTATGTCTCAGATTAAGCAACACTTGCAGGACAAAGAAATTTTCACTGAACACACAAGAATGAGGGAGTGTTTCTTCCATTCACTCCCTTAGAACTCTATTTTGTGCCTACTGAAGCACTTATCCCACTGTGTAATGCAGTTATCTGTTTATCAGTCTGTATTCTCTGCATGTTCCCTGTGGGCTAGAAAAAGTGTATTTAACTTGTAGTAGCAGGTAGAAAGCAGTTCCTTCACTAATATTTGATAAACAGATATACAAATGTCACATATGATAGTAATAACAATTTTAAAAGTCAAAGAGAAAAATTTACAATAATGAAACTAATTTCTAAGACTTGGTATATGGTGTCTAATGATCCATAAATATTGTAACCATAATTAATTCTTACCAACTTTTCATCATTCCTTGATACATAATAGGGGATTCAGGAAGAGTAAAAGACTAGAGGGAAGATCATCACATCCTGTGACTCTGATATGTCTAAAGAACCTCAGAAATAAATGCCAAAACCAAAAATATTTAAATGAAATTTAAAAATTGCAATAACAGAAGACAATTACCTATCTCTGCTTGGTGAGTACTGACTGAATTATCATTTTCTGTTCATCCTTACAAATATCTGTTGAATTCCCACATAATGAAATTCTGCATGATATTTAACTAGCAAGAATCATACACAAAATCTTGTAGAATGATAACCCTAGAACATCAGCTTTCAAATTTTATCAAATCCTTTCAAGAAATACATTTTTCTTGAGATCCAAGATAGACATAAAATATAAATATATACATAATAGAAATATATACATAAAACAGTCATCTCATGAAATGACATGCTGCAATATTTATAATAATCCATTTTCTAAAACATTCATTGCAAACATGCATGAATTATCAGATTTCTTAATGGTATTCTGAACAATAATCTTTCCCAAAAATAATATTTAAATCTGCAATATTGTTTCCATTTAGTTGTATTCGTTTGTTTTGATTGATGGCATGTGTAACAGCTGTTTTTTTCCTTTAAAATGAGTAATAATAATAGGTTGAAATGATGATGATAAATGAAGGTGTAAATACTAAGTCTGGATACCCAACAGATGTCTAAGTAAAAGATTAACTTATCTGAATAAACACCTGAAATTTATGAAGACAAAAATCTTGAGATCTTTTCTGAAAAAATAAAAAGGGCATTATCTTTCAGTTCTAAATAAACAAGTAGTCATGCTTAACCCTCTACTCATTAGTATCAAAACTAAATTTTTAAATGTTGCTACTTACAATAATAGGCTCCTCCACACCTACTATATTCACTAAGAAGTGTAGCTTTCCTTTCTTCTTGGTCATTCATCCTTCCAAAAGCCTAATGACACTGCATGCATTGGAGAAAAGGGAGGCATGGTTGCTGCTTTAGTGAAGTATTCACTCTAAAGAAACAAATTGATAGAAGTCAAGTAAACAAACACACATGGTCAAGATTGTGTTAAGAAATATAAAGAACATATATACAGAGCTCTGTGAGAGGACAAACAGGAGTTGGAGAATCCATTTCAGCTGAGATGAAAGACCTGTCTAAATAGGTGCAATAAAATATGAAAAATCAAAAATGAGATGAAAATGATAGTACAAACTTTACAGGCAGAATTTCCATGCAGAGAAATGGCCAAGAGTCTTGGCAGAAATAATGCTTCTTTAAGGAACTGAGAAAGACTCCATTGTTGAAACATGATCAACAAGAAAGAACAAGACAAGGTGGGGGAGATAAGCAGGAGCCAAATCAGGCAGGGCCTTGTAAGTCACTCCAAGGAATATGGATTTTGTTCTAAATGTAATGAAAAGCTGCTGAAGAGATAAGCTAATATGTGACATGATCTGATTTACATTTTTCAAAGATCACCTCTAAACACTCTAAAAGCAAGTGTAAACAAGAAAATGCAATTAAGACACAATTTCAGTAAACCTAGACCAGAAATGATATAACTTGGTCTAGGATGGTAGCAATGAAGATGGGAGGCGGGCGGGGTGGGGGGGAGGGGACTGTGGGGAAGGAATTAAAAAAAAAATGTGCATTTTGTAAAACAACGTACAATCCAATCTAACAGCTATATCAGAGAAGAAGAGAAAGGGCAAAAAGAAAAATTAAGGCTAGCTTCTCACTATTTATGTTGAACAAGTACAAAGAAATGCTATCACCTAAGATGATAACATTTAGAGAAAGATAAGCATCTCCATACCATCTGTGGGTCTCAGGGATAGGTCAGAAATAATGGTGCCTAAACATTGTACAGGTACCATGTGTAGAGGAGAGAGATAAGGAAAAAGAGAGTGAGAAACCTAGACTCCATTCTAGGTGTCGTCCAAATTCCCACTTTAAAGACACACTTTATTAATGAAGAAACTATCCAAGGTAGTTGTGGCATGCAGTGAGTATTCAACAGTGGCTCCTCTACTTCTCTGTTTCTTGGGTTTCTACAAGGATCCCTTTCCAGGAATTTATTTGAACTGTCTTTGTATCAGGGTCTATCACCTCAATCTCAGACCACAACCAAATACTTGGTTTTATAGCATTTCCCATACATCCCTTTATCTTTGCTTGGTACATCAGAAACTGCCTGGTTCTCAGAGTCATATAACCCTAAAGAACTTTTTGTGTATCAGGAACCAGATTACTATTGGCCAAGGTATTCTTTCAGTGAGGTTTGACAGAGCCCATAAGATGTTATTCATACATTTCCATGGTTGGGGCAGACGCATTCTCTTGCTGTCTGACCTCCCAAGGTGAGATAAAGGAAATAGTTCTGAACATCCTCCAGCCTTATTTAAACATCATTGTTAAGGAAACCCTTCCAGAATCTTCTGAACAGTAAGATAAATCCAGTCTAGGTTGCCATGTCTCACTGTGTTTACTTCCACTATAATAGTCATCACTCTGCTCTTTAATTCAGGGTCAAAGTTATATATTCATTTCTTTTTTTTTTTAAAGATTTTTTAAATTTATTTATGCATACAAGAATTGGGATCTAGGCTAGAAGAGTGGGTGGTGAGAGGATTCCCCAGAGACAGAGTAGGGAGCAGAACAGGCAGACTAACTGAAATACACCTGCTGAGGGGAGCAGCGAGCAAGATAGGAGTGGTCTGATGCACCTTGTGGATTAGCTCCCTGGCTGGGGATTAAACTCATGCTCTGGTGGTTGGGGATAGCTTGATAGCACTGAGACTTTAACTCCTGTGCCACCAGGGAGGCTCTACATATTTGCTCTGAGCCCTAGTTAACACATGAGTATTATTAAATATGCATTTCTGAATAAAGTTAGTGTATTAAAAGACCACAGATGTTGCACAGTGGATTAAACATGGTTGGTATCTGGTGATTTAGATTTTTATCAGTTTACATAAATTTCAATTTATACTTGAAATAGATTTTTATATTCTTTAAATATTTTAAACATTATTATTTGCCTCTGCATACTATTATAGTTGACAATGTACTATTTCATAAAATAAATAATCCCAAATATCCTTCAAAAAACTCATGAGAAGACTTGATATTAATGGTCCTATTACACAGATGATTAAGCAATAATGCTTATTTTACTTGACCAGTATCATAGGCATAGTATTCATTTAGCTCAAAATATTTATAATTTTGCTATGTTTAAGCACAAAAATAGACAGTCAAATTTAATTATACAAAAAGTAAGTTCTTAAGGTAATGAATAAAACAACAATTGCCTAGTTTGAATTTATAAAGAGGAAAGAAAAAGACAAGCAAGTTCTTGGAAGAAGGACCTCACTAGGACTCAAAAAGTGTAGCTATATTTACCTTCCAGCTGAACTCCAGTTAACCTGCACTGCACCCATGTATATGGATATTAAATGAGAAGTACGTTTGTTATAATTTTTATTTTCCAGGTTCCTTTGTGTCCTTATATGATTGTGAAAATACATTTATACAACTTGCTAAGAGTAATTTGGCATTAAAGTAAACATTTCATATTACATTTTTTAGTAAAGGGTACTTGTTTCAATACCTTGTTTAATTTTTAAACACCCTCTTTCCTTGCACTATCTTTACTTACTACATGCTGATGAAGCCCAGGCTTAGAGACAAAACACGACAAGCATATGATCTCATGACTAGTCAGTCATAAATACAAGTACCTAAACCCAAGATTTCCTCCAGAGCTCACACACGCAGTCACCATGCTATGCTGACATCACCCACATCAAATCCTATTTCCTTGTCACCTCCACTGCTGGAAAAATTTCTACTCTTCCTTCCAATATGAACATGAAAATAACTACTTGCAGTTCTGTTTATCTTTGTGTATATATTATATATATTTTTGCTTCCTATTTCCCCATAAGATTAATTTATTTTCAAAACGTTGTTTATGGTGGTACCAAAATCTCTCAGTGGAATTAATTAATGAATATTTTCTATTGCATAGTAATATGCAAAGTAATAAATGCCTTCTCAGATTAATAGTTGAAGCAAGACTAAAGTGGTTAATGAATCTCAAAGCCTGTTTACTCCGAGGCAATAGTGATTATTGTTCTTTTACACTCAACCATATCTTTAGGAGGAAAGGCAAGAGAAACACATTTTACATCACCTGAATAGGTTGATGACCAAATTTCTGTAAAGGGTTTATCAAGATAGCTTTTACACCATATGATGAAACAACCTAGTGTAATAATTTTAAATGATTTGCAGATTATGGGGTTTATTAAGTTACTATAATTTACATTAATAAAGTGAACACATTTGAGGAAAAAATTTAATGAAGTAAAGGAAATGAAAAATTTTAGTAATATTAATATCATACTCCTAATCACTTATGTGCTAATCCTATTTAGTTTTTCCAGACTGTGGTTTACAGAAATTGTTCTTCTTGTTTGATTTAATTGCTTGAAATTCACTGCAAAAGTAACTTAAATGAGTGGCTAGTTTCATCACCTGGTAGAAATAAAATAAAGGCTAATATGGAAATTGTTTAAAATGACTGTTATGGTACAATAAATTATGCTGTCATATAAAATCAGGAAGACATTTGGAAAAAGGCTATGTTTTTCTTTTTTATTATCATTTAACATAGTCTCCCAGAAAAATATTAAAAAACAATGAGTTCTTTTTCAATTTCTGGAATAAACACCATTTCCCAAAGTGAGTGTTACAGACAAGAGTGTTACTGTACTTGTGTGGATTTATTAGAGCAAAATTTGACCACAGTTCACCATGTACAGAAATTCTGTTTTTTGTGTTCACAAAAAAGTCATGTATATCATATCAAGTTGAATCTTCCAAATGTATTATGCTGAGGGAAGGGAGGAGTATGGCATCAAAGGAAGTTCCCTGCTATACTAATGGAAAATAAACTAAGAGAAGTCCAAATAGGCACCAGACTCTGAGTTTTTTGTGATGTGTTGCAAAATAGGAGTATCTTATGAACACTTGGGACCAATTTTAGCTAAGCACAACAGAAGAGCTATGGAAGAGAAATTTGACTCTGGGCACAGGTAGTAAGAGGGGGAGGAGTGGCTTCTGGGGTAGAAATCATGATACCCTCACCCAGAGTGGCAAAACTGATTACTGTAGATCTAACCAGAGGCAGTATGGGAAAGATTGCTGAGATGCACTAACCAGAGCCCCCAGTGAGGAAAATAAAATTCAGTAATGTGGCATTTACCCCATTCATTTCCCCTGAAAGTGGGTGAATATGGAGACCAAGGAGTTACAGTGAAAAAACATTGGAATGTGCCAGAGTTGCACCAATAGCCCAGCCCTTAGACTGCAGAAAGGAGAGATTAATCTATACCAAAGGAGCAAAGAACATATAATGGGACATGGAAAGTCTCTACAATAAATAGCATTGGAAAAACTGTACAACCACTTGGGAAAGAATTAAACTAGACCACTATTTCACTTCATACTCAAAATCAATTCAAATTGAATAAAAAAACCTCAATGTAAGACCTGAAACACTTAATGACAGACTTCAGAGACATCTTTATGTATACATTTCCAACAGCAAAGAAAACAGAATATAAATAATTGGGACTACGTCAAACCAAAAAGTTTCTACACAGTGAAAAAATTGTCACCTACAAAAAACACCTTACTGAAAGAGAAAAAGTCTTTGCACATCATACATCTGACAAGGGGCTAATATACAAGATCTACAAAGAACTCATACAACTCAACAAAATGAAAAGAAATAACTCAAAAAGAAAAATGGGCAGAAAAGTTAAACAGGCATTTATCCAAAAAAGACACATAGATGGCAAAAGGCACATGAAAAAAATGTTCAAAATGTTCATCATAACTTATCAGGAAAATGAAAATCAAAGACACAACAAGCAAATGCTTTATACCCATGACAGTGGCACAATCAAATACAAACAAAAAAACCCAGAAATAAGTGCTGACAAAGATGTAGAGAGAAAGGAATCCTCTTACATTGCCTATAGGAATATAGACTAATCCAAGCCCTACTGCAAACAGTATGAGATTTGTCAAAATATTAAAAATGAATCTATCATACTGCCCAATATTTCCACTCCTAGGTATTTACATGAAAAATACAAAAAAGAGGGCCTCCCTGGTGGCGCAGTGGGTTAAGCAGCGCACTATGAAGTAAACTGCAGCCACTGCAGCACTAGTTCGATCCCTGCCTCTGGCCAGGGAGGGGACCCACATGGCGCAGCAGACCTCTCCTGCCTCTCCCGCTGCTCCCCTCAGCAGTGTGTTTCAGTCGATCTGCCTGTTCTGCTCCCTGCTCTGTCTGTGGTGAATCCTCTCACCCTCCACACCTCTGGCCTTGTGCAACCCCAGTGCTTGTATGCATAAATAAATAAATCTTTAAAAAAAAAAAGAAACACTACTCAGTTATTAAAACATAAACAATCCTGCAAAACAATGTTTTGTCAATTAAAAAAATGCACTACATCTCCAAAAGTGTTAAATCAAATGTTTGAACTGATACATATGTATATGCATATGCGGTACAAAAAATTTTCGACAATCATAAAGAAATTATGAATGTATAATTTTTATAATACTAACATTAATTTCTTACAGTACTAATTTACCATTTTAAAAGATTACTACTTGATATATTATTTAATCACTATTAGCCCATCTTGTTAGAAAGTCTTGGATGACTATATCCAAATTATGCACCCAAGGGTGTCCAAACTTTCTGGAGTACCCTTATTTATATTCATATAGATAACTATGTTAGGAATATTAAGATAAAAGAAAAATCAAATTGTTACTATTATTATAGCCAATAAAGGGAAAGGACCCAATTTCCTTGTTATGCATTATCCAGTCCCACAAAAAATGTTCAACCAATCTTGATTCTTCTTTGTCCATATATTTCTTTTGTTATCAATATTTATTTTTTTTGAGAATGGCATAATAGCAATCTTTTGCTTCCATTGTCTTTATGTTCTTACATCTTAGATCCGACTATCTGCATTAAATACAGTTATAGTTACTATTACTTAATAACTTTTAATATTAGCATTTTCTATTTCCATTAATTAATTTACATTATTCTGCACAATGCATCCTCATTAATTTCCTTTGAAACAATATATTTACTTTCCTTGCTTTGTTAAGGAAAAAGCACAGAAGCATTTTATTCATTTTTAAGTTACACTTAATAAAGAAGTGAGTGAAAATTAGCAATTGGATATTTACATATAAAAAAATAAAATCTGTAAAGTACAATGTCTACTTCTCCAGTCTTTTTTTTTTTTTTAATGTGCACTACAGTTAACTCTCGGCCTTAAAATTACATCATGTTTTCCACAGCTGTCTGTTATATGTTCCAGGTTCCAAGGTAACTTGAAAATGTTACTGAAATATGATTCAATGTGGGAAAATCTTATTGTCGGTCTTGGAAGGATTTAAGGAAGGTCATTTGGGAGTGTGGCAATTACACCAGTGCCTTCTTTTGTTTACTCTTTATCTATTTATTCATTCATGAAAGAGCCACGTAGTATCAAGCTTACACTAGACACCACAGTACAAATCTGAATAAAGTCTATCATATGTTCTTGAGGCTCCAGAAATCACATGGTAGGTGCAAAGAGCAATAATCCACTGTTGGGGTAAGCCTCAGAGAGCTTGCACGAGACTTGTTGGACTCCAAAGGAGGGGTATCTGGATCAGATTTGTACTGAGGAACATTCTCCTGAGGAAATGAAACAACAACAAAGTTCAAACCTGCAGGGCATGAAGTCTTCCCTGATATCAGACTCCAGTATTTCCAAAAATCAGTGCACCAACTGATAGCATAAAATACTATGCTATCATATGTAAAATAACATTTTACACATCTATGGTATTCTTCACTTTTTAACATCTCTGAAAGAAAGTTCTATTGTACAGTTAAGGCCATGTGATAGTTGGAATAACAGCATTTCTTCCCTTAAGAGTGCATTAGCAAACACACTTTACATACTAAGTCTTCTCAGGATTGATACAAGAAGTGTCATACGGCAAGACACTATTTAGGAAGGTTTTCTCTTGGAATGACATAACTTGATTAGCCTCTCTCCAATTATGGAGTGACATATCCACTTACTGTCCTTACAGGCTTTTCCTTATTATCACCTTGGTCATCAACATGGAAAGCAGTTAAAACATATTTTTGATTAGTTCATCCACTTGTAAGAAGTGGCTGCAGTTTGCCTATAGTTTTTACAAACGGTGAAATACTCTAGAATCTCTCTTCCAAATGATCTAATTATTTTCAAATAAACTTGCTAATACAATACTTAAACTACTAAGTCAATGCTAAGAATTGGTGCACAGAATATCCTACTACCTTTATTTCTAGCCATCATTTTACAGCCTGGTTATGCAGAGTTTACCAGACAGGCATGCTTACAAAAGATCAGATAGTGAGACAAGAATGACCTATAATATTTTTCCAAGAATTTGGCTTTTCAAGTGGATCTGGGAATTTGTATTACATATAGACCAGGTTGTAGAAGCCTGAAATGTAATGTGAGTGGCTTTAAAAGTCCATGCTCTCAATTTTAATTCATAATTAATTTGCCATTAGTGTATCACCAATCAAATTGTTAAATATAATTCACTATACAATACTGCATCATTTAAGAGATTATGTGCATATACAATACAACCTGAATAATATTTTGAAATATATTTCATGTATAGTATATTTCAAATACTTTAAGATGTGGACTTTTAGTGGTAAAATTAATATAGGATATATATAAATTGATTTATAATGTTGCATAACTGAAATTTATATAATGTTATAATGCAATGTTACTTCAATAAAAAGTAATGTAAAGTTGTTTCCAATGTTGATTCTTCATATGCATTTCTTAAGCAATTTTCACTTTGGAAATTGTAATAGCTTTTTTTTCATAAAAAATATTGACCGTAAATGGCATAGCAGTTTCTAGAAAACTAAACTCACACAATAAATTAAAATGCAAAATGTATGTCTAGAGTGATTATTCATAGGAAACAAGGACATACTAAGTGGATCACAGTTCTCAAAGAGTTTACCTACTGAAGGTAAGATTTACATATTAATGATTCAGAAAGTTTACACAAGCTCAGAGACTAAGCTCTGTTCAGGGATGAGCAGGCTTCTATTTAAAAGAACCAACCCACTACAACCCTTTGTGTTATTATTATAGGTATTAACCTACTAACACAAAATACATACATGTACAGGCAGATGTGCATGTGTGTGTATATGTATACATGTGCACATCTGTATGTATATGTACATATGCGTATATATTTAAACGTAAATGTAAGCTAGTTCCAATTTTATTTTAGGATAGGAACATAGCATACTGGTTATGAGACTATTCTGTTGCACTGCATCATCTCTGTTTGACTTATATGGATTAATGATAAGGATACTATATAGATACTACTTTAGTATATAGTGAAATCAGTTGGTTTATACCAACAATCTACAATTTGGTAGTCATACTACAGGTAGTTATTTAAATGTAAATCAATTTAAAATTAAATTAAATAATCAACTCAATTTCTCATTCACTATTGTCACCTTTTTAAGTGTCCACTAGCCACATGTGGCTACCATATTAAACAACAAAGATACAGAATGCTTCCCTCATGGTGGTCTTCTATTGATAGCACCGTTCACAATAATATTTCCCAAGAATTAAGTGTTTGCAAGACCAGGCAGTAGCAAAGGAAGACTAAGTTCATTAGTAAAGCTGAAAGTTGGCTCAGTTACTCAGCCTTAAAAGGGTTTGTTGCTTCTTCATGACCTTTGTCATTTTGTTCCTCTCCTTAACTTCACAGCGTTATTTCTTTACTCTTCCTTCCATTGTCACTGTCACCTTTTTTTAAGTTCAATTATTTTATTTGTTCTATGTACTTCTTTATTAATAATTTTACATTTCTTTGTAACTTCTAAGATTTGTTTTTAGTAATGTTATTTTCCTTCATGTTTTGATTACACAGATTTATAGGTCCTAGGTCAATTTCCCCAATAAACTCTATGAATTTTGTTCATAATTTAGCAGCTTAAAATTCACACTATTTAAATTTAGTGTATAATTTAGCAAAAGATTTTGTTTTTATAAAATGTGTATATAAAAGTATAGTCAAAATGTCTGCAAGACTCTAGGAACTAACTAGCTAAGGTTCAAATTTAGGATTTGGGGTTCCTGCAAATTTCTTGCAAGATGTAAGGCCCACTCTCATCTGAAAAAGAGGGATACTACATCTGGGGTGATAGTGTACCGAGGAGAGGTAATATGCCTTACAAACCAAGTGCAAACATGTGACATTACTTATAGAAGCAATCATTAACTTTCAAATGTTTCTCTGAAACTACAAATCCTTACTTTATGAAGTTTGTGCGTGTCTATGTATGTTAATAAAATCTTTAAGAGGGAAAATAGTTATATTCTCATACAAATAGTTGACAGTACCGTTTTCCAGAGAGTGTGTACACTGATTTAAAAGGAAACCTAAATTTTAGTTTTTATGGTTTTGTATCTTTTGTGAGTTGTTTTTTTTTTTGCTACCTACATATATTATTCAAGTAGGTAACTTCTTAAATGTTCCTTGAAGATCCTTTTCAAGGACAGTTGAGTCAGCATATGTAGCATGATTCAGAAATCACGAAAGTCAGCTAAACACTTTGACAATAGAAAATAAAGTATTACTTGGCTTATAGATTAAAGATAAACAAGCCATTGTCTATAAGGCAAGGTAGACTTATCTCATCCGCAGGAAAAAGTAAAGAAACCATGGTGAGAAAAATGAAGATGCAAGTTGCAGAGAAGATTAAATTAAGAAATTATGTTTCAGGATATTTTTCTATAAATAAAATTTCAATTTATCTATATGTATTATACATATATATATAACATAGCCCGCCCCTTAAATGAGTAGTACTTTTAATGAAAGATCATTTCCATTATTAAAAATCAGTACATATCAGTATTTTCTTTGTAAACAGGAAGGATTCATGATCTAGTGTAGATCACCATTTTGAAATTTATTATTCAAATGGTAATATCAGTTTTTGCATTTTATAAGTCAAAAATTCATTATGAATATGACATTCACTCAAATAGTACACATTTTCCAGTAACACTAATATTAAACTGTGCATCATGCTTTGGAGATACTTTGAACTGTGTGAGTCATGAATCAGATAAGTCAGAGCTTTATAACTCCATTATGAAGCAACAGTCTTCCATTTCCCCTCCCATAACCTACTGTGGACTGACAAATAAAAATTATTTATTAGGAAAATGAGACAAAGCATGATATACAAGACAACAAGAAACATTTATCAGACTTAATAGATAAAATTACTCTGTCACTTTGCTAAAAACATTCTTGAATTCTAACTCTCAGTTTCTATCTCCTTGCAGATCCAAAACAAACACCAGTGAGGAAATTCTAATCCTATAGGTCCCCTTTGAAGCACTGGATTAATCAAACACAATTATTACTGAAAAGTGGGCTAATGTACTATTTATTTTTAAAATTTTCAGTTCTTGAGGTTTGTGTGTGCATACAAACACAAACACACACACATATATATATATATAACATTGTCAAGGCTATTACAGTAAATTATCTTTCATAATATTTGAAGATTTTCACACCTCTCTAAAAAGACAAAATAGTTTTTTTTATTTAATATTTTATTTTTTTATAAAGATTTATTTATTTATGCATACAAGCACTGGGGTACAGGCCAGAGGTGTAGGGGGGTGAGAGGATTCACCACAGAGAGCGGGGAGCAGAACAGGCAGATCAACAGAAGTACACTGCTGAGGGGAGCAGCGAACACAGCAGGAGAGGTCTGCCACACCATGTGGTACCCGCCCTGGCCGGCAGCAGGGATTGAACTCATGCTGCAGTGGCTGCGATTTGCTTCGTAGTGCGTTGCTTAACCCACTGCGCCACCAGGGGAGGCCCTTATTTAATATTTTAAAAACAGTTGGTTAACTGGCTTTTTTGATGTGACTGTATTCACGCCAAATTTGAAGATGAAAGTATTTTCTCTACTTTTAACTTATACAAATTTGATGAAACACAAAGATACATTCAACATCAAACTATATAAAGGAACTCAATGATTAGAAATAAAGTTGTGGGCTATTTTGAAACATAAAGAAAAATAGGTATTGAAGATCTAGAGAAAAAAAAAAAAGCTCTTAAAAGATTGACCTTCCCAGAAAACTAGCTACAAAATGCATTACATCTATCATGTTATACCATGCATTAGATACAAAACACAAAGACCACAGAGTAAGACACATTCTTCAACAATAAGAGTAAAGAGAAGATACCTAACAAACACATGGATAACTTGCACAGAGTGGGTTCTTAACTGGAAGTACCATTAAAAGAAAAAAAAAAATGGACCACAAATGGATAAGTGTGTTCAGTTATATACCCTCTACTCAACTTTTGGCATTAGCAACTACAGCATTTGTCATAAAGCATTAACACATATCACAAAAATTCATAATATCAAGGGACTAGAACAATCCACATTCAAATCAATCTGGCAATGCAATACTACAGTATAACTCTTTGTCATCCAGTCCATCATCAAATACACTGGAAACAATTTTAAAATGAAAAAGAAAATAAAAAAGGAATTGTAACTCATTTTATTTTTTTCTGTATGAAATAAGAGAAAACTAATAACAGAAAAGTATGCACTAACATATTCAAAGTAAATCATTCATACAAGAGGACCAAGTCAAAAGTATGCTTACAAAGATTCCATGGTTAGTGAGAGCACCTTACACTGCTTTCTTTCCTAAAATTCCAAGAAATAAACTTTGACCATGAAAGCATACCCATAATTCTGCTTATTTCATGTGTATGAAATCATACGAATGTCTTATATTTATTGCATCATTTTCATTATTCAAAGTTGATTTACATACTATCTTTCTGCCTTATCTTTTTGAGCCAAAGGTAGCAACTTTAATATAACCTAATTTAGCATATTCTATAAATAATGGGTCTAGAGTATTAGCTAAAAGTTGTGACCATTGATAACAAATTGGACTATAGAAATAGCAAATTAACTAAAGAGAAAGCAAATAGAAGAATTTATAAATAAGTTAGATATTTCATTAAGATAATTTTAGCATTAACTAGTTGACTAAATTCTATTGAATATTTTAAAATTAATTATAACAGTATCAGTGAAAAGCTCATAGTTCCATTTACAAGGAATTTATATGGAATATTAAGATCATTCAAAGTACACACAATGGAAATTAGTGTCTGCATATTTGTCCATAGTGCATGTATGTCATTCAAGTGATATATATTCAACTAAATATTGTGAGTATAAATCCAAACATAAACTTGCAATTATTCTTCTCAGGTAGAATTAATGGGAACCATAAAATTCTTATCAGAGATTTATTTTCAATATGACAAATAGGGGTTTATGAAAGTTGATTGTTTAAATATTTTTGTGTCAGTGTTTTCAGCATCTTGATTACTTTTATATTGAACCAGAAATATATAACACACACTTAATTTTCTTTTGAGGGAAAACATAACCTAGTCTGCCAAAATAAAATAAATTCAAGAAAATGGTTATCTTTTAAATGGAATCTCATGCACATCTTCAATGCAAGTTAATTTAAATATATTATAGGGCAAAAAACTATTTTCAGACGGTAAGACAGCTATCAATTACATATTTATTCTGAAAATAACCTGAAAAGTAAGGAAGAAGGAACACACATAATCCTTGAAGCACGTTGTAAAGAACAGTGTCTAGAAGTTAAAAAGAAATCTACTCTATTTGGTACACTGAACTCAGTGGAAAACTGTATCATGTCATTTAATTACTAATGAAATGGCATTTCTGTTATATATTAAAATATTTTTTATGAAAGTCTTCATGATAAAAACCACTATTTCCAACAGCTTTAAAACAGCTTATTTCAAAATATGAAAAGTCAACTGAAGAAAAAGTTTAAGAAATATTGATCATTTTAAACATTGTGCTTATAAATTAAAATTGTATATTTAATGAAATACTAAAATTATGTCTTATTTTTCAATGGGAATATTCCTATTTGTACAGTTCTTTACCTCATTTATGCTACCCAAACTCCATCTATACTTTCATATATTGCTACTAACACTTTATTTCTTGAAGCCTAAACATTTTAAAACTGGATGATGCAATAGTCTTTCCTTCTTTAGAGATCAAAAATATTTTCTTATTCTACACCTCAAGTTCACTTGCTGATGACTTTGTGCTACTCATTACATGCCTCTGTGATTAATTTCTTTATTATCACATTTAGAAAACAACACCTGCCCCAAAACACCAAGGACTTAAGAGGATAACACCAATTTACACGTTGAAAAGAGTTTTGAAAATATAATACTTAAAGAAAAAAAAGATGTCAGGACAAAATTGAGGAATGCATGTTAAAAATATAATATAAAATAATTTAACTTTAATTATTTACCAGGAAACACTATCATGGAAATTATCATTTTTACTCAAAATTTGTATTCAGAATTATTCATGTCTGTGATAAAAATCCTCTTGTAAGTTAAATCTGCATTTTATACTTAGAGCTACATTTACATCTACATGATGATTTTTAAAAGACAAAATTCACAATGGTTAAGAATACAGAATCTTAAATTGATAAATAGTTTGATTATGGTCATTATTTCACAATGTATACATATCAATGCATCAAGTTGTATATTTTAAATCTATATGTAATTTTATATATCAATGATATCTCAATAAAACTACAAAAAATAGAGTCGATGAAGAAGGACACAGGATCTGGAATAATCTGTCTGCCTGTTGCAATCATGGCTTTGTCACAGTATGACCTGGAGTTATCTTTCATACATCTAATCTCAATTTCCTCACAGCTTATTATGATCATTAAAAGCACTACTCCACGCAATGCACTTAGAAAACTGCTTGACAATAGACAAGTACTAAATAAGTTTGTAATAATATCATTATTGTTGTTGTTATTCTTATTATACTGTCTCCATAGACTTTCCCTAAGAATGTTTCTCCAGCTCCATGCTTTCTCTCTTCTATAGTTTTAAGTAAACATTCCAGAAGCTCTGACTGAGTACAAACATTTATACACAGCTATATCAAGTCATAATACTTTTTGCTTACAATCAACAAAACAGTTTCCTGAATTTCATGGAATTCATCACCATTCATCAGTGTATAATTTTGGATCAAGGTACAGGCAGTTAGTATATTAACCCAGCAGCCATCTTTAAACAGGGAATAGAGAGCTCCTTATTGCTGAGAGTGGGGAAACTATGCATGCTAATCATTGACATTGTAATCTAATCACCAAATGATAAAAACATCATGGGAGGAAGCAAAATCTGAGTGCTGGATCTAATTACATTACTATTCAGTAGCTTGGTAGAAAAGATGGGCAAGTTGCTACAGTCATTTATACAACCAAACACTCAATAGATCATTTTAGGCCCCAGTCCAAGCTGTGACTGGAAAGCTAGTAAATGTGCATTTCAAATCAAGATGAATTGTTAAAGAACTAGCTGTGGGGCTCCCAAAAATCTAATTCTTATGATCTTTCAGTAACAGTAATCCTGAAGTGGCTATGAGGATGAAATAATATGGTATGTGAGCAGAAGGTCAGGCATAATGTCAGCAGACATATTTTCCAATTTCTGCTCAGCCGCTTGTTGAGTAACACAGGCAAGCGACCTAAGTTTTAAGTTCCATCATCTACAAAATGGAGCTAATAAGACATCTACCATTCAGGGTTTGTGTAAATGCCAGAAAAAATGACTATACAATACCTGGCACATGGTTATAATTCTGGGATTGGTGCTGATTTTTATTGATAATCATGAAATAATAACATATATTAAGGAAGAAGTCAACACTTAAAAGCATCACAAAAACTATATTATTTCTCACAAGAATTGTATGAATGTAGAAATTATACTAGTCATTCATATATCAATGCCTAACACACCTTGAGTACACCAAAAGTCAATTATGATATTGCTGATTCTGATGCAATGTATAAAACAGTGAAACTAATAATCTTCATACATTTATCTCTCATACAATCATGACTGGCACACAGTTTCATTTTAAAGAATTAAGATTATGAAATTAAATATAATAAAAAAGTTCATCAAACTATAACACAAATTTTCAGTGGCCCATGACAACATGAATTCTCTCAGTGAATGGAACAAAAATAGAACAAAACAGCCTATTTGAACATTACTCCATATTCTGAAGCGGTAGAGGGAATGATCCAGAAAAACAAGCTATCTACACTTCATTTCCATTTAGACTCTTGAAGACTGCTTGTACATATTTTGTTACAGTAGCCTCCCTGTGTTTTTTAGAAAATAATGAGATATTGTTTTGTGAATGACCCACTAAGTTAGAAGGAGCAAGTTTGCTAACAATATATCTACTTTGAGAAATCTATAATGTATTGAGTAACAGTTATCAAAACATTAAACACACAACTTAAAGGCCTATCAGTTGTCAGTATAAAGCCTCTGAAAAAATATTTTAAAAATGTGAAAATTAAAAAGACATAAATAAGCATAGACACACATATATATATATTTATGACAATTTGTGCAATAATGAAGCCATAAAACTAGACATGAAAAGAAGTGTGATCATTTTTAAAACTTAACAGAATATCTACCCTGATGTGTGTACGGTCAATCCAGACATGTCAACTTCAGAGATACACACTTATTCCTCTTACTGTGCCACACTCTTTTTATTTATTTATTTATTTTATTAACATTTTTTTATTTATATATATTTGATATCAATTGTAATCCCCATGTATTCCCCATCACCATCTCACCAGTGCACCATCACCTCAGTCTCCCGTGCTCCCATCTGCCCTCAATCCTCCCCCTCTTCCCTCCCAGCAAGTGTCCCCAATTTGTCCTTGTCTTTTCATTTTTGTTTTTTGTGTGTCACACTCTTTTTTACCATGAGAAAACTGCACTAGTTCATAAATCACATTCTATAAATTGTTAGCCAGAAGTAAATAAGATGAAAAACACAAAGAAGTATCATGTACAAATAATGAGAGTTGCCTATTTAGAAGTAATCAATGTACTGGAACCTCACATGCTCACACACATGTAAAGTTGGGGTGGAAAGGTGAAAAAAAAAAACACTACACCAGCATGGTAATTACACACTTTTTTTTTTTCTGATTTACCTATGGGATTTAAGCATTGATTATCATTACAATAGCATCTAAAAATAAACTGGAGAACTTCTAAGAGACAGATTCTAAGTTCTACCCTCAATTTCCAAGCATCTGAGTCTCGAATCTTCTGCCAGAACACTAATTTTTAAAAAAATTCTAGGTGTTTCAAAATTGGGTGTAAGGGCAAACAAGAAAAGGAAATCACCATTCACTAAAAACACAGTTATGTGGTTCAGTTATTAAAGGTGATCCCCATAGCAATGAATTAGATGTTGCCATTCCCATGTTCCAGGTGACTAAAGGAAGCTTTTAGAAGTTAGAATGCAAAGTCAATATATAAGTCCAGATGTATCAGATATAAATATGCTTTTTTTTTATAACACACCAGACTAAGATGTGAAAGCATTTTCACAGAGTTCATAAGTGGGACCACAAAGTGGCCAATGAAAAGACACTCAAATATGGCAGCAGTTGTACAGTTCAGTCAGCAGTAGTATTGTTTTGAAAACTGCATGCAAACCTTTTGGAAGTCAGAGAGTATCAAAAAGACAATAGCTACTTAGGAAATAAACTCCTGTAGTAACTGCTGTGCAAGTTTATGTTGGGATGGGATATAGCAATACCTGTCATGTTTATCTTTTTTAATGTTTTCCTTTATTTCTATTATTACTTGTGTGTGTGCACACATGTATATGCACAAGCTATTCCAATTCAAAATTAAAGCAGAGTATTGCATAATTTCCAAAGGATGGGAACTTTATGCAGCCAATACAATCCTCCCACTAAGTCACCTTTTTATTATCTCTTTTCTCAGGATATCTAGAAACATCAGAATTCAGACAACCAAGTTAGAGAACCCTCATCTATCTAAAAGGGGAACTTCAGTCTTTTTTAAGACCCCCTGCTTTAAACTTCTAATTTTTTTAAATTAGACATTTAAATAAGATACAATAATAAATTTAAGCAATACTACCTAAAATTTTTATTTCTGTCAGTTGGTCCAATAATCAGACAAAGCAAAAAAAAAAAAAAAAAATAGCGCCAATTTCTACAGACAAGAAAACAGATTCAGCCAAGCAAAGTGAGCTCAAAAAGCAAATGTAGAAGACATACAGTTCTTCTGTTTATGCATCAAGGCCTTTTCCATGATTCTCTGATCTTCAGGAGCTGAGAGCACTCCTTTTGGAAATATTCATGCTTCTGCAGAGATTATGAGCCATCACAGATATAACAACAGAGCTGATCACTGACTAGCTGAATTTACACTGACTAGCTGAGAATAAATCTACCTGACATTTTGTTTTGTTGTTCATTTTTCACTGTTTCATTATATTCCACACTTGTGAAGTCATATGGTATTTGTCATTCTCCATTGTTTTTTTCACTTATAATTATTTCCTCAAGGTCCATCCCTGTTGTTGTAAATCACAAGATTTCAACCTTTTTCTGGCTAAGTAGTATTTTAGTGTGTGTTTATGTGTGCATGTGTGTGTGTGTATCTGTTTGCATTAAATTATACTGCAATGAGAGAGAGAGAACACCAAGTCAGGGACCAAGGAAAAGAATAATAATAAAAAAACAAAAATACAAGGACAAATCAGAAATTCTTTGTGGTGGGGAGGGAATGCTATAAGAGCAGAAAGAGCACAAAGGACTGAGGTGATGGTGCACTGGTGAAATGGTGGTGGGAAGTTCATGGGGACCACAACTTATGTCAAATATGTAGAAATAAAGAAAAAAAATAATACTGCAATGAACATGAAAGTGCAACTATCTTTTCTAGTTAATGTTTTCATAGTCTTCAGATAGATACCCAGTACTAGGATAGCTATGTGGTATATCTAGTCTTAATATTTTTGAGGATTCTCCATTACTATTTTCCATAATGGCAGGGCCAATTTATATCCCCATCCACAGACTGATAGATACCAGAGAGGAAGGGGGTTAGAATGAAATGGAAAGGGGGTCAATTTAATAGTAATTGATGCAAAGTTGAATTTTAGTAATGATCATGTTAAATTAAATGCTGTATATTAGAAAGATATAATGTCATAAATCAATATTACCAATGAAAAATGAACAAATATAAAAATAAAAGGTTAGTTTATCAATCATATTTTGAGGGGAAAGGACAACACATTCATAATCCTCTAATTTTTAGCATATCTGTATTATTTAGATATAAAAAATAAATCCTTATTTTTTAACTAAAATTTTGTTAAGACAATGAAAAAATTTCAAACTTTAAAAGATCTTGATTCCCATAGACATGATGTATTCTAATACAAATGCTTTTGGTTTGTGTAGGCAATCAATCTTTTGTGGTATTTAGAGTGTATCATGAATTAAAAATATGTTCCACCACACAGAAAGAAAACTCAAACTGTTGACTGAAAAGTAATGTTTTGATTTATATCTGACAGTTGCTAATAGGACTTTGTAGGCAAAACCTTCCCTCCCAATAATACTCTTAACAAATTAAATGTATTTATATAAACTATGAACTCTACTTTAATTCACTGTACTTTGATAGACTTCTTGTTTTTGATATCTATGTTAGAGATAATTTCACCACAGAAGAATCCAATCTTTCCAATTTCCTCACTGGTTTGCATTCCTTTGACTCACTTACAGTGGGCATAAACACTACAGAAGCTCTTTTCTGCTGATGGTTCTTTATCCTCAGTGATATATTTTCATTTTAACTACCGCATATCACCTTTGTTGAAATAATTCCAAGCTTATTCTCCTTATTCCTGATATCTCCCCAAAGCATCAGTTACTAACTTTATTAACATTTTATGCTCCTCACTTGAAAAACTAGATTCTGTTATCTTATTGAATGTTTAATCCCACTATTTCAATCCTTAATCCTATGCTTCAACTGAAATATTTTCCAATGTCTCATGTACATAGTGTTGGTGAAATAATTACATTTTCTAAAAGTGGCCTTTTAAAGAGAGTAACAAAAGAACACATTCACAACCATTCAAACAGGCATCACCAAAAAAGGATTGGCAATAACTCCAGTTCACCCCTAGGTTCCCTGTCCCATTCAGAACTTCAGACTTCTTGAAAGCCAGAGTTTAGAGCTTCTAGTATTTCCCACATTGCTTAGAATAGTTGATAGCTATTAAAGACTGAATCATGTTAAAGTCCTAATGCCCTAGTACTTCAGCATATGGTTATATGAAGAAATGGGGCCTTTAAAGAAATAATTAGGTTAGCCCTAATCTTATTTACTAGTTGTAAGAAAAGACAGGCACCAACAATGTGAGCAAATATAGAAAGACCATGTATGAGAGTGTTCATCTGCAAACCAAGCAAGAAAGGTCTCAAAACAATACCTTAATCTTAGCATTCTAGTCTCCAGAATGATAATAGAATAAATTCTTTTCATTAAAGTCACCAATCTTCAGTATTTTGTTATGACCTCCATAGAAAACTACTATAATACTCATCACTTATTTGCTAAAATGATTAGAACATGTAAATTTGATATTTTCCCTCTTTCTCAGACCACAGTTTTTTAAAAAGGCACAAAATAAATGCCTCGAAATCATGGATTTACCTTTGTTCTTTTTATTACTAACAAACATCATTTGCAGCTAGTGGCTTTGAAGACATTGTCAACATGCATTCTGTTAGGCACAAAAAATAATCAACATCGAATGAAAGGATATTACAAACTAAATGTCTGTGTGCCATCCCCCACCAAATCAGTATGTTAATAGTCTAACACCAGAGTGATAGCAATAGCATGTATGGCCTTTGGGGGATGGTTTAGGTCATGAAGGTGGATACTCAGGAATGGAATTAGTGCCCTTATGAAAGGGTCCCCAGAGAGATACTTCTTCCCTATTTCCACAAAAGGCTGAAACATAAAGACAACTTCTACAAATTAAAAAGCAGGCTTTTATCAGAAACTGTATCTTCTGATGCCTTGTTCTTGGACTTCCTAGCCCTCAGAACTATGAAAAACAAATTTCTGTTCTTTATAAGCTACTGAGTCTATGGTATTCTACTATAGCAGTCTGAGCAGACTAAGACAAAGGGTCATATTACTAACCCTGTTATTCTGAATGAGTAACTTAATCATGCTGATCCTCCAGTCCATTGTCTGCAAAACAGGAATAAAAATAATGGACCGCAAAAGTAAGGCACATTTTTTATGCCTAGTTCATGGTAAGAATTCAAGTAACTATTATACATTATTTTAAAAAACTAGTAATACTGAACACTTTTTTTGCTTACAAAAAATTTATTTCTTCCGAGTAAATTATTTTAGGAAATGATTATAGAAGTACATAAGCTTTATAAAGAAATTGGAAACAGTAGTTGAACATATGGCATGCACAAAAACGATGAATGATGCTTTTAAGAATTCACTAGATATTATAAAAACATAAAACATCACAGTAGTATTTAGGGGAACATAGTATGATGAGATGGCATTTTTTGTAAAAAACAGCAAACAGAAAAACATAAAGCCAAATGACTTGATTTAGTTAAAATTTATTTAACCCAGGATATGTAAAACTATACTAGTACAACCTTAGTCAGTAATAACATGCATAGCAACAATGCAAATTTATATACACTCAACATGAACTAAATAAGCCAAAATAAGTATGATATTTGCAGAAAAAGGAAAAAAATCTTATTCCTATTTTTGCATTATTCTTTCCATTCTGGGTAGGACTGGATTTCTATCAATAGATGATTCTGATATGTGTTCTAATCATTTGAGCCAAGTTCTGAGAATACCATTCTCTACATGATGTCTTTCTGCCTTTATTCAGAATTACTAAATGATAATATTTCAATATAATTTGCCTATAATTACTTTGACATTTTAGACAAGTCATATATAATGCCAGAAGTTTAAAAAACATTCATAAGTATGTATAATGCATACGTATGAATACACATTCATGAACACACATACACCTTTACTTAATTAAACAAATAAATTCTAGGAATGTTTATTGAAACTACAGACACTGGGGCAACCACTCCTATATAACAAGATAGTCTAGAAAATTGCTAGCTCATTGTGAATTGGACAATATTTTCTTCATTCTAACAGTAACTAACTCGTAATTAAATTTTATGAATGAATGAATGAGTAAGCAAATCATTTAGAAAGACTAAAATTGTGTAAATTGTAAAAGTATATGTTACGTTTTGTACTAATGCTTATCAAGCAATTTGTGAATGATTTTTTTCTTTCATTTCCAACCAATCACAAACCAGCACTTTAAAATATACACTAAAATAAATTATCAGGAAAATTAAAGAAAAACAAAAAGTCAGAACATGAGGTATGAATTTATTTTGTAAAGTTGCTATGGAAATCTCAAAAATTTTGTCTCAAACTAGCAACCGACAGGCCGCAGACTTTGAGTATGAATTTTTTTTATTATCAATAATATAATGGCTGAGGTGATGGTAACTGGTGATATAGTGATGGGGAATGCATGGGAATTACAATTGATGTCAAATATACATAAATAAATTAGTTAATTAATTAATTAATGAAAAAACTAAACCATGAAAGAAAAAAAATCTGAGGAAAAACACACAAAGCATCAAGATTTATTGATTTGAAAGTAACAGTTATATTTTAGTGCATTGGGGCCACTGGGAGTCCAGTGAAAACACCTCATAGCTTCTGGCTCTGTAGATTGGAGGGGGAGCCTGAGAGCCTGGGTCTCTAAGTTCCAGTGGCTGCTGATACAGAAGATCTGGGGACTGCAGTGTGAGAACCCCTAACATTTTATCATCTGCTTGTTCTATTACAAGGTTCTTGGGAGTCTGTCTAACACTCCCTTATTTGGGGTTTCTTTGTCATTCTCTGTCTCTTCCTGGTGATAAATCATTTCCTTGTATGTTTTGAAACTTTAAATGATTTTTTTAAACAGATACTTCCTTTTTATTTGTACGAAGGTTTATAGTGTCTATACTAATTTGTTAACTTTTATTTTATAGTTGTTTTTTCCTGTTTTTTTTTATTTAAATATGTATTTTTTACATCATTGTTCAATTTTGTACAATGTTTGATTTCTCCTGTCAGGTATAATTCCCATAATCAAGTCACCATTAAACTACCATCATAGTAATAATAATAATAATAATAATAATATGATGGGAGAAAATCTTAGTTAAACCAGAAGTAAACAAAAGCATTTGAAATTGTACATTAAGATCAATGTAGAATAATCTCCTTAGGAAATAATCATTCTCTTCCTATAATTCCCAGAATTCTATTGTGATTCATACAACAGACCAAAACCAAAACTACAGTAGACTACATGGTTCTTTCTCTATTCATCCTTACGATATTAAGTACTCAGAAGGAGGATCATCACATAGAGAGTCTTCTCTAGAAGATATTCACAGCACCAGGCACTGTTTTATGGCAGGTTAGAAACTCAATTCACCAGAGTGTTAAAAGGTAAATGCTATAAGCATCCTTCTCATTTCCATTTTTTTTTTCCTGCAAACAATTAGTATTCCTTTGTTGCCTAGTTGGAAAAAACTGCAGTATCTCCAAAAGGTACTGCTATCTCTACTCCTTTCTCATGTAATGCTGTTTTTATGTTTATGTTTCAAATAACCATACTCACGAGTGATATATGATTTAAAAAGTTATATCATTTGTACTATTAAACAACCACTGTACTTAAAAGACTCCACATTAAACATATGTGGAGAATATATTAAGAAATTATAGTATTTTAAACTTAAATTTCAAGATGCTTGGCAATTATTTTAACTCAATGTTCAAAATGTCATTGCCTATGCAAGATAAAGAGTCTACAAAATACAAGTGCAGAGCACATTTTCTAGCTATTAAATTCTAAGGTCTTCATGAAAGGCTTACAAGTGCTGCTTCTGAAAAATGCTTTCAATATATATATATGATAAATTATATTTTATATCATCTCTAAGTTGAAAGCAGATATTTTACCAAAGTTGGAAAGTAAGACAAATTCCTTCTTTGGCTATTTAGTGAACTGTTAGCCTTAAATTACTAAAGTTGAATACCTTGTGGTCATTAAAATTTAATTTGCAATAAAACACTTAATGACTAAGTTTAAAGTATGTTAAGTTGGGAAAAGTTCTGACAACATGTATGTTAAGCTTACATACATTTATGTGATTTTTATACATAATCTATAATGCAGTACATAATTACAAGTATGTATTATAAATTATATCACTTGTTACTAAAACAAAAACTGAACTAATATACAAATAATATGAAATATTTGTACAATATTTCATATACAAATAATATGAAAGAGGTAGATGTGAATCTTAATTTCACTAATATGCGATTAAAATTCTAACGCTGTCATAATAGCAATAGAGCTTTAAGTTTTTAAATTTTTTTTCACTTTTAAATAAACATGCTTTAGTTATTAATAGAGATTTAGTTATATGTAGGAAAATCATCTAATAAAATATAAAATATCTGGATTTCCAGAATAAATAATAGCCTATGTCAAACTTCCCACCCCTTATATGAAAGGAAGCTATAAGGACAGTTAGCTTTTCTTTTTTGTGACAAATCCAAAGCTATCCTTTCTCCGGGGTATGCTATAAAACTAATCCAAGATTGTGGAATTTCAATACCTTATAAATTTATTAAACTGTTTTTACTTCACCTGACAAATATAAAAATGAACTAAGGAATAATCACCTACCCTAAGATATAATAGATAGACCAGTACTCACTTAATATAACACTTACTTGAAAATTACAGATATCAAGTATGCAGTAATATTTCTTTTACAAAGAGGAAAAAAAAAATCACCAAGTCACTGATACTTTGAAATAAACTAACTGTGTAAACATCTAAACATAGAACATCTCATCAAAACCCAAAATCTGGAAATAACAAGTGTTTTAACTATTCCCAACTCTCTTCATGGTTATCAAAAATAGGAAATGTATCTCCTAGTAAAATTTATTCAAATTTAATGTCATGCATCTTTAAGTAATAGACACAGTATCAAACTGATATACAAAGAGGAATGAGAACTACTCCTCTAATTTGACTCAGTATGACAACTAGATACTTAATACCATTTCATAAAGCTCTTTCTTCATTAGCAATTAATTTCCTCCCCCACTTACTCCCACACTTTGACACACACTCACAAGGTCAAATTCCCTTCACTACTCACATATTGAAAGAACTGTTCAGAGATTACTGACATATGCTTAGCTCTGAAACAACCGAAGATTGAAAGATAATGTATGAAATTTCAATATTTCCCTAGTATTAAGCAAAGATACTAAGTCACTTTTATCCTGGAAACTACAAACTGTTAATACTCTGTAAACCTGAGATGTTTCTTTCAATTAATACATCATTTTACACACAGTCATAAAAAATTGGTTCAATTTTACTCACTTTATTGTAAGTGATATTGTGTGAGTGATATTACATAGGAAAATGTATCCTCTGATTTAATACAAGAGAAGATACCATTGTAACACTGAACTTTATTTTTATAACCTGTTACAGAATTTATCACCATCTGCCCTTCTACATTGTGAGTTCAATTCTCACACACTATATAATACTTCATGACTTACAAAACGCTGAAAAGGTGAATTTTCAAGAGTCATTTACCAGATAACTATTACTATTTCTTAGCCAACTGACCATATTTGGGGATTTCTTTTTAGCAAAAATGAACTTCAATAGATGTCAGTTTATATCCTTAATAAAAAGTGAAAGGTAAAATTGAGACAATCATAAAGTATTTTAGAAATATATCTTTGATAATCCCTGGTAAAGAATAAGATGCCAAAAAGAATTTAAAAACATGACACAGTCCTGACAATTCTGAACCTGTAGATGCACACTATTCTCTGTGGTAGTCAAGAGGCTGATACCAACTGAGTTTCAAATTGCGGCAACTTCTAAGCTGGACCCATAAAATACATGTTAGATTTCTACACAGTACTGTGGTACATGCTCGATTTCTACACAGTATTGAAGTACATGCTAGATTTCTAAGACACAGTACTGAAAAAATGTATAATATTTTAGAAATAATTTTATAATTATTATTTTATAGTATTTTAGAAATAATTTTAGTGATTACATGTTGGAATAATTTTTTGATAGATTGGGTTATGTAAAATATATTATAAAATTAATTTCATCTATATCTTTAGATTCAAAGTTATATAAGGTGACCTGCTTTGGTGGCTTGCATTATATTTCTCCAATATAATACTGATCTAGAGAATGTTTTGTCACTGCTGTTGTCTATTTACCATTTCTTCTCTTCTACCTTATCTTTTTAGCATTTTCATTCTCCAGAATTATGACAACATCAGGGGAGAGGTAAGACAAGATGTGGCAATTCTGAAACTAAACTGCAACCAACATGAAATGGGTTCAGAAAATAAAATAAATATGTTGTTATACCACTAATAACTAACCTAAATTATTAATAAAAATTATTCCTTTCCATCTAAACACATAAAAGCATAAGTATTTTTGAATTCACTTTAAAAGTGTCTAATAACTTTAATTGAAATTTTGAAAAATCTTTGTATAATCCAAAACACAATTCACTTTTCCAAATAATGCATTCTATTTTAAAGTATAAAGTGTTTATGAATATACCCATACTCTTTACTGTTGAATTTCTTTCCCTCAAAGACTTATTTATCCAGATGGACCTTTTAACATCTTTTTGTTGTTTCTGTGCTCTTCTTGGCCCTTGGAAGCCCCTTCCATACATTCTCCCTTATACATTCATATATTGCTGATTTTGGAATGCGAGGAAGGAAGTAAATAAGTATCCTAAACTGAGTTGCTTAACCAAGTCACTCAATCAGCGGGAAGAGAGGCACTGCATTCCAAATGTTTCAAGTCTCTTATGTCCTAAATAACCAAGAATAACTACTTCTACTTTTCACATTTTGATGACTTTACATATTGAGTCTTTTCAAATGCACCATTCATTTCCTTCCCCAAGAAAAATGACAGCTCATGAAAACAGACCCAATGTCTTGCTTTGTTTTTCAATATCCTAAAACACAGTGACTAAGAGAGAGTAGATCCCCAACAAATACTGGCTAAATAAACAAATGTTCCAGATCTCATAATTGTTCCCAGAGCAGAAACACTTCCATGGGAAACTCTTAAGAAGAACAAGAATTGGAACCCATTGCAGTACAGTTATAAAGAAAGCCGCATGATTTTTAAATCTTCCATACAAATGGAGTTATGTGAATATGTCTCTTTTATGAGACAAATGTCCCTGACTTATTGATGTACAAATTAAAGTGTCTCTTTTTCTTCACCTTTTAAATAAAACACACTGGTGTATATTTAAGTTGTGGAGCCAAAAATTCTTGGGTTCATATTTTTACTGTTTTTTAATAGCACTGAAACATTGACAATTCACAAGAATGGTTTTTAATTTTCTCCTAGAAATGACTATCTAAGATAAAAATCTATCCTTACAGGGTATTACAAAGATGAGGAATAATATGACTAAGCATTTAGCAGTTGGTCTGGTCCACAAGAGAGTAGCAGTTGGTCTGCTAATACTTGAAATGAGATTATTAGCAGCTATAACAGAACTAGTAGTAATGATCAGTACTGTCTGTTCACCTGATACTGGACTTCTGAAAATATCTTGGCAATACATAACAATGTATATTAACACTATGTAATCTTTTAAATCTAAAATTTTGGTTATATTAAAATGTATCTTATTATATATTCTCTGGTTTTGAACAGTGACTTCCTTGTAAAATTCAACTTTGGGTTACAATATATAGTATGCAGAATTTAATTTTGTATTATCTGAAAATTTTAATCAAATACAAGCAAGTAAATATATACATTACTTCTACTTGGCATCTCTCTTCATGTTTTAAAATAAAAGGCTAAAATACTAGATATCACAAATTTTAAAAGCTTTCCCTTATGGCATCAGTTAATTACAAAACTCCAGAACTGTCATTGGCACTTTGACCACAATCTAAAGTTTTACTTTCCACCTTTTGCCCCACTGCCATTCACCTATGGATTTAAACATCTTTCTCTTTATTATACCTTTAATAATCAGCCTAAATGCACACTTTAACTTTTCAACATCAGCAGCATCTGCCTTCCCAAACCCTGAAATTTGTTCATTATTTGACACTGCTCCAATTACGAAGTCTGGAAATGCAGTATTTTCCCAACCAAAACCATCTATCCAGCTTTGCATCTTTCTCATTCTATTAAAAATGTTTAGCCTGATAATATTTTCCTTCCCAACCTTCAAACTCTAAATCTTATCAATTTTTAGTCTATTCACCTCCTGGAGCTACACTTGCCTTCTTTCCTAGTGCATATTTATGGACCGTTATAGAAAGTCCAATGCTCTGTTTTACATTATGCATGCCTTTCTAATCTCTTTGTCAAGTAAACTTAAGATTTTGCTTGACCAATGCACATTGTAACTGTTACCAGAGAAAGTAATGCAATTTAGGTTGACGAAAAACAATAAATTAATTTTGCCAACTTCTTCCTTACAGTTGTAGAACCTTTTTCTAGACATCTTGCATATTTTCAGAGCCAATCCCCAATCCCTTATGCCTATATAGCTCATCTCAACCTATGACTTTGCACCTACCTAAGTGTCACTGTTAGATGACACTCCCTGAAGGTAGGGTCTTTATTAGGCTTATTTACCATTGAGTCTTCATCCTCCAGTATATCTGAATAAATGAACTTAGTTAACTAATGAAATCATTCAATTTCTCTCTAAGATGGGATGAGCCTCTTTTTGTGGTACTACAAAACCCACTGACCTTTCTAGAACATTCTAAAATTGCTTCTGAAAATTACCTTCTCTCTTAGAACTCTATCTCTTTTTGGTAGGGGATTTTGAAAAAAAAAAAATATGCATTTAGATTATCTTTATTCTGGCTTAAAAATGTATCCTTCCTTCAATAATATTGCTTCTTGAGTAATATTTTATTCCCACAATTTAACATTAAATTACCTGTCTTCAGATCTTCCAGACCCCACAAGATTGTAAAAGTGGCAACTGGACTTTTGCTTCCATTTGCCTTATTATGTATATTTTTCTCACTAACAATTAATTGAAATTCCAACATTTTTTTGCTGAGAAAATTTGAACTTACAGATAATCTGAATAATGCCATGAAATCTGTATAACCACTTCCTGGATTTAAAAATTAGTAGCAAATCGTGATTTTCTTTGCATGCGTTTTACAAAGATTCATTAAAATTAGATTGTAGCCATTATGATGTCTTCAGTGAAAAATACTAAACCTGTGAATTTGTCTGATTATTTCTTCATGAGTTTAATTAACATGTTGTTTATTCCCTGTATGTTTTCTCTACACTATAATTTGAATCTAAATTGGTTTTATTAGATTCAGCTTATACACTAAAGGATCTTATGGTATCAAGTTACCTATTAGCAATGTTGGGTTTCATCAGTGAGTTGTAATACTTGAACATCAAGAAATTATGCTAATATTCAAAAACTTTTAACTAATGGTTTAGCACTCATTACTCATTCTTGCCTGAAGTACTTCTTTCATTTAGTTATAAAAGTAATTTTCTTACTCTAGCATTTTTTATATATGAATTTGCATTATTTTGTAAAGAAGAGTTGTTCTAATGACTAGAAGAGTTCTTGTTACAAGATAGGCTAACAGTTTAGTTCTTTCCATTTATTTATTGTCAAAATTTGATCTTTTTAATATTTTTCATTTATGGTATCCTATGAATTTACATATTTTACTTTCTCAGTGTTTTATATATATTGTTTTAGTCACTGGATGTTCTCATTGCTATGAATTTAGCAAGTGGGAGGCCCTTCAAGGCGGCTTCTCTTTATGGTTGCATCAACCTTATTTGTCACTGGGCACTCCCTTACTTCCTAGCAAAATGAAATACATCAGGCTCATCTTTATAATGTTTCTGCCTAGATTTAGAATGAGCCAAATTCTCTAAAGAGTCTGTCCCCTTGAAAAAAAATAGTATTATTTAGAAGCCATAAATTGTACATTAGCTGTGCTCATTACTGCTTCCAAGAGATATTACTTGTAAGTCTTTTTAGGAGATACAGCTAGTAAATACATTCATCTAACCCTTTTTCTAAAATGTTTTGAGGTAATATTGCTTTACAATACTGTATACTATTTAGGAATATAAATTCACACCTCTTCAGGTATACATTACCCCACCACTCCCACCAACTAAGCACCCATAATCCACTGTATTCTATTGTCTCCCTTTGCTCTGCACCTCTGTCCTTCTCCTTTTAATATCCTCCATTCTGCAGATGAAGGTCTAGGGATTATTTACTTTGGTTTTGCTTGTTCCTTTAAATTATTTCCTTATATTCCACATATGAGTGAAATCATCTGGTATTTATCTTTTCTTCTCTGACTTATTTTACTTAGCATAATCCCCTCCAATTTCATACATATTGCCACAAATGGCAAGATTTCATTTCTTTTTATAGCTGAGTGCACTCCATTGTGTATATATAAATCTTCTTAATCCATTCATCTGTCATTAGGTACTTAAGTTTTCCCCATAACTTATCAAAAATAAATATCTTTATTTTAAAAGCTTCATAATACATATTTATAACTGATAGATTGCCCACCTATTTGTTCTTGTCAGAATTATCCTGGATATTCTCTTTTTTTAACTTTTCTATATGTAGTTTACAACCAATTTACCTAGTTACAAAGAGATCATGTTAACCACCCCCCACACACACACGTAAGCATTTGACAAAAACAATCTTGGGAATCATGGAATCTTTTCATTTATTTTAATCTAATATGTCTCCTTCATTTACTTTTTTTCTCAGAAATAATGTGTTTTTTAGTATATTTTAAACATACTCAAGGGCTTTTCCTCAAGTCTCATGCTCTTTTAAGCCTATGCAGCATTAGCCCTGTTGAATAAAACTTTCCTCGCACACACACTAAGATTTTGGGTTATCCTGATCTTTAATATTTACTCAGAAAGAAATGCAGGTGTTTCCAAATGTGTGTCTTTGGATAGTAATTCCCACCTAAAATTTTACATGACAATTTTGTAAAATTGTTTTCTAGCTTCCAATGTGTTTTCAAGCTCTAGACCTGAATTTCAACAACTCTTGTTATTTTATTCCAGGACTTCATGTTGAAACTTCATATTAGTGATACATCCCAAACCAACCCCAACCAAATCAGGGTACTCTCTAACTTTATTTTCTCTTTTTTTTTTGCTTTATACAACTAATTTTTCAGGTATGCACACTTTATTCTCAAAAGCAACTTTCATACTCTCTATACGTTGGTCTCCAAATCCACTGATTTTAAGACTTATTGAATTACTATCATCTTTGAAATCCACTTCTTCGTGTTCATTCACACTGTCTCATTCACATAAAATCATTAACATAAACCACTCTGTGGTTTATGTTTCTCATTCTTTATTGAAAAATATTCACTATTTCAAGTTCCAAGGAACTATTTAGTAATAGAAGACTTTTCCACACATCTGAAGAGGCAAATAAAAATAGCATCCTAAAATAAAATCTTGCAGGTATATGTGTTTTATGCTATTAACAAACAGATAAAATGAGCTTGAAAAATGTCACATCCACATATGTGTAACATTGAAATTTGTGGTGGAGATGATGTTGATAGTGAGATGTTGATAGACAGAGGAGACACCTATATTTATAGACTTGCTGTGTTATGAAAGAATTGACTGTTCCATTTTCCATGTGCAAAAGACTAATTTTCCACATCATGCTGCAAAAACTTCAAGAGAAGAGATTACATTTTGTACTTACTAAGTAAATATTTGTTGAGTAATTTTCCCAGGTGCTCTATAATTACAAGAGACACAGAACCATGCATTTCATTCCAAACACAGAGAATTAGTGACCCCTCACAAATGTCCATGTATTGGGTTGGCTTCAAAAACTCCAACAGTCTTGGAGAGATTTATAATGGCATGATTACTTGAAGCTCCCTTCAAGACCAGTAAGAGTGTAAATGTTGCATTTTTCTATTATTTCTGTCCACAGAACTCATTAGAAAAAACTTATCAAACTATAGTCATTTAAAATAATGTAGCAAGGAAATAAATATAGCAGTTGTTTTAGATTAAGTAAAATAAAACAATCAAAAAAATTCCCTCTTCAGGAATGCTATATCCCTATACAGAATGAGGAACATAAGGTATCAATTCAGATATACATATCATTTGTCCCTTTACTACTTATAGAACCCTGAAAAAATTTTATGTCTCTCCAAGTTTTGGACTGCTCAAAAATATAAAGATGACACCATCTACACATAAAGTGTTGGTGTAGGTTACTGAGAGGAAGTGACTAACTCTCACAAATGGACCTGAGCAATCAGGGCTACTTACCCCTTCCCTGTGCTTTAAATATACATACCACCACTTCAAGGAAACAGCCCTGAAAGAGTATGTGTTGTAGAGACTATCTGGATGGAACCCTGTTAAAACCTCTAGATAAAGTCAGGATTCTGGTGGGTGAATGTGTAAATCTGCAGATCTTGTGACTATCCATTATGCAAATTCCCTTGCTAATTTAAACTATCACCTACCAATCTGGTCTGTTACTCTTATTTTCATCCCCTGCCCTGAGTTTGAAGAGCCAGTTTCAAAATTCACCCAGGAAACTTCAAGGTTGCAAACCAACAGGAAGTACAAATGAAAGTGTGTTTACTTGTACATCAATAAGTGCTAGTTCTCCTTTTCTTTTCCTCTCATTTTCATTTAATAAAAAATACTATGTCCCTATTCTAGCCTGTTAAGAATTTCCAGACTAAAAGAAGAACATGATCCTGTTACAATTTAACATATGGCTATCAAAATGTATATAAATATTTCCTCCAAATAGATGGATTATGTAGGAAAGCAATTAATATATACAGCTGAAAGTTATTAAAATATTCAACTATATTATTCTAAGCAAAAAGAATATTAACTGATAAATGTAATTTTATGAAACATTTAAGCAAATGAAATCTTTAGTTTTACTTTAGTATAAACATGCTTAGGTGATGTACTCCATTGCACCTTTCAATAAAACAGGACAAGGTCCCCATGTTCTCCACTATAATTCTCCTTTCCATTTAGATTTACACATGGCCAGAGAAATAAATCTTGTACTCTTGACCCCAGCTGAGGTGTCTCCAAGGACAATTCAGAAGACATTTATCCTCAACACTAACTGAAGTTCTCCCTCTGCCTTCTCAGTGGCTAGGAATGGAGAGAAAAATTAAATCAACATGTGTATATTTTCCAGGACTTAGTCTCATAAAAATAGCAAGATAATGCAAAACAAACAAAAACCTTGAAATTTATAAAGAATGAGAAAAACATAAAATCAATTTTCCATACTGTAAGCTTGCTACTTAAAATAAATCAAACAAAACAAACAAATGAAAAAAAAATTCCCCAGTATTTACTTGAAAATCCAGAATTCATGAAAATAAGCTAATCTATGATAAATTGGCAATAGCTGGGTTCAATATATATATATAGATATATACACACGTATATATAGTCTATAAGTCTAAAATTAATTTTAAAAATGATGGGGAATTATATAACACTTGCTAAGTATACATTTTTTAATACATTCAGTCACATTTATTAAATTTTATTTAACAATTATTACTGTAAAAATCATGGTATACTGAAACCAACTGTCTTCATTGTTCATTAATATGATAGCTTATCTAGTCACTGTCTATTACTGAAGCAAAATTTACTTCTTAAAATCATACTACTGTATGAAAATGGGATTTTGATGCCATTTATGCAAGCCACTATATGCAACAAATAATAATAATGAAATAATAAGCAAATAATAACTTTCTATCTGTAAAGAAATTATTTTATGGGGCCTCCCTGGTGGCACAGTGGGTTAAGCAACGCACTATGAAGCAAACCTCAGCCACTGCAGCACAAGTTCGATCCCTGCTGCCGGCCAGGTGGGGGACCCACATGGTGTGGCAGACCTCTCCTGCTGTGCCCGCTGCTCCCCTCAGCAGTGTGCTTCCGTTGATCTGCCTGTTCTGCTCCCTGCTCTGTCTGTGGTGAATCCTCTCACCCCCCACACCTCTGGCCTGTACCCCAGTGCTTGTATGCATAAATAAATAAATCTTAAAAAAAAAGAAAAAAAAAGAAATTATTTTATATGCATTTCTGAGGTCTATTGAGACTAAAAATTAAAATTTATCATTAGCCCATACTTTTTGAATGCAATGTAATAAATGATGTGAATAAATAACTATTTAAGCAGAAAGTAATCACTATTTAAAAATAAATGATTTTAAAAATCAGAGAGAATAAATGAATTATAATTAAAATTTTTTCTTCAGTTTCATTGTTACCATGTAAACAATTCCAAATATCCATCTCATGTCTACTTCCAATATAGAATTTGAGTTGATTTGATGTTCTGTGTAATTACTTACAATATCAGTAAACAGTAAACAAAGCATGACCACACTCTCACTCAAGAGGAAAACTCATAAGAATATAAATAGGAAAATATAAATTGTTGTATATGAAATGTATATACATTATTTTTCATTTTGATATTTTTATATTCTAAAAATATAATTTTTTACTTAAACATCTCTTTTAACCATTAGCCTTTCATTAAAAATTAGAGAGATAAACTAATTAGCTTTTTAAAAAGGCAATATGTCATTCTATAGCTAAGAGTATAAAAGGGTGCCTTTAATAATATGTATTTGAAATTTTTCTCCCTTATATATCACACCACCATAGTGTGACTGCTTGATGCACAAGAAGAAATCAGTGGGGCGATTGCTAATGACCATATGAGAGTAAATATAAGAAATAATTAAATGTTTATTTTTAATGATGACTATTTAAAAGTTTTTTTTTAACATATCACAACTCAAAATTGAATTCAACTAGTGTTTTCTTTCTTTAAAATGTTCAAGGCTGGTATAAAAACTGTAAAATTCATTCAGTAATTTAGGATTTTTCAAAATGTCTAAATTTTGGACATTTAAAGGTACTAAAAATTACTCAGCAATCAAAAAAGATAAACTCATGCCATTTGTAGCAACATGGATGGAGCTTGAAAGGATAATGCTAAGTCAAAAGGAGGAAGATATTAATACCCAACGTTGTCACTTATATGTGTAATATAAAGTAACTAAATTAATATTCAAAGACAATCTGAAAAAAATGAAGCTTTGATAGCTGACCACAAAACTGAAGTACCAAGGGGTGGGGTGGGGAAGGAAGCACAATGGTCTATAGTGGCGGTGGCGGAATATGGGGAATATGGGTGAGTTGACAGTGAGTGCACTATGGTGGTAATAACTGTGGGGAGCACCCAATATCATCTCAGTTAAAAATAAATAGTTAATTATGTTTTTGAAAAATAAGGAAAGGAAAAAGACTGGTCCTGAGCTGACAGTTTTGAAAGTTGGTGGAGGGAGAAATTTACTACACAAGTTTAGTGACTTGTTTACAATAAAAAATGTGAATAATAAAACGTGAAAAAAGAGTTCTAGAAATTTAATAAACTGCTTTAAGTTTGTGATGATTTTTGTCAAAACTTAGATAATAAAATACTAAAGGTGAGTTAGTATTTCTACAGTCAAATCAATTTGAGTGTTTTCTTTCCCTCAATTTCCATGGTAACTTTTCCCAAAACTTTCCTTCTGCAAAACATTTTTATTTCTTTTTCAGTAAACAGTTAAAAATAATTTATATGACTAAAGCAATCAGAATCTCAAAGCGGGGTATTTGCTAAATTCAAGAACAATTTTATTTTTCCATGAGAAACCAGTAGGCGGTGCTAACACAAGGGTACTACACTGAAACATTTTAAACCACAAAAATGCAAAATAGGTGACTGATTTCAGGATTTGGAGAATTCCCAAAATGATCCATGAAGGAGGAAATTTGCAAAATTTGAGTGCAGTTAAAAACATAAGTATATGACACAATGAACAGTGAATACTAATTTAAAACCTTAAGATGACTAATGGATCGTAGCATAATCTTTATTTACAGGATTCAAAGCTCAACTACAGATTTGTTCCCATATTAAATGTCTTATTCCTTACAATTCCTACAATTCCTTACAATCTCATATGGAAACATCATAAAGTATAGCTCATGTTTTTCCCTAACCTTAAGACACAAACTACCTCTACTTTAGGCAGCAAGGGTCCTCTCTTAATAAAAATTCTACTTTGATTACTCAAGTTTATCCCTTCTCACTGTCTTTCTCTTTTAAAAGAACTGCAGAGCTTGCAAATGTCAAGGAACTGTTATACACAAGTATCCTATTGCATTTCTAAGTAAATGAGCATTTCTACTTGTGTACATTATTATGACAAAAAGCACAGAATGTTGCAAGTGACTTTATAATGTTTTTGTTAGCTATTTAAACCATATGAAAGACTACATTTTAGTATTGTACCCCCTAAAACTCAAAACTTACGGTTTAGTAACATACATTTTATCAAATCTTAAAACTATACCCTTCAAGATATCAGGTCTGACTCCACAAAGAGGAGATAAACCATCTGTATATAAATGTAATAGAACTTTCTTAACAGAGGATCACTACCCAGACTACAAAAATAACTCACTTCAACTTGCAATGAATGACCCTGGAATGAAAGCATGCGCTGAGTAAAAAAATCTATGTTGTTTTCTAGATTTTGCCATAAATTTTAACCTTCAGATAAGTGATCATTTGAATTGTTAATTCATTCACTACACAGAGCAAAGAAATAATGGGATAAAACTTTTATTCCATAAACTGAGATTACAGACCTAGAGAAATATTTGCTTGAAAAAGCCATTTGTTATGGGCCTGTCTCTGTGTTGGAATTAGTATCTATGTGTATAGATAACCTAGGGGAAAACTAATTCTGAGAGTTAAAATTTGTTTCATTTGTTTTCTATTTATTTTAACAAAAGTCAAAGTATATGTACGTGATAAATTTAAGACTAAACTTTTCATTTAATAAAGCTGCAAAATCAAATGATTTAAATAATATTTACCCTGCAGATCTTAAGATTTTAAGTATTGCACGAAATGTATTTGGACAGCAAGTTTTCCAGCAGATGCTGCCTCTGTGCTATGTACAGATAAGGATTATTATCACCACCTGGTACATCTCCAAAAAGTAGTGTTGGATTACACTGGAAACAACAGAACAATGATAGAAACAAATTTATAAGATGCATTCAACGTTGAGTACTATATGCTATCAACACAACAAAATCAATCATCACCATCAACAACCCCTACCCTGTCTTGTGCCCAGTTCTCAAGAGAAAACCGTTGGTACCACTATCAGGTGGTTTAAAAGGAGGGGGAAACGCTGTCCCTTTAAACTCAAAGAAAGGGTTGTTTTGTATTTTAGGAGTGTAGTCTCATTAAAGCAACACTTTCTTCCTCAACACTATAGCCATCTGACCATCACAGAAAGTAACTATTTCCCCATTCCCTGGAAGATGCCAACAAGCACTTTAAAACCACCGCAACACGATAGGGAAGAGAAAGATCCAAAGGCGGCACCTCAAGGTAACAAAACCCTTCGAAACAAACAAGACTGACTGGGAAAGACCTACTGCTCCGTTTACTCAAGGCAAAGAGGAGGAGCAGGAGTTGAGCGTGCGGGGGCTGGTACCATCCTAGAGATCTGCAAACGTCTCCAGCTACCGGCCCTTGGCCAAGAGCCAGCCCCTCCAGAAGGTGCAGCCGTTGCCTCTTCTCCCCCCATTTCCCGGTCTCGTCGAGGGACCGCTCTGGCCAGCCCCCGCCACACAGCCCTCGCCCCTCCAGCTCTGCTCTGCAAGTGGCCCTCGGAGAACTTACTGGGCCCGCCGGCAGCCGCGTCCCCGGCCGGCGCCGCCTGCGGCGCAGACGCCGCCCGCCGCGGATACAACCTGGGCGCAGCCGAGGGAGGGTCTGTATTTTGCGCACATCCAAAAACCGATCCCGAGGCAAGGAACGGACTTTGGCTTTCCCTGGCTCTCGGCGCCGCTTTCCCCTCCGCGGGCTCGGACACTGCCCAGAGACGCGCGCGCGCACACACACACACGCACACGCACATACACACACACACGCACACACAGATTTCTTTGCCAGGACCAGTGTTGCCATTGCAAACCCGGGAAACGCCTCCAAGGGGACCAAGTACCTGCTCTCTGCGAGCTGCTCAGCTGTTCACTTCATCCTCCGTTGACAAGGAAACCAAACCGCACTTCATTTTTTTTTTTTTCCAGAAAAACCTTCCACTGCCATCATTTGAAAATTGATTTACGGGGAGGAAAGGGGGAGGAAGAAAGGATAATATATAGATATCAGGATATCTATCATAAAATCATCTCGGTTTTTTTTTAAAAAGTCGAATGTGCAAAAGTCATAGTTAATTTAAAGGAGAAAAAAAAGTATTTTGCTTAAAAATAATCCCGGTAACCAGCTGTAAGAAAAGTTTCATGTTATCAATGGGCATCAAAAACAGGAGGGAAAAAAACGAATTTGTTCTCACCGACTTCCAAAAAGGGCACAAAAAAAATAGAAAATTAATGTCTTTGCTCAGTGGTTTGTACCAGTATTGCAAAACCACAAACTTGTAAACACTGCTGTAAAATCCCACCTATACAAAAATCTTATTATAAAAAGAATATGCAAAAAAAGAGTTAGAAACATGCTTTTTATCTTTACAAAGGAAAAAATAGGCACCATACTTCACATCGCTTTTTCCATAAAACCAGTTGCATATTTTGCTGGACTTGGGAGTCGCTCCCAGCGGGCACGGTCGCCTCGGACTCCCAGACACAGCGCCTTGTCTACAGAACCATCGCATGCTAGAAAAACTTGGATTCAGGAAAAGGCTCAAAACCATGCTCCTCCAGCTTTCCCAAATATAAACAATAATCAAAGAAGTGGAAAAAAAAGAAGAAGAAAAACAAAAACAAAAAAAAAGGACAAAAAAAAAGAATAGGACAAGAATGCCACTGAGAAGGTACTCACCGAGCGGGAGTAAAATGTTGGAATAAAAATGAGATTTAGTATAAAATACAGTATGGCGGTGGAAGAAGGAATGAAGCGCGTTTTTTTCTCTCAGTCTCAGCCTCAGGCACTGACACGTGACTCGGAGCCAGGCTGACTTGCAGGCAGCGGGGAAGGACCGAGGCTTCGAGGGGGAAGCCCCACGGAGCCCAACTCTGCTGGCGAGGCGGCGGCGGCCACCGGAGCCCAGCGCCGGCGAGCGGCAGCACCAGTGGCGGCGGCGGCTGCGGCGGCGGCAGCTCACGGCGAGGCTGCTCCGCTATGAGCCCAGACGAGCAGGTGCCCCTCACGCTGAGGCTGAGCACACGCACACGCACACGCAAGACAGGCAGGGCGCCGGCGAGAGGGGGAGCGGAGCGGGGTTGGGCCGGAGGCGCGCAGCTGCCTCTGCTGCCGTTCGAACTGCTGCTGCGGCTGCTGCTGCTCCCGCCGCCACCGCCTCGGGTTGGGAGCGCGTGTTCCAGGGCGGCTCAGGGGGGTGCTAATCCACCGCTGGAGAGGAGGGGAACAACTTGCTGCTCGCCGCAAAGTTGTTGTTTGCCACTTCCTTATGTATGCATTTATTTTTCATCTCAAGGTAGTTATCTGAGGGGAAAGCCCATCCCTTTCTCTTCTGAAGTTTCAGCGGCAAAGCCCGATTTAAACTATTTTTGTTTTTTAATGTCCTATTTCTCATCCCTCCCTAATTGCCTCTGCCTCTGCTGGACCTGTTTCCCCCAGTGATTCTCAGAGAGCCTGGCTTGGCGCGGTGGTGGGGGGCGTTGTCACGGGCAAAGCCACCGTCAATCTTTATTGCCATCAGAAATACCCAGCATCTCGTTTGCTATCAGAAAGAGACAGGTTTGCAGTTTGAAGAGCAAACTAAAATCTTTCCTTTAGAAAACCCTGTCCCAGGTTTCTTTTTGCGGGTTGCAGAGCGATGGGTGGGGACGTGGGAGTCGAGAATGTATGCATTAGTGGGCCAGGCATTGTTTGTTTTGTCTGCGTGTGCGCGCGTGCTTCCGAGCTTGTCTGGAAGGCTCCGCGCGGGTCCAAGCTCCCTGGCAGAGTCCCTGCCTGACTCTTACTCAAGTTGTGGGCTGGGGCTGGAAGTCAAAGGAAAGGTGCAAGGCAAACAAGTGAGTCCATTGTGTAAGTGCTCTCTAGGAGGGAGTAAGCACTTGGCTGTCGAGAGGGGGAGACGTGCACCGCGGGAAAAGCGGCGGCACAGCCCGCGGGAGCCCAGGTGGCTGAGCGGTGGATTCTGAAGGTGAGGGTGAGAAAAGAATTTTCTCCACCTTGCATCTGGTTTAGGATGCCTGTCTCCTGAACAAAGATTCCGTCAACCGATCGCTGAATATGTAGCGGTTCTTCTATTGCTGTCTGTTCCACATTCAGCTTTTTGGGATCTGGAACACATCTATTTTTCATTTTTGTGCCTTGCTGACATCAAGACCATTTCCCTGTGCAGCTTTGATTCTGGGTTGTGTGGAATTAATTGGCATCTCTATGTTTGAGAATGAGCAGTTAACACAGGTCTGCAGTTCACAGATTGCTGCCCCTGATCTTTATCAGTGTTTCTAATGTTGACGTTTAAGATAAAATACCTCCTTCAGAGATGATCTAACCTGGACGTTTCTGAAAATTAAGTACACATCCATTAAAGAGAGGTTCAACAGCAAATATGTTCTCAAATATTCTAGTCAGAATTCATTGACCAAATGAAGTATTAATCCACAGTTTAAATAAAAGATATTTTAAATAGCCATTAAAACATCATTAAATATTTATTATGATGAGTTGCCAACAATACACCCACTTATAATACCTACTTTACAGTGAGTATTGCTGATTGGAAATACCAAGAAAGATGAATGTATCAAAACAGATTTGGTAACTGAAAGTCTTGCTGACTTGATGGGAATAGCATAGAATTTAAACTGGAAAATACAAATCAAATATTCCCTTCACTGTAAAGCACGTTGGACTTTTTAAAATTGGATCTCTTCAAATGTCATGGCTTAATTCTGTCTACCATTTAAGCCTTATTTTGTTAAATTTAACATTTTTTTTCTTTCATGTCAAAAATCAGTTTCTAATCATTTCAGAAGAAAATACTGTTTTAATGTATGAGGTTTTTTTCCCATCACATATCATAGCAGTATTCAAATGTGAGAAACTTCACTTTAAAATGAGTTTTGAATTTCAACTACCCTGGGCAATGCCTGGATTTTAAAGAGTTATCCAAGAAGAACTTTGTAAAACAAGCTGTTTAGAATTATACTGCAGTAATGGCCGTCAGCCAATCATAGTGATTGTCAGGCTTTTATTATTCAATAAAATGACTCCCCTTTATGTTAAATGCAGTTCTGCTGAAGAAAATGCTAGACATCAATATCCTCCCTGCACTTTTCTCATTCACTTACATAATTACAGTATAGTGTTCAAAATATTCCATTTATTTCCTATGTACCATTTTCTTCTCTTAGGTTGCATTACACATTAAAACCAAGAGTAAACAAAGTTAGATTAAGAAAACTAGTATTTACTGAGCATAAACTCATTTAGCTCTTGAAACTGCTCTGTGACATTGCTATTATTATACTCATTTTACAGATTAGGAAGATAAAGCCAGATAATTTAAGTAACTTGCCAAGGACTCAATAGTTGGTATAGGTTACAGGAAACACTGGACCAAATTTTTATCTGGTTTACAGTTTGAATACATTATTTCAAAAAATATATGAGAGATGTTACATATTTTAAAGTACTGCTATTGATGACAATTAAATGTATAGTATTCTAAATAAAGTAAGGACATAAAATACATTTGTGGAAAAAAATTGACTTGGTTATTTTAGTCACCACAATAGTAAAAATACACATATTTTCATTCACCTTTTGAATTCATGAAACACAAAAAGGAAATAAGTGATGAAGGAGTTAATTCTTTCTGTAGCAAATATCTGTGCAAAAAAGTGTGGGCATATACTTCTTTATCACATCCTCATATGTTTAACTATAAAAACTTTCTAAAACAAAGTTGCAATTGTGAAGTACCCTTTCTGATATTCATTGTGAAATAAACCATGGAGGATTTGTAACTGAAAAGTATACTCGACTTAAGAGCTCCACTTAAGAGATATAAATAATGATGACTGAGGAAAATCTATGCTATATAATCTCAATAATTTATTATTAGAAGTTTTGAAAATATCTGGATTAAAAATTCATATTTTTACATATGAATATATAGTTTAAAATTCTGTCATAGAATATAATGGTTTCCATGTACACTTTTATATCAGTGCCCTCAAATCACTTTCTCTTGCTTCACTTGATAATATTTTAAAACTTTCAGTGATTTTATATTCAATTTATTTTTATTTTTAAAATTAAATACCCTATCCTTGCCTATGAACATATTTCAATGATGCTCCTCTTTCAAGTTTGTATGGTTTGTTTTCCTTTTTTTTTTCTTTCAATATTTCTGCTGAAATATTCAAATACTTGTCAAGTGGTTCGCAAAAATTATCAAAAAATGATTAAAGCATATAAAATTAAGGGTTATAATATAGTATCTTCTGGATAAAATAAGAAAGGAAGAACCACTGAAATTTCTGTACAATTTAAGTTTCTGTATTTTTTATTTCACTCTTTACATAATATATTTTATGGAATCCAAAAGAATAGATATGCAGATAAAATATAGAGCAAATTTCTTAATGATTTGTATACTCATATATTTCTTTCCTAACAAAAGTAACAAGGTATGTACTAAGAAAATGTATTTAAAGCAAAATACATTTCATACTTTGAATATGATTATTTTACATTAAATAAATTGAATATTGTTCTATGATAAAGTGACCTTTAGCAAAGTAACAGTGTGTACACAAAAAAGCCCAGCTGAGTATCCTGATAAATACACTAGGAACAAAAGGAGAAAAAAGAGTAGCATAAGTTCAGTGTTCTGCACCATTTGTCATTATTCATTGATTACTGACCTGACAATCATCCAATATAAAGAGAATATAAAATATGTCAGTTTATAAATTTATTTAGAAGCATGAATTTATCCAACATATCTCTTTATATTTGAAGAATTAAAGCTGAAAATCCTAGTCAGAAATAGGCCTCCATTAGGTACTAAAGGTTCAAATTATTAGGTTAATTATAAAAATATGCTACATATTAATATAACATAAGCATATGAGAAGCCTCAAGAGAACAAAAAAATGAAAGGGGATATAGTAAACAAAATAAAATATGAGAGGAAACACCATAAAGAAAAATATGTGCCTTACAAGAACTACTTATGTGTTTTAGATGCTTGACGTACGTCCTGTCATGAATTCTCATCATCAGTCTAAAAAGACTCTATTCAGGGACACAAAACTAAAATAAATGGAAGAGTGAAAGTTTTCATATTTAGTGAGGCTGCTAAAAACTATGCTATGGGAAACATAAATTTAATGACAAAATGCTATCATTACAGCTGAGAAATTGAGAAAATGATAATATGTAGATGGATCTGGGTGGGAGGGAGGGCAGGAGGGAGAAGGTTGGAGAGGAGGATGAATAGAAAGGAGGAAAAGTAAGGACAGAAAGGAAAGGAGGCAGGAGGAAAATTGAAAGTCTAAGAGCATTGGAAAATCTCCAAAAATATGTATGAGAAATGTAAGATGAGTGCAAACACTGGACAGATTTGGGTCATAAAGATGAGCCCTAAAAGACATGTGACAAAAAATACATTAGGTAAATATTGCAGACTTTACAATAATAGTTTCTTCAGTGAAACTAAATGCTGCCAGAAAGCAATCTTGCTGAAATCAACAAAACTACACCAGAAGAAGTGGCATTAAAAAAAAAGAAAGAAAGTCAAAAAAGAGCTATCTTTATTTGTGTTTAAAATTCAAAAGATTTATCTATCCTAATGACCCAGAACAGATAATAGAAAACAGTATTGTTTTTTTTTAAATGAATTTTTCAAAAAGAGAAGAATCTTTAAGATGTATAAGAGAAAATTGGCAATTTATTGTCGAGCTGAAAGATCTTAAAGACATCTATTTTAGTATCTCTTTTAGATACTATGATAGAGTTATAGAGTTATAGTTACATTTCTGCTCATTCTTTCTCTTTGTTTATTTGTTTTAATTTTAAAAGTCTGAGGTTTAGAGAGAATTGATTTTAAATATTATTTAAGCTTTAGATTTTTTTCCTCTGAGATAAATGTTATTATTTGTATAAAGATTGTAGCATTCAAGAGATGAATGCATGAGATCAGCTGGTTATTATCAAGTCTTTGGCTCTCATGAGTAAGAGGCACTTCAAATTTCCATGAAATTTTATGTTATTTATTCTATTATATAAAGCTTATATTTGAAAACAAAACATTGATTTGCTAGAAATGAAATTGAATTTCAAAAGTCAGAAAAGTATAGTAGAATAATTTTATGCTGATACATCAAGTGATGATGTGCTATGTAAGCCCCTTATTAAAGAGCCAAACACTTAAATAATCAGTATTTGCTCATGTATATCTTTCATATTAACAAATGTGTGAATAGACATTTGATTAAAATGATTTTAGGAAATAGTTGATTTAGTCTAATTGTGATATGTAAAAACTATATTTTTCAAATTCCTTTTTTTTTGGTCTCATTGAAACAATAAGTAGGTTGCTTTTATATATATTCTCTATTTTATATTCTACTTTCCTCAGATATTCTCTAATTTTTCTCTCTAGCTGAAAATTTAGACCTCCTGTAGCTATGTGTACATATACAGCATCTCTGTGTGGGGAGAGGATAGGCTATATTGATCTGTCAATTCCTTAACATTTACTCATATTTCACTTACATAAATATTTTGTATTAGCATTCTAATTAGACATTTTGCAAAAATGATTTTAAGAAATAGTTATGTTTGTGATATGTAATCTTTGTAGCTCCCAGATTCCTTTCCCCCCACCTGGATGTCTCAGCTTCAAGGTAGAGGGGGATCAAATTTGTTAAAATCTGCCAAAGATCACAGCCATTGGCTACTTGGTTTTAGGGTAGTAAATTTTTTGTTATTTTATTCATCTATAAGCTTTAGAGAAAACAGAAGCAAAGATCAAACAGTCTTTCCAAATAAAAATATAATGACTAGTAGGTCACTGGGAAAAATATGAATATTTTAAAACTACAAACTTATAAATACACAAATATTCAAGTTACGCTCCACATCACAGGAAAACAGCACATCTTTCATTACACATAGTCACCATCCTTTATAGGTGCATGTTATAGGTGCATCTATCTTTGCAAATTACATAAAATCAAGCATAGGATTTTCTTTTTTCATGACACTGAAAAGATATTAAAATTTGCTATGTGTCATGTTTGCTTTTTTGAAGAAAAATGATAGCTTATCTTTTAAAAAACTTCAATAGCATGTTTTATTATTAGTCTCTAAATCAGCTGTGTTGAAAGGTCTTAGAGATATCAAAAGTGTGCAAATTCTAAACAAAATTTATTCTTTCAATTTGATATTTATTTCTCTTACAAATTAATGTAATCTTTAACTTTTCATCATTGTATGACAGAAAATACAACATATTTTTAAGACTTTTGAAAAGAAATCAACATTTACTGGAGGTATAATTAGAATCAAAATATTTGAGTACACCAAATAAAGTTTACAAAAAGAGAACAAGAATAGCAAATGAAAATTAAATTCCTGATTCAAGAATATACTACCTGTGGAAGGAAATGAAAGAGGGATTTTATTGATAAAATTTTGTCCAAAAATCTTCTAATTTTCATTCAATAACCCACTGGAATTAGACAAAGACTGCTGCTTACTAAACTGATCCTGGAATTGAGTATAGTTGCCAATAAAGATAGTATTTATTCTACTGAGGATAAGACCTTTATTAGTATCCTGAAACATAACACATAATTTTATGCTGATTTAAATGTTATTTATAATGTATTTTTCTAATCAACAACAACAAAAATCCAGGGACTATAACAATGAATTGACAAATGTAATACTCAAGAAGATAAATAAAGTAGGCAGACGGATCATTAAAATTTACATAATTTGCTCATATTTACCTTATAAGATAAGGTATTTGTACAATCTAATTATAAAGACATCTGTTATTATAAAAATTATTCTGTGTTAGAAAAAATGCTACTTTGGAACATTGAGACATGAATATTTAGAGATATCTATCAATATGTATCTATCAATATGCAAGTTTGGTGAATATACAATAGCTAAAATTTAATTAAATAACCTCATGGCTGAAACTTTGTTAATGGGACTCTAAAAATGTTATCAAAAGGTCCTTATGTTGACATTTCATTCTTCAATAGATTTTGATAACATAGGTCATAAAAGACATTCAAAAATACAGAATAAGATTTCTTCAAACCTCAGAAATAACTAAAATAGAATCAATGTACATCATAGGTGAAGATTCTAAGCGTTTTAAATTCAGATTGAAACATAAATCAAAACTTTGCTTATTTGGTTCTATTTCAATTTTTTTTAAATTTATGTTCTTTGGCTTTTTAAATTTTAATTTGTATCGTTGATGGAAAATATTATATAAGTAAAATTAAATGAGCATAAAATTACAGTATGTCTAATTTAATGTTAGAAAGTTTTTTCTAATAAAACAAAATTTCTTAAAAGTTGCAGAGAAAACACTATACTAGCCACCTGACAGGTTGTTTACCTAACAGGTATTTAAATTTCCCTCTGACCCTTTGTTCTCATGAACAGATCAAGGAAACACAAGTTCAGCAAGAAGGATTAACTTTATTTTAATGCTAAGGTTTCAAAGGAGTTTCATTCTTATGTCTTTGTAAAGATTATTTGTAATGAACACAAAATAACTTTCAAATAAATAATTTATATCATTTTCTATAAAAATTAAAGTCCTAACAGTAGATCTCAATCCAGTAAAAAACAGTTCTGAGGATTGTTTTCTTTCTGTGTGTTTCTTTTTTTAAGTTTTATTTATTTATGCATACAAGAGCTGGGTATAGGTCAGAGGTGTGGGGACCCACCAGAGACAGAGTGGGGAACAGAACATGAAGATTAACTGAAACACAGTGCTGAGGGGAGCAGCGGGCGAGGCAGGAGAGGTCTGCTGTGCCATGTGTGTACCCTCCCTGGCATGGGATAGAACTAGTGCTGCAGTGACTGCTGTTTGCTTAGCTGCATAGTGTATTGTTTAACCCATTGTGCCACCAGGGAGGCCCCTCTTTCTGTATTCTAACCATGCAGGGTTAGGTTTATGAGAACCAAGATTATAACCTTTATTGTGTCCTCTACACATTCTTAAATATAAGGTTTTCAAGTAAGTTTTTCCAAAGTACTGGATCACAATCAAATCATAGTTAAATTTTTTGATAAGTGTCGGGAATGCTGATAGTGTTGCTGAGTATATATCCATATGATTTAGATACCAGGCATTCAAACAGTAGAAGTGATATTTTCTATGAAAATTCAGGACCTAATATGTGTATTTCACTTAGGTGGAAAGCCAGGCTACTCCTCAAAAGTGATGTGAGTACCAGTAGATGTTTGCAACTTTTGGCTTTGAAAACAAAACAAGACAAAACAAAACACTGAGTAATTTGGCTAAGCATTTTATGACGTCCCAGAATTCTGCCAAGAGGAAAACACAAAAAAGAGCAACAAGGATCTAAACACTTTTATGGACAATTATTTAATGAGCTGCCAAACAAAGAATCAGCTCTGATTTTTAATGGACATGCATTCTTACAAATTTACCAGGATGCTGAATTTAAAAGCCTTCCCAGAAGTATCCAAATACATGTGGCTATCAAATGAGAACACTTATTATCTTTTCAATAACGCAAAGGCCTGTCCCAGATAAAAATTAACAATATTGTGAATGTTTGAGTTCTAGTAATACTAGATCACTATTGTAGATGCTGTTAATTTGTGCCCTTGTCTGAAATGCCACAAAGCCAAAATATTCAGAGGCTATGTCCTTCCTTCCTTCCTTCCTTCCTTCCTTCCTTCCTTCCTTCCTTCCTTCCTTCCTTCCTTCCTTCCTTCCTTCCTTCCTTCCTTCCTTCCTTCCTTCCTCCTTCCTCCTTCCTCCCTCCCTCCCTCCCTCCCTTCCTCCCTCCCTCCCTCCTTCCCTCCCTCCCTCCCTTTCTCCCTCCTTCCTTCCCTCTTTCCTTCTTCCCTCCTTCCTTCCTTTTCCTACTTTTATCCTTCCTGCCTGCCTCCTTTTCTTCCCTCATCTTTGCATTTCTCTTATTAACAGAAATGAATCTTACTTCAGATACACAATAATTCTATACCATGCTCAATGCTGGAATGACAGAGAAGCAAGTTGCTATGCCCAATGTATGCCTTTACACAAAGGATGGCCAATAGCCACTGCATGGCCTTCTACCCTTCTGCCTATGTGTGCCCACCACCCCCTTTCCTTTTTTTTACATTAAGAATTTACTTTTCCTTTTCAAACTGAGTGCTTTTTATTTTTACTGCTCTTTTCTCTTGGCACATGAACACATCTAATATGTTTTGGTTAGAGCCAAGCCAGACCTTTTAGGAGAGCTTGGTGTTTTAAAAGGTAGGAGGAAGAATAGAAACAGCTGTTAAATCGGGTGAGAGATTTTATCTATTTTATATATGAGGAATATGATGCAGAGATGATGTGATTTGCTCGTGGTTATACACCATCCTGCAGAGACAGACTCACTCAGGCAGTGTTACTTCAAGCTCTTAATAAGCTCCCAAGGAGCACCAACATTGAAGACGTCTGCAAAGGAATTGTCAAAGTACAGTGGAAGCTAGGAGGGTTTCAAGAAGGCAGCAGTGGTTAAGAGAAGCAAATGTTGCTGATTGTTGAAGGGAGAAAAGTCATTCTCTACTGAAACATGAAATATAGAAAAAAAAACTTAAAAAGATCGTAAAAATATCCCATTGGTGAGAGTTGTATAATCTGAACACCATGGCTGCAGAGGAGTTTGTTCCAGCTAACACTGCTTGAGAGAGAAATCTCACCAGTGTTGCTGCAGGAGGTTGTGACCACAGATTAATCTGCAGGTGAACTGGACCTGCTCAATGTGAGGTTACTTAGTCATTCCCTCTGACCCCCTGTTCTTGCAATGTCCATGCTCTCCACTATCCCACACTAGAATCCACTTCAAGGACATAGCTTTGAGAGAGACCCTCTAGACTGTATGCTTGGCTGAACTTTTCTAAAGCCTTTGTGTAAACTCTTAGAGATTCTAGCAGGCAGGCCGGTGCAGAGACCTACTCATCTGGTAGTCATGGAAGACTCCTATGTGAGTTTCCTCTTGCTTAAAAAAACCACTACCTACCAATCTAGAGTGGCCCGCCCCTTTCTCTCACTTTTTCCCTGCCCTCTGTGCTCAGAGATCAGTTTCAAATTTCACCCTGGGAGCTGGAGGTTTTCAACTAGCCAGCATAATATCCATAGAGAGGTGTAGAAGGGAAAGTGGAAATGACTTTGTGACCAGTTTTGGAAGACACAGAAAGTAAAAGAAGATAATTTGCCTGAGAGAACTGAGCTGTCACTGTTTTTGTTTGTTTGTTTTTAAGACAGGGGGATAAATTGATGTTGGAAGCTGTGTTGGAAATTCTTCAAGTTTGTTTGGGGCTATGGTGTCTTAGAAGAAGTGACAGCAACGCATATGAAATATCCAGTAGGTAATAAAAAAATGTGTATTTTATAACCTAAATTTCTCAGTTGTCTCTTCAGAGACTTGAAAGTAACTGGCATAATTTTTGAGACTTGAGGCCCTTGAATGGATGAGCTCTCCAAAGGAAGTACTTTAGAGAACTCAGAGATAGAGTTAAAGGTGAAAATGAGAGAAGGGAGCAAATGGGGGAAAAAGTTGTTAGAGAATTTGGGAGCATGGATAACGTTAATTTTTTTTTTAATGTGGTGAACTATCAACTGAGTATAAAAGTATATAAAGATATTATCTTATTTCTTTGATTGTTACATGCTAACATATTTTAATTGACTTATACTTCACAACAGATATTTATAGTTCATCTAGAGATTTTTCTTATTCTTGGGAAGTTTATGTTAAAAGATGTGCTTCCTTTATTTGATAGTATCATAAAATTTAAAACCAAACTTTATTATTTCTCAGACTTTCATTTATGATTGTAGAAAATGTTATTACTGTAAAAGAGAGACTAGTTTTAGCCTTCAAGCTAACTCAATTTATGTAAAGAGTGGGAGGAGATAATATATATAAATGTAGATGCTGAGGGTCAGAGGAATAAGCTTGTTTTATTTTTTAATGCCCCAATTTCATGCTATGCAAATATCTAGGCGCATTAAAAAGATGACATGCAGATATCTGTTACATATACTGGCAAAGTTGCCTACATTTGTAGTGTGGACAAGTGATGAAGAATAATAATTATAATGAAGCAGTTTTAAACAGGTTCAGGAAGAATTAGCCATAAGGAAGATACTGCTGAGATGCTTATGAAAGCTATGGAGTTGTCCCTTGTGATGTGCTTTGTCAGGCAGAACTAATTATCTGTGGATGATAAGAGAAAATATGGTGAAAAACAGCAGCCATTTCCCATAGCGGGAGTATCCATTTAAAACCCAACAACTCCCTGAACCATGAGATAATTGAAACAGTACCAAAGCTGGCATGAATAACAAGGTCTGTACTGTCTTTCTTGGAAAGTGGTGGGGGCAGACAGTGAAAGTAACTTTAATACATTAGAAAACTAAATTTTATTTCAACAGACTGACATTATCCTAGTAGAATTAAAAGAGAAGTATTAAGTGCACCCAAATTAACACATTTAACCCAGAAAATTAACTTAGCTAGCTGAAGTTTCTGGATGGCATAATCTAATATATCTCTAAACTTTATCCTTTGCAATTTTAACATGAAAACAATTTTTCAGAAACATTTTAAATGTCTTTGCTTGTATATATGGTGATCAAAATTAATATTTAAGGATCTTAATGAATGTTAATTCCATATTAACAGAGATGTTGTCAAAGAAAACAAATATTCAAACCAAGCTTTCAGAATCCCTATGAAAAAAGTAGTTGTTTTTACTCTGGATTCAATTAATCAGAAGGAATGAATGCTTTGCAGTTTTGATTTCTGCCAATTGTCTCTCTCTCTCACTCAACTTCCACTTTTCTAGGACAGGGGCATTGTTCAAATAAGTCCTCAAGAATGTTAATCTAATCTGTGGTTCCTTACTGTTATGTTTAAACTGTAATTTTATTATCCTGGTGCCAAAATGGCTGCTTCTACTCCACATATCATAACTACTTTTTAGTCAGGAAAAAAGATCAAAAGACTAAGAGATCAGCAAAGCCAGGAAGGTAATTATATTTAACAGTTCTTTAGGAAAATCAAAGTTTTGTTAATAAAATAGAAGGGGAGAATATGTAAGTAGTAATGTTTAGAACTATAGTGTTTGTAAACAAATAAATGTTATCTTAGAGAATTAGAGAATAGGATTCTGTGTCTTAGCATTTTATACTAGATTCATGATATGTAGCTAAAGAACTACAATGGTAGCACTTTATATTTTGTTTACAATAAAAAAAACACTCTAAAACTTTCAGAAATTTTGGGAGAAGAAATTTTAGATATTCAGCTATGTTGCTAAAAGTTTATTTTTAATCAAAGATAAAATAAGAAAGAATAAAAGTGAACATTTGAACTTTATCAATTATTTTTTGTGTTTTTCCCATTACCAAGGAAAATCATGAATTAGTTTTAAAAAGAAACTGTGGTAAGCGAATTTACTTGCAAAAATAATTGGTAAAAAATTTCTACTATGATTAATAGAAAACTTCAAGATTTTTTTCTTGTAAATTTAAAATAATGATGAAATATGATAAAGGATTTTGTGTTTTGTTTTAAATGTTCATTTCTTTGTTCCTGCTGAATTCTTAAAGAGGGATATAAGTTATAGTCAACTGCATTGCTATTCATGTATTCCTTTCTTTTCAACTGCCTGTCTGTGAATCTCTTCAAAAATGCTGCATATTCTTTGAGTTTATAATGATACCAATACTCAGTTTAAATACAACCTGCAGATATCAATATAAAACCAACTTAAAGTCAGTAGGTCTCATTTTCCACTGGTTTTTTAAAAGGTCTTTTTTAAAGGAATGTTGCACATGCTAAAGAAAAATTGGATATATTACAATATTTGCAAAATAATATTGACATTTTAATTAGTGTAGTCATTAAGGTATAAAATTATTGATAGTGACATAATAATTTAAAATATAACTACCAGCTTAGTTTTCTGAAACAAACACATTTACTCTTCTCAAATGTGATGCTCATTTATCAAGAGAAAAATATGTCCATCCTAGTAAGCAGAAATTAATTGTCAACATTTTTAAGATATAATATACAGATATAAATGATAATTATAAACGTACCTGCATTCTGAGGAAATAATAAAGTTGTCATAGAAAATCCATCTTCTTAGTCAAAACACTCAAATTTTCAAGTCAATCATTGGAAGATAGAGCAAGTTTATTATTCCATTATTAGGCACTATAATGTCTCTGTAGTAATATTAAACAAAATTTTCATATTTTATTTATTTTTTTTAAAGATTTATTTATTTATGCATACAAGCACTGGGGTACAGGCCAGAGGTGTGGGGGGGTGAGAGGATTCACCACAGAGAG